>JAVFKF010000004.1:6338750-7577500 GCA_036926295.1 Pachydiplax longipennis
TCACTGAATTGAGAAAGCTTCGCAAAAAAATCGCACATAATTTCGAAATATAACGAAGAAATTGTGGTTTCGGCATCTAGCCTTTCCGCAATTTTTGATATATTTGGAAAAAAAAGACGTTTTTTGAGCGGATTTTTTCTCAGCATTTAAGATATACCATAAATCTATCAAATTATGAACGTTTTGCAACAAAAGCGGTTGATAATTTCGAAAAATTACGAAAAATATGTGATTTTTAGTGTAACCGTTTCCGAAAATTTTCGATTATCTCGAAAAATTTTACGGTTTTTGACGTGAAAACTTTTTAATATCTATGATTATTCGTATTTCCATTGAATTGAGAACGCTTCGCAAAAAAATCGCACATAATTTCGAAATGTAACGAAGAAATTGTGGTTTCGGCAGCTAGCCTTTCCGCAATTTATGATATATTTGGAAAAAAAAGACGTTTTTTGAGCGGATTTTTTCTCAGCATTTAAGATATACCATAAATCTATCAAATTATGAACGTTTTGCAACAAAAGCGGTTGATAATTTCGAAAAATTACGAAAAATATGTGATTTTTAGTGTAACCTTTTCCGAAAATTTTCAATTATCTCGAAAAATTTCACGTTTTTTGACGTGAAAACTTTTTGATATCTATGATTATTCGTATTTCCATTGAATTGAGAACGCTTCGCAAAAAAACCGCACGTTATTTCGAAATGTAACGAAGAAATTGTGGTTTCGGCAGCTAGCTTTTCCATAATTTTTGATATATTTGGAAAAAAAAACGTTTTTTGAGCGGATTTTTTCTCAGCATTTAAGATATACCATAAATCTATTAAATTATGAACGTTTTGCAACAAAAGCGGTTGACAATTTCGAAAAATTACGAAAAATATCTGATTTTTAGTGTAACCGTTTCCGAAAATTTTCGATTATCTCGAAAAATTTCACGTTTTTTGACGTGAAAACTTTTTGATATCTATGGTTATTCGTATTTTCATTGAATTGAGAACGCTTCGCAAAAAAATCGCACATAATTTCGAAATATAACGAAGAAATTGTGGTTTCGGCAGCTAGCCTTTCCGCAATTTTTGATATATTTGGAAAAAAAAGACGTTTTTTGAGCGGATTTTTTCTCAACATTTAAGATATACCATAAATCTATCAATTTATGAACGTTTTGCAACAAAAGCGGTTGATAATTTCGAAAAATTACGAAAAATATGTGATTTTTAGTGTAACCGTTTCCGAAAATTTTCAATTATCTCGAAAAATTTCACGTTTTTTGACGTGAAAACTTTTTGATATCTATGATTATTCGTATTTCCATTGAATTGAGAACGCTTCGCAAAAAAACCGCACGTTATTTCGAAATGTAACGAAGAAATTGTGGTTTCGGCAGCTAGCTTTTCCATAATTTTTGATATATTTGGAAAAAAAATGTTTTTTGAGCGGATTTTTTCTCAGCATTTAAGATATACCATAAATCTATTAAATTATGAACGTTTTGCAACAAAAGCGGTTGACAATTTCGAAAAATTACGAAAAATATCTGATTTTTAGTGTAACCGTTTCCGAAAATTTTCGATTATCTCGAAAAATTTCACGTTTTTTGACGTGAAAACTTTTTGATATCTATGATTATTCGTATTTTCATTGAATTGAGAACGCTTCGCAAAAAAATCGCACATAATTTCGAAATATAACGAAGAAATTGTGGTTTCGGCAGCTAGCCTTTCCGCAATTTTTGATATATTTGGAAAAAAAGACGTTTTTTGAGCGGATTTTTTCTCAGCATTTAAGATATACCATAAATCTATCAAATTATGAACGTTTTGCAACAAAAGCGGTTGATAATTTCGAAAAATTACGAAAAATATGTGATTTTTAGTGTAACCGTTTCCGAAAATTTTCAATTATCTCGAAAAATTTCACGTTTTTTGACGTGAAAACTTTTTGATATCTATGATTATTCGTATTTCCATTGAATTGAGAACGCTTCGCAAAAAAACCGCACGTTATTTCGAAATGTAACGAAGAAATTGTGGTTTCGGCAGCTAGCTTTTCCATAATTTTTGATATATTTGGAAAAAAAATGTTTTTTGAGCGGATTTTTTCTCAGCATTTAAGATATACCATAAATCTATTAAATTATGAACGTTTTGCAACAAAAGCGGTTGACAATTTCGAAAAATTACGAAAAATATCTGATTTTTAGTGTAACCGTTTCCGAAAATTTTCAATTATCTCGAAAAATTTCACGTTTTTTGACGTGAAAACTTTTTGATACCTATGATTATTCGTATTTTCATTGAATTGAGAACGCTTCGCAAAAAAATCGCACATAATTTCGAAATATAACGAAGAAATTGTGGTTTCGGCAGCTAGCCTTTCCGCAATTTTTGATATATTTGGAAAAAAAAGACGTTTTTTGAGCGGATTTTTTCTCAGCATTTAAGATATACCATAAATCTATCAAATTATGAACGTTTTGCAACAAAAGCGGTTGATAATTTCGAAAAATTACGAAAAATATGTGATTTTTAGTGTAACCGTTTCCGAAAATTTTCAATTATATCGAAAAAATCACGTTTTTTGACGTGAAAACTTTTTGATATCTATGATTATTCGTATTTCCATTGAATTGAGAACGCTTCGCAAAAAAATCGCACGTTATTTCGAAATGTAACGAAGAAATTGTGGTTTCGGCAGCTAGCCTTTCCGCAATTTTTGATGTATTTGGAAAAAAAAGACGTTTTTTGAGCGGATTTTTTCTCAGCATTTAAGATATACCATAAATCTATCAAATTATGAACGTTTTGCAACAAAAGCGGTTGATAATTTCGAAAAATTACGAAAAATATGTGATTTTTAGTGTAACCGTTTCCGAAAATTTTCAATTATCTCGAAAAATTTCACGTTTTTTGACGTGAAAACTTTTTGATATCTATGATCATTCGTATTTCCATTGAATTGAGAACGCTACGCAAAAAAACCGTACATTATTTCGAAATGTAACGAAGAAATTGTGGTTTCGGCAGCTAGCTTTTCCACAATTTTTGATATATTTGGTAAAAAAAGACGTTTTTTGAGCGGATTTTTTCTCAGCATTTACGATATACCATAAACCTATTAAATTTTGAACGTTTTGCAACAAAAGCGGTTGACAATTTCGAAAAATTACGAAAAATATCTGATTTTTAGTGTAACCGTTTCCGAAAATTTTCGATTATCTCGAAAAATTTCACGTTTTTTGACGTGAAAACTTTTTGATATCTATGATTATTCGTATTTTCATTGAATTGAGAAAGCTTCGCAAAAAAATCGCACATAATTTCGAAATATAACGAAGAAATTGTGGTTTCGGCATCTAGCCTTTCCGCAATTTTTTATATATTTGGAAAAAAAAGACGTTTTTTGAGCGGATTTTTTCTCAGCATTTAAGATATACCATAAATCTATCAAATTATGAACGTTTTGCAACAAAAGCGGTTGATAATTTCGAAAAATTACGAAAAATATGTGATTTTTAGTGTAACCGTTTCCGAAAATTTTCGATTATCTCGAAAAATTTTACGGTTTTTGACGTGAAAACTTTTTAATATCTATGATTATTCGTATTTCCATTGAATTGAGAACGCTTCGCAAAAAAATCGCACATAATTTCGAAATGTAACGAAGAAATTTTGGTTTCGGCAGCTAGCCTTTCCGCAATTTTTGATATATTTGGAAAAAAAAGACGTTTTTTGAGCGGATTTTTTCTCAGCATTTAAGATATACCATAAATCTATCAAATTATGAACGTTTTGCAACAAAAGCGGTTGATAATTTCGAAAAATTACGAAAAATATGTGATTTTTAGTGTAACCGTTTCCGAAAATTTTCAATTATCTCGAAAAATTTCACGTTTTTTGACGTGAAAACTTTTTGATATCTATGATTATTCGTATTTCCATTGAATTGAGAACGCTTCGCAAAAAAACCGCACGTTATTTCGAAATGTAACGAAGAAATTGTGGTTTCGGCAGCTAGCTTTTCCATAATTTTTGATATATTTGGAAAAAAAAACGTTTTTTGAGCGGATTTTTTCTCAGCATTTAAGATATACCATAAATCTATTAAATTATGAACGTTTTGCAACAAAAGCGGTTGACAATTTCGAAAAATTACGAAAAATATCTGATTTTTAGTGTAACCGTTTCCGAAAATTTTCGATTATCTCGAAAAATTTCACGTTTTTTGACGTGAAAACTTTTTGATATCTATGATTATTCGTATTTTCATTGAATTGAGAACGCTTCGCAAAAAAATCGCACATAATTTCGAAATATAACGAAGAAATTGTGGTTTCGGCAGCTAGCCTTTCCGCAATTTTTGATATATTTGGAAAAAAAAGACGTTTTTTGAGCGGATTTTTTCTCAGCATTTAAGATATACCATAAATCTATCAATTTATGAACGTTTTGCAACAAAAGCGGTTGATAATTTCGAAAAATTACGAAAAATATGTGATTTTTAGTGTAACCATTTCCGAAAATTTTCAATTATATCGAAAAAATCACGTTTTTTGACGTGAAAACTTTTTGATATCTATGATTATTCGTATTTCCATTGAATTGAGAACGCTTCGCAAAAAAATGGCACGTTATTTCGAAATGTAACGAAGAAATTGTGGTTTCGGCAGCTAGCTTTTCCGCAATTTTTGATATATTTGGAAAAAAAAGACGTTTTTTGAGCGGATTTTTTCTCAGCATTTAAGATATACCATAAATCTATCAAATTATGAACGTTTTGCAGCAAAAGCGGTTGATAATTTCGAAAAATTACGAAAAATATCTGATTTTTAGTGTAACCGTTTCCGAAAATTTTCGATTATCTCGAAAAATTTCACGTTTTTTGACGTGAAAACTTTTTGATATCTATGATTATTCGTATTTTCATTGAATTGAGAACGCTTCGCAAAAAAATCGCACATAATTTCGAAATGTAACGAAGAAATTGTGGTTTCGGCTGCTAGCCTTTCCGCAATTTTTGATATATTTGGAAAAAAAAGACGTTTTTTGAGCGGATTTTTTCTCAGCATTTAAGATATAACATAAATCTATCAAATTATGAACGTTTTGCAACAAAAGCGGTTGACAATTTCGAAAAATTACGAAAAATATCTGATTTTTAGTGTAACCGTTTCCGAAAATTTTCGATTATCTCGAAAAATTTCACGTTTTTTGACGTGAAAACTTTTTAATATCTATGATTATTCGTATTTCCATTGAATTGAGAACGCTTTGCAAAAAAATCGCAAATAATTTCGAAATGTAACGAAGAAATTGTGGTTTCGGCAGCTAGCCTTTCCGCAATTTTTGATATATTTGAAAAAAAAAGACCTTTTTTGAGCAGATTTTTTCTCAGCATTTAAGATATACCATAAATCTATCAAATTATGAACGTTTTGCAACAAAAGCGGTTGATAATTTCGAAAAATTACGAAAAATATGTGATTTTTAGTGTAACCGTTTCCGAAAATTTTCAATTATCTCGAAAAATTTCACGTTTTTTGACGTGAAAACTTTTTAATATCTATGATTATTCGTATTTTCATTGAATTGAGAATGCTTCGCAAAAAAACCGCACGTTATTTCGAAATGTAACAAAGAAATTGTGGTTTCGGCAGCTAGCTTTTCCACAATTTTTGATATATTTGGAAAAAAAAACGTTTTTTGAGCGGATTTTTTCTCAGCATTTAAGATATACCATAAATCTATTAAGTTATGAACGTTTTGCAACAAAAGCGGTTGACAATTTCGAAAAATTACGAAAAATATCTGATTTTTAGTGTAACCGTTTCCGAAAATTTTCGATTATCTCGAAAAATTTCACGTTTTTTGACGTGAAAACTTTTTGATATCTATGATTATTCGTATTTTCATTGAATTGAGAACGCTTCGCAAAAAAATCGCACATAATTTCGAAATATAACGAAGAAATTGTGGTTTCGGCATCTAGCCTTTCCGCAATTTTTGATATATTTGGAAAAAAAAGACGTTTTTTGAGCGGATTTTTTCTCAGCATTTAAGATATACCATAAATCTATCAAATTATGAACGTTTTGCAGCAAAAGCGGTTGATAATTTCGAAAAATTACGAAAAATATGTGATTTTTAGTGTAACCGTTTCCGAAAATTTTCAATTATCTCGAAAAATTTCACGTTTTTTAACGTGAAAACTTTTTGATATCTATGATTATTCGTATTTCCATTGAATTGAGAACGCTTCGCAAAAAAATCGCACATAATTTCGAAATATAACGAAGAAATTGTGGTTTCGGCAGCTAGCCTTTCCGCAATTTTTGATATATTTGGAAAAAAAAGACGTTTTTTGAGCGGATTTTTTCTCAGCATTTAAGATATACCATAAATCTATCAAATTATGAACGTTTTGCAACAAAAGCGGTTGATAATTTCGAAAAATTACGAAAAATATGTGATTTTTAGTGTAACCGTTTCCGAATATTTTCAATTATCTCGAAAAATTTCACGTTTCTTGACGTGAAAACTTTTTGATATCTATGATTATTCGTATTTCCATTGAATTGAGAACGCTTCGCAAAAAAACCGCACGTTATTTCGAAATGTAACGAAGAAATTGTGGTTTCGGCAGCTAGCTTTTCCACAATTTTTGATATATTTGGAAAAAAAAAACGTTTTTTGAGCGGATTTTTTCTCAGCATTTAAGATATACCATAAATCTATTAAATTATGAACGTTCTGCAACAAAAGCGGTTGACAATTTCGAAAAATTACGAAAAATATCTGATTTTTAGTGTAACCATTTCCGAAAATTTTCGATTATCTCGAAAAATTTCACGTTTTTTGACGTGAAAACTTTTTGATATCTATGATTATTCGTATTTTCATTGAATTGAGAACGCTTCGCAAAAAAATCGCACATAATTTCGAAATATAACGAAGAAATTATGGTTTCGGCAGCTAGCCTTTCCGCAATTTTTGATATATTTGGAAAAAAAAGACGTTTTTTGAGCGGATTTTTTCTCAGCATTTAAGATATACCATAAATCTATCAAATTATGAACGTTTTGCAACAAAAGCGGTTGATAATTTCGAAAAATTACGAAAAATATGTGATTTTTAGTGTAACCGTTTCCGAAAATTTTCAATTATCTCGAAAAATTTCACGTTTTTTGACGTGAAAACTTTTTGATATCTATGATTATTCGTATTTCCATTGAATTGAGAACGCTTCGCAAAAAAATCGCACGTTATCTCCAAATGTAACGAAGAAATTGTGGTTTCGGCAGCTAGCCTTTCCGCAATTTTTGATATATTTGGAAAAAAAAGACGTTTTTTGAGCGGATTTTTTCTCAGCATTTAAGATATACCATAAATCTATCAAATTATGAACGTTTTGCAACAAAAGCGGTTGATAATTTCGAAAAATTACGAAAAATATGTGATTTTTAGTGTAACCGTTTCCGAAAATTTTCAATTATCTCGAAAAATTTCACGTTTTTTGACGTGAAAACTTTTTGATATCTATGATTATTCGTATTTCCATTGAATTGAGAACGCTTCGCAAAAAAACCGCACGTTATTTCGAAATGAAACGAAGAAATTGTGGTTTCGGCAGCTAGCTTTTACATAATTTTTGATATATTTGGAAAAAAAATGTTTTTTGAGCGGATTTTTTCTCAGCATTTAAGATATACCATAAATCTATTAAATTATGAACGTTTCGCAACAAAAGCGGTTGACAATTTCGAAAAATTACGAAAAATATCTGATTTTTAGTGTAACCGTTTCCGAAAATTTTCGATTATCTCGAAAAATTTCACGTTTCTTGACGTGAAAACTTTTTGATATCTATGATTATTCGTATTTTCATTGAATTGAGAACGCTTCGCAAAAAAATCGCACATAATTTCGAAATATAACGAAGAAATTGTGGTTTCGGCAGCTAGCCTTTCCGCAATTTTTGATATATTTGGAAAAAAAAGACGTTTTTTGAGCGGATTTTTTCTCAGCATTTAAGATATACCATAAATCTATCAAATTATGAACGTTTTGCAACAAAAGCGGTTGATAATTTCGAAAAATTACGAAAAATATGTGATTTTTAAAGTAACCGTTTCCGAAAATTTTCAATTATCTCGAAAAATTTCACGTTTTTTGACGTGAAAACTTTTTGATATCTATGATTATTCGTATTTTCATTGAATTGAGAACGCTTCGCAAAAAAACCGCACGTTATTTCGAAATGTAACGAAGAAATAGTGGTTTCGGCAGCTAGCTTTTCCACAATTTTTGATATATTTGGAAAAAAAACGTTTTTTGAGCGGATTTTTTCTTAGCATTTAAGATATACCATAAATCTATTAAATTATGAACGTTTTGCAACAAAAGCGGTTGAAAATTTCGAAAAATTTCAAAAAATATCTGATTTTTAGTGTAACCGTTTCCGAAAATTTTCGATTATCTCGAAAAATTTCACGTTTTTTGACGTGAAAACTTTTTGATATCTATGATTATTCGTATTTTCATTGAATTGAGAGCGCTTCGCAAAAAAATCGCACATAATTTCGAAATATAACGAAGAAATTGTGGTTTCGGCAGCTAGCCTTTCCGTAATTTTTGATATATTTGGAAAAAAAAGACGTTTTTTGAGCGGATTTTTTCTCAGCATTTAAGATATACCATAAATCTATCAAATTATGAACGTTTTGAAACTAAAGCGGTTGATAATTTCGAAAAATTACGAAAAATATGTGATTTTTAGTGTAACCGTTTCCGAAAATTTTCAATTATCTCGAAAAATTTCACGTTTTTTGACGTGAAAACTTTTTGATATCTATGATTATTCGTATTTCCATTGAATTGAGAACGCTTCGCAAAAAAATCGCACATAATTTCGAAATGTAACGAAGAAATTGTGGTTTCGGCAGCTAGCCTTTCCGCAATTTTTGATATATTTGAAAAAAAAGACGTTTTTTGAGCGGATTTTTTCTCAGCATTTAAGATATACCATAAATCTATCAAATTATGAACGTTTTGCAACAAAAGCGGTTGATAATTTCGAAAAATTACGAAAAATATCTGATTTTTAGTGTAACCGTTTCCGAAAATTTTCGATTATCTCGAAAAATTTCACGGTTTTTGACGTGAAAACTTTTTAATATCTATGATTATTCGTATTTCCATTGAATTGAGAACGCATCGCAAAAAAATCGCAAATAATTTCGAAATGTAACGAAGAAATTGTGGTTTCGGCAGCTAGCCTTTCCGCAATTTTTGATATATTTGGAAAAAAAAGACGTTTATTGAGCGGATTTTTTCTTAGCATTTAAGATATACCATAAATCTATTAAATTATGAACGTTTTGCAACAAAAGCGGTTGACAATTTCGAAAAATTACGAAAAATATCTGATTTTTAGTGTAACCGTTTCCGAAAATTTTCGATTACCTCGAAAAATTTCACGTTTTTTGACATGAAAAATTTTTGATATCTATGATTATTCGTATTTTCATTGAATTGAGAACGCTTCGCAAAAAAATCGCACATAATTTCGAAATATAACGAAGAAATTGTGGTTTGGGCAGCTAGCCTTTCCGCAATTTTTGATATATTTGGAAAAAAAAGACTTTCTTTGAGCGGATTTTTTCTCAGCATTTAAGATATACCATAAATCTATCAAATTATGAACGTTTTGCAACAAAAGCGGTTGATAATTTCGAAAAATTACGAAAAATATGTGATTTTTAGTGTAACCGTTTCCGAAAATTTTCAATTATATCGAAAAATTTCACGTTTTTTGACGTGAAAACTTTTTGATATCTATGATTATTCGTATTTCCATTGAATTGAGAACGCTTCGCAAAAAAATCGCACGTTATTTCGAAATGTAACGAAGAAATTGTGGTTTCGGCAGCTAGCTTTTCCAAAATTTTTGAGATATTTGGAAAAAAAAGACGTTTTCTGAGCGGATTTTTTCACAGCATTTAAGATATACCATAAATCTATTAAATTATGAACGTTTTGCAACAAAAGCGGTTGACAATTTCGAAAAATTACGAAAAATACCTAATTTTTAGTGTAACCGTTTCCGAAAATTTTCGATTATCCCGAAAAATTTCACGTTTTTTGACGTGAAAACTTTTTGATATCTATGATTATTCGTATTTCCATTGAATTGAGAATGCTTCGCAAAAAAATCGCACATAATTTCGAAATGTAACGAAGAAATTGTGGTTTCGACAGCTAATCTTTCCGCAATTTTTGATATATTTGAAAAAAAAGACGTTTTTTGAGCGGATTTTTTCAGCATTTAAGATATACCATAAATCTATCAAATTATGAACGTTTTGCAACAAAAGCGGTTGATAATTTCGAAAAATTACGAAAAATATCTGATTTTTAGTGTAACCGTTTCCGAAAATTTTCGATTATCTCGAAAAATTTCACGGTTTTTGACGTGAAAACTTTTTAATATCTATGATTATTCGTATTTCCATTGAATTGAGAACGCTTCGCAAAAAAATCGCAAATAATTTCGAAATGTAACGAAGAAATTGTGGTTTCGGCAGCTAGCCTTTCCGCAATTTTTGATATATTTGAAAAAAAAGACGTTTTTTGAGCGGATTTTTTCTCAGCATTTAAGATATACCATAAATCTATCAAATTATGAACGTTTTGCAACAAAAGCGGTTGATAATTTCGAAAAATTACGAAAAATATGTGATTTTTAGTGTAACCGTTTCCGAAAATTTTCAATTATCTCGAAAAATTTCACGTTTTTTGACGTGAAAACTTTTTGATATCTATGATTATTCGTATTTCCATTGAATTGAGAACGCTTCGCAAAAAAACCGCACGTTATTTCGAAATGTAACGAAGAAATTGTGGTTTCGGCAGCTAGCTTTTCCACAATTTTTGATATATTTGGAAAAAAAAACGTTTTTTGAGCGCATTTTTTCTCAGCATTTAAGATATACCATAAATCTATTAAATTATGAACGTTTTGCAACAAAAGCGGTTGACAATTTCGAAAAATTACGAAAAATATCTGATTTTTAGTGTAACCGTTTCCGAAAATTTTCGATTATCTCGAAAAATTTCACGTTTTTTGACGTGAAAACTTTTTGATATCTAAGATTATTCGTATTTTCATTGAATTGAGAACGCTTCGCAAAAAAATCGCACATAATTTCGAAATATAACGAAGAAATTGTGGTTTCGGCAGCTAGCCTTTCCGCAATTTTTGATATATTTGGAAAAAAAACGTTTTTTGAGCGGATTTTTTCTTAGCATTTAAGATATACCATAAATCTATTAAATTATGAACGTTTTGCAACAAAAGCGGTTGAAAATTTCGAAAAATTTCAAAAAATATCTGATTTTTAGTGTAACCGTTTCCGAAAATTTTCGATTATCTCGAAAAATTTCACGTTTTTTGACGTGAAAACTTTTTGATATCTATGATTATTCGTATTTTCATTGAATTGAGAGCGCTTCGCAAAAAAATCGCACATAATTTCGAAATATAACGAAGAAATTGTGGTTTCGGCAGCTAGCCTTTCCGTAATTTTTGATATATTTGGAAAAAAAAGACGTTTTTTGAGCGGATTTTTTCTCAGCATTTAAGATATACCATAAATCTATCAAATTATGAACGTTTTGAAACTAAAGCGGTTGATAATTTAGAAAAATTACGAAAAATATGTGATTTTTAGTGTAACCGTTTCCGAAAATTTTCAATTATCTCGAAAAATTTCACGTTTTTTGACGTGAAAACTTTTTGATATCTATGATTATTCGTATTTCCATTGAATTGAGAACGCTTCGCAAAAAAATCGCACATAATTTCGAAATGTAACGAAGAAATTGTGGTTTCGGCAGCTAGCCTTTCCGCAATTTTTGATATATTTGAAAAAAAAGACGTTTTTTGAGCGGATTTTTTCTCAGCATTTAAGATATACCATAAATCTATCAAATTATGAACGTTTTGCAACAAAAGCGGTTGATAATTTCGAAAAATTACGAAAAATATCTGATTTTTAGTGTAACCGTTTCCGAAAATTTTCGATTATCTCGAAAAATTTCACGGTTTTTGACGTGAAAACTTTTTAATATCTATGATTATTCGTATTTCCATTGAATTGAGAACGCATCGCAAAAAAATCGCAAATAATTTCGAAATGTAACGAAGAAATTGTGGTTTCGGCAGCTAGCCTTTCCGCAATTTTTGATATATTTGAAAAAAAAAGACGTTTATTGAGCGGATTTTTTCTTAGCATTTAAGATATACCATAAATCTATCAAATTATGAACGTTTTGCAACAAAAGCGGTTGATAATTTCGAAAAATTACGAAAAATATGTGATTTTTAGTGTAACCGTTTCCGAAAAATTTCAATTATCTCGAAAAATTTCACGTTTTTTGACGTGAAAACTTTTTGATATCTATGATTATTCGTATTTCCATTGAATTGAGTACGCTTCGCAAAAAAACCGCACGTTATTTCGAAATGTAACGAAGAAATTGTGGTTTCGGCAGCTAGCTTTTCCACAATTTTTGATATATTTGGAAAAAAAAACGTTTTCTGAGCGGATTTTTTCTCAGCATTTAAGATATACCATAAATCAATTAAATTATGAACGTTTTGCAACAAAAGAGGTTGACAATTTCGAAAAATTACGAAAAATATCTGATTTTAAGTGTAACCGTTTCCGAAAATTTTCGATTATCTCGAAAAATTTCACGTTTTTTGACGTGAAAACTTTTTGATATCTATGATTATTCGTATTTTTATTGAATTGAGAACGCTTCGCAAAAAAATCGCACATAATTTCGAAATATAACAAAGAAATTGTGGTTTCGGCAGCTAGCCTTTCCGCAATTTTTGATATATTTGGAAAAAAAAGACGTTTTTTGAGCGGATATTTTCTCAGCATTTAAGATATACCATAAATCTATCAAATTATGAACGTTTTGCAAGAAAAGCGGTTGATAATTTCGAAAAATTACGAAAAATATGTGATTTTTAGTGTAACCGTTTCCGAAAATTTTCAATTATCTCGAAAAATTTCACGTTTTTTGACGTGAAATCTTTTTGATATCTATGATTATTCGTATTTCCATTGAATTGAGAACGCTTCGCAAAAAAACCGCACGTTATTTCGAAATGTAACGAAGAAATAGTGGTTTCGGCAGCTAGCTTTTCCACAATTTTTGATATATTTGGAAAAAAAACGTTTTTTGAGCGGATTTTTTCTTAGCATTTAAGATATACCATAAATCTATTAAATTATGAACGTTTTGCAACAAAAGCGGTTGAAAATTTCAAAAAATTTCAAAAAATATCTGATTTTTAGTGTAACCGTTTCCGAAAATTTTCGATTATCTCGAAAAATTTCAAGTTTTTTGACGTGAAAACTTTTTGATATCTATGATTATTCGTATTTTCATTGAATTGAGAACGCTTCGCAAAAAAATCGCACATAATTTCGAAATATAACGAAGAAATTGTGGTTTCGGCAGCTAGCCTTTCCGCAATTTTTGATATATTTGGAAAAAAAAGACGTTTTTTGAGCGGATTTTTTCTCAGCATTTAAGATATACCATAAATCTATCAAATTATGAACGTTTTGCAACAAAAGCGGCTGATAATTTCGAAAAATTACGAAAAATATGTGATTTTTAGTGTAACCGTTTCCGAAAATTTTCATTTATCTCGAAAAATTTCACGTTTCTTGACGTGAAAACTTTTTGATATCGATGATTTTTCGTATTTTCATTGAATTGAGAACGCTTCGCAAAAAAATCGCACGTTATTTCGAAATGTAACGAAGAAATTGTGGTTTCGGCAGCTAGCTTTTCCACAATTTTTGATATATTTGGAAAAAAAAGACGTTTTTTGAGCGGATTTTTTCTCAGCATTAAAGATATACCATAAATCTATTTAATTATGAACGTTTTGCAACAAAAGCGGTTGATAATTTCGAAAAATTACGAAAAATAAGTGATTTTTAGTGTAACCGTTTCCGAATATTTTCGATTATCTCGAAAAATTTTACGATTTTTGACGTGAAAACTTTTTAATATCTATGATTATTCGTATTTCCATTGAATTGAGAACGCTTCGCAAAAAAATCGCACCTAATTTCGAAATGTAACGAAGAAATATTGGTTTCGGCAGCTAGCCTTTCCGCAATTTTTGATATATTTGGAAAAAAAAGACGTTTTTTGAGCGGATTTTTTCTCAGCATTTAAGATATACCATAAATCTATCAAATTATGAACGTTTTGCAACAAAAGCGGTTGATAATTTCGAAAAATTACGAAAAATATGTGATTTTTAGTGTAACCGTTTCCGAAAATTTTCAATTATCTCGAAAAATTTCACGTTTTTTGACGTGAAAACTTTTTGATATCTATGATTATTCGCATTTCCATTGAATTGAGAACGCTTCGCAAAAAAATCGCACATAATTTCGAAATATAACGAAGAAATTGTGGTTTCGGCAGCTAGCCTTTCCGCAATTTTTGATATATTTGGAAAAAAAAGACGTTTTTTGAGCGGATTTTTTCTCAGCATTTAAGATATACCATAAATCTATCAAATTATGAACGTTTTGCAACTAAAGCGGTTGATAATTTCGAAAAATTACGAAAAATATGTGATTTTTAGTGTAACCGTTTCCGAAAATTTTCAATTATATCGAAAAAATCACGTTTTTTGACGTGAAAACTTTTTGATATCTATGATTATTCGTATTTCCATTGAATTGAGAACGCTTCGCAAAAAAATCGCACGTTATTTCGAAATGTAACGAAGAAATTGTGGTTTCGGCAGCTAGCCTTTCCGCAATTTTTGATGTATTTGGAAAAAAAAGACGTTTTTTGAGCGGATTTTTTCTCAGCATTTAAGATATACCATAAATCTATCAAATTATGAACGTTTTGCAACAAAAGCGGTTGATAATTTCGAAAAATTACGAAAAATATGTGATTTTTAGTGTAACCGTTTCCGAAAATTTTCAATTATCTCGAAAAATTTCACGTTTTTTGACGTGAAATCTTTTTGATATCTATGATTATTCGTATTTCCATTGAATTGAGAACGCTTCGCAAAAAAACCGCACGTTATTTCGAAATGTAACGAAGAAATAGTGGTTTCGGCAGCTAGCTTTTCCACAATTTTTGATATATTTGGAAAAAAAACGTTTTTTGAGCGGATTTTTTCTTAGCATTTAAGATATACCATAAATCTATTAAATTATGAACGTTTTGCAACAAAAGCGGTTGAAAATTTCAAAAAATTTCAAAAAATATCTGATTTTTAGTGTAACCGTTTCCGAAAATTTTCGATTATCTCGAAAAATTTCAAGTTTTTTGACGTGAAAACTTTTTGATATCTATGATTATTCGTATTTTCATTGAATTGAGAACGCTTCGCAAAAAAATCGCACATAATGTCGAAATATAACGAAGAAATTGTGGTTTCGGCAGCTAGCCTTTCCGCAATTTTTGATATATTTGGAAAAAAAAGACGTTTTTTGAGCGGATTTTTTCTCAGCATTTAAGATATACCATAAATCTATCAAATTATGAACGTTTTGCAACAAAAGCGGCTGATAATTTCGAAAAATTACGAAAAATATGTGATTTTTAGTGTAACCGTTTCCGAAAATTTTCAATTATATCGAAAAATTTCACGTTTCTTGACGTGAAAACTTTTTGATATCGATGATTTTTCGTATTTTCATTGAATTGAGAACGCTTCGCAAAAAAATCGCACGTTATTTCGAAATGTAACGAAGAAATTGTGGTTTCGGCAGCTAGCTTTTCCACAATTTTTGATATATTTGGAAAAAAAAGACGTTTTTTGAGCGGATTTTTTCTCAGCATTAAAGATATACCATAAATCTATTTAATTATGAACGTTTTGCAACAAAAGCGGTTGATAATTTCGAAAAATTACGAAAAATAAGTGATTTTTAGTGTAACCGTTTCCGAATATTTTCGATTATCTCGAAAAATTTTACGGTTTTTGACGTGAAAACTTTTTAATATCTATGATTATTCGTATTTCCATTGAATTGAGAACGCTTCGCAAAAAAATCGCACCTAATTTCGAAATGTAACGAAGAAATTTTGGTTTCGGCAGCTAGCCTTTCCGCAATTTTTGATATATTTGGAAAAAAAAGACGTTTTTTGAGCGGATTTTTTCTCAGCATTTAAGATATACCATAAATCTATCAAATTATGAACGTTTTGCAACAAAAGCGGCTGATAATTTCGAAAAATTACGAAAAATATGTGATTTTTAGTGTAACCGTTTCCGAAAATTTTCATTTATCTCGAAAAATTTCACGTTTCTTGACGTGAAAACTTTTTGATATCGATGATTTTTCGTATTTTCATTGAATTGAGAACGCTTCGCAAAAAAATCGCACGTTATTTCGAAATGTAACGAAGAAATTGTGGTTTCGGCAGCTAGCTTTTCCACAATTTTTGATATATTTGGAAAAAAAAGACGTTTTTTGAGCGGATTTTTTCTCAGCATTAAAGATATACCATAAATCTATTTAATTATGAACGTTTTGCAACAAAAGCGGTTGATAATTTCGAAAAATTACGAAAAATAAGTGATTTTTAGTGTAACCGTTTCCGAATATTTTCGATTATCTCGAAAAATTTTACGATTTTTGACGTGAAAACTTTTTAATATCTATGATTATTCGTATTTCCATTGAATTGAGAACGCTTCGCAAAAAAATCGCACCTAATTTCGAAATGTAACGAAGAAATATTGGTTTCGGCAGCTAGCCTTTCCGCAATTTTTGATATATTTGGAAAAAAAAGACGTTTTTTGAGCGGATTTTTTCTCAGCATTTAAGATATACCATAAATCTATCAAATTATGAACGTTTTGCAACAAAAGCGGTTGATAATTTCGAAAAATTACGAAAAATATGTGATTTTTAGTGTAACCGTTTCCGAAAATTTTCAATTATCTCGAAAAATTTCACGTTTTTTGACGTGAAAACTTTTTGATATCTATGATTATTCGCATTTCCATTGAATTGAGAACGCTTCGCAAAAAAATCGCACATAATTTCGAAATATAACGAAGAAATTGTGGTTTCGGCAGCTAGCCTTTCCGCAATTTTTGATATATTTGGAAAAAAAAGACGTTTTTTGAGCGGATTTTTTCTCAGCATTTAAGATATACCATAAATCTATCAAATTATGAACGTTTTGCAACTAAAGCGGTTGATAATTTCGAAAAATTACGAAAAATATGTGATTTTTAGTGTAACCGTTTCCGAAAATTTTCAATTATATCGAAAAAATCACGTTTTTTGACGTGAAAACTTTTTGATATCTATGATTATTCGTATTTCCATTGAATTGAGAACGCTTCGCAAAAAAATCGCACGTTATTTCGAAATGTAACGAAGAAATTGTGGTTTCGGCAGCTAGCCTTTCCGCAATTTTTGATGTATTTGGAAAAAAAAGACGTTTTTTGAGCGGATTTTTTCTCAGCATTTAAGATATACCATAAATCTATCAAATTATGAACGTTTTGCAACAAAAGCGGTTGATAATTTCGAAAAATTACGAAAAATATGTGATTTTTAGTGTAACCGTTTCCGAAAATTTTCAATTATCTCGAAAAATTTCACGTTTTTTGACGTGAAATCTTTTTGATATCTATGATTATTCGTATTTCCATTGAATTGAGAACGCTTCGCAAAAAAACCGCACGTTATTTCGAAATGTAACGAAGAAATAGTGGTTTCGGCAGCTAGCTTTTCCACAATTTTTGATATATTTGGAAAAAAAACGTTTTTTGAGCGGATTTTTTCTTAGCATTTAAGATATACCATAAATCTATTAAATTATGAACGTTTTGCAACAAAAGCGGTTGAAAATTTCAAAAAATTTCAAAAAATATCTGATTTTTAGTGTAACCGTTTCCGAAAATTTTCGATTATCTCGAAAAATTTCAAGTTTTTTGACGTGAAAACTTTTTGATATCTATGATTATTCGTATTTTCATTGAATTGAGAACGCTTCGCAAAAAAATCGCACATAATGTCGAAATATAACGAAGAAATTGTGGTTTCGGCAGCTAGCCTTTCCGCAATTTTTGATATATTTGGAAAAAAAAGACGTTTTTTGAGCGGATTTTTTCTCAGCATTTAAGATATACCATAAATCTATCAAATTATGAACGTTTTGCAACAAAAGCGGCTGATAATTTCGAAAAATTACGAAAAATATGTGATTTTTAGTGTAACCGTTTCCGAAAATTTTCAATTATATCGAAAAATTTCACGTTTCTTGACGTGAAAACTTTTTGATATCGATGATTTTTCGTATTTTCATTGAATTGAGAACGCTTCGCAAAAAAATCGCACGTTATTTCGAAATGTAACGAAGAAATTGTGGTTTCGGCAGCTAGCTTTTCCACAATTTTTGATATATTTGGAAAAAAAAGACGTTTTTTGAGCGGATTTTTTCTCAGCATTAAAGATATACCATAAATCTATTTAATTATGAACGTTTTGCAACAAAAGCGGTTGATAATTTCGAAAAATTACGAAAAATAAGTGATTTTTAGTGTAACCGTTTCCGAATATTTTCGATTATCTCGAAAAATTTTACGGTTTTTGACGTGAAAACTTTTTAATATCTATGATTATTCGTATTTCCATTGAATTGAGAACGCTTCGCAAAAAAATCGCACCTAATTTCGAAATGTAACGAAGAAATTTTGGTTTCGGCAGCTAGCCTTTCCGCAATTTTTGATATATTTGGAAAAAAAAGACGTTTTTTGAGCGGATTTTTTCTCAGCATTTAAGATATACCATAAATCTATCAAATTATGAACGTTTTGCAACAAAAGCGGTTGATAATTTCGAAAAATTACGAAAAATATGTGATTTTTAGTGTAACCGTTTCCGAAAATTTTCAATTATCTCGAAAAATTTCACGTTTTTTGACGTGAAAACTTTTTGATATCTATGATTATTCGCATTTCCATTGAATTGAGAACGCTTCGCAAAAAAATCGCACATAATTTCGAAATATAACGAAGAAATTGTGGTTTCGGCAGCTAGCCTTTCCGCAATTTTTGATATATTTGGAAAAAAAAGACGTTTTTTGAGCGGATTTTTTCTCAGCATTTAAGATATACCATAAATCTATCAAATTATGAACGTTTTGCAACAAAAGCGGTTGATAATTTCGAAAAATTACGAAAAATATGTGATTTTTAGTGTAACCGTTTCCGAAAATTTTCAATTATATCGAAAAAATCACGTTTTTTGACGTGAAAACTTTTTGATATCTATGATTATTCGTATTTCCATTGAATTGAGAACGCTTCGCAAAAAAATCGCACGTTATTTCGAAATGTAACGAAGAAATTGTGGTTTCGGCAGCTAGCCTTTCCGCAATTTTTGATGTATTTGGAAAAAAAAGACGTTTTTTGAGCGGATTTTTTCTCAGCATTTAAGATATACCATAAATCTATCAAATTATGAACGTTTTGCAACAAAAGCGGTTGATAATTTCGAAAAATTACGAAAAATATCTGATTTTTAGTGTAACCGTTTCCGAAAATTTTCGATTATCTCGAAAAATTTCACGGTTTTTGACGTGAAAACTTTTTAATATCTATGATTATTCGTATTTCCATTGAATTGAGAACGCTTCGCAAAAAAATCGCACCTAATTTCGAAATGTAACGAAGAAATTTTGGTTTCGGCAGCTAGCCTTTCCGCAATTTTTGATATATTTGGAAAAAAAAGACGTTTTTTGAGCGGATTTTTTCTCAGCATTTAAGATATACCATAAATCTATCAAATTATGAACGTTTTGCAACAAAAGCGGTTAATAATTTCGAAAAATTACGAAAAATATGTGATTTTTAGTGTAACCGTTTCCGAAAATTTTCAATTATCTCGAAAAATTTCACGTTTTTTGACGTGAAAACTTTTTGATATCTATGATTATTCGCATTTCCATTGAATTGAGAACGCTTCGCAAAAAAATCGCACATAATTTCGAAATGTAACGAAGAAATTGTGGTTTCGGCAGCTAGCCTTTCCGCAATTTTTGATATATTTGGAAAAAAAAGACGTTTTTTGAGCGGATTTTTTCTCAGCATTTAAGATATACCATAAATCTATCAAATTATGAACGTTTTGCAACAAAAGCGGTTGATAATTTCGAAAAATTACGAAAAATATGTGATTTTTAGTGTAACCGTTTCCGAAAATTTTCAATTATATCGAAAAAATCACGTTTTTTGACGTGAAAACTTTTTGATATCTATGATTATTCGTATTTCCATTGAATTGAGAACGCTTCGCAAAAAAATCGCACGTTATTTCGAAATGTAACGAAGAAATTGTGGTTTCGGCAGCTAGCCTTTCCGCAATTTTTGATGTATTTGGAAAAAAAAGACGTTTTTTGAGCGGATTTTTTCCCAGCATTTAAGATATACCATAAATCTATCAAATTATGAACGTTTTGCAACAAAAGCGGTTGATAATTTCGAAAAATTACGAAAAATATCTGATTTTTAGTGTAACCGTTTCCGAAAATTTTCGATTATCTCGAAAAATTTCACGGTTTTTGACGTGAAAACTTTTTAATATCTATGATTATTCGTATTTCCATTGAATTGAGAACGCTTCGCAAAAAAATCGCACCTAATTTCGAAATGTAACGAAGAAATTTTGGTTTCGGCAGCTAGCCTTTCCGCAATTTTTGATATATTTGGAAAAAAAAGACGTTTTTTGAGCGGATTTTTTCTCAGCATTTAAGATATACCATAAATCTATCAAATTATGAACGTTTTGCAACAAAAGCGGTTGATAATTTCGAAAAATTACGAAAAATATGTGATTTTTAGTGTAACCGTTTCCGAAAATTTTCAATTATCTCGAAAAATTTCACGTTTTTTGACGTGAAAACTTTTTGATATCTATGATTATTCGCATTTCCATTGAATTGAGAACGCTTCGCAAAAAAATCGCACATAATTTCGAAATATAACGAAGAAATTGTGGTTTCGGCAGCTAGCCTTTCCGCAATTTTTGATATATTTGGAAAAAAAAGACGTTTTTTGAGCGGATTTTTTCTCAGCATTTAAGATATACCATAAATCTATCAAATTATGAACGTTTTGCAACAAAAGCGGTTGATAATTTCGAAAAATTACGAAAAATATGTGATTTTTAGTGTAACCGTTTCCGAAAATTTTCAATTATATCGAAAAAATCACGTTTTTTGACGTGAAAACTTTTTGATATCTATGATTATTCGTATTTCCATTGAATTGAGAACGCTTCGCAAAAAAATCGCACGTTATTTCGAAATGTAACGAAGAAATTGTGGTTTCGGCAGCTAGCCTTTCCGCAATTTTTGATGTATTTGGAAAAAAAAGACGTTTTTTGAGCGGATTTTTTCTCAGCATTTAAGATATACCATAAATCTATCAAATTATGAACGTTTTGCAACAAAAGCGGTTGATAATTTCGAAAAATTACGAAAAATATCTGATTTTTAGTGTAACCGTTTCCGAAAATTTTCGATTATCTCGAAAAATTTCACGGTTTTTGACGTGAAAACTTTTTAATATCTATGATTATTCGTATTTCCATTGAATTGAGAACGCTTCGCAAAAAAATCGCACCTAATTTCGAAATGTAACGAAGAAATTTTGGTTTCGGCAGCTAGCCTTTCCGCAATTTTTGATATATTTGGAAAAAAAAGACGTTTTTTGAGCGGATTTTTTCTCAGCATTTAAGATATACCATAAATCTATCAAATTATGAACGTTTTGCAACAAAAGCGGTTAATAATTTCGAAAAATTACGAAAAATATGTGATTTTTAGTGTAACCGTTTCCGAAAATTTTCAATTATCTCGAAAAATTTCACGTTTTTTGACGTGAAAACTTTTTGATATCTATGATTATTCGCATTTCCATTGAATTGAGAACGCTTCGCAAAAAAATCGCACATAATTTCGAAATGTAACGAAGAAATTGTGGTTTCGGCAGCTAGCCTTTCCGCAATTTTTGATATATTTGGAAAAAAAAGACGTTTTTTGAGCGGATTTTTTCTCAGCATTTAAGATATACCATAAATCTATCAAATTATGAACGTTTTGCAACAAAAGCGGTTGATAATTTCGAAAAATTACGAAAAATATGTGATTTTTAGTGTAACCGTTTCCGAAAATTTTCAATTATATCGAAAAAATCACGTTTTTTGACGTGAAAACTTTTTGATATCTATGATTATTCGTATTTCCATTGAATTGAGAACGCTTCGCAAAAAAATCGCACGTTATTTCGAAATGTAACGAAGAAATTGTGGTTTCGGCAGCTAGCCTTTCCGCAATTTTTGATGTATTTGGAAAAAAAAGACGTTTTTTGAGCGGATTTTTTCCCAGCATTTAAGATATACCATAAATCTATCAAATTATGAACGTTTTGCAACAAAAGCGGTTGATAATTTCGAAAAATTACGAAAAATATCTGATTTTTAGTGTAACCGTTTCCGAAAATTTTCGATTATCTCGAAAAATTTCACGGTTTTTGACGTGAAAACTTTTTAATATCTATGATTATTCGTATTTCCATTGAATTGAGAACGCTTTGCAAAAAAATCGCAAATAATTTCGAAATGTAACGAAGAAATTGTGGTTTCGGCAGCTAGCCTTTCCGCAATTTTTGATATATTTGAAAAAAAAGACGTTTTTTGAGCGGATTTTTTCTCAGCATTTAAGATATACCATAAATCTATCAAATTATGAACGTTTTGCAACAAAAGCGGTTGATAATTTCGAAAAATTACGAAAAATATGTGATTTTTAGTGTAACCGTTTCCGAAAATTTTCAATTATCTCGAAAAATTTCACGTTTTTTGACGTGAAAACTTTTTGATATCTATGATTATTCGTATTTCCATTGAATTGAGAACGCTTCGCAAAAAAACCGTACATTATTTCGAAATGTAACGAAGAAATTGTGGTTTCGGCAGCTAGCTTTTCCTCAATTTTTGATATATTTGGTAAAAAAAGACGTTTTTTGAGCGGATTTTTTCTCAGCATTTAAGATATACCATAAATCTATCAAATTATGAACGTTTTGCAACAAAAGCGGTTGACAATTTCGAAAAATTACGAAAAATATCTGATTTTTAGTGTAACCGTTTCCGAAAATTTTCGATTATCTCGAAAAATTTCACGTTTTTTGACGTGAAAACTTTTTGATATCTATGATAATTCGTATTTTCATTGAATTGAGAACGCTTCGCAAAAAAATCGCACATAATTTCGAAATATAACGAAGAAATTGTGGTTTCGGCAGCTAGCCTTTCCGCAATTTTTGATATATTTGGAAAAAAAAGACGTTTTTTGAGCGGATTTTTTCTCAGCATTTAAGATATACCATAAATCTATCAAATTATGAACGTTTTGCAACAAAAGCGGTTGATAATTTCGAAAAATTACGAAAAATATGTGATTTTTAGTGTAACCGTTTCCGAAAATTTTCGATTATCTCGAAAAATTTCACGTTTTTTGACGTGAAAACTTTTTGATATCTATGATTATTCGTATTTTCATTGAATTTAGAACGCTTCGCAAAAAAATCGCACATAATTTCGAAATATAACGAAGAAATTATGGTTTCGGCAGCTAGCCTTTCCGCAATTTTTGATATATTTGGAAAAAAAAGACGTTTTTTGAGTGGATTTTTTCTCAGCATTTAAGATATACCATAAATCTATCAAATTATGAACGTTTTGCAACAAAAGCGGTTGATAATTTCGAAAAATTACGAAAAATATGTGATTTTTAGTGTAACCGTTTCCGAAAATTTTCAATTATCTCGAAAAATTTCACGTTTTTTGACGTGAAAACTTTTTGATATCTATGATTATTCGTATTTCCATTGAATTGAGAACGCTTCGCAAAAAAATCGCACGTTATTTCGAAATGTAACGAAGAAATTGTGGTTTCGGCAGCTAGCCTTTCCGCAATTTTTGATATATTTGGAAAAAAAAGACGTTTTTTGAGCGGATTTTTTCTCAGCATTTAAGATATACCATAAATCTATCAAATTATGAACGTTTTGCAACAAAAGCGGTTGATAATTTCGAAAAATTACGAAAAATATGTGATTTTTAGTGTAACCGTTTCCGAAAATTTTCAATTATCTCGAAAAATTTCACGTTTTTTGACGTGAAAACTTTTTGATATCTATGATTATTCGTATTTCCATTGAATTGAGAACGCTTCGCAAAAAAACCGCACGTTATTTCGAAATGTAACGAAGAAATTGTGGTTTCGGCAGCTAGCTTTTCCATAATTTTTGATATATTTGGAAAAAAAATGTTTTTTGAGCGGATTTTTTCTCAGCATTTAAGATATACCATAAATCTATTAAATTATGAACGTTTTGCAACAAAAGCGGTTGACAATTTCGAAAAATTACGAAAAATATCTGATTTTTAGTGTAACCGTTTCCGAAAATTTTCGATTATCTCGAAAAATTTCACGTTTTTTGACGTGAAAACTTTTTGATATCTATGATTATTCGTATTTTCATTGAATTGAGAACGCTTCGCAAAAAAATCGCACATAATTTCAAAATATAACAATGAAATTGTGGTTTCGGCAGCTAGCCTTTCCGCAATTTTTGATATATTTGGAAAAAAAAGACGTTTTTTGAGCGGATTTTTTCTCAGCATTTAAGATATACCATAAATCTATCAAATTATGAACGTTTTGCAACAAAAGCGGTGGATAATTTCGAAAAATTACGAAAAAT
Source organism: Pachydiplax longipennis (assembly GCA_036926295.1). Taxonomy (NCBI): domain Eukaryota; kingdom Metazoa; phylum Arthropoda; class Insecta; order Odonata; family Libellulidae; genus Pachydiplax; species Pachydiplax longipennis. Next base: position 6,363,613 of record JAVFKF010000004.1, read on the forward strand.
ATCTGATTTTTAGTGTAACCGTTTCCGAAAATTTTCGATTATCTCGAAAAATTTCACGTTTTTTGACGTGAAAACTTTTTGATATCTATGATAATTCGTATTTTCATTGAATTGAGAACGCTTCGCAAAAAAATCGCACATAATTTCGAAATATAACGAAGAAATTGTGGTTTCGGCAGCTAGCCTTTCCGCAATTTTTGATATATTTGGAAAAAAAAGACGTTTTTTGAGCGGATTTTTTCTCAGCATTTAAGATATACCATAAATCTATCAAATTATGAACGTTTTGCAACAAAAGCGGTTGATAATTTCGAAAAATTACGAAAAATATGTGATTTTTAGTGTAACCGTTTCCGAAAATTTTCGATTATCTCGAAAATTTTCACGTTTTTTGACGTGAAAACTTTTTGATATCTATGATTATTCGTATTTTCATTGAATTTAGAACGCTTCGCAAAAAAATCGCACATAATTTCGAAATATAACGAAGAAATTATGGTTTCGGCAGCTAGCCTTTCCGCAATTTTTGATATATTTGGAAAAAAAAGACGTTTTTTGAGTGGATTTTTTCTCAGCATTTAAGATATACCATAAATCTATCAAATTATGAACGTTTTGCAACAAAAGCGGTTGATAATTTCGAAAAATTACGAAAAATATGTGATTTTTAGTGTAACCGTTTCCGAAAATTTTCAATTATCTCGAAAAATTTCACGTTTTTTGACGTGAAAACTTTTTGATATCTATGATTATTCGTATTTCCATTGAATTGAGAACGCTTCGCAAAAAAATCGCACGTTATTTCGAAATGTAACGAAGAAATTGTGGTTTCGGCAGCTAGCCTTTCCGCAATTTTTGATATATTTGGAAAAAAAAGACGTTTTTTGAGCGGATTTTTTCTCAGCATTTAAGATATACCATAAATCTATCAAATTATGAACGTTTTGCAACAAAAGCGGTTGATAATTTCGAAAAATTACGAAAAATATGTGATTTTTAGTGTAACCGTTTCCGAAAATTTTCAATTATCTCGAAAAATTTCACGTTTTTTGACGTGAAAACTTTTTGATATCTATGATTATTCGTATTTCCATTGAATTGAGAACGCTTCGAAAAAAAACCGCACGTTATTTCGAAATGTAACGAAGAAATTGTGGTTTCGGCAGCTAGCTTTTCCATAATTTTTGATATATTTGGAAAAAAAATGTTTTTTGAGCGGATTTTTTCTCAGCATTTAAGATATACCATAAATCTATTAAATTATGAACGTTTTGCAACAAAAGCGGTTGACAATTTCGAAAAATTACGAAAAATATCTGATTTTTAGTGTAACCGTTTCCGAAAATTTTCGATTATCTCGAAAAATTTCACGTTTTTTGACGTGAAAACTTTTTGATATCTATGATTATTCGTATTTTCATTGAATTGAGAACGCTTCGCAAAAAAATCGCACATAATTTCGAAATATAACAATGAAATTGTGGTTTCGGCAGCTAGCCTTTCCGCAATTTTTGATATATTTGGAAAAAAAAGACGTTTTTTGAGCGGATTTTTTCTCAGCATTTAAGATATACCATAAATCTATCAAATTATGAACGTTTTGCAACAAAAGCGGTGGATAATTTCGAAAAATTACGAAAAATATCTGATTTTTAGTGTAACCGTTTCCGAAAATTTTCGATTATCTCGAAAAATTTCACGGTTTTTGACGTGAAAACTTTTTAATATCTATGATTATTCGTATTTCCATTGAATTGAGAACGCTTTGCAAAAAAATCGCAAATAATTTCGAAATGTAACGAAGAAATTGTGGTTTCGGCAGCTAGCCTTTCCGCAATTTTTGATATATTTGAAAAAAAAAGACGTTTTTTGAGCAGATTTTTTCTCAGCATTTAAGATATACCATAAATCTATCAAATTATGAACGTTTTGCAACAAAAGCGGTTGATAATTTCGAAAAATTACGAAAAATATGTGATTTTTAGTGTAACCGTTTCCGAAAATTTTCAATTATCTCGAAAAATTTCACGTTTTTTGACGTGAAAACTTTTTGATATCTATGATTATTCGTATTTCCATTGAATTGAGAACGCTTCGCAAAAAAACCGCACGTTATTTCGAAATGTAACGAAGAAATTGTGGTTTCGGCAGCTAGCTTTTCCATAATTTTTGATATATTTGGAAAAAAAATGTTTTTTGAGCGGATTTTTTCTCAGCATTTAAGATATACCATAAATCTATTAAATTATGAACGTTCTGCAACAAAAGCGGTTGACAATTTCAAAAAATTACGAAAAATATCTGATTTTTAGTGTAACCGTTTCCGAAAATTTTCGATTATCTCGAAAAATTTCACGTTTTCTGACGTGAAAACTTTTTCATATCTATGATTATTCGTATTTCCATAGAATTGAGAACGCTTCGCAAAAAAATCGCACATAATTTCGAAATGTAACGAAGAAATTGTGGTTTCGGCAGCTAGCCTTTCCGCAATTTTTGATATATTTGGAAAAAAAAGACGTTTTTTGAGCGGATTTTTTCTCAGCATTTAAGATATACCATAAATCTATCAAATTATGAACGTTTTGCAACAAAAGCGGTTGATAATTTCGAAAAATTACGAAAAATATCTGATTTTTAGTGTAACCGTTTCCGAAAATTTTCAATTATCTCGAAAAATTTCACGTTTTTTGACGTGAAAACTTTTTGATATCTATGATTATTCGTATTTCCATTGAATTGAGAACGCTTCGCAAAAAAATCGCACGTTATTTCGAAATGTAACGAAGAAATTGTGGTTTCGGCAGCTAGCCTTTCCGCAATTTTTGATATATTTGGAAAAAAAAGACGTTTTTTGAGCGGATTTTTTCTCAGCATTTAAGATATACCATAAATCTATCAAATTATGAACGTTTTGCAACAAAAGCGGTTGATAATTTCGAAAAATTACGAAAAATATGTGATTTTTAGTGTAACCGTTTCCGAAAATTTTCAATTATCTCGAAAAATTTCACGTTTTTTGACGTGAAAACTTTTTGATATCTATGATTATTCGTATTTCCATTGAATTGAGAACGCTTCGCAAAAAAACCGCACGTTATTTCGAAATGTAACGAAGAAATTGTGGTTTCGGCAGCTAGCTTTTCCATAATTTTTGATATATTTGGAAAAAAAATGTTTTTTGAGCGGATTTTTTCTCAGCATTTAAGATATACCATAAATCTATTAAATTATGAACGTTTTGCAACAAAAGCGGTTGACAATTTCGAAAAATTACGAAAAATATCTGATTTTTAGTGTAACCGTTTCCGAAAATTTTCGATTATCTCGAAAAATTTCACGTTTTTTGACGTGAAAACTTTTTGATATCTATGATTATTCGTATTTTCATTGAATTGAGAACGCTTCGCAAAAAAATCGCACATAATTTCAAAATATAACAATGAAATTGTGGTTTCGGCAGCTAGCCTTTCCGCAATTTTTGATATATTTGGAAAAAAAAGACGTTTTTTGAGCGGATTTTTTCTCAGCATTTAAGATATACCATAAATCTATCAAATTATGAACGTTTTGCAACAAAAGCGGTGGATAATTTCGAAAAATTACGAAAAATATCTGATTTTTAGTGTAACCGTTTCCGAAAATTTTCGATTATCTCGAAAAATTTCACGTTTTTTGACGTGAAAACTTTTTGATATCTATGATAATTCGTATTTTCATTGAATTGAGAACGCTTCGCAAAAAAATCGCACATAATTTCGAAATATAACGAAGAAATTGTGGTTTCGGCAGCTAGCCTTTCCGCAATTTTTGATATATTTGGAAAAAAAAGACGTTTTTTGAGCGGATTTTTTCTCAGCATTTAAGATATACCATAAATCTATCAAATTATGAACGTTTTGCAACAAAAGCGGTTGATAATTTCGAAAAATTACGAAAAATATGTGATTTTTAGTGTAACCGTTTCCGAAAATTTTCGATTATCTCGAAAATTTTCACGTTTTTTGACGTGAAAACTTTTTGATATCTATGATTATTCGTATTTTCATTGAATTTAGAACGCTTCGCAAAAAAATCGCACATAATTTCGAAATATAACGAAGAAATTATGGTTTCGGCAGCTAGCCTTTCCGCAATTTTTGATATATTTGGAAAAAAAAGACGTTTTTTGAGTGGATTTTTTCTCAGCATTTAAGATATACCATAAATCTATCAAATTATGAACGTTTTGCAACAAAAGCGGTTGATAATTTCGAAAAATTACGAAAAATATGTGATTTTTAGTGTAACCGTTTCCGAAAATTTTCAATTATCTCGAAAAATTTCACGTTTTTTGACGTGAAAACTTTTTGATATCTATGATTATTCGTATTTCCATTGAATTGAGAACGCTTCGCAAAAAAATCGCACGTTATTTCGAAATGTAACGAAGAAATTGTGGTTTCGGCAGCTAGCCTTTCCGCAATTTTTGATATATTTGGAAAAAAAAGACGTTTTTTGAGCGGATTTTTTCTCAGCATTTAAGATATACCATAAATCTATCAAATTATGAACGTTTTGCAACAAAAGCGGTTGATAATTTCGAAAAATTACGAAAAATATGTGATTTTTAGTGTAACCGTTTCCGAAAATTTTCAATTATCTCGAAAAATTTCACGTTTTTTGACGTGAAAACTTTTTGATATCTATGATTATTCGTATTTCCATTGAATTGAGAACGCTTCGAAAAAAAACCGCACGTTATTTCGAAATGTAACGAAGAAATTGTGGTTTCGGCAGCTAGCTTTTCCATAATTTTTGATATATTTGGAAAAAAAATGTTTTTTGAGCGGATTTTTTCTCAGCATTTAAGATATACCATAAATCTATTAAATTATGAACGTTTTGCAACAAAAGCGGTTGACAATTTCGAAAAATTACGAAAAATATCTGATTTTTAGTGTAACCGTTTCCGAAAATTTTCGATTATCTCGAAAAATTTCACGTTTTTTGACGTGAAAACTTTTTGATATCTATGATTATTCGTATTTTCATTGAATTGAGAACGCTTCGCAAAAAAATCGCACATAATTTCGAAATATAACAATGAAATTGTGGTTTCGGCAGCTAGCCTTTCCGCAATTTTTGATATATTTGGAAAAAAAAGACGTTTTTTGAGCGGATTTTTTCTCAGCATTTAAGATATACCATAAATCTATCAAATTATGAACGTTTTGCAACAAAAGCGGTGGATAATTTCGAAAAATTACGAAAAATATCTGATTTTTAGTGTAACCGTTTCCGAAAATTTTCGATTATCTCGAAAAATTTCACGGTTTTTGACGTGAAAACTTTTTAATATCTATGATTATTCGTATTTCCATTGAATTGAGAACGCTTTGCAAAAAAATCGCAAATAATTTCGAAATGTAACGAAGAAATTGTGGTTTCGGCAGCTAGCCTTTCCGCAATTTTTGATATATTTGAAAAAAAAAGACGTTTTTTGAGCAGATTTTTTCTCAGCATTTAAGATATACCATAAATCTATCAAATTATGAACGTTTTGCAACAAAAGCGGTTGATAATTTCGAAAAATTACGAAAAATATGTGATTTTTAGTGTAACCGTTTCCGAAAATTTTCAATTATCTCGAAAAATTTCACGTTTTTTGACGTGAAAACTTTTTGATATCTATGATTATTCGTATTTCCATTGAATTGAGAACGCTTCGCAAAAAAACCGCACGTTATTTCGAAATGTAACGAAGAAATTGTGGTTTCGGCAGCTAGCTTTTCCATAATTTTTGATATATTTGGAAAAAAAATGTTTTTTGAGCGGATTTTTTCTCAGCATTTAAGATATACCATAAATCTATTAAATTATGAACGTTCTGCAACAAAAGCGGTTGACAATTTCAAAAAATTACGAAAAATATCTGATTTTTAGTGTAACCGTTTCCGAAAATTTTCGATTATCTCGAAAAATTTCACGTTTTCTGACGTGAAAACTTTTTCATATCTATGATTATTCGTATTTCCATAGAATTGAGAACGCTTCGCAAAAAAATCGCACATAATTTCGAAATGTAACGAAGAAATTGTGGTTTCGGCAGCTAGCCTTTCCGCAATTTTTGATATATTTGGAAAAAAAAGACGTTTTTTGAGCGGATTTTTTCTCAGCATTTAAGATATACCATAAATCTATCAAATTATGAACGTTTTGCAACAAAAGCGGTTGATAATTTCGAAAAATTACGAAAAATATCTGATTTTTAGTGTAACCGTTTCCGAAAATTTTCAATTATCTCGAAAAATTTCACGTTTTTTGACGTGAAAACTTTTTGATATCTATGATTATTCGTATTTCCATTGAATTGAGAACGCTTCGCAAAAAAATCGCACGTTATTTCGAAATGTAACGAAGAAATTGTGGTTTCGGCAGCTAGCCTTTCCGCAATTTTTGATATATTTGGAAAAAAAAGACGTTTTTTGAGCGGATTTTTTCTCAGCATTTAAGATATACCATAAATCTATCAAATTATGAACGTTTTGCAACAAAAGCGGTTGATAATTTCGAAAAATTACGAAAAATATGTGATTTTTAGTGTAACCGTTTCCGAAAATTTTCAATTATCTCGAAAAATTTCACGTTTTTTGACGTGAAAACTTTTTGATATCTATGATTATTCGTATTTCCATTGAATTGAGAACGCTTCGAAAAAAAACCGCACGTTATTTCGAAATGTAACGAAGAAATTGTGGTTTCGGCAGCTAGCTTTTCCATAATTTTTGATATATTTGGAAAAAAAATGTTTTTTGAGCGGATTTTTTCTCAGCATTTAAGATATACCATAAATCTATTAAATTATGAACGTTTTGCAACAAAAGCGGTTGACAATTTCGAAAAATTACGAAAAATATCTGATTTTTAGTGTAACCGTTTCCGAAAATTTTCGATTATCTCGAAAAATTTCACGTTTTTTGACGTGAAAACTTTTTGATATCTATGATTATTCGTATTTTCATTGAATTGAGAACGCTTCGCAAAAAAATCGCACATAATTTCGAAATATAACAATGAAATTGTGGTTTCGGCAGCTAGCCTTTCCGCAATTTTTGATATATTTGGAAAAAAAAGACGTTTTTTGAGCGGATTTTTTCTCAGCATTTAAGATATACCATAAATCTATCAAATTATGAACGTTTTGCAACAAAAGCGGTGGATAATTTCGAAAAATTACGAAAAATATCTGATTTTTAGTGTAACCGTTTCCGAAAATTTTCGATTATCTCGAAAAATTTCACGGTTTTTGACGTGAAAACTTTTTAATATCTATGATTATTCGTATTTCCATTGAATTGAGAACGCTTTGCAAAAAAATCGCAAATAATTTCGAAATGTAACGAAGAAATTGTGGTTTCGGCAGCTAGCCTTTCCGCAATTTTTGATATATTTGAAAAAAAAAGACGTTTTTTGAGCAGATTTTTTCTCAGCATTTAAGATATACCATAAATCTATCAAATTATGAACGTTTTGCAACAAAAGCGGTTGATAATTTCGAAAAATTACGAAAAATATGTGATTTTTAGTGTAACCGTTTCCGAAAATTTTCAATTATCTCGAAAAATTTCACGTTTTTTGACGTGAAAACTTTTTGATATCTATGATTATTCGTATTTCCATTGAATTGAGAACGCTTCGCAAAAAAACCGCACGTTATTTCGAAATGTAACGAAGAAATTGTGGTTTCGGCAGCTAGCTTTTCCATAATTTTTGATATATTTGGAAAAAAAATGTTTTTTGAGCGGATTTTTTCTCAGCATTTAAGATATACCATAAATCTATTAAATTATGAACGTTCTGCAACAAAAGCGGTTGACAATTTCAAAAAATTACGAAAAATATCTGATTTTTAGTGTAACCGTTTCCGAAAATTTTCGATTATCTCGAAAAATTTCACGTTTTCTGACGTGAAAACTTTTTCATATCTATGATTATTCGTATTTCCATAGAATTGAGAACGCTTCGCAAAAAAATCGCACATAATTTCGAAATGTAACGAAGAAATTGTGGTTTCGGCAGCTAGCCTTTCCGCAATTTTTGATATATTTGGAAAAAAAAGACGTTTTTTGAGCGGATTTTTTCTCAGCATTTAAGATATACCATAAATCTATCAAATTATGAACGTTTTGCAACAAAAGCGGTTGATAATTTCGAAAAATTACGAAAAATATCTGATTTTTAGTGTAACCGTTTCCGAAAATTTTCAATTATCTCGAAAAATTTCACGTTTTTTGACGTGAAAACTTTTTGATATCTATGATTATTCGTATTTCCATTGAATTGAGAACGCTTCGCAAAAAAATCGCACGTTATTTCGAAATGTAACGAAGAAATTGTGGTTTCGGCAGCTAGCCTTTCCACAATTTTTGAGATATTTGGAAAAAAAAGACGTTTTTTGAGCGGATATTTTCTCAGCATTTAAGATATACCATAAATCTATTAAATTATGAACGTTTTGCAACAAAAGCGGTTGACAATTTCGAAAAATTACGAAAAATATCTGATTTTTAGTGTAACCGTTTCCGAAAATTTTCGATTATCTCGAAAAATTTCACGTTTTTTGACGTGAAAACTTTTTGATATCTATGATTATTCGTATTTCCATTGAATTGAGAACGCTTCGCAAAAAAATCGCACATAATTTCGAAATGTAACGAAGAAATTGTGGTTTCGGCAGCTAGCCTTTCCGCAATTTTTGATATATTTGGAAAAAAAAGACGTTTTTTGAGCGGATTTTTTCTCAGCATTTAAGATATACCATAAATCTATCAAATTATGAACGTTTTGCAACAAAAGCGGTTGATAATTTCGAAAAATTACGAAAAATATGTGATTTTTAGTGTAACCGTTTCCGAAAATTTTCAATTATATCGAAAAAATCACGTTTTTTGACGTGAAAACTTTTTGATATCTATGATTATTCGTATTTCCATTGAATTGAGAACGCTTCGCAAAAAAATCGCACGTTATTTCGAAATGTAACGAAGAAATTGTGGTTTCGGCAGCTAGCCTTTCCGCAATTTTTGATATATTTGGAAAAAAAGACGTTTTTTGAGCGGATTTTTTCTCAGCATTTAAGATATACCATAAATCTATCAAATTATGAACGTTTTGCAACAAAAGCGGTTGATAATTTCGAAAAATTACGAAAAATATGTGATTTTTAGTGTAACCGTTTCCGAATATTTTCAATTATCTCGAAAAATTTCACGTTTCTTGACGTGAAAACTTTTTGATATCTATGATTTTTCGTATTTCCATTGAATTGAGAACGCTTCGCAAAAAAACCGCACGTTATTTCGAAATGTAACGAAGAAATTGTGGTTTCGGCAGCTAGCTTTTCCACAATTTTTGATATATTTGGAAAAAAAAACTTTTTTGAGCGGATTTTTTCTCAGCATTTAAGATATACCATAAATCTATCAAATTATGAACGTTTTGCAACAAAAGCGGTTGACAATTTCGAAAAATTACGAAAAATATCTGATTTTTAGTGTAACCGTTTCCGAAAATTTTCAATTATCTCGAAAAATTTCGAGTTTTTTGACGTGAAAACTTTTTGATATCTATGATTATTCGTATTCCCATTGAATTGAGAACGCTTCGCAAAAAAATCGCACATAATTTCGAAATATAACGAAGAAATTATGGTTTCTGAAGCTAGCCTTTCCGCAATTTTTGATATATTTGGAAAAAAAGACGTTTTTTGAGCGGATTTTTTCTCAGCATTTAAGATATACCATAAATCTATCAAATTATGAACGTTTTGCAACAAAAGCGGTTGATAATAACGAAAAATTACGAAAAATATGTGATTTTTAGTGTAACCGTTTCCGAAAATTTTCGATTATCTCGAAAAATTTCACGGTTTTTGACGTGAAATCTTTTTAATATCTATGATCATTCGTATTTCCATTGAATTGAGAACGCTTCGCAAAAAAATCGCACATAATTTCAAAATGTAACGAAGAAATTGTGGTTTCGGCAGCTAGCTTTTCCACAATTTTGAGATATTTGGAAAAAAAAGACGTTTTTTGAGCGGATTTTTTCACAGCATTTAAGATATACCATAAATCTATCAAATTATGAACGTTTTGCAACAAAAGCGGTTGACAATTTCGAAAAATTACAAAAAATATCTGATTTTTATTGTAACCGTTTCCGAAAATTTTCGATTATCCCGAAAAATTTCACGTTTTTTGACGTGAAAACTTTTTGATATCTATGATTATTCGTATTTCCATTGAATTGAGAACGCTTCGCAAAAAAATCGCACATAATTTCGAAATGTAACCAAGAAATTTTGGTTTCGGCAGCTAGCCTTTCCGCAATTTTTGATAAATTTGGAAAAAAAAGACGTTTTTTGAGCGGATTTTTTCTCAGCATTTAAGATATACCATAAATCTATCAAATTATGAACGTTTTGCAACAAAAGCGGTTGACAATTTCGAAAAATTACGAAAAATATCTGATTTTTAGTGTAACCGTTTCCGAAAATTTTCAATTGTCTCGAAAAATTTCACGTTTCTTGACGTGAAAACTTTTTGATATCTATGATTTTTCGTATTTTCATTGAATTGAGAACGCTTCGCAAAAAAATCGCACGTTATTTCGAAATGTAACGAAGAAATTGTGGTTTCGGCAGCTAGCTTTTCCACAATTTTTGATATATTTGGAAAAAAAAGACGTTTTTTGAGCGGATTTTTTCTCAGCATTTAAGATATACCATAAATCTATTAAATTATGAACGTTTTGCAACAAAAGCGGTTGACAATTTCGAAAAATTACGAAAAATATGTGATTTTTAGTGTAACCGTTTCCGAAAATTTTCGATTATCTCGAAAAATTTCACGGTTTTTGACGTGAAAACTTTTTAATATCTATGATTATTCGTATTTCCATTGAATTGAGAACGCTTCGCAAAAAAATCGCACATAATTTCAAAATGTAACGAAGAAATTGTGGTTTCGGCAGCTAGCCTTTCCGCAATTTTTGATATATTTGGAAAAAAAAGACGTTTTTTGAGCGGATTTTTTCTCAGCATTTAAGATATACCATAAATCTATCAAATTATGAACGTTTTGCAACAAAAGCGGTTGATAATTTCGAAAAATTACGAAAAATATGTGATTTTTAGTGTAACCGTTTCCGAAAATTTTCAATTATATCGAAAAATTTCACGTTTTTTGACGTGAAAACTTTTTGATATCTATGATTATTCGTATTTCCATTGAATTGAGAACGCTTCGCAAAAAAATCGCACGTTATTTCGAAATGTAACGAAGAAATTGTGGTTTCGGCAGCTAGCTTTTCCACAATTTTTGAGATATTTGGAAAAAAAAGACATTTTTTGAGCGGATTTTTTCACAGCATTTAAGATATACCATAAATCTATCAAATTATGAACGTTTTGCAACAAAAGCGGTTGACAATTTCGAAAAATTACGAAAAATATCTGATTTTTATTGTAACCGTTTCCGAAAATTTTCGATTATCCCGAAAAATTTCACGTTTTTTGACGTGAAAACTTTTTGATATCTATGATTATTCGTATTTCCATTGAATTGAGAACGCTTCGCAAAAAAATCTCACATAATTTCGAAATGTAACGAAGAAATTGTGTTTTCGGCAGCTAGCCTTTCCGCAATTTTTGATATATTTGGAAAAAAAAGACGTTTTTTGAGCGGATTTTTTCTCAGCATTTAAGATATACCATAAATCTATCAAATTATGAACGTTTTGCAACAAAAGCGGTTGATAATTTCGAAAAGTTACGAAAAATATGTGATTTTTAGTGTAACCGTTTCCGAAAATTTTCAATTGTCTCGAAAAATTTCACGTTTCTTGACGTGAAAACTTTTTGATATCTAAGATTTTTCGTATTTCCATTGAATTGAGAACGCTTCGCAAAAAAATCGCACGTTATTTCGAAATGTAACGAAGAAATTGTGGTTTCGGCAGCTAGCTTTTCCACAATTTTTGATATATTTGGAAAAAAAAGACGTTTTTTGAGCGGATTTTTTCTCAGCATTTAAGATATACCATAAATCTATGATATTATGAACGTTTTGCAACAAAAGCGGTTGACAATTTCGAAAAATTACGAAAAATATGTGATTTTTAGTGTAACCGTTTCCGAAAATTTTCGATTATCTCGAAAAATTTCACGGTTTTTGACGTGAAATCTTTTTAATATCTATGATCATTCGTATTTCCATTGAATTGAGAACGCTTCGCAAAAAAATCGCACATAATTTCAAAATGTAACGAAGAAATTGTGGTTTCGGCAGCTAGCTTTTCCACAATTTTTGAGATATTTGGAAAAAAAAGACATTTTTTGAGCGGATTTTTTCACAGCATTTAAGATATACCATAAATCTATCAAATTATGAACGTTTTGCAACAAAAGCGGTTGACAATTTCGAAAAATTACGAAAAATATCTGATTTTTATTGTAACCGTTTCCGAAAATTTTCGATTATCCCGAAAAATTTCACGTTTTTTGACGTGAAAACTTTTTGATATCTATGATTATTCGTATTTCCATTGAATTGAGAACGCTTCGCAAAAAAATCTCACATAATTTCGAAATGTAACGAAGAAATTGTGTTTTCGGCAGCTAGCCTTTCCGCAATTTTTGATATATTTGGAAAAAAAAGACGTTTTTTGAGCGGATTTTTTCTCAGCATTTAAGATATACCATAAATCTATCAAATTATGAACGTTTTGCAACAAAAGCGGTTGATAATTTCGAAAAGTTACGAAAAATATGTGATTTTTAATGTAACCGTTTCCGAAAATTTTCAATTGTCTCGAAAAATTTCACGTTTCTTGACGTGAAAACTTTTTGATATCTAAGATTTTTCGTATTTCCATTGAATTGAGAACGCTTCGCAAAAAAATCGCACGTTATTTCGAAATGTAACGAAGAAATTGTGGTTTCGGCAGCTAGCTTTTCCACAATTTTTGATATATTTGGAAAAAAAAGACGTTTTTTGAGCGGATTTTTTCTCAGCATTTAAGATATACCATAAATCTATGATATTATGAACGTTTTGCAACAAAAGCGGTTGACAATTTCGAAAAATTACGAAAAATATCTGATTTTTAGTGTAACCGTTTCCAAAAATTTTCGATTATCTCGAAAAATTTCACGTTCTTTGACGTGAAAACTTTTCGATATCTATGATTATTCGTATTTTCATTGAATTGAGAACGCTTTGCAAAAAAATCGCACATAATTTCGAAATGTAACGAAGAAATTGTGGTTTCGGCAGCTAGCCTTTCCGCAATTTTTGATGTATTTGGAAAAAAAAGACGTTTTTTGAGCGGATTTTTTCTCAGCATTTAAGATATACCATAAATCTATCAAATTATGAACGTTTTGCAACAAAAGCGGTTGATAATTTCGAAAAATTACGAAAAATATCTGATTTTTAGTGTAACCGTTTCCGAAAATTTTCGATTATCTCGAAAAATTTCACGGTTTTTGACGTGAAAACTTTTTGATATCTATGATTATTCGTATTTCCATTGAATTGAGAACGCTTCGCAAAAAAACCGCACGTTATTTCGAAATATAACGAAGAAATTGTGGTTTCGGCAGCTAGCTTTTCCACAATTTTTGATATATTTGGAAAAAAAAAAGTTTTTTGAGCGGATTTTTTCTCAGCATTTAAGATATACCATAAATCTATTAAATTATGAACGTTTTGCAACAAAAGCGGTTGACAATTTCGAAAAATTACGAAAAATATCTGATTTTTAGTGTAACCGTTTCCGAAAATTTTCGATTACGTCGAAAAATTTCACGTTTTTTGACGTGAAAACTTTTTGATATCTATAATTATTCGTATTTTCATTGAATTGAGAACGCTTCGCAAAAAAATCGCACATAATTTCGAAATATAACGAAGAAATTGTGGTTTCGGCAGCTAGCCTTTCCGCAATTTTTGATATATTTGGAAAAATTTTGATATATTTATAAAAAAAGACGTTTTTTGAGCGGATTTTTTCTCAGCATTTAAGATATACCATAAATCTATCAAATTATGAACGTTCCTCAACAAAAGCGGTTGATAATTTCGAAAAATTACGAAAAATATGTGATTTTTAGTCTAACCGTTTCCGAAAATTTTCAATTATATCGAAAAATTTCACGTTTTTTGACGTGAAAACTTTTTGATATCTATGATTATTCGTATTTCCATTGAATAGAGAACGCTTCGCAAAAAAATCGCACGTTATTTCGAAATGTAACGAAGAAATTGTGGTTTCGGCAGCTAGCTTTTCCACAATTTTTGAGATATTTGGAAAAAAAAGACGTTTTTTGAGCGGATTTTTTCACAGCATTTAAGATATACCATAAATCTATCAAATTATGAACGTTTTGCAACAAAAGCGGTTGACAATTTCGAAAAATTACGAAAAATATCTGATTTTTATTGTAACCGTTTCCGAAAATTTTCGATTATCCCGAAAAATTTCACGTTTTTTGACGTGAAAACTTTTTGATATCTATGATTATTCGTATTTCCATTGAATTGAGAACGCTTCGCAAAAAAATCGCACATAATTTCGAAATGTAACGAAGAAATTGTGGTTTCGGCAGCTAGCTTTTCCACAATTTTTGATATATTTGGAAAAAAAAGACGTTTTTTGAGCGGATTTTTTCTCAGCATTTAAGATATGCCATAAATCAATTAAATTTTGAACGTTTTGCAACAAAAGCGGTTGACAATTTCGAAAAATTACGAAAAATATCTGATTTTTAGTGTAACCGTTTCCAAAAATTTTCGATTATCTCGAAAAATTTCACGTTCTTTGACGTGAAAACTTTTCGATATCTATGATTATTCGTATTTTCATTGAATTGAGAACGCTTTGCAAAAAAATCGCACGTAATTTCGAAATGTAACGAAGAAATTGTGGTTTCGGCAGCTAGCCTTTCCGCAATTTTTGATGTATTTGGAAAAAAAGACGTTTTTTGAGCGGATTTTTTCTCAG
The DNA here is from genome assembly GCA_036926295.1 of Pachydiplax longipennis. Lineage (NCBI taxonomy): Eukaryota > Metazoa > Arthropoda > Insecta > Odonata > Libellulidae > Pachydiplax > Pachydiplax longipennis. The sequence continues at coordinate 6,378,661 of JAVFKF010000004.1, forward strand.
CGTTTAAGATATACCATAAATCTATCAAATTATGAACGTTCTGCAACAAAAGCGGTTGATAATTTCGAAAAATTACGAAAAATATGTGATTTTTAGTCTAACCGTTTCCGAAAATTTTCAATTATATCGAAAAATTTCACGTTTTTTGACGTGGAAACTTTTTGATATCTATGATTATTCGTATTTCCATTGAATAGAGAACGCTTCGCAAAAAAATCGCACGTTATTTCGAAATGTAACGAAGAAATTGTGGTTTCGGCAGCTAGCTTTTCCACAATTTTTGAGATATTTGGAAAAAAAAGACGTTTTTTGAGCGGATTTTTTCACAGCATTTAAGATATACCATAAATCTATCAAATTATGAACGTTTTGCAACAAAAGCGGTTGACAATTTCGAAAAATTACGAAAAATATGTGATTTTTAGTCTAACCGTTTCCGAAAATTTTCAATTATATCGAAAAATTTCACGTTTTTTGACGTGAAAACTTTTTGATATCTATGATTATTCGTATTTCCATTGAATTGAGAACGCTTCGCAAAAAAATCGCACATAATTTCGAAATGTAACGAAGAAATTGTGGTTTCGGCAGCTAGCCTTTCCGCAATTTTTGATAAATTTGGAAAAAAAAGACGTTTTTTGAGCGGATTTTTTCTCAGCATTTAAGATATACCATAAATCTATCAAATTATGAACGTTTTGCAACAAAAGTGGTTGATAATTTCGAAAAGTTACGAAAAATATGTGATTTTTAGTGTAACCGTTTCCGAAAATTTTCAATTGTCTCGAAAAATTTCACGTTTCTTGACGTGAAAACTTTTTGATATCTATGATTTTTCGTATTTTCATTGAATTGAGAACGCTTCGCAAAAAAATCGCACGTTATTTCGAAATGTAACGAAGAAATTGTGGTTTCGGCAGCTAGCTTTTCCACAATTTTTGATATATTTGGAAAAAAAAGACGTTTTTTTTAGCGGATTTTTTCTCAGCATTTAAGATATACCATAAATCTATTAAATTATGAACGTTTTGCAACAAAAGCGGTTGACAATTTCGAAAAATTACGAAAAATATGTGATTTTTAGTGTAACCGTTTCCGAAAATTTTCGATTATCTCGAAAAATTTCACGGTTTTTGACGTGAAAACTTTTTAATATCTATGATTATTCGTATTTCCATTGAATTGAGAACGCTTCGCAAAAAAATCGCACATAATTTCAAAATGTAACGAAGAAATTGTGGTTTCGGCAGCTAGCCTTTCCGCAATTTTTGATATATTTGGAAAAAAAAGACGTTTTTTGAGCGGATTTTTTCTCAGCATTTAAGATATACCATAAATCTATCAAATTATGAACGTTTTGCAATAAAAGCGGTTGATAATTTCGAAAAATTACGAAAAATATGTGATTTTTAGTGAAACCGTTTCCGAAAATTTTCAATTATATCGAAAAATTTCACGTTTTTTGACGTGAAAACTTTTTGATATCTATGATTATTCGTATTTCCATTGAATTGAGAACGCTTCGCAAAAAAATCTCACATAATTTCGAAATGTAACGAAGAAATTGTGGTTTCGGCAGCTAGCCTTTCCGCAATTTTTGATATATTTGGAAAAAAAAGACGTTTTTTGAGCGGATTTTTTCTCAGCATTTAAGATATACCATAAATCTATCAAATTATGAACGTTTTGCAACAAAAGCGGTTGATAATTTCGAAAAGTTACGAAAAATATGTGATTTTTAGTGTAACCGTTTCCGAAAATTTTCAATTGTCTCGAAAAATTTCACGTTTCTTGACGTGAAAACTTTTTGATATCTAAGATTTTTCGTATTTCCATTGAATTGAGAACGCTTCGCAAAAAAATCGCACGTTATTTCGAAATGTAACGAAGAAATTGTGGTTTCGGCAGCTAGCTTTTCCACAATTTTTGATATATTTGGAAAAAAAAGACGTTTTTTGAGCGGATTTTTTCTCAGCATTTAAGATATACCATAAATCTATGATATTATGAACGTTTTGCAACAAAAGCGGTTGACAATTTCGAAAAATTACGAAAAATATCTGATTTTTAGTGTAACCGTTTCCAAAAATTTTCGATTATCTCGAAAAATTTCACGTTCTTTGACGTGAAAACTTTTCGATATCTATGATTATTCGTATTTTCATTGAATTGTGAACGCTTTGCAAAAAAATCGCACATAATTTCGAAATGTAACGAAGAAATTGTGGTTTCGGCAGCTAGCCTTTCCGCAATTTTTGATGTATTTGGAAAAAAAAGACGTTTTTTGAGCGGATTTTTTCTCAGCATTTAAGATATACCATAAATCTATCAAATTATGAACGTTTTGCAACAAAAGCGGTTGATAATTTCGAAAAATTACGAAAAATATGTGATTTTTAGTGTAACCGTTTCCGAAAATTTTCGATTATCTCGAAAAATTTCACGGTTTTTGACGTGAAAACTTTTTGATATCTATGATTATTCGTATTTCCATTGAATTGAGAACGCTTCGCGAAAAAACCGCACGTTATTTCGAAATGTAACGAAGAAATTGTGGTTTCGGCAGCTAGCTTTTCCACAATTTTTGATATATTTGGAAAAAAAAAAGTTTTTTCAGCGGATTTTTTCTCAGCATTTAAGATATACCATAAATCTATTAAATTATGAACGTTTTGCAACAAAAGCGGTTGACAATTTCGAAAAATTACGAAAAATATCTGATTTTTAGTGTAACCGTTTCCGAAAATTTTCGATTACCTCGAAAAATTTCACGTTTTTTGACGTGAAAACTTTTTGATATCTATAATTATTCGTATTTTCATTGAATTGAGAACGCTTCGCAAAAAAATCGCACATAATTTCGAAATATAACGAAGAAATTGTGGTTTCGGCAGCTAGCCTTTCCGCAATTTTTGATATATTTGGAAAAATTTTGATATATTTATAAAAAAAGACGTTTTTTGAGCGGATTTTTTCTCAGCATTTAAGATATACCATAAATCTATCAAATTATGAACGTTTTGCAACAAAAGCGGTTGATAATTTCGAAAAATTACGAAAAATATGTGATTTTTAGTCTAACCGTTTCCGAAAATTTTCAATTATATCGAAAAATTTCACGTTTTTTGACGTGAAAACTTTTTGATATCTATGATTATTCGTATTTCCATTGAATAGAGAACGCTTCGCAAAAAAATCGCACGTTATTTCGGAATGTAACGAAGAAATTGTGGTTTCGGCAGCTAGCTTTTCCACAATTTTTGAGATATTTGGAAAAAAAAGACGTTCTTTGAGCGGATTTTTTCACAGCATTTAAGATATACCATAAATCTATCAAATTATTAACGTTTTGCAACAAAAGCGGTTGTTAATTTCGAAAAATTACGAAAAATATGTGATTTTTAATGTAACCGTTTCCGAAAATTTTCAATTATCTCGAAAAATTTCACGTTTTTTGACGTGAAAACTTTTTGATATCTATGATTATTCGTATTTCCATTGAATTGAGAACGCTTCGCAAAAAAACCGCACGTTATTTCGAAATGTAACGAAGAAATAGTGGTTTCGGCAGCTAGCTTTTCCACAATTTTTGATATATTTGGAAAAAAAACGTTTTTTGAGCGGATTTTTTCTTAGCATTTAAGATATACCATAAATCTATTAAATTATGAACGTTTTGCAACAAAAGCGGTTGAAAATTTCGAAAAATTTCAAAAAATATCTGATTTTTAGTGTAACCGTTTCCGAAAATTTTCGATTATCTCGAAAAATTTCACGTTTTTTGACGTGAAAACTTTTTGATATCTATGATTATTCGTATTTTCATTGAATTGAGAGCGCTTCGCAAAAAAATCGCACATAATTTCGAAATATAACGAAGAAATTGTGGTTTCGGCAGCTAGCCTTTCCGTAATTTTTGATATATTTGGAAAAAAAAGACGTTTTTTGAGCGGATTTTTTCTCAGCATTTAAGATATACCATAAATCTATCAAATTATGAACGTTTTGAAACTAAAGCGGTTGATAATTTCGAAAAATTACGAAAAATATGTGATTTTTAGTGTAACCGTTTCCGAAAATTTTCAATTATCTCGAAAAATTTCACGTTTTTTGACGTGAAAACTTTTTGATATCTATGATTATTCGTATTTCCATTGAATTGAGAACGCTTCGCAAAAAAATCGCACATAATTTCGAAATGTAACGAAGAAATTGTGGTTTCGGCAGCTAGCCTTTCCGCAATTTTTGATATATTTGAAAAAAAAGACGTTTTTTGAGCGGATTTTTTCTCAGCATTTAAGATATACCATAAATCTATCAAATTATGAACGTTTTGCAACAAAAGCGGTTGATAATTTCGAAAAATTACGAAAAATATCTGATTTTTAGTGTAACCGTTTCCGAAAATTTTCGATTATCTCGAAAAATTTCACGGTTTTTGACGTGAAAACTTTTTAATATCTATGATTATTCGTATTTCCATTGAATTGAGAACGCATCGCAAAAAAATCGCAAATAATTTCGAAATGTAACGAAGAAATTGTGGTTTCGGCAGCTAGCCTTTCCGCAATTTTTGATATATTTGAAAAAAAAGAGGTTTATTGAGCGGATTTTTTCTTAGCATTTAAGATATACCATAAATCTATCAAATTATGAACGTTTTGCAACAAAAGCGGTTGATAATTTCGAAAAATTACGAAAAATATGTGATTTTTAGTGTAACCGTTTCCGAAAAATTTCAATTATCTCGAAAAATTTCACGTTTTTTGACGTGAAAACTTTTTGATATCTATGATTATTCGTATTTCCATTGAATTGAGTACGCTTCGCAAAAAAACCGCACGTTATTTCGAAATGTAACGAAGAAATTGTGGTTTCGGCAGCTAGCTTTTCCACAATTTTTGATATATTTGGAAAAAAAAACGTTTTCTGAGCGGATTTTTTCTCAGCATTTAAGATATACCATAAATCAATTAAATTATGAACGTTTTGCAACAAAAGAGGTTGACAATTTCGAAAAATTACGAAAAATATCTGATTTAAAGTGTAACCGTTTCCGAAAATTTTCGATTATCTCGAAAAATTTCACGTTTTTTGACGTGAAAACTTTTTGATATCTATGATTATTCGTATTTTTATTGAATTGAGAACGCTTCGCAAAAAAATCGCACATAATTTCGAAATATAACAAAGAAATTGTGGTTTCGGCAGCTAGCCTTTCCGCAATTTTTGATATATTTGGAAAAAAAAGACGTTTTTTGAGCGGATATTTTCTCAGCATTTAAGATATACCATAAATCTATCAAATTATGAACGTTTTGCAAGAATAGCGGTTGATAATTTCGAAAAATTACGAAAAATATGTGATTTTTAGTGTAACCGTTTCCGAAAATTTTCAATTATCTCGAAAAATTTCACGTTTTTTGACGTGAAATCTTTTTGATATCTATGATTATTCGTATTTCCATTGAATTGAGAACGCTTCGCAAAAAAACCGCACGTTATTTCGAAATGTAACGAAGAAATAGTGGTTTCGGCAGCTAGCTTTTCCACAATTTTTGATATATTTGGAAAAAAAACGTTTTTTGAGCGGATTTTTTCTTAGCATTTAAGATATACCATAAATCTATTAAATTATGAACGTTTTGCAACAAAAGCGGTTGAAAATTTCAAAAAATTTCAAAAAATATCTGATTTTTAGTGTAACCGTTTCCGAAAATTTTCGATTATCTCGAAAAATTTCAAGTTTTTTGACGTGAAAACTTTTTGATATCTATGATTATTCGTATTTTCATTGAATTGAGAACGCTTCGCAAAAAAATCGCACATAATTTCGAAATATAACGAAGAAATTGTGGTTTCGGCAGCTAGCCTTTCCGCAATTTTTGATATATTTGGAAAAAAAAGACGTTTTTTGAGCGGATTTTTTCTCAGCATTTAAGATATACCATAAATCTATCAAATTATGAACGTTTTGCAACAAAAGCGGCTGATAATTTCGAAAAATTACGAAAAATATGTGATTATTAGTGTAACCGTTTCCGAAAATTTTCATTTATCTCGAAAAATTTCACGTTTCTTGACGTAAAAACTTTTTGATATCGATGATTTTTCGTATTTTCATTGAATTGAGAACGCTTCGCAAAAAAATCGCACGTTATTTCGAAATGTAACGAAGAAATTGTGGTTTCGGCAGCTAGCTTTTCCACAATTTTTGATATATTTGGAAAAAAAAGACGTTTTTTGAGCGGATTTTTTCTCAGCATTAAAGATATACCATAAATCTATTTAATTATGAACGTTTTGCAACAAAAGCGGTTGATAATTTCGAAAAATTACGAAAAATAAGTGATTTTTAGTGTAACCGTTTCCGAATATTTTCGATTATCTCGAAAAATTTTACGATTTTTGACGTGAAAACTTTTTAATATCTATGATTATTCGTATTTCCATTGAATTGAGAACGCTTCGCAAAAAAATCGCACCTAATTTCGAAATGTAACGAAGAAATTTTGGTTTCGGCAGCTAGCCTTTCCGCAATTTTTGATATATTTGGAAAAAAAAGACGTTTTTTGAGCGGATTTTTTCTCAGCATTTAAGATATACCATAAATCTATCAAATTATGAACGTTTTGCAACAAAAGCGGTTGATAATTTCGAAAAATTACGAAAAATATGTGATTTTTAGTGTAACCGTTTCCGAAAATTTTCAATTATCTCGAAAAATTTCACGTTTTTTGACGTGAAAACTTTTTGATATCTATGATTATTCGCATTTCCATTGAATTGAGAACGCTTCGCAAAAAAATCGCACATAATTTCGAAATATAACGAAGAAATTGTGGTTTCGGCAGCTAGCCTTTCCGCAATTTTTGATATATTTGGAAAAAAAAGACGTTTTTTGAGCGGATTTTTTCTCAGCATTTAAGATATACCATAAATCTATCAAATTATGAACGTTTTGCAACAAAAGCGGTTGATAATTTCGAAAAATTACGAAAAATATGTGATTTTTAGTGTAACCGTTTCCGAAAATTTTCAATTATATCGAAAAAATCACGTTTTTTGACGTGAAAACTTTTTGATATCTATGATTATTCGTATTTCCATTGAATTGAGAACGCTTCGCAAAAAAATCGCACGTTATTTCGAAATGTAACGAAGAAATTGTGGTTTCGGCAGCTAGCCTTTCCGCAATTTTTGATGTATTTGGAAAAAAAAGACGTTTTTTGAGCGGATTTTTTCTCAGCATTTAAGATATACCATAAATCTATCAAATTATGAACGTTTTGCAACAAAAGCGGTTGATAATTTCGAAAAATTACGAAAAATATCTGATTTTTAGTGTAACCGTTTCCGAAAATTTTCGATTATCTCGAAAAATTTCACGGTTTTTGACGTGAAAACTTTTTAATATCTATGATTATTCGTATTTCCATTGAATTGAGAACGCTTTGCAAAAAAATCGCAAATAATTTCGAAATGTAACGAAGAAATTGTGGTTTCGGCAGCTAGCCTTTCCGCAATTTTTGATATATTTGAAAAAAAAGACGTTTTTTGAGCGGATTTTTTCTCAGCATTTAAGATATACCATAAATCTATCAAATTATGAACGTTTTGCAACAAAAGCGGTTGATAATTTCGAAAAATTACGAAAAATATGTGATTTTTAGTGTAACCGTTTCCGAAAATTTTCAATTATCTCGAAAAATTTCACGTTTTTTGACGTGAAAACTTTTTGATATCTATGATTATTCGTATTTTTATTGAATTGAGAACGCTTCGCAAAAAAATCGCACATAATTTCGAAATATAACAAAGAAATTGTGGTTTCGGCAGCTAGCCTTTCCGCAATTTTTGATATATTTGGAAAAAAAAGACGTTTTTTGAGCGGATTTTTTCTCAGCATTTAAGATATACCATAAATCTATCAAATTATGAACGTTTTGCAACAAAAGCGGTTGATAATTTCGAAAAATTACGAAAAATATGTGATTTTTAGTGTAACCGTTTCCGAAAATTTTCAATTATCTCGAAAAATTTCACGTTTTTTGACGTGAAATCTTTTTGATATCTATGATTATTCGTATTTCCATTGAATTGAGAACGCTTCGCAAAAAAACCGCACGTTATTTCGAAATGTAACGAAGAAATAGTGGTTTCGGCAGCTAGCTTTTCCACAATTTTTGATATATTTGGAAAAAAAACGTTTTTTGAGCGGATTTTTTCTTAGCATTTAAGATATACCATAAATCTATTAAATTATGAACGTTTTGCAACAAAAGCGGTTGAAAATTTCAAAAAATTTCAAAAAATATCTGATTTTTAGTGTAACCGTTTCCGAAAATTTTCGATTATCTCGAAAAATTTCAAGTTTTTTGACGTGAAAACTTTTTGATATCTATGATTATTCGTATTTTCATTGAATTGAGAACGCTTCGCAAAAAAATCGCACATAATGTCGAAATATAACGAAGAAATTGTGGTTTCGGCAGCTAGCCTTTCCGCAATTTTTGATATATTTGGAAAAAAAAGACGTTTTTTGAGCGGATTTTTTCTCAGCATTTAAGATATACCATAAATCTATCAAATTATGAACGTTTTGCAACAAAAGCGGCTGATAATTTCGAAAAATTACGAAAAATATGTGATTTTTAGTGTAACCGTTTCCGAAAATTTTCAATTATATCGAAAAATTTCACGTTTCTTGACGTGAAAACTTTTTGATATCGATGATTTTTCGTATTTTCATTGAATTGAGAACGCTTCGCAAAAAAATCGCACGTTATTTCGAAATGTAACGAAGAAATTGTGGTTTCGGCAGCTAGCTTTTCCACAATTTTTGATATATTTGGAAAAAAAAGACGTTTTTTGAGCGGATTTTTTCTCAGCATTAAAGATATACCATAAATCTATTTAATTATGAACGTTTTGCAACAAAAGCGGTTGATAATTTCGAAAAATTACGAAAAATAAGTGATTTTTAGTGTAACCGTTTCCGAATATTTTCGATTATCTCGAAAAATTTTACGGTTTTTGACGTGAAAACTTTTTAATATCTATGATTATTCGTATTTCCATTGAATTGAGAACGCTTCGCAAAAAAATCGCACCTAATTTCGAAATGTAACGAAGAAATTTTGGTTTCGGCAGCTAGCCTTTCCGCAATTTTTGATATATTTGGAAAAAAAAGACGTTTTTTGAGCGGATTTTTTCTCAGCATTTAAGATATACCATAAATCTATCAAATTATGAACGTTTTGCAACAAAAGCGGTTGATAATTTCGAAAAATTACGAAAAATATGTGATTTTTAGTGTAACCGTTTCCGAAAATTTTCAATTATCTCGAAAAATTTCACGTTTTTTGACGTGAAAACTTTTTGATATCTATGATTATTCGCATTTCCATTGAATTGAGAACGCTTCGCAAAAAAATCGCACATAATTTCGAAATATAACGAAGAAATTGTGGTTTCGGCAGCTAGCCTTTCCGCAATTTTTGATATATTTGGAAAAAAAAGACGTTTTTTGAGCGGATTTTTTCTCAGCATTTAAGATATACCATAAATCTATCAAATTATGAACGTTTTGCAACAAAAGCGGTTGATAATTTCGAAAAATTACGAAAAATATGTGATTTTTAGTGTAACCGTTTCCGAAAATTTTGAATTATATCGAAAAAATCACGTTTTTTGACGTGAAAACTTTTTGATATCTATGATTATTCGTATTTCCATTGAATTGAGAACGCTTCGCAAAAAAATCGCACGTTATTTCGAAATGTAACGAAGAAATTGTGGTTTCGGCAGCTAGCCTTTCCGCAATTTTTGATGTATTTGGAAAAAAAAGACGTTTTTTGAGCGGATTTTTTCTCAGCATTTAAGATATACCATAAATCTATCAAATTATGAACGTTTTGCAACAAAAGCGGTTGATAATTTCGAAAAATTACGAAAAATATCTGATTTTTAGTGTAACCGTTTCCGAAAATTTTCGATTATCTCGAAAAATTTCACGGTTTTTGACGTGAAAACTTTTTAATATCTATGATTATTCGTATTTCCATTGAATTGAGAACGCTTCGCAAAAAAATCGCACCTAATTTCGAAATGTAACGAAGAAATTTTGGTTTCGGCAGCTAGCCTTTCCGCAATTTTTGATATATTTGGAAAAAAAAGACGTTTTTTGAGCGGATTTTTTCTCAGCATTTAAGATATACCATAAATCTATCAAATTATGAACGTTTTGCAACAAAAGCGGTTAATAATTTCGAAAAATTACGAAAAATATGTGATTTTTAGTGTAACCGTTTCCGAAAATTTTCAATTATCTCGAAAAATTTCACGTTTTTTGACGTGAAAACTTTTTGATATCTATGATTATTCGCATTTCCATTGAATTGAGAACGCTTCGCAAAAAAATCGCACATAATTTCGAAATATAACGAAGAAATTGTGGTTTCGGCAGCTAGCCTTTCCGCAATTTTTGATATATTTGGAAAAAAAAGACGTTTTTTGAGCGGATTTTTTCTCAGCATTTAAGATATACCATAAATCTATCAAATTATGAACGTTTTGCAACAAAAGCGGTTGATAATTTCGAAAAATTACGAAAAATATGTGATTTTTAGTGTAACCGTTTCCGAAAATTTTCAATTATATCGAAAAAATCACGTTTTTTGACGTGAAAACTTTTTGATATCTATGATTATTCGTATTTCCATTGAATTGAGAACGCTTCGCAAAAAAATCGCACGTTATTTCGAAATGTAACGAAGAAATTGTGGTTTCGGCAGCTAGCCTTTCCGCAATTTTTGATGTATTTGGAAAAAAAAGACGTTTTTTGAGCGGATTTTTTCTCAGCATTTAAGATATACCATAAATCTATCAAATTATGAACGTTTTGCAACAAAAGCGGTTGATAATTTCGAAAAATTACGAAAAATATCTGATTTTTAGTGTAACCGTTTCCGAAAATTTTCGATTATCTCGAAAAATTTCACGGTTTTTGACGTGAAAACTTTTTAATATCTATGATTATTCGTATTTCCATTGAATTGAGAACGCTTTGCAAAAAAATCGCAAATAATTTCGAAATGTAACGAAGAAATTGTGGTTTCGGCAGCTAGCCTTTCCGCAATTTTTGATATATTTGAAAAAAAAGACGTTTTTTGAGCGGATTTTTTCTCAGCATTTAAGATATACCATAAATCTATCAAATTATGAACGTTTTGCAACAAAAGCGGTTGATAATTTCGAAAAATTACGAAAAATATGTGATTTTTAGTGTAACCGTTTCCGAAAATTTTCAATTATCTCGAAAAATTTCACGTTTTTTGACGTGAAAACTTTTTGATATCTATGATTATTCGTATTTCCATTGAATTGAGAACGCTTCGCAAAAAAACCGTACATTATTTCGAAATGTAACGAAGAAATTGTGGTTTCGGCAGCTAGCTTTTCCTCAATTTTTGATATATTTGGTAAAAAAAGACGTTTTTTGAGCGGATTTTTTCTCAGCATTTAAGATATACCATAAATCTATCAAATTATGAACGTTTTGCAACAAAAGCGGTTGACAATTTCGAAAAATTACGAAAAATATCTGATTTTTAGTGTAACCGTTTCCGAAAATTTTCGATTATCTCGAAAAATTTCACGTTTTTTGACGTGAAAACTTTTTGATATCTATGATAATTCGTATTTTCATTGAATTGAGAACGCTTCGCAAAAAAATCGCACATAATTTCGAAATATAACGAAGAAATTGTGGTTTCGGCAGCTAGCCTTTCCGCAATTTTTGATATATTTGGAAAAAAAAGACGTTTTTTGAGCGGATTTTTTCTCAGCATTTAAGATATACCATAAATCTATCAAATTATGAACGTTTTGCAACAAAAGCGGTTGATAATTTCGAAAAATTACGAAAAATATGTGATTTTTAGTGTAACCGTTTCCGAAAATTTTCGATTATCTCGAAAAATTTCACGTTTTTTGACGTGAAAACTTTTTGATATCTATGATTATTCGTATTTTCATTGAATTTAGAACGCTTCGCAAAAAAATCGCACATAATTTCGAAATATAACGAAGAAATTATGGTTTCGGCAGCTAGCCTTTCCGCAATTTTTGATATATTTGGAAAAAAAAGACGTTTTTTGAGCGGATTTTTTCTCAGCATTTAAGATATACCATAAATCTATCAAATTATGAACGTTTTGCAACAAAAGCGGTTGATAATTTCGAAAAATTACGAAAAATATGTGATTTTTAGTGTAACCGTTTCCGAAAATTTTCAATTATCTCGAAAAATTTCACGTTTTTTGACGTGAAAACTTTTTGATATCTATGATTATTCGTATTTCCATTGAATTGAGAACGCTTCGCAAAAAAATCGCACGTTATTTCGAAATGTAACGAAGAAATTGTGGTTTCGGCAGCTAGCCTTTCCGCAATTTTTGATATATTTGGAAAAAAAAGACGTTTTTTGAGCGGATTTTTTCTCAGCATTTAAGATACACCATAAATCTATCAAATTATGAACGTTTTGCAACAAAAGCGGTTGATAATTTCGAAAAATTACGAAAAATATGTGATTTTTAGTGTAACCGTTTCCGAAAATTTTCAATTATCTCGAAAAATTTCACGTTTTTTGACGTGAAAACTTTTTGATATCTATGATTATTCGTATTTCCATTGAATTGAGAACGATTCGCAAAAAAACCGCATGTTATTTCGAAATGTAACGAAGAAATTGTGGTTTCGGCAGCTAGCTTTTCCATAATTTTTGATATATTTGGAAAAAAAATGTTTTTTGAGCGGATTTTTTCTCAGCATTTAAGATATACCATAAATCTATTAAATTATGAACGTTTTGCAACAAAAGCGGTTGACAATTTCGAAAAATTACGAAAAATATCTGATTTTTAGTGTAACCGTTTCCGAAAATTTTCGATTATCTCGAAAAATTTCACGTTTTTTGACGTGAAAACTTTTTCATATCTATGATTATTCGTATTTCAATAGAATTGAGAACGCTTCGCAAAAAAATCGCACATAATTTCGAAATGTAACGAAGAAATTGTGGTTTCGGCAGCTAGCCTTTCCGCAATTTTTGATATATTTGGAAAAAAAAGACGTTTTTTGAGCGGATTTTTTCTCAGCATTTAAGATATACCATAAATCTATCAAATTATGAACGTTTTGCAACAAAAGCGGTTGATAATTTCGAAAAATTACGAAAAATATCTGATTTTTAGTGTAACCGTTTCCGAAAATTTTCAATTATCTCGAAAAATTTCACGTTTTTTGACGTGAAAACTTTTTGATATCTATGATTATTCGTATTTCCATTGAATTGAGAACGCTTCGCAAAAAAATCGCACGTTATTTCGAAATGTAACGAAGAAATTGTGGTTTCGGCAGCTAGCCTTTCCACAATTTTTGAGATATTTGGAAAAAAAAGACGTTTTTTGAGCGGATATTTTCTCAGCATTTAAGATATACCATAAATCTATTAAATTATGAACGTTTTGCAACAAAAGCGGTTGACAATTTCGAAAAATTACGAAAAATATCTGATTTTTAGTGTAACCGTTTCCGAAAATTTTCGATTATCTCGAAAAATTTCACGTTTTTTGACGTGAAAACTTTTTGATATCTATGATTATTCGTATTTCCATTGAATTGAGAACGCTTCGCAAAAAAATCGCACATAATTTCGAAATGTAACGAAGAAATTGTGGTTTCGGCAGCTAGCCTTTCCGCAATTTTTGATATATTTGGAAAAAAAAGACGTTTTTTGAGCGGATTTTTTCTCAGCATTTAAGATATACCATAAATCTATCAAATTATGAACGTTTTGCAACAAAAGCGGTTGATAATTTCGAAAAATTACGAAAAATATGTGATTTTTAGTGTAACCGTTTCCGAAAATTTTCAATTATATCGAAAAAATCACGTTTTTTGACGTGAAAACCTTTTGATATCTATGATTATTCGTATTTCCATTGAATTGAGAACGCTTCGCAAAAAAATCGCACGTTATTTCGAAATGTAACGAAGAAATTGTGGTTTCGGCAGCTAGCCTTTCCGCAATTTTTGATATATTTGGAAAAAAAGACGTTTTTTGAGCGGATTTTTTCTCAGCATTTAAGATATACCATAAATCTATCAAATTATGAACGTTTTGCAACAAAAGCGGTTGATAATTTCGAAAAATTACGAAAAATATGTGATTTTTAGTGTAACCGTTTCCGAATATTTTCAATTATCTCGAAAAATTTCACGTTTCTTGACGTGAAAACTTTTTGATATCTATGATTTTTCGTATTTCCATTGAATTGAGAACGCTTCGCAAAAAAACCGCACGTTATTTCGAAATGTAACGAAGAAATTGTGGTTTCGGCAGCTAGCTTTTCCACAATTTTTGATATATTTGGAAAAAAAAACTTTTTTGAGCGGATTTTTTCTCAGCATTTAAGATATACCATAAATCTATTAAATTATGAACGTTTTGCAACAAAAGCGGTTGACAATTTCGAAAAATTACGAAAAATATCTGATTTTTAGTGTAACCGTTTCCGAAAATTTTCAATTATCTCGAAAAATTTCGAGTTTTTTGACGTGAAAACTTTTTGATATCTATGATTATTCGTATTCCCATTGAATTGAGAACGCTTCGCAAAAAAATCGCACATAATTTCGAAATATAACGAAGAAATTATGGTTTCTGAAGCTAGCCTTTCCGCAATTTTTGATATATTTGGAAAAAAAAGACGTTTTTTGAGCGGATTTTTTCTCAGCATTTAAGATATACCATAAATCTATCAAATTATGAACGTTTTGCAACAAAAGCGGTTGATAATAACGAAAAATTACGAAAAATATGTGATTTTTAGTGTAACCGTTTCCGAAAATTTTCGATTATCTCGAAAAATTTCACGGTTTTTGACGTGAAAACTTTTTAATATCTATGATTATTCGTATTTCCATTGAATTGAGAACGCTTCGCAAAAAAATCGCACATAATTTCAAAATGTAACGAAGAAATTGTGGTTTCGGCAGCTAGCTTTTCCACAATTTTGAGATATTTGGAAAAAAAAGACGTTTTTTGAGCGGATTTTTTCACAGCATTTAAGATATACCATAAATCTATCAAATTATGAACGTTTTGCAACAAAAGCGGTTGACAATTTCGAAAAATTACGAAAAATATCTGATTTTTATTGTAACCGTTTCCGAAAATTTTCGATTATCCCGAAAAATTTCACGTTTTTTGACGTGAAAACTTTTTGATATCTATGATTATTCGTATTTCCATTGAATTGAGAACGCTTCGCAAAAAAATCGCACATAATTTCGAAATGTAACCAAGAAATTTTGGTTTCGGCAGCTAGCCTTTCCGCAATTTTTGATAAATTTGGAAAAAAAAGACGTTTTTTGAGCGGATTTTTTCTCAGCATTTAAGATATACCATAAATCTATCAAATTATGAACGTTTTGCAACAAAAGCGGTTGACAATTTCGAAAAATTACGAAAAATATCTGATTTTTAGTGTAACCGTTTCCGAAAATTTTCAATTGTCTCGAAAAATTTCACGTTTCTTGACGTGAAAACTTTTTGATATCTATGATTTTTCGTATTTTCATTGAATTGAGAACGCTTCGCAAAAAAATCGCACGTTATTTCGAAATGTAACGAAGAAATTGTGGTTTCGGCAGCTAGCTTTTCCACAATTTTTGATATATTTGGAAAAAAAAGACGTTTTTTGAGCGGATTTTTTCTCAGCATTTAAGATATACCATAAATCTATCAAATTATGAACGTTTTGCAACAAAAGCGGTTGATAATTTCGAAAAATTACGAAAAATATGTGATTTTTAGTGTAACCGTTTCCGAAAATTTTCAATTATATCGAAAAAATCACGTTTTTTGACGTGAAAACTTTTTGATATCTATGATTATTCGTATTTCCATTGAATTGAGAACGCTTCGCAAAAAAATCGCACGTTATTTCGAAATGTAACGAAGAAATTGTGGTTTCGGCAGCTAGCCTTTCCGCAATTTTTGATATATTTGGAAAAAAAGACGTTTTTTGAGCGGATTTTTTCTCAGCATTTAAGATATACCATAAATCTATCAAATTATGAACGTTTTGCAACAAAAGCGGTTGATAATTTCGAAAAATTACGAAAAATATGTGATTTTTAGTGTAACCGTTTCCGAATATTTTCAATTATCTCGAAAAATTTCACGTTTCTTGACGTGAAAACTTTTTGATATCTATGATTTTTCGTATTTCCATTGAATTGAGAACGCTTCGCAAAAAAACCGCACGTTATTTCGAAATGTAACGAAGAAATTGTGGTTTCGGCAGCTAGCTTTTCCACAATTTTTGATATATTTGGAAAAAAAAACTTTTTTGAGCGGATTTTTTCTCAGCATTTAAGATATACCATAAATCTATTAAATTATGAACGTTTTGCAACAAAAGCGGTTGACAATTTCGAAAAATTACGAAAAATATCTGATTTTTAGTGTAACCGTTTCCGAAAATTTTCAATTATCTCGAAAAATTTCGAGTTTTTTGACGTGAAAACTTTTTGATATCTATGATTATTCGTATTCCCATTGAATTGAGAACGCTTCGCAAAAAAATCGCACATAATTTCGAAATATAACGAAGAAATTATGGTTTCTGAAGCTAGCCTTTCCGCAATTTTTGATATATTTGGAAAAAAAAGACGTTTTTTGAGCGGATTTTTTCTCAGCATTTAAGATATACCATAAATCTATCAAATTATGAACGTTTTGCAACAAAAGCGGTTGATAATAACGAAAAATTACGAAAAATATGTGATTTTTAGTGTAACCGTTTCCGAAAATTTTCGATTATCTCGAAAAATTTCACGGTTTTTGACGTGAAAACTTTTTAATATCTATGATTATTCGTATTTCCATTGAATTGAGAACGCTTCGCAAAAAAATCGCACATAATTTCAAAATGTAACGAAGAAATTGTGGTTTCGGCAGCTAGCTTTTCCACAATTTTGAGATATTTGGAAAAAAAAGACGTTTTTTGAGCGGATTTTTTCACAGCATTTAAGATATACCATAAATCTATCAAATTATGAACGTTTTGCAACAAAAGCGGTTGACAATTTCGAAAAATTACGAAAAATATCTGATTTTTATTGTAACCGTTTCCGAAAATTTTCGATTATCCCGAAAAATTTCACGTTTTTTGACGTGAAAACTTTTTGATATCTATGATTATTCGTATTTCCATTGAATTGAGAACGCTTCGCAAAAAAATCGCACATAATTTCGAAATGTAACCAAGAAATTTTGGTTTCGGCAGCTAGCCTTTCCGCAATTTTTGATAAATTTGGAAAAAAAAGACGTTTTTTGAGCGGATTTTTTCTCAGCATTTAAGATATACCATAAATCTATCAAATTATGAACGTTTTGCAACAAAAGCGGTTGACAATTTCGAAAAATTACGAAAAATATCTGATTTTTAGTGTAACCGTTTCCGAAAATTTTCAATTGTCTTGAAAAATTTCACGTTTCTTGACGTGAAAACTTTTTGATATCTATGATTTTTCGTATTTTCATTGAATTGAGAACGCTTCGCAAAAAAATCGCACGTTATTTCGAAATGTAACGAAGAAATTGTGGTTTCGGCAGCTAGCTTTTCCACAATTTTTGATATATTTGGAAAAAAAAGACGTTTTTTGAGCGGATTTTTTCTCAGCATTTAAGATATACCATAAATCTATCAAATTATGAACGTTTTGCAACAAAAGCGGTTGATAATTTCGAAAAATTACGAAAAATATGTGATTTTTAGTGTAACCGTTTCCGAAAATTTTCAATTATATCGAAAAAATCACGTTTTTTGACGTGAAAACTTTTTGATATCTATGATTATTCGTATTTCCATTGAATTGAGAACGCTTCGCAAAAAAATCGCACGTTATTTCGAAATGTAACGAAGAAATTGTGGTTTCGGCAGCTAGCCTTTCCGCAATTTTTGATATATTTGGAAAAAAAGACGTTTTTTGAGCGGATTTTTTCTCAGCATTTAAGATATACCATAAATCTATCAAATTATGAACGTTTTGCAACAAAAGCGGTTGATAATTTCGAAAAATTACGAAAAATATGTGATTTTTAGTGTAACCGTTTCCGAATATTTTCAATTATCTCGAAAAATTTCACGTTTCTTGACGTGAAAACTTTTTGATATCTATGATTTTTCGTATTTCCATTGAATTGAGAACGCTTCGCAAAAAAACCGCACGTTATTTCGAAATGTAACGAAGAAATTGTGGTTTCGGCAGCTAGCTTTTCCACAATTTTTGATATATTTGGAAAAAAAAACTTTTTTGAGCGGATTTTTTCTCAGCATTTAAGATATACCATAAATCTATTAAATTATGAACGTTTTGCAACAAAAGCGGTTGACAATTTCGAAAAATTACGAAAAATATCTGATTTTTAGTGTAACCGTTTCCGAAAATTTTCAATTATCTCGAAAAATTTCGAGTTTTTTGACGTGAAAACTTTTTGATATCTATGATTATTCGTATTCCCATTGAATTGAGAACGCTTCGCAAAAAAATCGCACATAATTTCGAAATATAACGAAGAAATTATGGTTTCTGAAGCTAGCCTTTCCGCAATTTTTGATATATTTGGAAAAAAAAGACGTTTTTTGAGCGGATTTTTTCTCAGCATTTAAGATATACCATAAATCTATCAAATTATGAACGTTTTGCAACAAAAGCGGTTGATAATAACGAAAAATTACGAAAAATATGTGATTTTTAGTGTAACCGTTTCCGAAAATTTTCGATTATCTCGAAAAATTTCACGGTTTTTGACGTGAAAACTTTTTAATATCTATGATTATTCGTATTTCCATTGAATTGAGAACGCTTCGCAAAAAAATCGCACATAATTTCAAAATGTAACGAAGAAATTGTGGTTTCGGCAGCTAGCTTTTCCACAATTTTGAGATATTTGGAAAAAAAAGACGTTTTTTGAGCGGATTTTTTCACAGCATTTAAGATATACCATAAATCTATCAAATTATGAACGTTTTGCAACAAAAGCGGTTGACAATTTCGAAAAATTACGAAAAATATCTGATTTTTATTGTAACCGTTTCCGAAAATTTTCGATTATCCCGAAAAATTTCACGTTTTTTGACGTGAAAACTTTTTGATATCTATGATTATTCGTATTTCCATTCAATTGAGAACGCTTCGCAAAAAAATCGCACATAATTTCGAAATGTAACCAAGAAATTTTGGTTTCGGCAGCTAGCCTTTCCGCAATTTTTGATAAATTTGGAAAAAAAAGACGTTTTTTGAGCGGATTTTTTCTCAGCATTTAAGATATACCATAAATCTATCAAATTATGAACGTTTTGCAACAAAAGCGGTTGACAATTTCGAAAAATTACGAAAAATATCTGATTTTTAGTGTAACCGTTTCCGAAAATTTTCAATTGTCTCGAAAAATTTCACGTTTCTTGACGTGAAAACTTTTTGATATCTATGATTTTTCGTATTTTCATTGAATTGAGAACGCTTCGCAAAAAAATCGCACGTTATTTCGAAATGTAACGAAGAAATTGTGGTTTCGGCAGCTAGCTTTTCCATAATTTTTGATATATTTGGAAAAAAAAGACGTTTTTTGAGCGGATTTTTTCTCAGCATTTAAGATATACCATAAATCTATTAAATTATGAACGTTTTGCAACAAAAGCGGTTGACAATTTCGAAAAATTACGAAAAATATGTGATTTTTAGTGTAACCGTTTCCGAAAATTTTCGATTATCTCGAAAAATTTCACGGTTTTTGACGTGAAAACTTTTTAATATCTATGATTATTCGTATTTCCATTGAATTGAGAACGCTTCGCAAAAAAATCGCACATAATTTCAAAATGTAACGAAGAAATTGTGGTTTCGGCAGCTAGCCTTTCCGCAATTTTTGATATATTTGGAAAAAAAAGACGTTTTTTGAGCGGATTTTTTCTCAGCATTTAAGATATACCATAAATCTATCAAATTATGAACGTTTTGCAACAAAAGCGGTTGATAATTTCGAAAAATTACGAAAAATATGTGATTTTTAGTGTAACCGTTTCCGAAAATTTTCAATTATATCGAAAAATTTCACGTTTTTTGACGTGAAAACTTTTTGATATCTATGATTATTCGTATTTCCATTGAATTGAGAACGCTTCGCAAAAAAATCGCACGTTATTTCGAAATGTAACGAAGAAATTGTGGTTTCGGCAGCTAGCTTTTCCACAATTTTTGAGATATTTGGAAAAAAAAGACGTTTTTTGAGCGGATTTTTTCACAGCATTTAAGATATACCATAAATCTATCAAATTATGAACGTTTTGCAACAAAAGCGGTTGACAATTTCGAAAAATTACGAAAAATATCTGATTTTTATTGTAACCGTTTCCGAAAATTTTCGATTATCCCGAAAAATTTCACGTTTTTTGACGTGAAAACTTTTTGATATCTATGATTATTCGTATTTCCATTGAATTGAGAACGCTTCGCAAAAAAATCTCACATAATTTCGAAATGTAACGAAGAAATTGTGGTTTCGGCAGCTAGCCTTTCCGCAATTTTTGATATATTTGGAAAAAAAAGACGTTTTTTGAGCGGATTTTTTCTCAGCATTTAAGATATACCATAAATCTATCA
Source organism: Pachydiplax longipennis (assembly GCA_036926295.1). NCBI lineage: Eukaryota > Metazoa > Arthropoda > Insecta > Odonata > Libellulidae > Pachydiplax > Pachydiplax longipennis. The sequence continues at coordinate 6,399,403 of JAVFKF010000004.1, forward strand.
AATTATGAACGTTTTGCAACAAAAGCGGTTGATAATTTCGAAAAGTTACGAAAAATATGTGATTTTTAGTGTAACCGTTTCCGAAAATTTTCAATTGTCTCGAAAAATTTCACGTTTCTTGACGTGAAAACTTTTTGATATCTAAGATTTTTCGTATTTCCATTGAATTGAGAACGCTTCGCAAAAAAATCGCACGTTATTTCGAAATGTAACGAAGAAATTGTGGTTTCGGCAGCTAGCTTTTCCACAATTTTTGATATATTTGGAAAAAAAAGACGTTTTTTGAGCGGATTTTTTCTCAGCATTTAAGATATACCATAAATCTATGATATTATGAACGTTTTGCAACAAAAGCGGTTGACAATTTCGAAAAATTACGAAAAATATCTGATTTTTAGTGTAACCGTTTCCAAAAATTTTCGATTATCTCGAAAAATTTCACGTTCTTTGACGTGAAAACTTTTCGATATCTATGATTATTCGTATTTTCATTGAATTGAGAACGCTTTGCAAAAAAATCGCACATAATTTCGAAATGTAACGAAGAAATTGTGGTTTCGGCAGCTAGCCTTTCCGCAATTTTTGATGTATTTGGAAAAAAAAGACGTTTTTTGAGCGGATTTTTTCTCAGCATTTAAGATATACCATAAATCTATCAAATTATGAACGTTTTGCAACAAAAGCGGTTGATAATTTCGAAAAATTACGAAAAATATCTGATTTTTAGTGTAACCGTTTCCGAAAATTTTCGATTATCTCGAAAAATTTCACGGTTTTTGACGTGAAAACTTTTTGATATCTATGATTATTCGTATTTCCATTGAATTGAGAACGCTTCGCAAAAAACCGCACGTTATTTCGAAATATAACGAAGAAATTGTGGTTTCGGCAGCTAGCTTTTCCACAATTTTTGATATATTTGGAAAAAAAAAAGTTTTTTGAGCGGAATTTTTATCAGCATTTAAGATATACCATAAGTCTATTAAATTATGAACGTTTTGCAACAAAAGCGGTTGACAATTTCGAAAAATTACGAAAAATATCTGATTTTTAGTGTAACCGTTTCCGAAAATTTTCGATTACCTCGAAAAATTTCACGTTTTTTGACGTGAAAACTTTTTGATATCTATAATTATTCGTATTTTCATTGAATTGAGAACGCTTCGCAAAAAAATCGCACATAATTTCGAAATATAACGAAGAAATTGTGGTTTCGGCAGCTAGCCTTTCCGCAATTTTTGATATATTTGGAAAAATTTTGATATATTTATAAAAAAAGACGTTTTTTGAGCAGATTTTTTCTCAGCATTTAAGATATACCATAAATCTATCAAATTATGAACGTTTTGCAACAAAAGCGGTTGATAATTTCGAAAAATTACGAAAAATATGTGATTTTTAGTCTAACCGTTTCCGAAAATTTTCAATTATATCGAAAAATTTCACGTTTTTTGACGTGAAAACTTTTTGATATCTATGATTATTCGTATTTCCATTGAATAGAGAACGCTTCGCAAAAAAATCGCACGTTATTTCGAAATGTAACGAAGAAATTGTGGTTTCGGCAGCTAGCTTTTCCACAATTTTTGAGATATTTGGAAAAAAAAGACGTTTTTTGAGCGGATTTTTTCACAGCATTTAAGATATACCATAAATCTATCAAATTATGAACGTTTTGCAACAAAAGCGGTTGACAATTTCGAAAAATTACGAAAAATATCTGATTTTTATTGTAACCGTTTCCGAAAATTTTCGATTATCCCGAAAAATTTCACGTTTTTTGACGTGAAAACTTTTTGATATCTATGATTATTCGTATTTCCATTGAATTGAGAACGCTTCGCAAAAAAATCGCACATAATTTCGAAATGTAACGAAGAAATTGTGGTTTCGGCAGCTAGCTTTTCCACAATTTTTGATATATTTGGAAAAAAAAGACGTTTTTTGAGCGGATTTTTTCTCAGCATTTAAGATATGCCATAAATCAATTAAATTTTGAACGTTTTGCAACAAAAGCGGTTGACAATTTCGAAAAATTACGAAAAATATCTGATTTTTAGTGTAACCGTTTCCAAAAATTTTCGATTATCTCGAAAAATTTCACGTTCTTTGACGTGAAAACTTTTCGATATCTATGATTATTCGTATTTTCATTGAATTGAGAACGCTTTGCAAAAAAATCGCACGTAATTTCGAAATGTAACGAAGAAATTGTGGTTTCGGCAGCTAGCCTTTCCGCAATTTTTGATGTATTTGGAAAAAAAGACGTTTTTTGAGCGGATTTTTTCTCAGCGTTTAAGATATACCATAAATCTATCAAATTATGAACGTTCTGCAACAAAAGCGGTTGATAATTTCGAAAAATTACGAAAAATATGTGATTTTTAGTCTAACCGTTTCCGAAAATTTTCAATTATATCGAAAAATTTCACGTTTTTTGACGTGAAAACTTTTTGATATCTATGATTATTCGTATTTCCATTGAATAGAGAACGCTTCGCAAAAAAATCGCACGTTATTTCGAAATGTAACGAAGAAATTGTGGTTTCGGCAGCTAGCTTTTCCACAATTTTTGAGATATTTGGAAAAAAAAGACGTTTTTTGAGCGGATTATTTCTCAGCATTTAAGATATACCATAAATCTATCAAATTATGAACGTTTTGCAACAAAAGCGGTTGATAATTTCGAAAAGTTACGAAAAATATGTGATTTTTAGTGTAACCGTTTCCGAAAATTTTCAATTGTCTCGAAAAATTTCACGTTTCTTGACGTGAAAACTTTTTGATATCTAAGATTTTTCGTATTTCCATTGAATTGAGAACGCTTCGCAAAAAAATCGCACGTTATTTCGAAATGTAACGAAGAAATTGTGGTTTCGGCAGCTAGCTTTTCCACAATTTTTGATATATTTGGAAAAAAAAGACGTTTTTTGAGCGGATTTTTTCTCAGCATTTAAGATATACCATAAATCTATGATATTATGAACGTTTTGCAACAAAAGCGGTTGACAATTTCGAAAAATTACGAAAAATATCTGATTTTTAGTGTAACCGTTTCCAAAAATTTTCGATTATCTCGAAAAATTTCACGTTCTTTGACGTGAAAACTTTTCGATATCTATGATTATTCGTATTTTCATTGAATTGTGAACGCTTTGCAAAAAAATCGCACATAATTTCGAAATGTAACGAAGAAATTGTGGTTTCGGCAGCTAGCCTTTCCGCAATTTTTGATGTATTTGGAAAAAAAAGACGTTTTTTGAGCGGATTTTTTCTCAGCATTTAAGATATACCATAAATCTATCAAATTATGAACGTTTTGCAACAAAAGCGGTTGATAATTTCGAAAAATTACGAAAAATATGTGATTTTTAGTGTAACCGTTTCCGAAAATTTTCGATTATCTCGAAAAATTTCACGGTTTTTGACGTGAAAACTTTTTGATATCTATGATTATTCGTATTTCCATTGAATTGAGAACGCTTCGCGAAAAAACCGCACGTTATTTCGAAATGTAACGAAGAAATTGTGGTTTCGGCAGCTAGCTTTTCCACAATTTTTGATATATTTGGAAAAAAAAAAGTTTTTTGAGCGGATTTTTTCTCAGCATTTAAGATATACCATAAATCTATTAAATTATGAACGTTTTGCAACAAAAGCGGTTGACAATTTCGAAAAATTACGAAAAATATCTGATTTTTAGTGTAACCGTTTCCGAAAATTTTCGATTACCTCGAAAAATTTCACGTTTTTTGACGTGAAAACTTTTTGATATCTATAATTATTCGTATTTTCATTGAATTGAGAACGCTTCGCAAAAAAATCGCACATAATTTCGAAATTTAACGAAGAAATTGTGGTTTCGGCAGCTAGCCTTTCCGCAATTTTTGATATATTTGGAAAAATTTTGATATATTTATAAAAAAAGACGTTTTTTGAGCGGATTTTTTCTCAGCATTTAAGATATACCATAAATCTATCAAATTATGAACGTTTTGCAACAAAAGCGGTTGATAATTTCGAAAAATTACGAAAAATATGTGATTTTTAGTCTAACCGTTTCCGAAAATTTTCAATTATATCGAAAAATTTCACGTTTTTTGACGTGAAAACTTTTTGATATCTATGATTATTCGTATTTCCATTGAATAGAGAACGCTTCGCAAAAAAATCGCACGTTATTTCGGAATGTAACGAAGAAATTGTGGTTTCGGCAGCTAGCTTTTCCACAATTTTTGAGATATTTGGAAAAAAAAGACGTTTTTTGAGCGGATTTTTTCACAGCATTTAAGATATACCATAAATCTATCAAATTGTTAACGTTTTGCAACAAAAGCGGTTGACAATTTCGAAAAATTACGAAAAATATCTGATTTTTATTGTAACCGTTTCCGAAAATTTTCGATTATCCCGAAAAATTTCACGTTTTTTGACGTGAAAACTTTTTGATATCTATGATTATTCGTATTTCCATTGAATTGAGAACGCTTCGCAAAAAAATCGCACATAATTTCAAAATTTAACGAAGAAATTGTGGTTTCGGCAGCTAGCCTTTCCGCAATTTTTGATAAATTTGGAAAAAAAAGACGTTTTTTGAGCGGATTTTTTCTCAGCGTTTAAGATATACCATAAATCTATCAAATTATGAACGTTTTGCAACAAAAGCGGTTGATAATTTCGAAAAGTTACGAAAAATATGTGATTTTTAGTGTAACCGTTTCCGAAAATTTTCAATTGTCTCGAAAAATTTCACGTTTCTTGACGTGAAAACTTTTTGATATCTATGATTATTCGTATTTTCATTGAATTAAGAACGCTTCGCAAAAAAATCGCACGTAATTTCGAAATGTAACGAAGAAATTGTGGTTTCGGCAGCTAGCCTTTCCGCAATTTTTGATGTATTTGGAAAAAAAAGACGTTTTTTGAGCGGATTTTTTCTCAGCGTTTAAGATATACCATAAATCTATCAAATTATGAACGTTCTGCAACAAAAGCGGTTGATAATTTCGAAAAATTACGAAAAATATGTGATTTTTAGTCTAACCGTTTCCGAAAATTTTCAATTATATCGAAAAATTTCACGTTTTTTGACGTGAAAACTTTTTGATATCTATGATTATTCGTATTTCCATTGAATTGAGAACGCTTCGCAAAAAAATCGCACATTATTTCGAAATGTAACGAAGAAATTGTGGTTTCGGCAGCTAGCTTTTCCACAATTTTTGAGATATTTGGAAAAAAAAGACGTTTTTTGAGCGGATTTTTTCACAGCATTTAAGATATACCATAAATCTATCAAATTATGAACGTTTTGCAACAAAAGCGGTTGACAATTTCGAAAAATTACGAAAAATATCTGATTTTTATTGTAACCGTTTCCGAAAATTTTCGATTATCCCGAAAAATTTCACGTTTTTTGACGTGAAAACTTTTTGATATCTATGATTATTCGTATTTCCATTGAATTGAGAACGCTTCGCAAAAAAATCGCACATAATTTCGAAATGTAACGAAGAAATTGTGGTTTCGGCAGCTAGCCTTTCCGCAATTTTTGATAAATTTGGAAAAAAAAGACGTTTTTTGAGCGGATTTTTTCTCAGCATTTAAGATATACCATAAATCTATCAAATTATGAACGTTTTGCAACAAAAGCGGTTGATAATTTCGAAAAGTTACGAAAAATATGTGATTTTTAGTGTAACCGTTTCCGAAAATTTTCAATTGTCTCGAAAAATTTCACGTTTCTTGACGTGAAAACTTTTTGATATCTATGATTTTTCGTATTTTCATTGAATTGAGAACGCTTCGCAAAAAAATCGCACGTTATTTCGAAATGTAACGAAGAAATTGTGGTTTCGGCAGCTAGCTTTTCCACAATTTTTGATATATTTGGAAAAAAAAGACGTTTTTTGAGCGGATTTTTTCTCAGCATTTAAGATATACCATAAATCTATTAAATTATGAACGTTTTGCAACAAAAGCGGTTGACAATTTCGAAAAATTACGAAAAATATGTGATTTTTAGTGTAACCGTTTCCGAAAATTTTCGATTATCTCGAAAAATTTCACGGTTTTTGACGTGAAAACTTTTTAATATCTATGATTATTCGTATTTCCATTGAATTGAGAACGCTTCGCAAAAAAATCGCACATAATTTCAAAATGTAACGAAGAAATTGTGGTTTCGGCAGCTAGCCTTTCCGCAATTTTTGATATATTTGGAAAAAAAAGACGTGTTTTGAGCGGATTTTTTCTCAGCATTTAAGATATACCATAAATCTATCAAATTATGAACGTTTTGCAACAAAAGCGGTTGATAATTTCGAAAAATTACGAAAAATATGTGATTTTTAGTGTAACCGTTTCCGAAAATTTTCAATTATATCGAAAAATTTCACGTTTTTTGACGTGAAAACTTTTTGATATCTATGATTATTCGTATTTCCATTAAATTGAGAACGCTTCGCAAAAAAATCTCACATAATTTCGAAATGTAACGAAGAAATTGTGGTTTCGGCAGCTAGCCTTTCCGCAATTTTTGATATATTTGGAAAAAAAAGACGTTTTTTGAGCGGATTTTTTCTCAGCATTTAAGATATACCATAAATCTATCAAATTATGAACGTTTTGCAACAAAAGCGGTTGATAATTTCGAAAAGTTACGAAAAATATGTGATTTTTAGTGTAACCGTTTCCGAAAATTTTCAATTGTCTCGAAAAATTTCACGTTTCTTGACGTGAAAACTTTTTGATATCTAAGATTTTTCGTATTTCCATTGAATTGAGAACGCTTCGCAAAAAAATCGCACGTTATTTCGAAATGTAACGAAGAAATTGTGGTTTCGGCAGCTAGCTTTTCCACAATTTTTGATATATTTGGAAAAAAAGACGTTTTTTGAGCGGATTTTTTCTCAGCATTTAAGATATACCATAAATCTATGATATTGTGAACGTTTTGCAACAAAAGCGGTTGACAATTTCGAAAAATTACGAAAAATATCTGATTTTTAGTGTAACCGTTTCCAAAAATTTTCGATTATCTCGAAAAATTTCACGTTCTTTGACGTGAAAACTTTTCGATATCTATGATTATTCGTATTTTCATTGAATTGAGAACGCTTTGCAAAAAAATCGCACATAATTTCGAAATGTAACGAAGAAATTGTGGTTTCGGCAGCTAGCCTTTCCGCAATTTTTGATGTATTTGGAAAAAAAAGACGTTTTTTGAGCGGATTTTTTCTCAGCATTTAAGATATACCATAAATCTATCAAATTATGAACGTTTTGCAACAAAAGCGGTTGATAATTTCGAAAAATTACGAAAAATATGTGATTTTTAGTGTAACCGTTTCCGTAAATTTTCGATTATCTCGAAAAATTTCACGGTTTTTGACGTGAAAACTTTTTGATATCTATGATTATTCGTATTTCCATTGAATTGAGAACGCTTCGCAAAAAAACCGCACGTTATTTCGAAATGTAACGAAGAAATTGTGGTTTCGGCAGCTAGCTTTTCCACAATTTTTGATATATTTGGAAAAAAAAAGTTTTTTGAGCGGATTTTTTCTCAGCATTTAAGATATACCATAAATCTATTAAATTATGAACGTTTTGCAACAAAAGCGGTTGACAATTTCGAAAAATTACGAAAAATATCTGATTTTTAGTGTAACCGTTTCCGAAAATTTTCGATTACCTCGAAAAATTTCACGTTTTTTGACGTGAAAACTTTTTGATATCTATAATTATTCGTATTTTCATTGAATTGAGAACGCTTCGCAAAAAAATCGCACATAATTTCGAAATATAACGAAGAAATTGTGGTTTCGGCAGCTAGCCTTTCCGCAATTTTTGATATATTTGGAAAAATTTTGATATATTTATAAAAAAAGACGTTTTTTGAGCGGATTTTTTCTCAGCATTTAAGATATACCATAAATATATCAAATTATGAACGTTTTGCAACAAAAGCGGTTGATAATTTCGAAAAATTACGAAAAATATGTGATTTTTAGACTAACCGTTTCCGAAAATTTTCAATTATATCGAAAAATTTCACGTTCTTTGACGTGAAAACTTTTCGATATCTATGATTATTCGTATTTTCATTGAATAGAGAACGCTTCGCAAAAAAATCGCACGTTATTTCGGAATGTAACGAAGAAATTGTGGTTTCGGCAGCTAGCTTTTCCACAATTTTTGAGATATTTGGAAAAAAAAGACGTTTTTTGAGCGGATTTTTTCACAGCATTTAAGATATACCATAAATCTATCAAATTATGAACGTTTTGCAACAAAAGCGGTTGACAATTTCGAAAAATTACGAAAAATATCTGATTTTTATTGTAACCGTTTCCGAAAATTTTCGATTATCCCGAAAAATTTCACGTTTTTTGACGTGAAAACTTTTTGATATCTATGATTATTCGTATTTCCATTGAATTGAGAACGCTTCGCAAAAAAATCGCACATAATTTCGAAATGTAACGAAGAAATTGTGGTTTCGGCAGCTAGCCTTTCCGTAATTTTTGATAAATTTGGAAAAAAAAGACGTTTTTTGAGCGGATTTTTTCTCAGCATTTAAGATATACCATAAATCTATCAAATTATGAACGTTTTGCAACAAAAGCGGTTGATAATTTCGAAAAGTTACGAAAAATATGTGATTTTTAGTGTAACCGTTTCCGAAAATTTTCAATTGTCTCGAAAAATTTCACGTTTCTTGACGTGAAAACTTTTTGATATCTATGATTTTTCGTATTTTCATTGAATTGAGAACGCTTCGCAAAAAAATCGCACGTCATTTCGAAATGTAACGAAGAAATTGTGGTTTCGGCAGCTAGCTTTTCCACACTTTTTGATATATTTGGAAAAAAAAGACGTTTTTTGAGCGGATTTTTTCTCAGCATTTAAGATATACCATAAATCTATTAAATTATGAACGTTTTGCAACAAAAGCGGTTGACAATTTCGAAAAATTACGAAAAATATGTGATTTTTAGTGTAACCGTTTCCGAAAATTTTCGATTATCTCGAAAAATTTCACGGTTCTTGACGTGAAAACTTTTTAATATCTATGATTATTCGTATTTCCATTGAATTGAGAACGCTTCGCAAAAAAATCGCACATAATTTCAAAATGTAACGAAGAAATTGTGGTTTCGGCAGCTAGCCTTTCCGCAATTTTTGATATATTTGGAAAAAAAAGACGTTTTTTGAGCGGATTTTTTCTCAGCATTTAAGATATACCATAAATCTATCAAATTATGAACGTTTTGCAACAAAAGCGGTTGATAATTTCGAAAAATTACGAAAAATATCTGATTTTTAGTGTAACCGTTTCCGAAAATTTTCAATTATATCGAAAAATTTCACGTTTTTTGACGTGAAAACTTTTTGATATCTATGATCATTCGTATTTCCATTGAATTGAGAACGCTTCGCAAAAAAATCGCACATAATTTCGTAATGTAACGAAGAAATTGTGGTTTCGGTAGCTAGCCTTTCCGCAATTTTTGATATATTTGGAAAAAAGGACGTTTTTTGAGCGGATTTTTTCTCAGCATTTAAGATATACCATAAATCTATCAAATTATGAACGTTTTGCAACAAAAGCGGTTGATAATTTCGAAAAATTACGAAAAATATGTGATTTTTAGTGTAACCGTTTCCGAATATTTTCAATTATCTCGAAAAATTTCACGTTTCTTGACGTGAAAACTTTTTGATATCTATGATTTTTCGTATTTCCATTGAATTGAGAACGCTTCGCAAAAAAACCGCACGTTATTTCGAAATGTAACGAGGAAATTGTGGTTTCGGCAGCTAGCTTTTCCACAATTTTTGATATATTTGGAAAAAAAACGTTTTTTGAGCGGATTTTTTCTCAGCATTTAAGATATGCCATAAATCAATTAAATTTTGAACGTTTTGCAACAAAAGCGGTTGACAATTTCGAAAAATTACGAAAAATATCTGATTTTTAGTGTAACCGTTTCCGAAAATTTTCGATTATCTCGAAAAATTTCACGTTTTTTGACGTGAAAACTTTTTGATATCTATGATTATTCGTATTTTCATTGAATTGAGAACGCTTCGCAAAAAAATCGCACATAATTTCGAAATGTAACGAAGAAATTGTGGTTTCGGCAGCTAGCCTTTCCGCAATTTTCGATAAATTTGGAAAAAAAAGACGTTTTTTGAGCGGATTTTTTCTCAGCATTTAAGATATACCATAAATCTATCAAATTATGAACGTTTTGCAACAAAAGCGGTTGATAATTTCGAAAAGTTACGAAAAATATGTGATTTTTAGTGTAACCGTTTCCGAAAATTTTCAATTGTCTCGAAAAATTTCACGTTTCTTGACGTGAAAACTTTTTGATATCTATGATTTTTCGTATTTTCATTGAATTGAGAACGCTTCGCAAAAAAATCGCACGTTATTTCGAAATGTAACGAAGAAATTGTGGTTTCGGCAGCTAGCTTTTCCACACTTTTTGATATATTTGGAAAAAAAAGACGTTTTTTGAGCGGATTTTTTCTCAGCATTTAAGATATACCATAAATCTATTAAATTATGAACGTTTTGCAACAAAAGCGGTTGACAATTTCGAAAAATTACGAAAAATATGTGATTTTTAGTGTAACCGTTTCCGAAAATTTTCGATTATCTCGAAAAATTTCACGGTTCTTGACGTGAAAACTTTTTAATATCTATGATTATTCGTATTTCCATTGAATTGAGAACGCTTCGCAAAAAAATCGCACATAATTTCAAAATGTAACGAAGAAATTGTGGTTTCGGCAGCTAGCCTTTCCGCAATTTTTGATATATTTGGAAAAAAAAGACGTTTTTTGAACGGATTTTTTCTCAGCATTTAAGATATACCATAAATCTATCAAATTATGAACGTTTTGCAACAAAAGCGGTTGATAATTTCGAAAAATTACGAAAAATATGTGATTTTTAGTGTAACCGTTTCCGAAAATTTTCAATTATATCGAAAAATTTCACGTTTTTTGACGTGAAAACTTTTTGATATCTATGATTATTCGTATTTCCATTGAATTGAGAACGCTTCGCAAAAAAATCGCACATAATTTCGTAATGTAACGAAGAAATTGTGGTTTCGGTAGCTAGCCTTTCCGCAATTTTTGATATATTTGGAAAAAAAAGACGTTTTTTGAGCGGATTTTTTCTCAGGATTTAAGATATACCATAAATCTATCAAATTATGAACGTTTTGCAACAAAAGCGGTTGATAATTTCGAAAAATTACGAAAAATATGTGATTTTTAGTGTAACCGTTTCCGAATATTTTCAATTATCTCGAAAAATTTCACGTTTCTTGACGTGAAAACTTTTTGATATCTATGATTTTTCGTATTTCCATTGAATTGAGAACGCTTCGCAAAAAAACCGCACGTTATTTCGAAATGTAACGAAGAAATTGTGGTTTCGGCAGCTAGCTTTTCCACAATTTTTGAGATATTTGGAAAAAAAAACGTTTTTTGAGCGGATTTTTTCTCAGCATTTAAGATATGCCATAAATCAATTAAATTTTGAACGTTTTGCAACAAAAGCGGTTGACAATTTCGAAAAATTACGAAAAATATCTGATTTTTAGTGTAACCGTTTCCGAAAATTTTCGATTATCTCGAAAAATTTCACGTTTTTTGACGTGAAAACTTTTTGATATCTATGATTATTCGTATTTCCATTGAATTGAGAACGCTTCGCAAAAAAATCGCACGTTATTTCGAAATGTAACGAAGAAATTGTGGTTTCGGCAGCTAGCTTTTCCACAATTTTTGAGATATTTGGAAAAAAAAGACGTTTTTTGAGCGGATTTTTTCACAGCATTTAAGATATACCATAAATCTATCAAATTATGAACGTTTTGCAACAAAAGCGGTTGACAATTTCGAAAAATTACGAAAAATATCTGATTTTTAGTGTAACCGTTTCCGAAAATTTTCGATTATCTCGAAAAATTTCACGGTTTTTGACGTGAAAACTTTTTAATATCTATGATTATTCGTATTTCCATTGAATTGAGAACGCTTCGCAAAAAAATCGCAAATAATTTCGAAATGTAACGAAGAAATTGTGGTTTCGGCAGCTAGCTTTTCCACAATTTTTGATATATTTGGAAAAAAAAACGTTTTTTGAGCGGATTTTTTCTCAGCATTTAAGATATACCATAAATCTATTAAATTATGAACGTTTTGCAACAAAAGCGGTTGACAATTTCGAAAAATTACGAAAAATATCTGATTTTTAGTGTAACCGTTTCCGAAAATTTTCGATTATCTCGAAAAATTTCACGTTTTTTGACGTGAAAACTTTTTGATATCTATGATTATTCGTATTTTCATTGAATTGAGAACGCTTCGCAAAAAAATCGCACATAATTTCGAAATATAACGAAGAAATTGTGGTTTCGGCAGCTAGCCTTTCCGCAATTTTTGATGTATTTGGAAAAAAAAGACGTTTTTTGAGCGGATTTTTTCTCAGCATTTAAGATATACCATAAATCTATCAAATTATGAACGTTTTGCAACAAAAGCGGTTGATAATTTCGAAAAATTACGAAAAATATGTGATTTTTAGTGTAACCGTTTCCGAAAATTTTCAATTATCTCGAAAAATTTCACGTTTCTTGACGTGAAAACTTTTTGATATCTATGATTTTTCGTATTTCCATTGAATTGAGAACGCTTCGCAAAAAAACCGCACGTTATTTCGAAATGTAACGAAGAAATTGTGGTTTCGGCAGCTAGCTTTTCCACAATTTTTGATATATTTGGAAAAAAAAACGTATTTTGAGCGGATTTTTTCTCAGCATTTAAGATATACCATAAATCTAATAAATTATGAACGTTTTGCAACAAAAGCGGTTGACAATTTCGAAAAAATACGAAAAATATCTGATTTTTAGTGTAACCGTTTCCGAAAATTTTCGATTATCTCGAAAAATTTCACGTTTTTTGACGTGAAAACTTTTTGATATCTATGATTATTCGTATTTTCATTGAATTGAGAACGCTTCGCAAAATAATTGCACATAATTTCGAAATATAACGAATAAATTATGGTTTCGGCAGCTAGCCTTTCCGCAATTTTTGATATATTTGGAAAAAAAGACGTTTTTTGAGCGGATTTTTTCTCAGCATTTAAGATATACCATAAATCTATCAAATTATGAACGTTTTGCAACAAAAGTGGTTGATAATTTCGAAAAATTACGAAAAATATGTGATTTTTAGTGTAACCGTTTCCGAAAATTTTCAATTATCTCGAAAAATTTCACGTTTTTTGACGTGAAAACTTTTTGATATCTATGATTATTCGTATTTCCATTGAATTGAGAACGCTTCGCAAAAAAACCGCACGTTATTTCGAAATATAACGAAGAAATTATGGTTTCGGCAGCTAGCCTTTCCGCAATTTTTGATATATTTGGAAAAAAAAGACGTTTTTTGAGCGGATTTTTTCTCAGCATTTAAGATATACCATAAATCTATCAAATTATGAACGTTTTGCAACAAAAGCGGTTGATAATTTCGAAAAATTACGAAAAATATGTGATTTTTAGTGTAACCGTTTCCGAAAATTTTCAATTATCTCGAAAAATTTCACGTTTTTTGACGTGAAAACTTTTTGATATCTATGATTATTCGTATTTCCATTGAATTGAGAACGCTTCGCAAAAAAATCGCACATATTTTCGAAATGTAACGAAGAAATTGTGGTTTCGGCAGCTAGCCTTTCCGCAATTTTTGATATATTTGGAAAAAAAAGACGTTTTTTGAGCGGATTTTTTCTCAGCATTTAAGATATACCATAAATCTATCAAATTATGAACGTTTTGCAACAAAAGCGGTTGATAATTTCGAAAAATTACGAAAAATATGTGATTTTTAGTGTAAGCGTTTCCGAAAATTTTTAATTATCTCGAAAAATTTCACGTTTCTTGACGTGAAAACTTTTTGATATCTATGATTTTTTGTATTTTCATTGAATTGAGAACGCTTCGCAAAAAAATCGCACGTTATTTCGAAATGTAACGAAGAAATTGTGGTTTCGGCAGCTAGCTTTTCCACAATTTTTGATATATTTGGAAAAAAAAGACCTTTTTTTGAGCGGATTTTTTCTCAGCATTTAAGATATACCATAAATCTATTAAATTATGAACGTTTTGCAACAAAAGCGGTTGATAATTTCGAAAAATTACGAAAAATATGTGATTTTTAGTGAAACCGTTTCCGAAAATTTTCGATTATCTCGAAAAATTTTACGGTTTTTGACGTGAAAACTTTTTAATATCTATGATTATTCGTATTTCCATTGAATTGAGAGCGCTTCGCAAAAAAATCGCACATAATTTCGAAATGTAACGAAGAAATTGTGGTTTCGGCAGCTAGCCTTTCCGCAATTTTTGATATATTTGGAAAAAAAAGACGTTTTTTGAGCGGATTTTTTCTCAGCATTTAAGATATACCATAAATCTATCAAATTATGAACGTTTTGCAACAAAAGCGGTTGATAATTTCGAAAAATTACGAAAAATATGTGATTTTTAGTGTAACCGTTTCCGAAAATTTTCAATTATCTCGAAAAATTTCACGTTTTTTGACGTGAAAACTTTTTGATATCTATGATTATTCGTATTTCCATTGAATTGAGAACGCTTCGCAAAAAAACCGCACGTTATTTCGAAATGTAACGAAGAAATTGTGGTTTCGGCAGCTAGCTTTTCCATAATTTTTGATATATTTGGAAAAAAAAATGTTTTTTGAGCTGTTTTTTTCTCAGCATTTAAGATATACCATAAATCTATTAAATTATGAACGTTTTGCAACAAAAGCGGTTGACAATTTCGAAAAATTACGAAAAATATCTGATTTTTAGTGTAACCGTTTCCGAAAATTTTCGATTATCTCGAAAAATTTCACGTTTTTTGACGTGAAAACTTTTTGATATCTATGATTATTCGTATTTTCATTGAATTGAGAACGCTTCGCAAAAAAATTGCACATAATTTCGAAATATAACGAAGAAATTGTGGTTTCGGCAGCTAGCCTTTCCGCAATTTTTGATATATTTGGAAAAAAAAGACGTTTTTTGAGCGGATTTTTTCTCAGCATTTAAGATATACCATAAATCTATCAAATTATGAACGTTTTGCAACAAAAGCGGTTGATAATTTCGAAAAATTACGAAAAATATGTGATTTTTAGTGTAACCGTTTCCGAAAATTTTCAATTATCTCGAAAAATTTCACGTTTCTTGACGTGAAAACTTTTTGATATCTATGATTATTCGTATTTCCATTGAATTGAGAACGCTTCGCAAAAAAATCGCACGTTATTTCGAAATGTAACGAAGAAATTGTGGTTTCGGCAGCTAGCTTTTCCACAATTTTTGATATATTTGGAAAAAAAAGATGTTTTTTGAGCGGATTTTTTCTCAGCATTTAAGATATACCATAAATCTATTAAATTATGAACGTTTTGCAACAAAAGCGGTTGACAATTTCGAAAAATTACGAAAAATATCTGATTTTTAGTGTAACCGTTTCCGAAAATTTTCGATTATCTCGAAAAATTTCACGTTTTTTGACGTGAAAACTTTTTGATATCTATGATTATTCGTATTTTCATTGAATTGAGAACGCTTCGCAAAATAATTGCACATAATTTCGAAATATAACGAATAAATTATGGTTTCGGCAGCTAGCCTTTCCGCAATTTTTGATATATTTGGAAAAAAAGACGTTTTTTGAGCGGATTTTTTCTCAGCATTTAAGATATACCATAAATCTATCAAATTATGAACGTTTTGCAACAAAAGTGGTTGATAATTTCGAAAAATTACGAAAAATATGTGATTTTTAGTGTAACCGTTTCCGAAAATTTTCAATTATCTCGAAAAATTTCACGTTTTTTGACGTGAAAACTTTTTGATATCTATGATTATTCGTATTTCCATTGAATTGAGAACGCTTCGCAAAAAAACCGCACGTTATTTCGAAATATAACGAAGAAATTATGGTTTCGGCAGCTAGCCTTTCCGCAATTTTTGATATATTTGGAAAAAAAAGACGTTTTTTGAGCGGATTTTTTCTCAGCATTTAAGATATACCATAAATCTATCAAATTATGAACGTTTTGCAACAAAAGCGGTTGATAATTTCGAAAAATTACGAAAAATATGTGATTTTTAGTGTAACCGTTTCCGAAAATTTTCAATTATCTCGAAAAATTTCACGTTTTTTGACGTGAAAACTTTTTGATATCTATGATTATTCGTATTTCCATTGAATTGAGAACGCTTCGCAAAAAAATCGCACATAATTTCGAAATGTAACGAAGAAATTGTGGTTTCGGCAGCTAGCCTTTCCGCAATTTTTGATATATTTGGAAAAAAAAGACGTTTTTTGAGCGGATTTTTTCTCAGCATTTAAGATATACCATAAATCTATCAAATTATGAACGTTTTGCAACAAAAGCGGTTGATAATTTCGAAAAATTACGAAAAATATGTGATTTTTAGTGTAAGCGTTTCCGAAAATTTTTAATTATCTCGAAAAATTTCACGTTTCTTGACGTGAAAACTTTTTGATATCTATGATTTTTTGTATTTTCATTGAATTGAGAACGCTTCGCAAAAAAATCGCACGTTATTTCGAAATGTAACGAAGAAATTGTGGTTTCGGCAGCTAGCTTTTCCACAATTTTTGATATATTTGGAAAAAAAAGACCTTTTTTTGAGCGGATTTTTTCTCAGCATTTAAGATATACCATAAATCTATTAAATTATGAACGTTTTGCAACAAAAGCGGTTGATAATTTCGAAAAATTACGAAAAATATGTGATTTTTAGTGAAACCGTTTCCGAAAATTTTCGATTATCTCGAAAAATTTTACGGTTTTTGACGTGAAAACTTTTTAATATCTATGATTATTCGTATTTCCATTGAATTGAGAGCGCTTCGCAAAAAAATCGCACATAATTTCGAAATGTAACGAAGAAATTGTGGTTTCGGCAGCTAGCCTTTCCGCAATTTTTGATATATTTGGAAAAAAAAGACGTTTTTTGAGCGGATTTTTTCTCAGCATTTAAGATATACCATAAATCTATCAAATTATGAACGTTTTGCAACAAAAGCGGTTGATAATTTCGAAAAATTACGAAAAATATGTGATTTTTAGTGTAACCGTTTCCGAAAATTTTCAATTATCTCGAAAAATTTCACGTTTTTTGACGTGAAAACTTTTTGATATCTATGATTATTCGTATTTCCATTGAATTGAGAACGCTTCGCAAAAAAACCGCACGTTATTTCGAAATGTAACGAAGAAATTGTGGTTTCGGCAGCTAGCTTTTCCATAATTTTTGATATATTTGGAAAAAAAAATGTTTTTTGAGCTGTTTTTTTCTCAGCATTTAAGATATACCATAAATCTATTAAATTATGAACGTTTTGCAACAAAAGCGGTTGACAATTTCGAAAAATTACGAAAAATATCTGATTTTTAGTGTAACCGTTTCCGAAAATTTTCGATTATCTCGAAAAATTTCACGTTTTTTGACGTGAAAACTTTTTGATATCTATGATTATTCGTATTTTCATTGAATTGAGAACGCTTCGCAAAAAAATTGCACATAATTTCGAAATATAACGAAGAAATTGTGGTTTCGGCAGCTAGCCTTTCCGCAATTTTTGATATATTTGGAAAAAAAAGACGTTTTTTGAGCGGATTTTTTCTCAGCATTTAAGATATACCATAAATCTATCAAATTATGAACGTTTTGCAACAAAAGCGGTTGATAATTTCGAAAAATTACGAAAAATATGTGATTTTTAGTGTAACCGTTTCCGAAAATTTTCAATTATCTCGAAAAATTTCACGTTTCTTGACGTGAAAACTTTTTGATATCTATGATTATTCGTATTTCCATTGAATTGAGAACGCTTCGCAAAAAAATCGCACGTTATTTCGAAATGTAACGAAGAAATTGTGGTTTCGGCAGCTAGCTTTTCCACAATTTTTGATATATTTGGAAAAAAAAGATGTTTTTTGAGCGGATTTTTTCTCAGCATTTAAGATATACCATAAATCTATTAAATTATGAACGTTTTGCAACAAAAGCGGTTGACAATTTCGAAAAATTACGAAAAATATCTGATTTTTAGTGTAACCGTTTCCGAAAATTTTCGATTATCTCGAAAAATTTCACGTTTTTTGACGTGAAAACTTTTTGATATCTATGATTATTCGTATTTTCATTGAATTGAGAACGCTTCGCAAAATAATTGCACATAATTTCGAAATATAACGAATAAATTATGGTTTCGGCAGCTAGCCTTTCCGCAATTTTTGATATATTTGGAAAAAAAGACGTTTTTTGAGCGGATTTTTTCTCAGCATTTAAGATATACCATAAATCTATCAAATTATGAACGTTTTGCAACAAAAGTGGTTGATAATTTCGAAAAATTACGAAAAATATGTGATTTTTAGTGTAACCGTTTCCGAAAATTTTCAATTATCTCGAAAAATTTCACGTTTTTTGACGTGAAAACTTTTTGATATCTATGATTATTCGTATTTCCATTGAATTGAGAACGCTTCGCAAAAAAACCGCACGTTATTTCGAAATATAACGAAGAAATTATGGTTTCGGCAGCTAGCCTTTCCGCAATTTTTGATATATTTGGAAAAAAAAGACGTTTTTTGAGCGGATTTTTTCTCAGCATTTAAGATATACCATAAATCTATCAAATTATGAACGTTTTGCAACAAAAGCGGTTGATAATTTCGAAAAATTACGAAAAATATGTGATTTTTAGTGTAACCGTTTCCGAAAATTTTCAATTATCTCGAAAAATTTCACGTTTTTTGACGTGAAAACTTTTTGATATCTATGATTATTCGTATTTCCATTGAATTGAGAACGCTTCGCAAAAAAATCGCACATAATTTCGAAATGTAACGAAGAAATTGTGGTTTCGGCAGCTAGCCTTTCCGCAATTTTTGATATATTTGGAAAAAAAAGACGTTTTTTGAGCGGATTTTTTCTCAGCATTTAAGATATACCATAAATCTATCAAATTATGAACGTTTTGCAACAAAAGCGGTTGATAATTTCGAAAAATTACGAAAAATATGTGATTTTTAGTGTAAGCGTTTCCGAAAATTTTTAATTATCTCGAAAAATTTCACGTTTCTTGACGTGAAAACTTTTTGATATCTATGATTTTTTGTATTTTCATTGAATTGAGAACGCTTCGCAAAAAAATCGCACGTTATTTCGAAATGTAACGAAGAAATTGTGGTTTCGGCAGCTAGCTTTTCCACAATTTTTGATATATTTGGAAAAAAAAGACCTTTTTTTGAGCGGATTTTTTCTCAGCATTTAAGATATACCATAAATCTATTAAATTATGAACGTTTTGCAACAAAAGCGGTTGATAATTTCGAAAAATTACGAAAATTATGTGATTTTTAGTGAAACCGTTTCCGAAAATTTTCGATTATCTCGAAAAATTTTACGGTTTTTGACGTGAAAACTTTTTAATATCTATGATTATTCGTATTTCCATTGAATTGAGAGCGCTTCGCAAAAAAATCGCACATAATTTCGAAATGTAACGAAGAAATTGTGGTTTCGGCAGCTAGCTTTTCCATAATTTTTGATATATTTGGAAAAAAAAATGTTTTTTGAGCTGTTTTTTTCTCAGCATTTAAGATATACCATAAATCTATTAAATTATGAACGTTTTGCAACAAAAGCGGTTGACAATTTCGAAAAATTACGAAAAATATCTGATTTTTAGTGTAACCGTTTCCGAAAATTTTCGATTATCTCGAAAAATTTCACGTTTTTTGACGTGAAAACTTTTTGATATCTATGATTATTCGTATTTTCATTGAATTGAGAACGCTTCGCAAAAAAATTGCACATAATTTCGAAATATAACGAAGAAATTGTGGTTTCGGCAGCTAGCCTTTCCGCAATTTTTGATATATTTGGAAAAAAAAGACGTTTTTTGAGCGGATTTTTTCTCAGCATTTAAGATATACCATAAATCTATCAAATTATGAACGTTTTGCAACAAAAGCGGTTGATAATTTCGAAAAATTACGAAAAATATGTGATTTTTAGTGTAACCGTTTCCGAAAATTTTCAATTATCTCGAAAAATTTCACGTTTCTTGACGTGAAAACTTTTTGATATCTATGATTTTTCGTATTTCCATTGAATTGAGAACGCTTCGCAAAAAAATCGCACGTTATTTCGAAATGTAACGAAGAAATTGTGGTTTCGGCAGCTAGCTTTTCCACAATTTTTGATATATTTGGAAAAAAAAGATGTTTTTTGAGCGGATTTTTTCTCAGCATTTAAGATATACCATACATCTATTAAATTATGAACGTTTTGCAACAAAAGCGGTTGATAATTTCGAAAAATTACGAAAAATATCTGATTTTTAGTGTAACCGTTTCCGAAAATTTTCGATTATCTCGAAAAATTTCACGTTTTTTGACGTGAAAACTTTTTGATATCTATGATTATTCGTATTTTCATTGAATTGAGAACGCTTCGCAAAATAATTGCACATAATTTCGAAATATAACGAATAAATTATGGTTTCGGCAGCTAGCCTTTCCGCAATTTTTGATATATTTGGAAAAAAAGACGTTTTTTGAGCGGATTTTTTCTCAGCATTTAAGATATACCATAAATCTATCAAATTATGAACGTTTTGCAACAAAAGCGGTTGATAATTTCGAAAAATTACGAAAAATATGTGATTTTTAGTGTAACCGTTTCCGAAAATTTTCAATTATCTCGAAAAATTTCACGTTTTTTGACGTGAAAAGTTTTTGATATCTATGATTATTCGTATTTCCATTGAATTGAGAACGCTTCGCAAAAAAACCGCTCGTTATTTCGAAATGTAACGAAGAAATTGTGGTTTCGGCAGCTAGCTTTTCCATAATTTTTGATATATTTGGAAAAAAAAATGTTTTTTGAGCTGTTTTTTTCTCAGCATTTAAGATATACCATAAATCTATTAAATTATGAACGTTTTGCAACAAAAGCGGTTGACAATTTCGAAAAATTACGAAAAATATCTGATTTTTAGTGTAACCGTTTCCGAAAATTTTCGATTATCTCGAAAAATTTCACGTTTTTTGACGTGAAAACTTTTTGATATCTATGATTATTCGTATTTTCATTGAATTGAGAACGCTTCGCAAAAAAATTGCACATAATTTCGAAATATAACGAAGAAATTGTGGTTTCGGCAGCTAGCCTTTCCGCAATTTTTGATATATTTGGAAAAAAAAGACGTTTTTTGAGCGGATTTTTTCTCAGCATTTAAGATATACCATAAATCTATCAAATTATGAACGTTTTGCAACAAAAGCGGTTGATAATTTCGAAAAATTACGAAAAATATGTGATTTTTAGTGTAACCGTTTCCGAAAATTTTCAATTATCTCGAAAAATTTCACGTTTCTTGACGTGAAAACTTTTTGATATCTATGATTATTCGTATTTCCATTGAATTGAGAACGCTTCGCAAAAAAATCGCACGTTATTTCGAAATGTAACGAAGAAATTGTGGTTTCGGCAGCTAGCTTTTCCACAATTTTTGATATATTTGGAAAAAAAAGATGTTTTTGAGCGGATTTTTTCTCAGCATTTAAGATATACCATAAATCTATTAAATTATGAACGTTTTGCAACAAAAGCGGTTGACAATTTCGAAAAATTACGAAAAATATCTGATTTTTAGTGTAACCGTTTCCGAAAATTTTCGATTATCTCGAAAAATTTCACGTTTTTTGACGTGAAAACTTTTTGATATCTATGATTATTCGTATTTTCATTGAATTGAGAACGCTTCGCAAAATAATTGCACATAATTTCGAAATATAACGAATAAATTATGGTTTCGGCAGCTAGCCTTTCCGCAATTTTTGATATATTTGGAAAAAAAGACGTTTTTTGAGCGGATTTTTTCTCAGCATTTAAGATATACCATAAATCTATCAAATTATGAACGTTTTGCAACAAAAGTGGTTGATAATTTCGAAAAATTACGAAAAATATGTGATTTTTAGTGTAACCGTTTCCGAAAAATTTCAATTATCTCGAAAAATTTCACGTTTTTTGACGTGAAAACTTTTTGATATCTATGATTATTCGTATTTCCATTGAATTGAGAACGCTTCGCAAAAAAACCGCACGTTATTTCGAAATATAACGAAGAAATTATGGTTTCGGCAGCTAGCCTTTCCGCAATTTTTGATATATTTGGAAAAAAAAGACGTTTTTTGAGCGGATTTTTTCTCAGCATTTAAGATATACCATAAATCTATCAAATTATGAACGTTTTGCAACAAAAGCGGTTGATAATTTCGAAAAATTACGAAAAATATGTGATTTTTAGTGTAACCGTTTCCGAAAATTTTCAATTATCTCGAAAAATTTCACGTTTTTTGACGTGAAAACTTTTTGATATCTATGATTATTCGTATTTCCATTGAATTGAGAACGCTTCGCAAAAAAATCGCACATAATTTCGAAATGTAACGAAGAAATTGTGGTTTCGGCAGCTAGCCTTTCCGCAATTTTTGATATATTTGGAAAAAAAAGACGTTTTTTGAGCGGATTTTTTCTCAGCATTTAAGATATACCATAAATCTATCAAATTATGAACGTTTTGCAACAAAAGCGGTTGATAATTTCGAAAAATTACGAAAAATATGTGATTTTTAGTGTAAGCGTTTCCGAAAATTTTTAATTATCTCGAAAAATTTCACGTTTCTTGACGTGAAAACTTTTTGATATCTATGATTTTTTGTATTTTCATTGAATTGAGAACGCTTCGCAAAAAAATCGCACGTTATTTCGAAATGTAACGAAGAAATTGTGGTTTCGGCAGCTAGCTTTTCCACAATTTTTGATATATTTGGAAAAAAAAGACCTTTTTTTGAGCGGATTTTTTCTCAGCATTTAAGATATACCATAAATCTATTAAATTATGAACGTTTTGCAACAAAAGCGGTTGATAATTTCGAAAAATTACGAAAATTATGTGATTTTTAGTGAAACCGTTTCCGAAAATTTTCGATTATCTCGAAAAATTTCACGTTTTTTGACGTGAAAACTTTTTGATATCTATGATTATTCGTATTTCCATTGAATTGAGAACGCTTCGCAAAAAAACCGCACGTTATTTCGAAATGTAACGAAGAAATTGTGGTTTCGGCAGCTAGCTTTTCCATAATTTTTGATATATTTGGAAAAAAAAGTTTTTTGAGCTGTTTTTTTCTCAGCATTTAAGATATACCATAAATCTATTAAATTATGAACGTTTTGCAACAAAAGCGGTTGACAATTTCGAAAAATTACGAAAAATATCTGATTTTTAGTGTAACCGTTTCCGAAAATTTTCGATTATCTCGAAAAATTTCACGTTTTTTGACGTGAAAACTTTTTGATATCTATGATTATTCGTATTTTCATTGAATTGAGAACGCTTCGCAAAAAAATTGCACATAATTTCGAAATATAACGAAGAAATTGTGGTTTCGGCAGCTAGCCTTTCCGCAATTTTTGATATATTTGGAAAAAAAGACGTTTTTTGAGCGGATTTTTTCTCAGCATTTAAGATATACCATAAATCTATCAAATTATGAACGTTTTGCAACAAAAGCGGTTGATAATTTCGAAAAATTACGAAAAATATGTGATTTTTAGTGTAACCGTTTCCGAAAATTTTCAATTATCTCGAAAAATTTCACGTTTCTTGACGTGAAAACTTTTTGATATCTATGATTTTTCGTATTTCCATTGAATTGAGAACGCTTCGCAAAAAAATCGCACGTTATTTCGAAATGTAACGAAGAAATTGTGGTTTCGGCAGCTAGCTTTCTACAATTTTTGATATATTTGGAAAAAAAAGATGTTTTTTGAGCGGATTTTTTCTCAGCATTTAAGATATACCATAAATCTATTAAATTATGAACGTTTTGCAACAAAAGCGGTTGACAATTTCGAAAAATTACGAAAAATATCTGATTTTTAGTGTAACCGTTTCCGAAAATTTTCGATTATCTCGAAAAATTTCACGTTTTTTGACGTGAAAACTTTTTGATATCTATGATTATTCGTATTTTCATTGAATTGAGAACGCTTCGCAAAATAATTGCACATAATTTCGAAATATAACGAATAAATTATGGTTTCGGCAGCTAGCCTTTCCGCAATTTTTGATATATTTGGAAAAAAAGACGTTTTTTGAGCGGATTTTTTCTCAGCATTTAAGATATACCATAAATCTATCAAATTATGA
Organism: Pachydiplax longipennis; assembly: GCA_036926295.1. Classification (NCBI taxonomy): domain Eukaryota; kingdom Metazoa; phylum Arthropoda; class Insecta; order Odonata; family Libellulidae; genus Pachydiplax; species Pachydiplax longipennis. Next base: position 6,423,789 of record JAVFKF010000004.1, read on the forward strand.
ACGTTTTGCAACAAAAGTGGTTGATAATTTCGAAAAATTACGAAAAATATGTGATTTTTAGTGTAACCGTTTCCGAAAATTTTCAATTATCTCGAAAAATTTCACGTTTTTTGACGTGAAAACTTTTTGATATCTATGATTATTCGTATTTCCATTGAATTGAGAACGCTTCGCAAAAAAACCGCACGTTATTTCGAAATATAACGAAGAAATTATGGTTTCGGCAGCTAGCCTTTCCGCAATTTTTGATATATTTGGAAAAAAAAGACGTTTTTTGAGCGGATTTTTTCTCAGCATTTAAGATATACCATAAATCTATCAAATTATGAACGTTTTGCAACAAAAGCGGTTGATAATTTCGAAAAATTACGAAAAATATGTGATTTTTAGTGTAACCGTTTCCGAAAATTTTCAATTATCTCGAAAAATTTCACGTTTTTTGACGTGAAAACTTTTTGATATCTATGATTATTCGTATTTCCATTGAATTGAGAACGCTTCGCAAAAAAATCGCACATAATTTCGAAATGTAACGAAGAAATTGTGGTTTCGGCAGCTAGCCTTTCCGCAATTTTTGATATATTTGGAAAAAAAAGACGTTTTTTGAGCGGATTTTTTCTCAGCATTTAAGATATACCATAAATCTATCAAATTATGAACGTTTTGCAACAAAAGCGGTTGATAATTTCGAAAAATTACGAAAAATATGTGATTTTTAGTGTAAGCGTTTCCGAAAATTTTTAATTATCTCGAAAAATTTCACGTTTCTTGACGTGAAAACTTTTTGATATCTATGATTTTTTGTATTTTCATTGAATTGAGAACGCTTCGCAAAAAAATCGCACGTTATTTCGAAATGTAACGAAGAAATTGTGGTTTCGGCAGCTAGCTTTTCCACAATTTTTGATATATTTGGAAAAAAAAGACCTTTTTTTGAGCGGATTTTTTCTCAGCATTTAAGATATACCATAAATCTATTAAATTATGAACGTTTTGTAACAAAAGCGGTTGATAATTTCGAAAAATTACGAAAAATATGTGATTTTTAGTGAAACCGTTTCCGAAAATTTTCGATTATCTCGAAAAATTTTACGGTTTTTGACGTGAAAACTTTTTAATATCTATGATTATTCGTATTTCCATTGAATTGAGAGCGCTTCGCAAAAAAATCGCACATAATTTCGAAATGTAACGAAGAAATTGTGGTTTCGGCAGCTAGCCTTTCCGCAATTTTTGATATATTTGGAAAAAAAAGACGTTTTTTGAGCGGATTTTTTCTCAGCATTTAAGATATACCATAAATCTATCAAATTATGAACGTTTTGCAACAAAAGCGGTTGATAATTTCGAAAAATTACGAAAAATATGTGATTTTTAGTGTAACCGTTTCCGAAAATTTTCAATTATCTCGAAAAATTTCACGTATTTTGACGTGAAAACTTTTTGATATCTATGATTATTCGTATTTCCATTGAATTGAGAACGCTTCGCAAAAAAACCGCACGTTATTTCGAAATGTAACGAAGAAATTGTGGTTTCGGCAGCTAGCTTTTCCATAATTTTTGATATATTTGGAAAAAAAAATGTTTTTTGAGCTGTTTTTTTCTCAGCATTTAAGATATACCATAAATCTATTAAATTATGAACGTTTTGCAACAAAAGCGGTTGACAATTTCGAAAAATTACGAAAAATATCTGATTTTTAGTGTAACCGTTTCCGAAAATTTTCGATTATCTCGAAAAATTTCACGTTTTTTGACGTGAAAACTTTTTGATATCTATGATTATTCGTATTTTCATTGAATTGAGAACGCTTCGCAAAAAAATTGCACATAATTTCGAAATATAACGAAGAAATTGTGGTTTCGGCAGCTAGCCTTTCCGCAATTTTTGATATATTTGGAAAAAAAAGACGTTTTTTGAGCGGATTTTTTCTCAGCATTTAAGATATACCATAAATCTATCAAATTATGAACGTTTTGCAACAAAAGCGGTTGATAATTTCGAAAAATTACGAAAAATATGTGATTTTTAGTGTAACCGTTTCCGAAAATTTTCAATTATCTCGAAAAATTTCACGTTTCTTGACGTGAAAACTTTTTGATATCTATGATTTTTCGTATTTCCATTGAATTGAGAACGCTTCGCAAAAAAATCGCACGTTATTTCGAAATGTAACGAAGAAATTGTGGTTTCGGCAGCTAGCTTTTCCACAATTTTTGATATATTTGGAAAAAAAAGACGTTTTTTGAGCGGATTTTTTCTCAGCATTTAAGATATACCATAAATCTATTAAATTATGAACGTTTTGCAACAAAAGCGGTTGACAATTTCGAAAAATTACGAAAAATATCTGATTTTTAGTGTAACCATTTCCGATAATTTTCGATTATCTCGAAAAATTTCACGTTTTTTGACGTGAAAACTTTTTGATATCTATGATTATTCGTATTTTCATTGAATTGAGAACGCTTTGCAAAAAAATCGCACATAATTTCGAAATGTAACGAAGAAATTGTGGTTTCGGCAGCTAGCCTTTCCGCAATTTTTGATGTATTTGGAAAAAAAAGACGTTTTTTGAGCGGATTTTTTCTCAGCATTTAAGATATACCCTAAATCAATCAAATTATGAACGTTTTGCAACAAAAGCGGTAGATAATTTCGAAAAATTACGAAAAATATCTGATTTTTAGTGTAACCGTTTCCGAAAATTTTCGATTATCTCGAAAAATTTCACGGTTTTTGACGTGAAAACTTTTTAATATCTATGATTATTCGTATTTCCATTCAATTGAGAACGCTTTGCAAAAAAATCGCAAATAATTTCGAAATGTAACGAAGAAATTGTGGTTTCGGCAGCTAGCTTTTCCACAATTTTCGATATATTTGGAAAAAAAAACGTTTTTTGAGCGGATTTTTTCTCAGCATTTAAGATATACCATAAATCTATTAAATTATGAACGTTTTGCAACATAAGCGGTTGACAATTTCGAAAAATTACGAAAAATATCTGATTTTTAGTGTAACCGTTTCCGAAAATTTTCGATTATCTCGAAAAATTTCACGTTTTTTGACGTGAAAACTTTTTGATATCTATGATTATTCGTATTTTCATTGAATTGAGAACGCTTCGCAAAAAAATCGCACATAATTTCGAAATATAACGAAGAAATTGTGGTATCGGCATCTAGCCTTTCCGCAATTTTTGATATATTTGGAAAAAAAAGACGTTTTTTGAGCGGATTTTTTCTCAGCATTTAAGATATACCATAAATCTATCAAATTATGAACGTTTTGCAACAAAAGCGGTTGACAATTTCGAAAAATTACGAAAAATATCTGATTTTTAGTGTAACCGTTTCCGAAAATTTTCGATTATCCCGAAAAATTTCACGTTTTTTGACGTGAAAACTTTTTGATATCTATGATTATTCGTATTTCCATTGAATTGAGAACGCTTCGCAAAAAAATCGCACATAATTTCGAAATGTAGCGAAGAAATTGTGGTTTCGGCAGCTAGCCTTTCCGCAATTTTTGATATGTTTGGAAAAAAAGACGTTTTTTGAGCGGATTTTTTCTCAGCATTTAAGATATACCATAAATCTATCAAATTATGAACGTTTTGCAACAAAAGCGGTTGATAATTTCGAAAAGTTACGAAAAATATGTGATTTTTAGTGTAACCGTTTCCGAAAATTTTCAATTGTCTCGAAAAATTTCACGTTTCTTGACGTGAAAACTTTTTGATATCTAAGATTTTTCGTATTTCCATTGAATTGAGAACGCTTCGCAATAAAATCGCACGTTATTTCGAAATGTAACGAAGAAATTGTGGTTTCGGCAGCTAGCTTTTCCACAATTTATGATATATTTGGAAAAAAAAGACGTTTTTTGAGCGGATTTTTTCTCAGCATTTAAGATATACCATAAATCTATTAGATTATGAACGTTTTGCAACAAAAGCGGTTGACAATTTCGAAAAATTACGAAAAATATCTGATTTTTAGTGTAACCGTTTCCGAAAATTTTCGATTATCTCGAAAAATTTCACGTTTTTTGATGTGAAAACTTTTTGATATCTATGATTATTCGTATTTTCATTGAATTGAGAACGCTTTGCAAAAAAATCGCACATAATTTCGAAATGTAACGAAGAAATTGTGGTTTCGGCAGCTAGCCTTTCCGCAATTTTTGATGTATTTGGAAAAAAAAGACGTTTTTTGAGCGGATTTTTTCTCAGCATTTAAGATATACCATAAATCTATCAAATTATGAACGTTTTGCAACAAAAGCGGTTGATAATTTCGAAAAATTACGAAAAATATCTGATTTTTAGTGTAACCGTTTCCGAAAATTTTCGATTATCTCGAAAAATTTCACGGTTTTTGACGTGAAAACTTTTTGATATCTATGATTATTCGTATTTCCATTGAATTGAGAACGCTTCGCAAAAAAACCGCACGTTATTTCGAAATGTAACGAAGAAATTGTGGTTTCGGCAGCTAGCTTTTCCACAATTTTTGATATATTTGGAAAAAAAAAGTTTTTTGAGCGGATTTTTTCTCAGCATTTAAGATATACCATAAATCTATTAAATTATGAACGTTTTGCAACAAAAGCGGTTGACAATTTCGAAAAATTACGAAAAATATCTGATTTTTAGTGTAACCGTTTCCGAAAATTTTCGATTACCTCGAAAAATTTCACGTTTTTTGACGCGAAAACTTTTTAATATCTATGATTATTCGTATTTCCATTGAATTGAGAACGCTTCGCAAAAAAATCGCACATAATTTCGAAATGTAACGAAGAAATTGTGGTTTCGGCAGCTAGCCTTTCCGCAATTTTTGATATATTTGGAAAAAAAAGACGTTTTTTGAGCGGATTTTTTCTCAGCATTTAAGATATACCATAAATCTATCAAATTATGAACGTTTTGCAACAAAAGCGGCTGATAATTTCGAAAAATTACGAAAAATATGTGATTTTTAGTGTAACCGTTTCCGAAAATTTTCAATTATATCGAAAAATTTCACGTTTTTTGACGTGAAAACTTTTTGATATCTATGATTATTCGTATTTCCATTGAATTGAGAACGCTTCGCAAAAAAATCGCACGTTATTTCGAAATGTAACGAAGAAATTGAGGTTTCGGCAGCTAGCTTTTCCACAATTTTTGAGATATTTGGAAAAAAAAGACGTTTTTTGAGCGGATTTTTTCACAGCATTTAAGATATACCATAAATCTATCAAATTATGAACGTTTTGCAACAAAAGCGGTTGACAATTTCGAAAAATTACGAAAAATATCCTATTTTTAGTGTAACCGTTTCCGAAAATTTTCGATTATCCTGAAAAATTTCACGTTTTTTGACGTGAAAACTTTTCAATATCTATGATTATTCGTATTTCCATTGTATTGAGAACGCTTCGCAAAAAAATCGCACATAATTTCAAAATGTAACGATGAAATTGTGGTTTCGGCATCTAGCCTTTCCGCAAGTTTTGATATATTTGAAAAAAAAAGACGTTTTCTGAGCGGATGTTTTCTCAGCATTTAAGATATACCATAAATCTATCATATTATGAACGTTTTGCAACAAAAGCGGTTGATAATTTCGAAAAATTACGAAAAATATCTGATTTTTAGTGTAACCGTTTCCGAAAATTTTCGATTATCTCGAAAAATTTCACGGTTTTTGACGTGAAAACTTTTTAATATCTATGATTATTCGTATTTCCATTGAATTGAGAACGCTTCGCAAAAATATCGCAAATAATTTCGAAATGTAACGAAGAAATTGTGGTTTCGGCAGCTAGCCTTTCCGCAATTTTTGATATATTTGGAAAAAAAAGACGTTTATTGAGCGGATTTTTTCTCAGCATTTAAGATATACCATAAATCTATCAAATTATGAACGTTTTGCAACAAAAGCGGTTGATAATTTCGAAAAATTACGAAAAATATGTGATTTTTAGTGTAACCATTTCCGAAAATTTTCAATTATCTCGAAAAATTTCACGTTTCTTGACGTGAAAACTTTTTGATATCTATGATTTTTCGTATTTCGATTGAATTGAGAACGCTTCGCAAAAAAACCGCACGTTATTTCGAAATGTAACGAAGAAATTGTGGTTTCGGCAGCTAGCATTTCCACAATTTTTGATATATTTGGAAAAAAAAACGTTTTTTGAGCGGATTTTTTCTCAGCATTTAAGATATACCATAAATCTATTAAATTATGAACGTTTTGCAACAAAAGCGGTTGACAATTTCGAAAAATTACGAAAAATATCTGATTTTTAGTGTAACCGTTTCCGAAAATTTTCGATTATCTCGAAAAATTTCACGTTTTTTGACGTGAAAACTTTTTGATATCTATGATTATTCGTATTTTCATTGAATTGAGAACGCTTCGCAAAAAAATCGCACATAATTTCGAAATATAACGAAGAAATTGTGGTTTCGGCAGCTAGCCTTTCCGCAATTTTTGTAATATTTGGAAAAAAAAGACGTTTTTTGAGCGGATTTTTTCTCAGCATTTAAGATATACCACAAATCTATCAAATTATGAACGTTTTGCAACAAAAGCGGTTGATAATTTCGAAAAATTACGAAAAATATGTGATTTTTAGTGTAACCGTTTCCGAAAATTTTCAATTATCTCGAAAAATTTCACGTTTCTTGACGTGAAAACTTTTTGATATCTATGATTTTTCGTATTTCCATTGAATTGAGAACGCTTCGCAAAAAAACCGCACGTTATTTCGAAATGTAACGAAGAAATTGTGGTTTCGGCAGCTAGCTTTTCCACAATTTTTGATATATTTGGAAAAAAAAACGTTTTTTGAGAGGATTTTTTCTCAGCATTTAAGATATACCATAAATCTATTAAATTATGAACGTTTTGCAACAAAAGCGGTTGACAATTTCGAAAAATTACGAAAAATATCTGATTTTTAGTGTAACCGTTTCCGAAAATTTTCGATAATCTCGAAAAATTTCACGTTTTTTGACGTGAAAACTTTTTGATATCTATGATTATTCGTATTTTCATTGAATTGAGAACGCTTCGCAAAAAAATCGCACATAATTTCGAAATATAACGAATAAATTTTGGTTTCGGCAGCTAGCCTTTCCGCAATTTTTGATATATTTGGAAAAAAAAGACGTTTTTTGAGCGGATTTTTTCTCAGCATTTAAGATATACCATAAATCTATCAAATTATGAACGTTTTGCAACAAAAGCGGTTGATAATTTCGAAAAATTACGAAAAATACGTGATTTTTAGTGTAACCGTTTCCGAAAATTTTCAATTATCTCGAAAAATTTCACGTTTTTTGACGTGAAAACTTTTTGATATCTATGATTATTCGTATTTCCATTGAATTGAGAACGCTTCGCAAAAAAATCGCACGTTATTTCGAAATGTAACGAAGAAATTGTGGTTTCGGCAGCTAGCTTTTCCACAATTTTTGATATATTTGGAAAAAAAAGACGTTTTTTGAGCGGATTTTTCTCAGCATTTAAGATAAACCATAAATCTATTAAATTATGAAAGTTTTGCAACAAAAGCGGTTGACAATTATGAAAAATTACGAAAAATATCTGATTTTTAGTGTAACCGTTTCCGAAAATTTTCGATAATCTCGAAAAATTTCACGTTTTTTGACGTGAAATCTTTTTGATATCTATGATTATTCGTATTTTCATTGAATTAAGAACGCTTCGCAAAAAAACCGCACGTTATTTCGAAATGTAACGAAGAAATTGTGGTTTCGGCAGCTAACTTTTCCACAATTTTTGATATATTTGGAAAAAAAAACGTTTTTTGAGCGGATTTTTTCTCAGCATTTAAGATATACCATAAATCTATTAAATTATGAACGTTTTGCAACAAAAGCGGTTGACAATTTCGAAAAATTACGAAAAATATGTGATATTTAGTGTAACCGTTTCCGAAAAATTTCAATTATCTCGAAAAATTTCACGTTTTTTGACGTGAAAACTTTTCGATATCTATGATTATTCGTATTTCCATTGAATTGAGAACGCTTCGCAAAAAAATCGCACATAATTTCGAAATGTAACGAAGAAATTGTGGTTTCGGCAGCTAGCCTTTCCGCAATTTTTGATATATTTGGAAAAAAAAGACGTTTTTTGAGCGGATTTTTTCTCAGCATTTAAGATATACCATAAATCTATCAAATTATGAACGTTTTGGAACAAAAGCGGTTGATAATTTCGAAAAATTACGAAAAATATGTGATTTTTAGTGTAACCGTTTCCGAATATTTTCAATTATCTCGAAAAATTTCACGTTTTTTGACGTGAAAACTTTTTGATATCTATGATTATTCGTATTTTCATTGAATTGAGAACGCTTCGCAAAAAAATCGCACATAATTTCGAAATATAACGAAGAAATTGTGGTTTCGGCAACTAGCCTTTCCGCAATTTTTGTAATATTTGGAAAAAAAAGACGTTTTTTGAGCGGATTTTTTCTCAGCATTTAAGATATACCATAAATCTATCAAATTATGAACGTTTTGCAACAAAAGCGGTTGATAATTTCGAAAAATTACGAAAAATATGTGATTTTTAGTGTAACCGTTTCCGAAAATTTTCAATTATCTCGAAAAATTTCACGTTTCTTGACGTGAAAACTTTTTGATATCTATGATTTTTCGTATTTCCATTGAATTGAGAACGCTTCGCAAAAAAACCGCACGTTATTTCGAAATGTAACGAAGAAATTGTGGTTTCGGCAGCTAGCTTTTCCACAATTTTTGATATATTTGTAAAAAAAAACGTTTTTTGAGCGGATTTTTTCTCAGCATTTAAGATATACCATAAATCTATTAAATTATGAACGTTTTGCAACAAAAGCGGTTGACAATTTCGAAAAATTACGAAAAATATCTGATTTTTAGTGTAACCGTTTCCGAAAATTTTCGATAATCTCGAAAAATTTCACGTTTTTTGACGTGAAAACTTTTTGATATCTATGATTATTCGTATTTTTATTGAATTGAGAACGCTTCGCAAAAAAATCGCACATAATTTCGAAATATAACGAATAAATTATGGTTTCGGCAGCTAGCCTTTCCGCAATTTTTGATATATTTGGAAAAAAAAGACGTTTTTTGAGCGGATTTTTTCTCAGCATTTAAGATATACCATAAATCTATCAAATTATGAACGTTTTGCAACAAAAGCGGTTGATAATTTCGAAAAATTACGAAAAATATGTGATTTTTAGTGTAACCGTTTCCGAAAATTTTCAATTATCTCGAAAAATTTCACGTTTTTTGACGTGAAAACTTTTTGATATCTATGATTATTCGTATTTCCATTGAATTGAGAACGCTTCGCAAAAAAACCGCACGTTATTTCGAAATGTAACGAAGAAATTGTGGTTTCAGCAGCTAGCTTTTCCATAATTTTTGATATATTTGGAAAAAAAAACGTTTTTTGAGCGGATTTTTTCTCAGCATTTAAGATATACCATAAATCTATCAAATTATGAACGTTTTGCAACAAAAGCGGTTGACAATTTCGAAAAATTACGAAAAATATCTGATTTTTAGTGTAACCGTTTCCGAAATTTTCGATTATCTCGAAAAATTTTACGTTTTTTGACATGAAAACTTTTTGATATCTATGATTATTCGTATTTTCATTGAATTGAGAACGCTTCGCAAAAAAATCGCACATAATTTCGAAATATAACGAAGAAATTGTGGTTTCGGCAGCTAGCCTTTCCGCAATTTTTGATATATTTGGAAAAAAAAGACGTTTTTTGAGCGGATTTTTTCTCAGCATTTAAGATATACCATAAATCTATCAAATTATGAACGTTTTGCAACAAAAGCGGTTGATAATTTCGAAAAATTACGAAAAATATGTGATTTTTAGTGTAACCGTTTCCGAAAATTTTCAATTATCTCGAAAAATTTCACGTTTTTTGACGTGAAAACTTTTTGATATCTATGATTATTCGTATTTCCATTGAATTGAGAACGCTTCGCAAAAAAATCGCACGTTATTTCGAAATGTAACGAAGAAATTGTGGTTTCGGCAGCTAGCCTTTCCGCAATTTTTGATATATTTGGAAAAAAAAGACGTTTTTTGAGCGGATTTTTTCTCAGCATTTAAGATATACCAAAAATCTATCAAATTATGAACGTTTTGCAACAAAAGCGGTTGATAATTTCGAAAAATTACGAAAAATATGTGATTTTTAGTGTAACCGTTTCCGAATATTTTCAATTATCTCGAAAAATTTCACGTTTTTTGACGTGAAAACTTTTTGATATCTATGATTATTCGTATTTTCATTGAATTGAGAACGCTTCGCAAAAAAATCGCACATAATTTCGAAATATAACGAAGAAATTATGGTTTCGGCAGCTAGCCTTTCCGCAATTTTTGATATATTTGGAAAAAAAAGACGTTTTTTGAGCGGATTTTTTCTCAGCATTTAAGATATACCATAAATCTATCAAATTATGAACGTTTTGCAACAAAAGCGGTTGATAATTTCGAAAAATTACGAAAAATATGTGATTTTTAGTGTAACCGTTTCCGAAAATTTTCGATTATCTCGAAAAATTTCACGTTTTTTTACGTGAAAACTTTTTGATATCTATGATTATTCGTATTTCAATTGAATTGAGAACGCTTCGCAAAAAAATCGCACATAATTTCGAAATGTAACGAAGAAATTGTGGTTTCGGCAGCTAGCCTTTCCGCAATTTTTGATATATTTGGAAAAAAAAGACGTTTTTTGAGCGGATTTTTTCTCAGCATTTAAGATATACCATAAATCTATCAAATTATGAACGTTTTGCAACAAAAGCGGTTGATAATTTCGGAAAATTACGAAAAATATGTGATTTTTAGTGTAACCGTTTCCGAAAATTTTCAATTATCTCGAAAAATTTCACGTTTCTTGACGTGAAAACTTTTTGATATCTATGATTTTTCGTATTTCCATTGAATTGAGAACGCTTCGCAAAAAAACCGCACGTTATTTCGAAATGTAACGAAGAAATTGTGGTTTCGGCAGCTAGCTTTTCCACAATTTTTGATGTATTTGGAAAAAAAAACGTTTTTTGAGCGGATTTTTTCTCAGCATTTAAGATATACCATAAATCTATTAAATTATGAACGTTTTGCAACAAAAGCGGTTGACAATTTCGAAAAATTACGAAAAATATCTGATTTTTAGTGTAACCGTTTCCGAAAATTTCCGATAATCTCGAAAAATTTCACGTTTTTTGACGTGAAAACTTTTTGATATCTATGATTATTCGTATTTTCATTGAATTGAGAACGCTTCGCAAAAAAATCGCACATAATTTCGAAATATAACGAATAAATTATGGTTTCGGCAGCTAGCCTTTCCGCAATTTTTGATATATTTGGAAAAAAAAGACGTTTTTTGAGCGAGTTTTTTCTCAGCATTTAAGATATACCATAAATCTATCAAATTATGAACGTTTTGCAACAAAAGCGGTTGATAATTTCGAAAAATTACGAAAAATATGTGATTTTTAGTGTAACCGTTTCCGAAAATTTTCAATTATCTCGAAAAATTTCACGTTTTTTGACGTGAAAACTTTTTGATATCTATGATTATTCGTATTTCCATTGAATTGAGAACGCTTCGCAAAAAAACCGCACGTTATTTCGAAATGTAACGAAGAAATTGTGGTTTCAGCAGCTAGCTTTTCCATAATTTTTGATATATTTGGAAAAAAAACGTTTTTTGAGCGGATTTTTTCTCAGCATTTAAGATATACCATAAATCTATCAAATTATGAACGTTTTGCAACAAAAGCGGTTGACAATTTCGAAAAATTACGAATAATATCTGATTTTTAGTGTAACCGTTTCCGAAATTTTCGATTATCTCGAAAAATTTTACGTTTTTTGACATGAAAACTTTTTGATATCTATGATTATTCGTATTTTCATTGAATTGAGAACGCTTCGCAAAAAAATCGCACATAATTTCGAAATATAACGAAGAAATTGTGGTTTCGGCAGCTAGCCTTTCCGCAATTTTTGATATATTTGGAAAAAAAAGACGTTTTTTGAGCGGATTTTTTCTCAGCATTTAAGATATACCATAAATCTATCAAATTATGAACGTTTTGCAACAAAAGCGGTTGATAATTTCGAAGAATTACGAAAAATATGTGATTTTTAGTGTAACCGTTTCCGAAAATTTTCAATTATCTCGAAAAATTTCACGTTTCTTGACGTGAAAACTTTTTGATATCTATGATTTTTCGTATTTCCATTGAATTGAGAACGCTTCGCAAAAAAACCGCACGTTATTTCGAAATGTAACGAAGAAATTGTGGTTTCGGCAGCTAGCTTTTCCACAATTTTTGATGTATTTGGAAAAAAAAACGTTTTTTGAGCGGATTTTTTCTCAGCATTTAAGATATACCATAAATCTATTAAATTATGAACGTTTTGCAACAAAAGCGGTTGACAATTTCGAAAAATTACGAAAAATATCTGATTTTTAGTGTAACCGTTTCCGAAAATTTTCGATAATCTCGAAAAATTTCACGTTTTTTGACGTGAAAACTTTTTGATATCTATGATTATTCGTATTTTCATTGAATTGAGAACGCTTCGCAAAAAAATCGCACATAATTTCGAAATATAACGAATAAATTATGGTTTCGGCAGCTAGCCTTTCCGCAATTTTTGATATATTTGGAAAAAAAAGACGTTTTTTGAGCGAGTTTTTTCTCAGCATTTAAGATATACCATAAATCTATCAAATTATGAACGTTTTGCAACAAAAGCGGTTGATAATTTCGAAAAATTACGAAAAATATGTGATTTTTAGTGTAACCGTTTCCGAAAATTTTCAATTATCTCGAAAAATTTCACGTTTTTTGACGTGAAAACTTTTTGATATCTATGATTATTCGTATTTCCATTGAATTGAGAACGCTTCGCAAAAAAACCGCACGTTATTTCGAAATGTAACGAAGAAATTGTGGTTTCAGCAGCTAGCTTTTCCATAATTTTTGATATATTTGGAAAAAAAACGTTTTTTGAGCGGATTTTTTCTCAGCATTTAAGATATACCATAAATCTATCAAATTATGAACGTTTTGCAACAAAAGCGGTTGACAATTTCGAAAAATTACGAATAATATCTGATTTTTAGTGTAACCGTTTCCGAAATTTTCGATTATCTCGAAAAATTTTACGTTTTTTGACATGAAAACTTTTTGATATCTATGATTATTCGTATTTTCATTGAATTGAGAACGCTTCGCAAAAAAATCGCACATAATTTCGAAATATAACGAAGAAATTGTGGTTTCGGCAGCTAGCCTTTCCGCAATTTTTGATATATTTGGAAAAAAAAGACGTTTTTTGAGCGGATTTTTTCTCAGCATTTAAGATATACCATAAATCTATCAAATTATGAACGTTTTGCAACAAAAGCGGTTGATAATTTCGAAGAATTACGAAAAATATGTGATTTTTAGTGTAACCGTTTCCGAAAATTTTCAATTATCTCGAAAAATTTCACGTTTTTTGACGTGAAAACTTTTTGATATCTATGATTATTCGTATTTCCATTGAATTGAGAACGCTTCGCAAAAAAATCGCACGTTATTTCGAAATGTAACGAAGAAATTGTGGTTTCGGCAGCTAGCCTTTCCGCAATTTTTGATATATTTGGAAAAAAAAGACGTTTTTTGAGCGGATTTTTTCTCAGCATTTAAGATATACCATAAATCTATCAAATTATGAACGTTTTGCAACAAAAGCGGTTGATAATTTCGGAAAATTACGAAAAATATGTGATTTTTAGTGTAACCGTTTCCGAAAATTTTCAATTATCTCGAAAAATTTCACGTTTCTTGACGTGAAAACTTTTTGATATCTATGATTTTTCGTATTTCCATTGAATTGAGAACGCTTCGCAAAAAAACCGCACGTTATTTCGAAATGTAACGAAGAAATTGTGGTTTCGGCAGCTAGCTTTTCCACAATTTTTGATGTATTTGGAAAAAAAAACGTTTTTTGAGCGGATTTTTTCTCAGCATTTAAGATATACCATAAATCTATTAAATTATGAACGTTTTGCAACAAAAGCGGTTGACAATTTCGAAAAATTACGAAAAATATCTGATTTTTAGTGTAACCGTTTCCGAAAATTTTCGATAATCTCGAAAAATTTCACGTTTTTTGACGTGAAAACTTTTTGATATCTATGATTATTCGTATTTTCATTGAATTGAGAACGCTTCGCAAAAAAATCGCACATAATTTCGAAATATAACGAATAAATTATGGTTTCGGCAGCTAGCCTTTCCGCAATTTTTGATATATTTGGAAAAAAAAGACGTTTTTTGAGCGGATTTTTTCTCAGCATTTAAGATATACCATAAATCTATCAAATTATGAACGTTTTGCAACAAAAGCGGTTGATAATTTCGAAAAATTACGAAAAATATGTGATTTTTAGTGTAACCGTTTCCGAAAATTTTCAATTATCTCGAAAAATTTCACGTTTTTTGACGTGAAAACTTTTTGATATCTATGATTATTCGTATTTCCATTGAATTGAGAACGCTTCGCAAAAAAACCGCACGTTATTTCGAAATGTAACGAAGAAATTGTGGTTTCAGCAGCTAGCTTTTCCATAATTTTTGATATATTTGGAAAAAAAAACGTTTTTTGAGCGGATTTTTTCTCAGCATTTAAGATATACCATAAATCTATCAAATTATGAACGTTTTGCAACAAAAGCGGTTGACAATTTCGAAAAATTACGAAAAATATCTGATTTTTAGTGTAACCGTTTCCGAAATTTTCGATTATCTCGAAAAATTTTACGTTTTTTGACATGAAAACTTTTTGATATCTATGATTATTCGTATTTTCATTGAATTGAGAACGCTTCGCAAAAAAATCGCACATAATTTCGAAATATAACGAAGAAATTGTGGTTTCGGCAGCTAGCCTTTCCGCAATTTTTGATATATTTGGAAAAAAAAGACGTTTTTTGAGCGGATTTTTTCTCAGCATTTAAGATATACCATAAATCTATCAAATTATGAACGTTTTGCAACAAAAGCGGTTGATAATTTCGAAGAATTACGAAAAATATGTGATTTTTAGTGTAACCGTTTCCGAAAATTTTCAATTATCTCGAAAAATTTCACGTTTTTTGACGTGAAAACTTTTTGATATCTATGATTATTCGTATTTCCATTGAATTGAGAACGCTTCGCAAAAAAATCGCACGTTATTTCGAAATGTAACGAAGAAATTGTGGTTTCGGCAGCTAGCCTTTCCGCAATTTTTGATATATTTGGAAAAAAAAGACGTTTTTTGAGCGGATTTTTTCTCAGCATTTAAGATATACCAAAAATCTATCAAATTATGAACGTTTTGCAACAAAAGCGGTTGATAATTTCGAAAAATTACGAAAAATATGTGATTTTTAGTGTAACCGTTTCCGAATATTTTCAATTATCTCGAAAAATTTCACGTTTTTTGACGTGAAAACTTTTTGATATCTATGATTATTCGTATTTTCATTGAATTGAGAACGCTTCGCAAAAAAATCGCACATAATTTCGAAATATTTCGAAGAAATTATGGTTTCGGCAGCTAGCCTTTCCGCAATTTTTGATATATTTGGAAAAAAAAGACGTTTTTTGAGCGGATTTTTTCTCAGCATTTAAGATATACCATAAATCTATCAAATTATGAACGTTTTGCAACAAAAGCGGTTGATAATTTCGAAAAATTACGAAAAATATGTGATTTTTAGTGTAACCGTTTCCGAAAATTTTCGATTATCTCGAAAAATTTCACGTTTTTTTACGTGAAAACTTTTTGATATCTATGATTATTCGTATTTCAATTGAATTGAGAACGCTTCGCAAAAAAATCGCACATAATTTCGAAATGTAACGAAGAAATTGTGGTTTCGGCAGCTAGCCTTTCCGCAATTTTTGATATATTTGGAAAAAAAAGACGTTTTTTGAGCGGATTTTTTCTCAGCATTTAAGATATACCATAAATCTATCAAATTATGAACGTTTTGCAACAGAAGCGGTTGATAATTTCGGAAAATTACGAAAAATATGTGATTTTTAGTGTAACCGTTTCCGAAAATTTTCAATTATCTCGAAAAATTTCACGTTTCTTGACGTGAAAACTTTTTGATATCTATGATTTTTCGTATTTCCATTGAATTGAGAACGCTTCGCAAAAAAACCGCACGTTATTTCGAAATGTAACGAAGAAATTGTGGTTTCGGCAGCTAGCTTTTCCACAATTTTTGATGTATTTGGAAAAAAAAACGTTTTTTGAGCGGATTTTTTCTCAGCATTTAAGATATACCATAAATCTATTAAATTATGAACGTTTTGCAACAAAAGCGGTTGACAATTTCGAAAAATTACGAAAAATATCTGATTTTTAGTGTAACCGTTTCCGAAAATTTTCGATTATCTCGAAAAATTTCACGTTTTTTGACGTAAAAACTTTTTGATATCTATGATTATTCGTATTTTCATTGAATTGAGAACGGTTCGCAAAAAAATCGCACATAATTTCGAAATATAACGAAGAAATTATGGTTTCGGCAGCTAGCCTTTCCGCAATTTTTGATATATTTGGAAAAAAAAGACGTTTTTTGAGCGGATTTTTTCTCAGCATTTAAGATATACCATAAATCTATCAAATTATGAACGTTTTGCAACAAAAGCCGTTGATAATTTCGAAAAATTACGAAAAATATGTGATTTTTAGTGTAACCGTTTCCGAAAATTTTCAATTATCTCGAAAAATTTCACGTTTTTTGACGTGAAAACTTTTTGATATCTATGATTATTCGTATTTCCATTGAATTGAGAACGCTTCGCAAAAAAATCGCACGTTATTTCGAAATGTAACGAAGAAATTGTGGTTTCGGCAGCTAGCCTTTCCGCAATTTTTGATATATTTGGAAAAAAAAGACGTTTTTTGAGCGGATTTTTTCTCAGCATTTAAGATATACCATAAATCTATCAAATTATGAACGTTTTGCAACAAAAGCGGTTGATAATATCGAAAAATTACGAAAAATATGTGATTTTTAGTGTAACCGTTTCCGAAAATTTTCAATTATCTCGAAAAATTTCACGTTTTTTGACGTGAAAACTTTTTGATATCTATGATTATTCGTATTTCCATTGAATTGAGAACGCTTCGCAAAAAAACCGCACGTTATTTCGAAATGTAACGAAGAAATTGTGGTTTCGGCAGCTAGCTTTTCCACAATTTTTGATATATTTGGAAAAAAAAACGTTTTTTGAGCGGATTTTTTCTCAGCATTTAAGATATACCATAAATCTATTAAATTATGAACGTTTTGCAACAAAAGCGGTTGATAATTTCGAAAAATTACGAAAAATATCTGATTTTTAGTGTAACCGTTTCCGAAAATTTTCGATAATCTCGAAAAATTTCACGTTTTTTGACGTGAAAACTTTTTGATATCTATGATTATTCGTATTTCCATTGAATTGAGAACGCTTCGCAAAAAAATCGAACGTTATTTCGAAATGTAACGAAGAAATTGTGGTTTCGGCAGCTAGCTTTTCCACAATTTTTGAGATATTTGGAAAAAAAAGACGTTTTTTGAGCGG
The DNA here is from genome assembly GCA_036926295.1 of Pachydiplax longipennis. Taxonomy (NCBI): domain Eukaryota; kingdom Metazoa; phylum Arthropoda; class Insecta; order Odonata; family Libellulidae; genus Pachydiplax; species Pachydiplax longipennis. The sequence continues at coordinate 6,441,484 of JAVFKF010000004.1, forward strand.
ATTTTTTCACAGCATTTAAGATATACCATAAATCTATCAAATTATGAACGTTTTGCAACAAAAGCGGTTGACAATTTCGAAAAATTACGAAAAATATCTGATTTTTAGTGTAACCGTTTCAGAATATTTTCAATTATCTCGAAAAATTTCACGTTTTTTGACGTGAAAACTTTTTGATATCTATGATTATTCGTATTTCCATTGAATTGAGAACGCTTCGCAAAAAAATTGCACATAATTTCGAAATGTAACGAAGAAATTGTGGTTTCGGCAGCTAGCCTTTCCGCAATTTTTGATGTATTTGGAAAAAAAAGACGTTTTTTGAGCGGATTTTTTCTCAGCATTTAAGATATACCATAAATCTATCAAATTATGAACGTTTTGCAACAAAAGCGGTTGATAATTTCGAAAAATTACGAAAAATATGTGATTTTTAGTGTAACCGTTTCCGAATATTTTCAATTATCTCGAAAAATTTCACGTTTTTTGACGTGAAAACTTTTTGATATCTATGATTATTCGTATTTCCATTGAATTGAGAACGCTTCGCAAAAAAACCGCACGTTATTTCGAAATGTAACGAAGAAATTGTGGTTTCGGCAGCTAGCCTTTCCGCAATTTTTGATATATTTGGAAAAAAAAGACGTTTTTTGAGCGGATTTTTTCTCAGCATTTAAGATATACCATAAATCTATCAAATTATGAACGTTTTGCAACAAAAGCGGTTCATAATTTCGAAAAATTACGAAAAATATGTGATTTTTAGTGAAACCGTTTCCGAAAATTTTCAATTATCTCGAAAAATTTCACGTTTTTTGACGTGAAAACTTTTTGATATCTATGATTATTCGTATTTCCATTGAATTGAGAACGCTTCGCAAAAAAATCGAACGTTATTTCGAAATGTAACGAAGAAATTGTGGTTTCGGCAGCTAGCTTTTCCACAATTTTTGAGATATTTGAAAAAAAAAGACGTTTTTTGAGCGGATTTTTTCACAGCATTTAAGATATACCATAAATCTATCAAATTATGAACGTTTTGCAACAAAAGCGGTTGACAATTTCGAAAAATTACGAAAAATATCTGATTTTTAGTGTAACCGTTTCAGAATATTTTCAATTATCTCAAAAAATTTCACGTTTTTTGACGTGAAAACTTTTTGATATCTATGATTATTCGTATTTCCATTGAATTGAGAACGCTTCGCAAAAAAATTGCACATAATTTCGAAATGTAACGAAGAAATTGTGGTTTCGGCAGCTAGCCTTTCCGCAATTTTTGATATATTTGGAAAAAAAATACGTTTTTTGAGCGGATTTTTTCTCAGCATTTAAGATATACCATAAATCTATCAAATTATGAACGTTTTGCAACAAAAGCGGTTGATAATATCGAAAAATTACGAAAAATATGTGATTTTTAGTGTAACCGTTTCCGAAAATTTTCAATTATCTCGAAAAATTTCACGTTTTTTGACGTGAAAACTTTTTGATATCTATGATTATTCGTATTTCCATTGAATTGAGAACGCTTCGCAAAAAAACCGCACGTTATTTCGAAATGTAACGAAGAAATTGTGGTTTCGGCAGCTAGCTTTTCCACAATTTTTGATATATTTGGAAAAAAAAACGTTTTTTGAGCGGATTTTTTCTCAGCATTTAAGATATACCATAAATCTATTAAATTATGAACGTTTTGCAACAAAGGCGGTTGACAATTTCGAAAAATTACGAAAAATGTCTGATTTTTAGTGTAACCGTTTCCGAAAATTTTCAATTATCTCGAAAAATTTCACGTTTTTTGACGTGAAAACTTTTTGATATCTATGATTATTCGTATTTTCATTGAATTGAGAACGCTTCGCAAAAAAGTCGCACATAATTTCGAAATATAACGAAGAAATTGTGGTTTCGGCAGCTATTCTTTCCGCATTTTTTGATATATTTGGAAAAAAAAGACGTTTTTTGAGCGGATTTTTTCTCAGCATTTAATATATACCACAAATCTATCAAGTTATGAACGTTTTGCAACAAAAGCGGTTGATAATTTCGAAAAATTACGAAAAATATGTGATTTTTAGTGTAACCGTTTCCGAAAATTTTCGATTATCTCGAAAAATTTCACGTTTTTTGACGTGAAAACTTTTTGATATCTATGATTATTCGTATTTCCATTGAATTGAGAACGCTTCGCAAAAAAACCGCACGTTATTTCGAAATGTAACGAAGAAATTGTGGTTTCGGAAGCTGGCTTTTCCACAATTTTTGAGATATTTGGAAAAAAAAGACGTTTTTTGAGCGGATTTTTTCTCAGCATTTAAGATATACCAAAAATCTATCAAATTATGAACGTTTTGCAACAAAAGCGGTTGATAATTTCGAAAAATTACGAAAAATATGTGATTTTTAGTGTAACCGTTTCCGAAAATTTTCGATTATCTCGAAAAATTTCACGGTTTTTGACGTGAAAACTTTTTAATATCTATCATTATTCGTATATCCATTGAATTGAGAACGCTTCGCAAAAAAATCGCACATAATTTCGAAATGTAACGAAGAAATTGTGGTTTCGGCAGCTAGCCTTTCCGCAATTTTTGATATATTTGGAAAAAAAAGACGTTTTTTGAGCGGATTTTTCCTCAGCATTTAAGATATACCAAAAATCTATCAAATTATGAACGTTTTGCAACAAAAGCGGTTGATAATTTCGAAAAATTACGAAAAATATGTGATTTTTAGTGTAACCGTTTCCGAATATTTTCAATTATCTCGAAAAATTTCACGTTTTTTGACGTGAAAACTTTTTGATATCTATGATTATTCGTATTTTCATTGAATTGAGAACGCTTCGCAAAAAAATCGCACATAATTTCGAAATATAACGAAGAAATTATGGTTTCGGCAGCTAGCCTTTCCGCAATTTTTGATATATTTGGAAAAAAAAGACGTTTTTTGAGCGGATTTTTTCTCAGCATTTAAGATATACCATAAATCTATCAAATTATGAACGTTTTGCAACAAAAGCGGTTGATAATTTCGAAAAATTACGAAAAATATGTGATTTTTAGTGTAACCGTTTCCGAAAATTTTCGATTATCTCGAAAAATTTCACGTTTTTTTACGTGAAAACTTTTTGATATCTATGATTATTCGTATTTCAATTGAATTGAGAACGCTTAGCAAAAAAATCGCACATAATTTCGAAATGTAACGAAGAAATTGTGGTTTCGGCAGCTAGCCTTTCCGCATTTTTTGATATATTTGGAAAAAAAAGACGTTTTTTGAGCGGATTTTTTCTCAGCATTTAAGATATACCATAAATCTATCAAATTATGAACGTTTTGCAACAAAAGCGGTTGATAATTTCGGAAAATTACGAAAAATATGTGATTTTTAGTGTAACCGTTTCCGAAAATTTTCAATTATCTCGAAAAATTTCACGTTTCTTGACGTGAAAACTTTTTGATATCTATGATTTTTCGTATTTCCATTGAATTGAGAACGCTTCGCAAAAAAACCGCACGTTATTTCGAAATGTAACGAAGAAATTGTGGTTTCGGCAGCTAGCTTTTCCACAATTTTTGATGTATTTGGAAAAAAAAACGTTTTTTGAGCGGATTTTTTCTCAGCATTTAAGATATACCATAAATCTATTAAATTATGAACGTTTTGCAACAAAAGCGGTTGACAATTTCGAAAAATTACGAAAAATATCTGATTTTTAGTGTAACCGTTTCCGAAAATTTTCGATAATCTCGAAAAATTTCACGTTTTTTGACGTGAAAACTTTTTGATATCTATGATTATTCGTATTTTCATTGAATTGAGAACGCTTCGCAAAAAAATCGCACATAATTTCGAAATATAACGAATAAATTATGGTTTCGGCAGCTAGCCTTTCCGCAATTTTTGATATATTTGGAAAAAAAAGACGTTTTTTGAGCGAGTTTTTTCTCAGCATTTAAGATATACCATAAATCTATCAAATTATGAACGTTTTGCAACAAAAGCGGTTGATAATTTCGAAAAATTACGAAAAATATGTGATTTTTAGTGTAACCGTTTCCGAAAATTTTCAATTATCTCGAAAAATTTCACGTTTTTTGACGTGAAAACTTTTTGATATCTATGATTATTCGTATTTCCATTGAATTGAGAACGCTTCGCAAAAAAACCGCACGTTATTTCGAAATGTAACGAAGAAATTGTGGTTTCAGCAGCTAGCTTTTCCATAATTTTTGATATATTTGGAAAAAAAACGTTTTTTGAGCGGATTTTTTCTCAGCATTTAAGATATACCATAAATCTATCAAATTATGAACGTTTTGCAACAAAAGCGGTTGACAATTTCGAAAAATTACGAATAATATCTGATTTTTAGTGTAACCGTTTCCGAAATTTTCGATTATCTCGAAAAATTTTACGTTTTTTGACATGAAAACTTTTTGATATCTATGATTATTCGTATTTTCATTGAATTGAGAACGCTTCGCAAAAAAATCGCACATAATTTCGAAATATAACGAAGAAATTGTGGTTTCGGCAGCTAGCCTTTCCGCAATTTTTTATATATTTGGAAAAAAAAGACGTTTTTTGAGCGGATTTTTTCTCAGCATTTAAGATATACCATAAATCTATCAAATTATGAACGTTTTGCAACAAAAGCGGTTGATAATTTCGAAGAATTACGAAAAATATGTGATTTTTAGTGTAACCGTTTCCGAAAATTTTCAATTATCTCGAAAAATTTCACGTTTTTTGACGTGAAAACTTTTTGATATCTATGATTATTCGTATTTCCATTGAATTGAGAACGCTTCGCAAAAAAATCGCACGTTATTTCGAAATGTAACGAAGAAATTGTGGTTTCGGCAGCTAGCCTTTCCGCAATTTTTGATATATTTGGAAAAAAAAGACGTTTTTTGAGCGGATTTTTTCTCAGCATTTAAGATATACCATAAATCTATCAAATTATGAACGTTTTGCAACAAAAGCGGTTGATAATTTCGGAAAATTACGAAAAATATGTGATTTTTAGTGTAACCGTTTCCGAAAATTTTCAATTATCTCGAAAAATTTCACGTTTCTTGACGTGAAAACTTTTTGATATCTATGATTTTTCGTATTTCCATTGAATTGAGAACGCTTCGCAAAAAAACCGCACGTTATTTCGAAATGTAACGAAGAAATTGTGGTTTCGGCAGCTAGCTTTTCCACAATTTTTGATGTATTTGGAAAAAAAAACGTTTTTTGAGCGGATTTTTTCTCAGCATTTAAGATATACCATAAATCTATTAAATTATGAACGTTTTGCAACAAAAGCGGTTGACAATTTCGAAAAATTACGAAAAATATCTGATTTTTAGTGTAACCGTTTCCGAAAATTTTCGATAATCTCGAAAAATTTCACGTTTTTTGACGTGAAAACTTTTTGATATCTATGATTATTCGTATTTTCATTGAATTGAGAACGCTTCGCAAAAAAATCGCACATAATTTCGAAATATAACGAATAAATTATGGTTTCGGCAGCTAGCCTTTCCGCAATTTTTGATATATTTGGAAAAAAAAGACGTTTTTTGAGCGGATTTTTTCTCAGCATTTAAGATATACCATAAATCTATCAAATTATGAACGTTTTGCAACAAAAGCGGTTGATAATTTCGAAAAATTACGAAAAATATGTGATTTTTAGTGTAACCGTTTCCGAAAATTTTCAATTATCTCGAAAAATTTCACGTTTTTGACGTGAAAACTTTTTGATATCTATGATTATTCGTATTTCCATTGAATTGAGAACGCTTCGCAAAAAAACCGCACGTTATTTCGAAATGTAACGAAGAAATTGTGGTTTCAGCAGCTAGCTTTTCCATAATTTTTGATATATTTGGAAAAAAAAACGTTTTTTGAGCGGATTTTTTCTCAGCATTTAAGATATACCATAAATCTATCAAATTATGAACGTTTTGCAACAAAAGCGGTTGACAATTTCGAAAAATTACGAAAAATATCTGATTTTTAGTGTAACCGTTTCCGAAATTTTCGATTATCTCGAAAAATTTTACGTTTTTTGACATGAAAACTTTTTGATATCTATGATTATTCGTATTTTCATTGAATTGAGAACGCTTCGCAAAAAAATCGCACATAATTTCGAAATATAACGAAGAAATTGTGGTTTCGGCAGCTAGCCTTTCCGCAATTTTTGATATATTTGGAAAAAAAAGACGTTTTTTGAGCGGATTTTTTCTCAGCATTTAAGATATACCATAAATCTATCAAATTATGAACGTTTTGCAACAAAAGCGGTTGATAATTTCGAAGAATTACGAAAAATATGTGATTTTTAGTGTAACCGTTTCCGAAAATTTTCAATTATCTCGAAAAATTTCACGTTTTTTGACGTGAAAACTTTTTGATATCTATGATTATTCGTATTTCCATTGAATTGAGAACGCTTCGCAAAAAAATCGCACGTTATTTCGAAATGTAACGAAGAAATTGTGGTTTCGGCAGCTAGCCTTTCCGCAATTTTTGATATATTTGGAAAAAAAAGACGTTTTTTGAGCGGATTTTTTCTCAGCATTTAAGATATACCAAAAATCTATCAAATTATGAACGTTTTGCAACAAAAGCGGTTGATAATTTCGAAAAATTACGAAAAATATGTGATTTTTAGTGTAACCGTTTCCGAATATTTTCAATTATCTCGAAAAATTTCACGTTTTTTGACGTGAAAACTTTTTGATATCTATGACTATTCGTATTTTCATTGAATTGAGAACGCTTCGCAAAAAAATCGCACATAATTTCGAAATATTTCGAAGAAATTATGGTTTCGGCAGCTAGCCTTTCCGCAATTTTTGATATATTTGGAAAAAAAAGACGTTTTTTGAGCGGATTTTTTCTCAGCATTTAAGATATACCATAAATCTATCAAATTATGAACGTTTTGCAACAAAAGCGGTTGATAATTTCGAAAAATTACGAAAAATATGTGATTTTTAGTGTAACCGTTTCCGAAAATTTTCGATTATCTCGAAAAATTTCACGTTTTTTTACGTGAAAACTTTTTGATATCTATGATTATTCGTATTTCAATTGAATTGAGAACGCTTCGCAAAAAAATCGCACATAATTTCGAAATGTAACGAAGAAATTGTGGTTTCGGCAGCTAGCCTTTCCGCAATTTTTGATATATTTGGAAAAAAAAGACGTTTTTTGAGCGGATTTTTTCTCAGCATTTAAAATATACCATAAATCTATCAAATTATAAACGTTTTGCAACAGAAGCGGTTGATAATTTCGGAAAATTACGAAAAATATGTGATTTTTAGTGTAACCGTTTCCGAAAATTTTCAATTATCTCGAAAAATTTCACGTTTCTTGACGTGAAAACTTTTTGATATCTATGATTTTTCGTATTTCCATTGAATTGAGAACGCTTCGCAAAAAAACCGCACGTTATTTCGAAATGTAACGAAGAAATTGTGGTTTCGGCAGCTAGCTTTTCCACAATTTTTGATGTATTTGGAAAAAAAAACGTTTTTTGAGCGGATTTTTTCTCAGCATTTAAGATATACCATAAATCTATTAAATTATGAACGTTTTGCAACAAAAGCGGTTGACAATTTCGAAAAATTACGAAAAATATCTGATTTTTAGTGTAACCGTTTCCGAAAATTTTCGATTATCTCGAAAAATTTCACGTTTTTTGACGTAAAAACTTTTTGATATCTATGATTATTCGTATTTTCATTGAATTGAGAACGGTTCGCAAAAAAATCGCACATAATTTCGAAATATAACGAAGAAATTATGGTTTCGGCAGCTAGCCTTTCCGCAATTTTTGATATATTTGGAAAAAAAAGACGTTTTTTGAGCGGATTTTTTCTCAGCATTTAAAATATACCATAAATCTATCAAATTATGAACGTTTTGCAACAGAAGCGGTTGATAATTTCGGAAAATTACGAAAAATATGTGATTTTTAGTGTAACCGTTTCCGAAAATTTTCAATTATCTCGAAAAATTTCACGTTTCTTGACGTGAAAACTTTTTGATATCTATGATTTTTCGTATTTCCATTGAATTGAGAACGCTTCGCAAAAAAACCGCACGTTATTTCGAAATGTAACGAAGAAATTGTGGTTTCGGCAGCTAGCCTTTCCGCAATTTTTGATATATTTGGAAAAAAAAGACGTTTTTTGAGCGGATTTTTTCTCAGCATTTAAGATATACCATAAATCTATCAAATTATGAACGTTTTGCAACAAAAGCGGTTGATAATATCGAAAAATTACGAAAAATATGTGATTTTTAGTGTAACCGTTTCCGAAAATTTTCAATTATCTCGAAAAATTTCACGTTTTTTGACGTGAAAACTTTTTGATATCTATGATTATTCGTATTTCCATTGAATTGAGAACGCTTCGCAAAAAAACCGCACGTTATTTCGAAATGTAACGAAGAAATTGTGGTTTCGGCAGCTAGCTTTTCCACAATTTTTGATATATTTGGAAAAAAAAACGTTTTTTGAGCGGATTTTTTCTCAGCATTTAAGATATACCATAAATCTATCAAATTATGAACGTTTTGCAACAAAAGCGGTTGATAATTTCGAAAAATTACGAAAAATATCTGATTTTTAGTGTAACCGTTTCCGAATATTTTCAATTATCTCGAAAAATTTCACGTTTTTTGACGTGAAAACTTTTTGATATCTATGATTATTCGTATTTCCATTGAATTGAGAACGCTTCGCAAAAAAATCGAACGTTATTTCGAAATGTAACGAAGAAATTGTGGTTTCGGCAGCTAGCTTTTCCACAATTTTTGAGATATTTGGAAAAAAAAGACGTTTTTTGAGCGGATTTTTTCACAGCATTTAAGATATACCATAAATCTATCAAATTATGAACGTTTTGCAACAAAAGCGGTTGACAATTTCGAAAAATTACGAAAAATATCTGATTTTTAGTGTAACCGTTTCAGAATATTTTCAATTATCTCGAAAAATTTCACGTTTTTTGACGTGAAAACTTTTTGATATCTATGATTATTCGTATTTCCATTGAATTGAGAACGCTTCGCAAAAAAATTGCACATAATTTCGAAATGTAACGAAGAAATTGTGGTTTCGGCAGCTAGCCTTTCCGCAATTTTTGATGTATTTGGAAAAAAAAGACGTTTTTTGAGCGGATTTTTTCTCAGCATTTAAGATATACCATAAATCTATCAAATTATGAACGTTTTGCAACAAAAGCGGTTGATAATTTCGAAAAATTACGAAAAATATGTGATTTTCAGTGTAACCGTTTCCGAATATTTTCAATTATCTCGAAAAATTTCACGTTTTTTGACGTGAAAACTTTTTGATATCTATGATTATTCGTATTTCCATTGAATTGAGAACGCTTCGCAAAAAAACCGCACGTTATTTCGAAATGTAACGAAGAAATTGTGGTTTCGGCAGCTAGCCTTTCCGCAATTTTTGATATATTTGGAAAAAAAAGACGTTTTTTGAGCGGATTTTTTCTCAGCATTTAAGATATACCATAAATCTATCAAATTATGAACGTTTTGCAACAAAAGCGGTTGATAATTTCGAAAAATTACGAAAAATATGTGATTTTTAGTGCAACCGTTTCCGAAAATTTTCAATTATCTCGAAAAATTTCACGTTTTTTGACGTGAAAACTTTTTGATATCTATGATTATTCGTATTTCCATTGAATTGAGAACGCTTCGCAAAAAAATCGAACGTTATTTCGAAATGTAACGAAGAAATTGTGGTTTCGGCAGCTAGCTTTTCCACAATTTTTGAGATATTTGGAAAAAAAAGACGTTTTTTGAGCGGATTTTTTCACAGCATTTAAGATATACCATAAATCTATCAAATTATGAACGTTTTGCAACAAAAGCGGTTGACAATTTCGAAAAATTACGAAAAATATCTGATTTTTAGTGTAACCGTTTCAGAATATTTTCAATTATCTCGAAAAATTTCACGTTTTTTGACGTGAAAACTTTTTGATATCTATGATTATTCGTATTTCCATTGAATTGAGAACGCTTCGCAAAAAAATTGCACATAATTTCGAAATGTAACGAAGAAATTGTGGTTTCGGCAGCTAGCCTTTCCGCAATTTTTGATATATTTGGAAAAAAAATACGTTTTTTGAGCGGATTTTTTCTCAGCATTTAAGATATACCATAAATCTATCAAATTATGAACGTTTTGCAACAAAAGCGGTTGATAATATCGAAAAATTACGAAAAATATGTGATTTTTAGTGTAACCGTTTCCGAAAATTTTCAATTATCTCGAAAAATTTCACGTTTTTTGACGTGAAAACTTTTTGATATCTATGATTATTCGTATTTCCATTGAATTGAGAACGCTTCGCAAAAAAACCGCACGTTATTTCGAAATGTAACGAAGAAATTGTGGTTTCGGCAGCTAGCTTTTCCACAATTTTTGATATATTTGGAAAAAAAAACGTTTTTTGAGCGGATTTTTTCTCAGCATTTAAGATATACCATAAATCTATTAAATTATGAACGTTTTGCAACAAAGGCGGTTGACAATTTCGAAAAATTACGAAAAATGTCTGATTTTTAGTGTAACCGTTTCCGAAAATTTTCAATTATCTCGAAAAATTTCACGTTTTTTGACGTGAAAACTTTTTGATATCTATGATTATTCGTATTTTCATTGAATTGAGAACGCTTCGCAAAAAAGTCGCACATAATTTCGAAATATAACGAAGAAATTGTGGTTTCGGCAGCTATTCTTTCCGCATTTTTTGATATATTTGGAAAAAAAAAGACGTTTTTTGAGCGGATTTTTTCTCAGCATTTAATATATACCACAAATCTATCAAGTTATGAACGTTTTGCAACAAAAGCGGTTGATAATTTCGAAAAATTACGAAAAATATGTGATTTTTAGTGTAACCGTTTCCGAAAATTTTCGATTATCTCGAAAAATTTCACGTTTTTTGACGTGAAAACTTTTTGATATCTATGATTATTCGTATTTCCATTGAATTGAGAACGCTTCGCAAAAAAACCGCACGTTATTTCGAAATGTAACGAAGAAATTGTGGTTTCGGAAGCTGGCTTTTCCACAATTTTTGAGATATTTGGAAAAAAAAGACGTTTTTTGAGCGGATTTTTTCTCAGCATTTAAGATATACCAAAAATCTATCAAATTATGAACGTTTTGCAACAAAAGCGGTTGATAATTTCGAAAAATTACGAAAAATATGTGATTTTTAGTGTAACCGTTTCCGAAAATTTTCGATTATCTCGAAAAATTTCACGGTTTTTGACGTGAAAACTTTTTAATATCTATCATTATTCGTATATCCATTGAATTGAGAACGCTTCGCAAAAAAATCGCACATAATTTCGAAATGTAACGAAGAAATTGTGGTTTCGGCAGCTAGCCTTTCCGCAATTTTTGATATATTTGGAAAAAAAAGACGTTTTTTGAGCGGATTTTTTCTCAGCATTTAAGATATACCATAAATCTATCAAATTATGAACGTTTTGCAACAATAGCGGTTGATAATTTCGAAAAATTACGAAAAATATGTGATTTTTAGTGTAACCGTTTCCGAAAATTTTCAATTATCTCGAAAAATTTCACGTTTCTTGACGTGAAAACTTTTTGATATCTATGATTTTTCGTATTTTCATTGAATTGAGAACGCTTCGCAAAAAATCGCACGTTATTTCGAAATGTAACGAAGAAATTGTGGTTTCGGCAGCTAGCTTTTCCACAATTTTTGATATATTTGGAAAAAAAAGACGTTTTTTGAGCGGATTTTTTCTCAGCATTTAAGATATACCATAAATCTATTAAATTATGAACGTTTTGCAACAAAAGCGGTTGACAATTTCGAAAAATTACGAAAAATATCTGATTTTTAGTGTAACCGTTTCCGAAAATTTTCGATTATCTCGAAAAATTTCACGTTTTTTGACGTGAAAACTTTTTGATATCTATGATTATACGTATTTTCATTGAATTGAGAAAGCTTTGCAAAAAAATCGCACATAATTTCGAAATGTAACGAAGAAATTGTGGTTTCGGCAGCTAGCTTTTCCACAATTTTTGATATATTTGGAAAAAAAAACGTTTTTTGAGCGGATTTTTTCTCAGCATTTAAGATATACCATAAATCTATTAAATTATGAACGTTTTACAACAAAAACGGTTGACAATTTCGAAAAATTATGAAAAATATGTGATTTTTAGTGTAACCGTTTCCGAAAATTTTCGATTATCTCGAAAAATTTCACGTTTTTTGACGTGAAAACTTTTTGATATCTATGATTATTCGTATTTTCATTGAATTGAGAACGCTTCGCAAAAAAATCGCACATAATTTCGAAATATAACGAAGAAATTTTGGTTTCGGCAGCTAGCCTTTCCGCAATTTTTGATATATTTGGAAAAAAAAGACGTTTTTTGAGCGGATTTTTTCTCAGCATTTAAGATATACCATAAATCTATCAAATTATGAACGTTTTGCAACAAAAGCGGTTCATAATTTCGAAAAATTACGAAAAATATGTGATTTTTAGTGAAACCGTTTCCGAAAATTTTCAATTATCTCGAAAAATTTCACGTTTTTTGACGTGAAAACTTTTTGATATCTATGATTATTCGTATTTCCATTGAATTGAGAACGCTTCGCAAAAAAATCGAACGTTATTTCGAAATGTAACGAAGAAATTGTGGTTTCGGCAGCTAGCTTTTCCACAATTTTTGAGATATTTGGAAAAAAAGACGTTTTTTGAGCGGATTTTTTCACAGCATTTAAGATATACCATAAATCTATCAAATTATGAACGTTTTGCAACAAAAGCGGTAGACAATTTCGAAAAATTACGAAAAATATGTGATTTTTAGTGTAACCGTATCCGAAAATTTTCAATTTTCTCGAAAAATTTCACGTTTTTTGACGTGAAAACTTTTTGATATCTATGATTATTCGTATTTCCATTGAATTGAGAACGCTTCGCAAAAAAATCGCACATAATTTCGAAATGTAACGAAGAATTTGTGGTTTCGGCAGCTAGCCTTTCCGCAATTTTTGATATATTTGGAAAAAAAAGACGTTTTTTGAGCGGATTTTTTCTCAGCATTTAAGATATACCATAAATCTATCAAATTATGAACGTTTTGCAACAAAAGCGGTTCATAATTTCGAAAAATTACGAAAAATATGTGATTTTAGTGTAACCGTTTCCGAAAATTTTCAATTATCTCGAAAAATTTCACGTTTTTTGACGTGAAAACTTTTTGATATCTATGATTATTCGTATTTCCATTGAATTGAGAACGCTTCGCAAAAAAACCGCACGTTATTTCGAAATGTAACGAAGAAATTGTGGTTTCGGCAGCTAGCTTTTCCACATTTTTTGATATATTTGGAAAAAAAACGTTTTTTGAGCGGATTTTTTCTCAGCATTTAAGATATACCATAAATCTATTAAATTATGAACGTTTTGCAACAAAAGCGGTTGACAATTTCGAAAAATTACGAAAAATATCTGATTTTTAGTGTAACCGTTTCCGAAAATTTTCGATTATCTCCAAAAATTTCACGGTTTTTGACGTGAAAACTTTTTAATATCTATGATTATTCTTATTACCATTGAATTGAGAACGCTTCGCAAAAAAATCGAACGTTATTTCGAAATGTAACGAAGAAATTGTGGTTTCGGCAGCTAGCCTTTCCGCAATTTTTGATATATTTGGAAAAAAAGACGTTTTTTGAGCGGATTTTTTTCTCAGCATTTAAGATATACCATAAATCTATCAAATTATGAACGTTTTGCAACAAAAGCGGTTGATAATTTCGAAAAATTACGAAAAATATGTGATTTTTAGTGTAACCGTTTCCGAAAATTTTCAATTATCTCGAAAAATTTCACGTTTTTTGACGTGAAAACTTTTTGATATCTATGATTATTCGTATTTCCATTGAATTGAGAACGCTTCGCAAAAAAACCGCACGTTATTTGCAAATGTAACGAAGAAATTGTGGTTTCGGCAGCTAGCTTTTCCACAATTTTTGATATATTTGGAAAAAAAAACGTTTTTTGAGCGGTTTTTTCTCAGCATTTAAGATATACCATAAATCTATTAAATTATGAACGTTTTGCAACAAAGGCGGTTGACAATTTCGAAAAATTACGAAAAATATCTGATTTTTAGTGTAACCGTTTCCGAAAATTTTCGATTATCTCGAAAAATTTCACGTTTTTTGACGTGAAAACTTTTTGATATCTATAATTATTCGTATTTCCATTGAATTGAGAACGCTTCGCAAAAAAATCGAACGTTATTTCGAAATGTAACGAAGAAATTGTGGTTTCGGAAGCTAGCTTTTCCACAATTTTTGAGATATTTGGAATAAAAAAGACGTTTTTTGAGCGGATTTTTTCACAGCATTTAAGATATACCATAAATCTATCAAATTATGAACGTTTTGCAACAAAAGCGGTTGACAATTTCGAAAAATTACGAAATATATGTGATTTTTAGTGTAACCGTTTCCGAAAATTTTCAATTATCTCGAAAAATTTCACGTTTTTTGACGTGAAAACTTTTTGATATCTATGATATTTCGTATTTCCATTGAATTGAGCGTTCTCAATTGTGGAAAAGCTAGCTGCCGAAACCACAATTTCTTCGTTACATTTCGAAATAACGTGCGATTTTTTTGCGAAGCGTTCTCAATTCAATGGAAATACGAATAATCATAGATATCAAAAAGTTTTCACGTCAAAAAACGTGAAATTTTTCGAGATAATTGAAAATTTTCGGAAACGGTTACACTAAAAATCACATATTTTTCGTAATTTTTCGAAATTATCAACCGCTTTTGTTGCAAAACGTTCATAATTTGATAGATTTATGGTATATCTTAAATGCTGAGAAAAAATCCGCTCAAAAAACGTCTTTTTTTTCCAAATATATCAAAAATTGCGGAAAGAATAGCTGCCAAAACCACAATTTCTTCGTTATATTTCGAAATAACGTTCGATTTTTTTGCGAAGCGTTCTCAATTCAATGGAAATACGAATAATCATAGATATCAAAAAGTTTTCACGTCAAAAAACGTGAAATTTTTCGAGATAATTGAAAATTTTCGGAAACGGTTACACTAAAAATCACATATTTTTCGTAATTTTTCGAAAATATCAACCGCTTTTGTTGCAAAACGTTCATAATTTGATAGATTTATAGTATATCTTAAATTTTGAGAGAAAATCCGCTCAAAAAACGTCTTTTTTTTCCAAATATATCAAAAATTGCGGAAAGAATAGCTGACGAAACCACAATTTCTTCGTTATATTTCGAAATTATGTGCGATTTTTTTGCGAAGCGTTCTCAATTCAATGAAAATACGAATAATCATAGGTATCAAAAAGTTTTCACGTCAAAAAACGTGAAATTTTTCGAGATAATTGAAAATTTTCGGAAACGGTTACACTAAAAATCACATATTTTTCGTAATTTTTCGAAATTATCAACCGCTTTTGTTGCAAAATGTTCATAATTTGATAGATTTATGGTATATCTTAAATGCTGAGAAAAAATCCGCTCAAAAAACGTATTTTTTTTCCAAATATATCAAAAATTGCGGAAAGGCTAGCTGCCGAAACCACAATTTCTTCGTTACATTTCGAAATTATGTGCAATTTTTTTGCGAAGCGTTCTCAATTCAATGGATATACGAATAATCATAGATATCAAAATGTTTTCACGTCAAAAAACGTGTAATTTTTCGAGATAATTGAAAATTTTCTGAAACGGTTACACTAAAAATCAGATATTTTTCGTAATTTTTCGAAATTGTCAACCGCTTTTGTTGCAAAACGTTCATAATTTGATAGATTTATGGTATATCTTAAATGCTGTGAAAAAATCCGCTCAGAAAACGTTTTTTTTTCCAAATATCTCAAAAATTGTGGAAAAGCTAGCTGCCGAAACCACAATTTCTTCGTTACATTTCGAAATAACGTTCGATTTTTTTGCGAAGTGTTCTCAATTCAATGGAAATACGAATAATCATAGATATCAAAAAGTTTTCACGTCAAAAAACGTGAAATTTTTCGAGATAATTGAAAATTTTCGGAAACGGTTACACTAAAAATCACATATTTTTCGTAATTTTTCGAAATTATGAACCGCTTTTGTTACAAAACGTTCATAATTTGATAGATTTATGGTATATCTTAAATGCTGAGAAAAAATCCGCTCAAAAAACGTCTTTTTTTTCCAAATATATCAAAAATTGCGGAAAGGCTAGCTGCCGAAACCAAAATTTCTTCGTTATATTTCGAAATTATGTGCGATTTTTTTGCGAAGCGTTCTCAATTCAATGAAAATACGAATAATCATAGATATCAAAAAGTTTTCACGTCAAAAAACGTGAAATTTTTCGAGATAATCGAAAATTTTCGGAAACGGTTACACTAAAAATCACATATTTTTCATAATTTTTCGAAATTGTCAACCGTTTTTGTTGCAAAACGTTCATAATTTAATAGATTTATGGTATATCTTAAATGCTGAGAAAAAATCCGCTCAAAAAACGTTTTTTTTTCCAAATATATCAAAAATTGTGGAAAAGCTAGCTGCCGAAACCACAATTTCTTCGTTACATTTCGAAATAACGTGCGGTTTTTTTGCGAAGCGTTCTCAATTCAATGGAAATACGAATAATCATAGATATCAAAAAGTTTTCACGTCAAAAAACGTGAAACTTTTCGAGGTAATTGAAAATTTTCGGAAACGGTTACACTAAAAATCACATATTTTTCGTAATTTTTCGAAATTATCAACCGCTTTTGTTGCAAAACGTTCATAATTTGATAGATTTATGGTATATCTTAAATGCTGAGAAAAAATCCGCTCAAAAAACGTCTTTTTTTTCCAAATATATCAAAAATTGCGGAAAGGCTAGCTGCCGAAACCACAATTTCTTCGTTACATTTCGAAATTATGTGCGATTTTTTTGCGAAGCGTTCTCAATTCAATGGAAATACGAATAATCATAGATATCAAAAAGTTTTCAAGTCAAAAAACGTGAAATTTTTCGAGATAATCGAAAATTTTCGGAAACGGTTACACTAAAAATCGCATATTTTTCGTAATTTTTCGAAATTATCAACCGCTTTTGTTGCAAAACGTTCATAATTTGATAGATTTATGGTATATCTTAAATGCTGAGAAAAAATCCGCTCAAAAAACGTCTTTTTTTCCAAATATATCAAAAATTGCGGAAAGGCTAGCTGAAGAAACCATAATTTCTTCGTTATATTTCGAAATTATGTGCGATTTTTTTGCGAAGCGTTCTCAATTCAATGAAAATACGAATAATCATAGATATCAAAAAGTTTTCACGTCAAAAAACGTGAAATTTTTCGAGATAATCGAAAATTTTCGGAAACGGTTACACTAAAAATCAGATATTTTTCGTAATTTTTCGAAATTGTCAACCGCTTTTGTTGCAAAACGTTCATAATTTAATAGATTTATGGTATATCTTAAATGCTGAGAAAAAATCCGCTCAAAAAACGTTTTTTTTTCCAAATACATCAAAAATTGTGGAAAAGCTAGCTGCCGAAACCACAATTTCTTCGTTACATTTCGAAATAACGTGCGGTTTTTTTGCGAAGCGTTCTCAATTCAATGGAAATACGAAAAATCATAGATATCAAAAAGTTTTCACGTCAAGAAACGTGTAATTTTTCGAGATAATTGAAAATATTCGGAAACGGTTACACTAAAAATCACATATTTTTCGTAATTTTTCGAAATTATCAACCGCTTTTGTTGCAAAACGTTCATAATTTGATAGATTTATGGTATATCTTAAATGCTGAGAAAAAATCCGCTCAAAAAACGTCTTTTTCTTCCAAATATATCAAAAATTGCGGAAAGGCTAGCTGCCGAAACCACAATTTCTTCGTTACATTTCGAAATAACGTGCGGTTTTTTTGCGAAGCGTTCTCAATTCAATGGAAATACGAATAATCATAGATATCAAAAAGTTTTCACGTCAAAAAACGTGAAATTTTTCGAGATAATTGAAAATTTTCGGAAACGGTTACACTAAAAAACACATATTTTTCGTAATTTTTCGAAATTATCAACCGCTTTTGTTGCAAAACGTTCATAATTTGATAGATTTATGGTATATCTTAAATGCTGAGAAAAAATCCGCTCAAAAAACGTCTTTTTTTTCCAAATATATCAAAAATTGTGGAAAAGCTAGCTGCCGAAACCACAATTTCTTCGTTACATTTCGAAATAAGGTGCGATTTTTTTGCGAAGCGTTCTCAATTCAATGAAAATACGAAAAATCATAGATATCAAAAAGTTTTCACGTCAAGAAACGTGAAATTTTTCGAGATAATTGAAAATTTTCGGAAACGGTTACACTAAAAATCACATATTTTTCGTAATTTTTCGAAATTATCAACCGCTTTTGTTGCAAAACGTTCATAATTTGATAGATTTATGGTATATCTTAAATGCTGAGAAAAAATCCGCTCAAAAAACGTCTTTTTTTTCCAAATATATCAAAAATTGCGGAAAGGCTAGCTGCCGAAACCACAATTTCTTCGTTACATTTCGAAATTATGTGCGATTTTTTTGCGAAGCGTTCTCAATTCAATGGAAATACGAATAATCATAGATATCAAAAAGTTTACACGTCAAAAAACGTGAAATTTTTCGGGATAATCGAAAATTTTCGGAAACGGTTACACTCAAAATCAGATATTTTTCGCTTCGATATCAGAACGCTTCGCAAAAAAATCGCACGTTATTTCGAAATGTAACGAAGAAATTGTGGTTTCGGCAGCTAGCTTTTCCACAATTTTTGATATATTTGGAAAAAAAAGACGTTTTTTGAGCGGATTTTTTCTCAGCATTTAAGATATACCATAAATCTATTAAATTATGAACGTTTTGCAACAAAAGCGGATGACAATTTCGAAAAATTACGAAAAATATCTGATTTTTAGTGTAACCGTTTCCGAAAATTTCCGATTATCTCGAAAAATTTCACGTTTTTTGACGTGAAAACTTTTTGATATCTATGATTATTCGTATTTTCATTGAATTGAGAACGCTTTGCAAAAAAATCGCACATAATTTCGAAATGTAACGAAGAAATTGTGGTTTCGGCAGCTAGCCTTTCCGCAATTTTTGATGTATTTGGAAAAAAAAGACGTTTTTTGAGCGGATTTTTTCTCAGCATTTAAGATATACCATAAATCTATCAAATTATGAACGTTTTGCAACAAAAGCGGTTGATAATTTCGAAAAATTACGAAAAATATCTGATTTTTAGTGTAACCGTTTCCGAAAATTTTCGATTATCTCGAAAAATTTCACGGTTTTTGACGTGAAAACTTTTTAATATCTATCATTATTCGTATTTCCATTGAATTGAGAACGCTTCGCAAAAAAATCGCACATAATTTCGAAATGTAACGAAGAAATTGTGGTTTCGGCAGCTAGCCTTTCCGCAATTTTTGATATATTTAGAAAAAAAAGACGTTTTTTGAGCGGATTTTTACTCAGCATTTAAGATATACCATAAATCTATCAAATTATGAACGTTTTGCAACAATAGCGGTTGATAATTTCGAAAAATTACGAAAAATATGTGATTTTTAGTGTAACCGTTTCCGAAAATTTTCGATTATCTCGAAAAATTTCACGTTTTTTGACGTGAAAACTTTTTGATATCTATGATTATTCGTATTTCCATTGAATTGAGAACGCTTCGCAAAAAAACCGCACGTTATTTCGAAATGTAACGAAGAAATTGTGGTTTCGGAAGCTAGCTTTTCCACAATTTTTGAGATATTTGGAAAAAAAAAGACGTTTTTTGAGCGGATTTTTTCACAGCATTTAAGATATACCATAAATCTATCAAATTATGAACGTTTTGCAACAAAAGCGGTTGACAATTTCGAAAAATTACGAAAAATATCTGATTTTGAGTGTAACCGTTTCCGAAAATTTTCGATTATCCCGAAAAATTTCACGTTTTTTGACGTGTAAACTTTTTGATATCTATGATTATTCGTATTTCCATTGAATTGAGAACGCTTCGCAAAAAAACCGCACGTTATTTCGAAATGTAACGAAGAAATTGTGGTTTCGGCAGCTAGCTTTTCCACAATTTTTGATATATTTGGAAAAAAAAACGTTTTTTGAGCGGATTTTTTCTCAGCATTTAAGATATACCATAAATCCATTAAATTATGAACGTTTTGCAACAAAGGCGGTTGACAATTTCGAAAAATTACGAAAAATATCTGATTTTTAGTGTAACCGTTTCCGAAAATTTTCGATTATCTCGAAAAATTTCACGTTTTTTGACGTGAAAACTTTTTGATATCTATGATTATTCGTATTTTCATTGAATTGAGAACGCTTCGCAAAAACATCGCACATAATTTCGAAATGTAACGAAGAAATTGTGGTTTCGGCAGCAAGCCTTTCCGCAATTTTTGATATATTTGGAAAAAAAAGACGTTTTTTGAGCGGATTTTTTCTCAGCATTTAAGATATACCATAAATCTATCAAATTATGAACGTATTGCAACAAAAGCGGTTGATAATTTCGAAAAATTACGAAAAATATGTGATTTTTAGTGTAACCGTTTCCGAAAATTTTCAATTATCTCGAAAAATTTCACGTTTTTTGACGTGAAAACTTTTTGATATCTATGATTATTCGTATTTCCATTGAATTGAGAACGCTTCGCAAAAA
Source organism: Pachydiplax longipennis (assembly GCA_036926295.1). Classification (NCBI taxonomy): domain Eukaryota; kingdom Metazoa; phylum Arthropoda; class Insecta; order Odonata; family Libellulidae; genus Pachydiplax; species Pachydiplax longipennis. The sequence continues at coordinate 6,462,309 of JAVFKF010000004.1, forward strand.
AATCGCACATAATTTCGAAATGTAACGAAGAAATTGTGGTTTCGGCAGCTAGCCTTTCCGCAATTTTTGATATATTTGGAAAAAAAAGACGTTTTTTGAGCGGATTTTTTCTCAGCATTTAAGATATACCATAAATCTATCAAATTATGAACGTTTTGCAACAAAAGCGGTTGATAATTTCGAAAAATTACGAAAAATATGTGATTTTTAGTGTAACCGTTTCCGAAAATTTTCAATTATCTCGAAAAATTTCACGTTTCTTGACGTGAAAACTTTTTGATATCTATGATTTTTCGTATTTTCATTGAATTGAGAACGCTTCGCAAAAAAATCGCTCCTTATTTCGAAATGTAACGAAGAAATTGTGGTTTCGGCAGCTAGCTTTTCCACAATTTTTGATATATTTGGAAAAAAAAGACGTTTTTTGAGCGGATTTTTTCCCAGCATTTAAGATATACCATAAATCTATCAAATTATGAACGTTTTGCAACAAAAGCGGTTGATAATTTCGAAAAATTACGAAAAATATGTGATTTTTAGTGTAACCGTTTCCGAAAATTTTCAATTATCTCGAAAAATTTCACGTTTTTTGACGTGAAAACTTTTTGATATCTATGATTATTCGTATTTCCATTGAATTGAGAACGCTTCGCAAAAAAATCGCTCCTTATTTCGAAATGTAACGAAGAAATTGTGGTTTCGGCAGCTAGCTTTTCCACAATTTTTGATATATTTGGAAAAAAAAGACGTTTTTTGAGCGGATTTTTTCCCAGCATTTAAGATATACCATAAATCTATCAAATTATGAACGTTTTGCAACAAAAGCGGTTGATAATTTCGAAAAATTACGAAAAATATCTGATTTTGAGTGTAACCGTTTCCGAAAATTTTCGATTATCCCGAAAAATTTCACGTTTTTTGACGTGTAAACTTTTTGATATCTATGATTATTCGTATTTCCATTGAATTGAGAACGCTTCGCAAAAAAATCGCACATAATTTCGAAATGTAACGAAGAAATTGTGGTTTCGGCAGCTAGCCTTTCCGCAATGTTTGATATATTTGGAAAAAAAAGACGTTTTTTGAGCGGATTTTTTCTCAGCATTTAAGATATACCATAAATCTATCAAATTATGAACGTTTTGCAACAAAAACGGTTGATAATTTCGAAAAATTACGAAAAATATGTGATTTTTAGTGTAACCGTTTCCGAAAATTTTCAATTATCTCGAAAAATTTCACGTTTCTTGACGTGAAAACTTTTTGATATCTATGATTTTTCGTATTTTCATTGAATTGAGAACGCTTCGCAAAAAAATCGCTCCTTATTTCGAAATGTAACGAAGAAATTGTGGTTTCGGCAGCTAGCTTTTCCACAATTTTTGATATATTTGGAAAAAAAAGACGTTTTTTGAGCGGATTTTTTCCCAGCATTTAAGATATACCATAAATCTATCAAATTATGAACGTTTTGCAACAAAAGCGGTTGATAATTTCGAAAAATTACGAAAAATATGTGATTTTTAGTGTAACCGTTTCCGAAAATTTTCAATTATCTCGAAAAATTTCACGTTTTTTGACGTGAAAACTTTTTGATATCTATGATTATTCGTATTTCCATTGAATTGAGAACGCTTCGCAAAAAAACCGCACGTTATTTCGAAATGTAACGAAGAAATTGTGGTTTCGGCAGCTAGCTTTTCCACAATTTTTGATATATTTGGAAAAAAAACGTTTTTTGAGCGGATTTTTTCTCAGCATTTAAGATATACCATAAATCTATTAAATTATGAACGTTTTGCAACAAAAGCGGTTGACAATTTCGAAAAATTACGAAAAATATCTGATTTTTAGTGTAACCGTTTCCGAAAATTTTCGATTATCCCGAAAAATTTCACGTTTTTTGACGTGTAAACTTTTTGATATCTATGATTATTCGTATTTCCATTGAATTGAGAACGCTTCGCAAAAAAACCGCACGTTATTTCGAAATGTAACGAAGAAATTGTGGTTTCGGAAGCTAGCTTTTCCACAATTTTTGATATATTTGGAAAAAAAAACGTTTTTTGAGCGGATTTTTTCTCAGCATTTAAGATATACCATAAATCTATTAAATTATGAACGTTTTGCAACAAAGGCGGTTGACAATTTCGAAAAATTACGAAAAATATCTGATTTTTAGTGTAACCGTTTCCGAAAATTTTCGATTATCTCGAAAAATTTCACGTTTTTTGACGTGAAAACTTTTTGATATCTATGATTATTCGTATTTTCATTGAATTGAGAACGCTTCGCAAAAAAATCGCACATAATTTCGAAATGTAACGAAGAAATTGTGGTTTCGGCAGCAAGCCTTTCCGCAATTTTTGATATATTTGGAAAAAAAAGACGTTTTTTGAGCGGATTTTTTCCCAGCATTTAAGATATACCATAAATCTATCAAATTATGAACGTTTTGCAACAAAAGCGGTTGATAATTTCGAAAAATTACGAAAAATATGTGATTTTTAGTGTAACCGTTTCCGAAAATTTTCAATTATCTCGAAAAATTTCACGTTTTTTGACGTGAAAACTTTTTGATATCTATGATTATTCGTATTTCCATTGAATTGAGAACGCTTCGCAAAAAAACCGCACGTTATTTCGAAATGTAACGAAGAAATTGTGGTTTCGGCAGCTAGCTTTTCCACAATTTTTGAGATATTTGGAAAAAAAGACGTTTTTTGAGCGGATTTTTTCACAGCATTTAAGATATACCATAAATCTATCAAATTATGAACGTTTTGCAACAAAAGCAGTTGACAATTTCGAAAAATTACGAAAAATATCTGATTTTGAGTGTAACCGTTTCCGAAAATTTTCGATTATCCCGAAAAATTTCACGTTTTTTGACGTGTAAACTTTTTGATATCTATGATTATTCGTATTTCCATTGCATTGAGAACGCTTCGCAAAAAAATCGCACATAATTTCGAAATGTAACGAAGAAATTGTGGTTTCGGCAGCTAGCCTTTCCGCAATTTTTGATATATTTGGAAAAAAAAGACGTTTTTTGAGCGGATTTTTTCTCAGCATTTAAGATATACCATAAATCTATCAAATTATGAACGTTTTGCAACAAAAGCGGTTGATAATTTCGAAAAATTACGAAAAATATGTGATTTTTAGTGTAACCGTTTCCGAAAATTTTCAATTATCTCGAAAAATTTCACGTTTCTTGACGTGAAAAACTTTTTGATATCTATGATTTTTCGTATTTTCATTGAATTGAGAACGCTTCGCAAAAAAATCGCTCCTTATTTCGAAATGTAACGAAGAAATTGTGGTTTCGGCAGCTAGCCTTTCCGCAATTTTTGATATATTTGGAAAAAAAAACGTTTTTTGAGCGGATTTTTCCTCAGCATTTAAGATATACCATAAATCTATCAAATTATGAACGTTTTGCAACAAAGGCGGTTGACAATTTCGAAAAATTACGAAAAATATGTGATTTTTAGTGTAACCGTTTCCGAAAATTTTCAATTATCTCGTAAAAATTTCACGTTTCTTGACGTGAAAACTTTTTGATATCTATGATTTTTCGTATTTTCATTGAATTGAGAACGCTTCGCAAAAAAATCGCTCCTTATTCGAAATGTAACGAAGAAATTGTGGTTTCGGCAGCTAGCTTTTCCACAATTTTTGATATATTTGGAAAAAAAAGAAGTTTTTTGAGCGGATTTTTTCCCAGCATTTAAGATATACCATAAATCTATCAAATTATGAACGTTTTGCAACAAAAGCGGTTGATAATTTCGAAAAATTACGAAAAATATGTGATTTTTAGTGTAACCGTTTCCGAAAATTTTCAATTATCTCGAAGAATTTCACGTTTTTTGACGTGAAAACTTTTTGATATCTATGATTATTCGTATTTCCATTGAATTGAGAACGCTTCGCAAAAAAATCGAACGTTATTTCGAAATGTAACGAAGAAATTGTGGTTTCGGCAGCTAGCTCTTCCACAATTTTTGAGATATTTGGAAAAAAAAGACGTTTTTTGAGCGGATTTTTTCACAGCATTTAAGATATACCATAAATCTATCAAATTATGAACGTTTTGCAACAAAGGCGGTTGACAATTTCGAAAAATTACGAAAAATATCTGATTTTTAGTGTAACCGTTTCCGAAAATTTTCAATTATCTCGAAAAATTTCACGTTTCTTGACGTGAAAAATTTTTGATATCTATGATTTTTCGTATTTCCATTGAATTGAGAACGCTTCGCAAAAAAATCGCACGTTATTTCGAAATGTAACGAAGAAATTGTGGTTTCGGCAGCTAGCTTTTCCACAATTTTTGATATATTTGGAAAAAAAAGACGTTTTTTGAGCGGATTTTTTCTCAGCATTTAAGATATACCATAAATCTATTAAATTATGAACGTTTTGCAACAAAAGCAGATGACAATTTCGAAAAATTACGAAAAATATGTGATTTTTAGTGTAACCGTTTCCGAAAATTTTCGATTATCTCGAAAAATTTCACGTTTTTTGACGTGAAAACTTTTTGATATCTATGATTATTCGTATTTCCATTGAATTGAGAACGCTTCGCAAAAAAATCGCACATAATTTCGAAATGTAACGAAGAAATTGTGGTTTCGGCAGCTAGCCTTTCCGCAATTTTTGATATATTTGGAAAAAAAAGACGTTTTTTGAGCGGATTTTTTCTCAGCATTTAAGATATACCATAAATCTATCAAATTATGAACGTTTTGCAACAAAAGCGGTTGATAATTTCGAAAAATTACGAAAAATATGTGATTTTTAGTGTAACCGTTTCCGAAATTTTTCAATTATCTCGAAAAATTTCACGTTTCTTGACGTGAAAACTTTTTGATATCTATGATTTTTCGTATTTTCATTGAATTGAGAACGCTTCGCAAAAAAATCGCTCCTTATTTCGAAATGTAACGAAGAAATTGTGGTTTCGGCAGCTAGCTTTTCCACAATTTTTGATATATTTGGAAAAAAAAGACGTTTTTTGAGCGGAGTTTTTCCCAGCATTTAAGATATACCATAAATCTATCAAATTATGAACGTTTTGCAACAAAAGCGGTTGATAATTTCGAAAAATTACGAAAAATATCTGATTTTGAGTGTAACCGTTTCCGAAAATTTTCGATTATCCCGAAAAATTTCACGTTTTTTGACGTGTAAACTTTTTGATATCTATGATTATTCGTATTTCCATTGAATTGAGAACGCTTCGCAAAAAAATCGCACATAATTTCGAAATGTAACGAAGAAATTGTGGTTTCGGCAGCTAGCCTTTCCGCAATGTTTGATATATTTGGAAAAAAAAGACGTTTTTTGAGCGGATTTTTTCTCAGCATTTAAGATATACCATAAATCTATCAAATTATGAACGTTTTGCAACAAAAGCGGTTGATAATTTCGAAAAATTACGAAAAATATGTGATTTTTAGTGTAACCGTTTCCGAAAATTTTCAATTATCTCGAAAAATTTCACGTTTCTTGACGTGAAAACTTTTTGATATCTATGATTTTTCGTATTTTCATTGAATTGAGAACGCTTCGCAAAAAAATCGCTCCTTATTTCGAAATGTAACGAAGAAATTGTGGTTTCGGCAGCTAGCTTTTCCACAATTTTTGATATATTTGGAAAAAAAAGACGTTTTTTGAGCGGATTTTTTCCCAGCATTTAAGATATACCATAAATCTATCAAATTATGAACGTTTTGCAACAAAAGCGGTTGATAATTTCGAAAAATTACGAAAAATATGTGATTTTTAGTGTAACCGTTTCCGAAAATTTTCAATTATCTCGAAAAATTTCACGTTTTTTGACGTGAAAACTTTTTGATATCTATGATTATTCGTATTTTCATTGAATTGAGAACGCTTCGCAAAAAAATCGCTCCTTATTTCGAAATGTAACGAAGAAATTGTGGTTTCGGCAGCTAGCTTTTCCACAATTTTTGATATATTTGGAAAAAAAAGACGTTTTTTGAGCGGATTTTTTCCCAGCATTTAAGATATACCATAAATCTATCAAATTATGAACGTTTTGCAACAAAAGCGGTTGATAATTTCGAAAAATTACGAAAAATATCTGATTTTGAGTGTAACCGTTTCCGAAAATTTTCGATTATCCCGAAAAATTTCCCGTTTTTTGACGTGTAAACTTTTTGATATCTATGATTATTCGTATTTCCATTGAATTGAGAACGCTTCGCAAAAAAATCGCACATAATTTCGAAATGTAACGAAGAAATTGTGGTTTCGGCAGCTAGCCTTTCCGCAATGTTTGATATATTTGGAAAAAAAAGACGTTTTTTGAGCGGATTTTTTCTCAGCATTTAAGATATACCATAAATCTATCATATTATGAACGTTTTGCAACAAAAGCGGTTGATAATTTCGAAAAATTACGAAAAATATGTGATTTTTAGTGTAACCGTTTCCGAAAATTTTCAATTATCTCGAAAATTTTCACGTTTCTTGACGTGAAAAACTTTTTGATATCTATGATTTTTCGTGTTTTCATTGAATTGAGAACGCTTCGCAAAAAAATCGCTCCTTATTTCGAAATGTAACGAAGAAATTGTGGTTTCGGCAGCTAGCTTTTCCACAATTTTTGATATATTTGGAAAAAAAAGACGTTTTTTGAGCGGATTTTTTCCCAGCATTTAAGATATACCATAAATCTATCAAATTATGAACGTTTTGCAACAAAAGCGGTTGATAATTTCGAAAAATTACGAAAAATATGTGATTTTTAGTGTAACCGTTTCCGAAAATTTTCAATTATCTCGAAAAATTTCACGTTTTTTGACGTAAAAACTTTTTGATATCTATGATTATTCGTATTTCCATTGAATTGAGAACGCTTCGCAAAAAAATCGCTCCTTATTTCGAAATGTAACGAAGAAATTGTGGTTTCGGCAGCTAGCCTTTCCACAATTTTTGATATATTTGGAAAAAAAAGACGTTTTTTAGCGGATTTTTTCTCAGCATTTAAGATATACCATAAATCTATTAAATTATGAACGTTTTGCAACAAAAGCGGTTGACAATTTCGAAAAATTACGAAAAATATCTGATTTTTAGTGTAACCGTTTCCGAAAATTTTCGATTATCCCGAAAAATTTCACGTTTTTTGACGTGTAAACTTTTTGATATCTATGATTATTCGTATTTCCATTGAATTGAGAACGCTTCGCAAAAAAACCGCACGTTATTTCGAAATGTAACGAAGAAATTGTGGTTTCGGCAGCTAGCTTTTCCACAATTTTTGATATATTTGGAAAAAAAAACGTTTTTTGAGCGGATTTTTTCTCAGCATTTAAGATATACCATAAATCTATTAAATTATGAACGTTTTGCAACAAAGGCGGTTGACAATTTCGAAAAATTACGAAAAATATCTGATTTTTAGTGTAACCGTTTCCGAAAATTTTCGATTATCTCGAAAAATTTCACGTTTTTTGACGTGAAAACTTTTTGATATCTATGATTATTCGTATTTTCATTGAATTGAGAACGCTTCGCAAAAAAATTGCACATAATTTCGAAATGTAACGAAGAAATTGTGGTTTCGGCAGCTAGCCTTTCCGCAATTTTTGATATATTTGGAAAAAAAAGACGTTTTTTGAGCGGATTTTTTCTCAGCATTTAAGATATACCATAAATCTATCAAATTATGAACGTATTGCAACAAAAGCGGTTGATAATTTCGAAAAATTACGAAAAATATGTGATTTTTAGTGTAACCGTTTCCGAAAATTTTCGATTATCCCGAAAAATTTCACGTTTTTTGACGTGTAAACTTTTTGATATCTATGATTATTCGTATTTCCATTGAATTGAGAACGCTTCGCAAAAAAATCGCACATAATTTCGAAATGTAACGAAGAAATTGTGGTTTCGGCAGCTAGCCTTTCCGCAATTTTTGATATATTTGGAAAAAAAAGACGTTTTTTGAGCGGATTTTTTCTCAGCATTTAAGATATACCATAAATCTATCAAATTATGAACGTTTTGCAACAAAAGCGGTTGATAATTTCGAAAAATTACGAAAAATATGTGATTTTTAGTGTAACCGTTTCCGAAAATTTTCAATTATCTCGAAAAATTTCACGTTTCTTGACGTGAAAACTTTTTGATATCTATGATTTTTCGTATTTTCATTGAATTGAGAACGCTTCGCAAAAAAATCGCTCCTTATTTCGAAATGTAACGAAGAAATTGTGGTTTCGGCAGCTAGCTTTTCCACAATTTTTGATATATTTGGAAAAAAAAGACGTTTTTTGAGCGGATTTTTTCCCAGCATTTAAGATATACCATAAATCTATCAAATTATGAACGTTTTGCAACAAAAGCGGTTGATAATTTCGAAAAATTACGAAAAATATGTGATTTTTAGTGTAACCGTTTCCGAAAATTTTCAATTATCTCGAAAAATTTCACGTTTTTTGACGTGAAAACTTTTTGATATCTATGATTATTCGTATTTCCATTGAATTGAGAACGCTTCGCAAAAAAATCGCTCCTTATTTCGAAATGTAACGAAGAAATTGTGGTTTCGGCAGCTAGCCTTTCCGCAATTTTTGATATATTTGGAAAAAAAAACGTTTTTTGAGCGGATTTTTTCTCAGCATTTAAGATATACCATAAATCTATCAAATTATGAACGTTTTGCAACAAAGGCGGTTGACAATTTCGAAAAATTACGAAAAATATGTGATTTTTAGTGTAACCGTTTCCGAAAATTTTCAATTATCTCGAAAAATTTCACGTTTCTTGACGTGAAAACTTTTTGATATCTATGATTATTCGTATTTTCATTGAATTGAGAACGCTTCGCAAAAAAATCGCACATAATTTCGAAATGTAACGAAGAAATTGTGGTTTCGGCAGCTAGCTTTTCCACAATTTTTGATATATTTGGAAAAAAAAGACGTTTTTTGAGCGGATTTTTTCACAGCATTTAAGATATACCATAAATCTATCAAATTATGAACGTTTTGCAACAAAAGCGGTTGATAATTTCGAAAAATTACGAAAAATATGTGATTTTTAGTGTAACCGTTTCCGAAAATTTTCAATTATCTCGAAAAATTTCACGTTTTTTGACGTGAAAACTTTTTGATATCTATGATTATTCGTATTTCCATTGAATTGAGAACGCTTCGCAAAAAAATCGAACGTTATTTCGAAATGTAACGAAGAAATTGTGGTTTCGGCAGCTAGCTTTTCCACAATTTTTGAGATATTTGGAAAAAAAAGACGTTTTTTGAGCGGATTTTTTCACAGCATTTAAGATATACCATAAATCTATCAAATTATGAACGTTTTGTAACAAAGGCGGTTGACAATTTCGAAAAATTACGAAAAATATCTGATTTTTAGTGTAACCGTTTCCGAAAATTTTCAATTATCTCGAAAAATTTCACGTTTCTTGACGTGAAAACTTTTTGATATCTATGATTTTTCGTATTTCCATTGAATTGAGAACGCTTCGCAAAAAAATCGCACGTTATTTCGAAATGTAACGAAGAAATTGTGGTTTCGGCAGCTAGCTTTTCCACAATTTTTGATATATTTGGAAAAAAAAGACGTTTTTTGAGCGGATTTTTTCTCAGCATTTAAGATATACCATAAATCTATTAAATTATGAACGTTTTGCAACAAAAGCAGATGACAATTTCGAAAAATTACGAAAAATATGTGATTTTTAGTGTAACCGTTTCCGAAAATTTTCGATTATCTCGAAAAATTTCACGTTTTTTGACGTGAAAACTTTTTGATATCTATGATTATTCGTATTTCCATTGAATTGAGAACGCTTCGCAAAAAAATCGCACATAATTTCGAAATGTAACGAAGAAATTGTGGTTTCGGCAGCTAGCCTTTCCGCAATTTTTGATATATTTGGAAAAAAAAGACGTTTTTTGAGCGGATTTTTTCTCAGCATTTAAGATATACCATAAATCTATCAAATTATGAACGTTTTGCAACAAAAGCGGTTGATAATTTCGAAAAATTACGAAAAATTACGAAAAATATGTGATTTTTAGTGTAACCGTTTCCGAAAATTTTCAATTATCTCGAAAAATTTCACGTTTCTTGACGTGAAAACTTTTTGATATCTATGATTTTTCGTATTTTCATTGAATTGAGAACGCTTCGCAAAAAAATCGCTCCTTATTTCGAAATGTAACGAAGAAATTGTGGTTTCGGCAGCTAGCTTTTCCACAATTTTTGATATATTTGGAAAAAAAAGACGTTTTTTGAGCGGATTTTTTCCCAGCATTTAAGATATACCATAAATCTATCAAATTATGAACGTTTTGCAACAAAAGCGGTTGATAATTTCGAAAAATTACGAAAAATATGTGATTTTTAGTGTAACCGTTTCCGAAAATTTTCAATTATCTCGAAAAATTTCACGTTTTTTGACGTGAAAACTTTTTGATACCTATGATTATTCGTATTTCCATTGAATTGAGAACGCTTCGCAAAAAAATCGCTCCTTATTTCGAAATGTAACGAAGAAATTGTGGTTTCGGCAGCTAGCTTTTCCACAATTTTTGATATATTTGGAAAAAAAAGACGTTTTTTGAGCGGATTTTTTCCCAGCATTTAAGATATACCATAAATCTATCAAATTATGAACGTTTTGCAACAAAAGCGGTTGATAATTTCGAAAAATTACGAAAAATATCTGATTTTGAGTGTAACCGTTTCCGAAAATTTTCGATTATCCCGAAAAATTTCACGTTTTTTGACGTGTAAACTTTTTGATATCTATGATTATTCGTATTTCCATTGAATTGAGAACGCTTCGCAAAAAAATCGCACATAATTTCGAAATGTAACGAAGAAATTGTGGTTTCGGCAGCTAGCCTTTCCGCAATGTTTGATATATTTGGAAAAAAAAGACGTTTTTTGAGCGGATTTTTTCTCAGCATTTAAGATATACCATAAATCTATCAAATTATGAACGTTTTGCAACAAAAGCGGTTGATAATTTCGAAAAATTACGAAAAATATGTGATTTTTAGTGTAACCGTTTCCGAAAATTTTCAATTATCTCGAAAAATTTCACGTTTCTTGACGTGAAAACTTTTTGATATCTATGATTTTTCGTATTTTCATTGAATTGAGAACACTTCCAAAAAAATCGCTCCTTATTTCGAAATGTAACGAAGAAATTGTGGTTTCGGCAGCTAGTTTTTCCACAATTTTTGATATATTTGGAAAAAAAAGACGTTTTTTAGCGGATTTTTTCCCAGCATTTAAGATATACCATAAATCTATCAAATTATGAACGTTTTGCAACAAAAGCGGTTGATAATTTCGAAAAATTACGAAAAATATGTGATTTTTAGTGTAACCGTTTCCGAAAATTTTCAATTATCTCGAAAAATTTCACGTTTTTTGACGTGAAAACTTTTTGATATCTATGATTATTCGTATTTCCATTGAATTGAGAACGCTTCGCAAAAAAACCGCACGATATTTCGAAATGTAACGAAGAAATTGTGGTTTCGGCAGCTAGCTTTTCCACAATTTTTGATATATTTGGAAAAAAAACGTTTTTTGAGCGGATTTTTTCTCAGCATTTAAGATATACCATAAATCTATTAAATTATGAACGTTTTGCAACAAAAGCGGTTGACAATTTCGAAAAATTACGAAAAATATCTGATTTTTAGTGTAACCGTTTCCGAAAATTTTCGATTATCCCGAAAAATTTCACGTTTTTTGACGTGTAAACTTTTTGATATCTATGATTATTCGTATTTCCATTGAATTGAGAACGCTTCGCAAAAAAACCGCACGTTATTTCGAAATGTAACGAAGAAATTGTGGTTTCGGCAGCTAGCTTTTCCACAATTTTTGATATATTTGGAAAAAAAAACGTTTTTTGAGCGGTTTTTTTCTCAGCATTTAAGATATACCATAAATCTATTAAATTATGAACGTTTTGCAACAAAGGCGGTTGACAATTTCGAAAAATTACGAAAAATATCTGATTTTTAGTGTAACCGTTTCCGAAAATTTTCGATTATCTCGAAAAATTTCACGTTTTTTGACGTGAAAACTTTTTGATATCTATGATTATTCGTATTTCCATTGAATTCGGATTGCTTCGCAAAAAAATCGCACGTAATTTCGAAATGTAACGAAGAAATAGTGGTTTCGGCAGCTAGCTTTTTCATAATTTTTGATATATTTGGATAAAAAGACGTTTTTTAGCGGATTTTTTCTCAGCATTTAAGATATACCATATATCTATTAAATTATGAACATATTGCAAAAAAAGCGGTTAATAATTTCGAAAAATTACGAAAAATATGTGATTTTTAGTGTAACCGTTTCAGAAAATTTTCGATTATCTCGAAAAATTTCACGTTTTTTGACGTGAAAACTTTTTGATATCTATGATTATTCGTATTTCCATTGAATTGAGAACGCTTCGCAAAAAAATCGCACGTTATTTCGAAATGTAACGAAGAAATTGTGGTTTCGGCAGCTAGCCTATCCGCAATTTTTGATGTATTTGGAAAAAAAAAGACGTTTTTTGAGCGAATTTTTTCTCAGCATTTAAGATATACCATAAATCTATCAAATTATGAACGTTTTGCAACAAAAGCGGTTGATAATTTCGAAAAATTACGAAAAATATGTGATTTTTAGTGTAACCGTTTCCGAAAATTTTCGATTATCTCGAAAAATTTCACGTTTTTTGACGTGAAAACTTTTTGATATCTATGATTATTCGTATTTCCATTGAATTGAGAACGCTTCGCAAAAAAATCGCACATAATTTCGAAATGTAACGAAGAAATTGTGGTTTCGGCAGCTAGCCTATCCGCAATTTTTGATGCATTTGGAAAAAAAAGACGTTTTTTGAGCGGATTTTTTCCCATCATTTAAGATTTACCATAAATCTATCAAATTATGAACGTTTTGCAACAAAAGCGGTTGATAATTTCGAAAAATTACGAAAAATATGTGATTTTTAGTGTAACCGTTTCCGAAAATTTTCAATTATCTCGAAAAATTTCACGTTTTTTGACGTGAAAACTTTTTGATATCTATGATTATTCGTATTTCCATTGAATTGAGAACGCTTCGCAAAAAAACCGCACGTTATTTCGAAATGTAACGAAGAAATTGTGGTTTCGGCAGCTAGCTTTTCCACAATTTTTGAGATATTTGGAAAAAAAGACGTTTTTTGAGCGGATTTTTTCACAGCATTTAAGATATACCATAAATCTATCAAATTATGAACGTTTTGCAACAAAAGCAGTTGACAATTTCGAAAAATTACGAAAAATATCTGATTTTGAGTGTAACCGTTTCCGAAAATTTTCGATTATCCCGAAAAATTTCACGTTTTTTGACGTGTAAACTTTTTGATATCTATGATTATTCGTATTTCCATTGCATTGAGAACGCTTCGCAAAAAAATCGCACATAATTTCGAAATGTAACGAAGAAATTGTGGTTTCGGCAGCTAGCCTTTCCGCAATTTTTGATATATTTGGAAAAAAAAGACGTTTTTTGAGCGGATTTTTTCTCAGCATTTAAGATATACCATAAATCTATCATATTATGAACGTTTTGCAACAAAAGCGGTTGATAATTTCGAAAAATTACGAAAAATATGTGATTTTTAGTGTAACCGATTCCGAAAATTTTCAATTATCTCGAAAAATTTCACGTTTCTTGACGTGAAAAACTTTTTGATATCTATGATTTTTCGTATTTTCATTGAATTGAGAACGCTTCGCAAAAAAATCGCTCCTTATTTCGAAATGTAACGAAGAAATTGTGGTTTCGGCAGCTAGCCTTTCCGCAATTTTTGATATATTTGGAAAAAAAAACGTTTTTTGAGCGGATTTTTCCTCAGCATTTAAGATATACCATAAATCTATCAAATTATGAACGTTTTGCAACAAAGGCGGTTGACAATTTCGAAAAATTACGAAAAATATGTGATTTTTAGTGTAACCGTTTCCGAAAATTTTCAATTATCTCGTAAAAATTTCACGTTTCTTGACGTGAAAACTTTTTGATATCTATGACTTTTCGTATTTTCATTGAATTGAGAACGCTTCGCAAAAAAATCGCTCCTTATTCGAAATGTAACGAAGAAATTGTGGTTTCGGCAGCTAGCTTTTCCACAATTTTTGATATATTTGGAAAAAAAAGAAGTTTTTTGAGCGGATTTTTTCCCAGCATTTAAGATATACCATAAATCTATCAAATTATGAACGTTTTGCAACAAAAGCGGTTGATAATTTCGAAAAATTACGAAAAATATGTGATTTTTAGTGTAACCGTTTCCGAAAATTTTCAATTATCTCGAAAAATTTCACGTTTTTTGACGTGAAAACTTTTTGATATCTATGATTATTCGTATTTCCATTGAATTGAGAACGCTTCGCAAAAAAATCGAACGTTATTTCGAAATGTAACGAAGAAATTGTGGTTTCGGCAGCTAGCTCTTCCACAATTTTTGAGATATTTGGAAAAAAAAGACGTTTTTTGAGCGGATTTTTTCACAGCATTTAAGATATACCATAAATCTATCAAATTATGAACGTTTTGCAACAAAGGCGGTTGACAATTTCGAAAAATTACGAAAAATATCTGATTTTTAGTGTAACCGTTTCCGAAAATTTTCAATTATCTCGAAAAATTTCACGTTTCTTGACGTGAAAAATTTTTGATATCTATGATTTTTCGTATTTCCATTGAATTGAGAACGCTTCGCAAAAAAATCGCACGTTATTTCGAAATGTAACGAAGAAATTGTGGTTTCGGCAGCTAGCTTTTCCACAATTTTTGATATATTTGGAAAAAAAAGACGTTTTTTGAGCGGATTTTTTCTCAGCATTTAAGATATACCATAAATCTATTAAATTATGAACGTTTTGCAACAAAAGCAGATGACAATTTCGAAAAATTACGAAAAATATGTGATTTTTAGTGTAACCGTTTCCGAAAATTTTCGATTATCTCGAAAAATTTCACGTTTTTTGACGTGAAAACTTTTTGATATCTATGATTATTCGTATTTCCATTGAATTGAGAACGCTTCGCAAAAAAATCGCACATAATTTCGAAATGTAACGAAGAAATTGTGGTTTCGGCAGCTAGCCTTTCCGCAATTTTTGATATATTTGGAAAAAAAAGACGTTTTTTGAGCGGATTTTTTCTCAGCATTTAAGATATACCATAAATCTATCAAATTATGAACGTTTTGCAACAAAAGCGGTTGATAATTTCGAAAAATTACGAAAAATATGTGATTTTTAGTGTAACCGTTTCCGAAAATTTTCAATTATCTCGAAAAATTTCACGTTTCTTGACGTGAAAACTTTTTGATATCTATGATTTTTCGTATTTTCATTGAATTGAGAACGCTTCGCAAAAAAATCGCTCCTTATTTCGAAATGTAACGAAGAAATTGTGGTTTCGGCAGCTAGCTTTTCCACAATTTTTGATATATTTGGAAAAAAAAGACGTTTTTTCAGCGGATTTTTTCCCAGCATTTAAGATATACCATAAATCTATCAAATTATGAACGTTTTGCAACAAAAGCGGTTGATAATTTCGAAAAATTACGAAAAATATCTGATTTTGAGTGTAACCGTTTCCGAAAATTTTCGATTATCCCGAAAAATTTCACGTTTTTTGACGTGTAAACTTTTTGATATCTATGATTATTCGTATTTCCATTGAATTGAGAACGCTTCGCAAAAAAATCGCACATAATTTCGAAATGTAACGAAGAAATTGTGGTTTCGGCAGCTAGCCTTTCCGCAATGTTTGATATATTTGGAAAAAAAAGACGTTTTTTGAGCGGATTTTTTCTCAGCATTTAAGATATACCATAAATCTATCAAATTATGAACGTTTTGCAACAAAAGCGGTTGATAATTTCGAAAAATTACGAAAAATATGTGATTTTTAGTGTAACCGTTTCCGAAAATTTTCAATTATCTCGAAAAATTTCACGTTTCTTGACGTGAAAACTTTTTGATATCTATGATTTTTCGTATTTTCATTGAATTGAGAACGCTTCGCAAAAAAATCGCTCCTTATTTCGAAATGTAACGAAGAAATTGTGGTTTCGGCAGCTAGCTTTTCCACAATTTTTGATATATTTGGAAAAAAAAGACGTTTTTTGAGCGGATTTTTTCCCAGCATTTAAGATATACCATAAATCTATCAAATTATGAACGTTTTGCAACAAAAGTGGTTGATAATTTCGAAAAATTACGAAAAATATGTGATTTTTAGTGTAACCGTTTCCGAAAATTTTCAATTATCTCGAAAAATTTCACGTTTTTTGACGTGAAAACTTTTTGATATCTATGATTATTCGTATTTTCATTGAATTGAGAACGCTTCGCAAAAAAATCGCTCCTTATTTCGAAATGTAACGAAGAAATTGTGGTTTCGGCAGCTAGCTTTTCCACAATTTTTGATATATTTGGAAAAAAAAGACGTTTTTTGAGCGGATTTTTTCCCAGCATTTAAGATATACCATAAATCTATCAAATTATGAACGTTTTGCAACAAAAGCGGTTGATAATTTCAAAAATTACGAAAAATATCTGATTTTGAGTGTAACCGTTTCCGAAAATTTTCGATTATCCCGAAAAATTTCCCGTTTTTTGACGTGTAAACTTTTTGATATCTATGATTATTCGTATTTCCATTGAATTGAGAACGCTTCGCAAAAAAATCGCACATAATTTCGAAATGTAACGAAGAAATTGTGGTTTCGGCAGCTAGCCTTTCCGCAATGTTTGATATATTTGGAAAAAAAAGACGTTTTTTGAGCGGATTTTTTCTCAGCATTTAAGATATACCATAAATCTATCATATTATGAACGTTTTGCAACAAAAGCGGTTGATAATTTCGAAAAATTACGAAAAATATGTGATTTTTAGTGTAACCGTTTCCGAAAATTTTCAATTATCTCGAAAATTTTCACGTTTCTTGACGTGAAAAACTTTTTGATATCTATGATTTTTCGTATTTTCATTGAATTGAGAACGCTTCGCAAAAAAATCGCTCCTTATTTCGAAATGTAACGAAGAAATTGTGGTTTCGGCAGCTAGCTTTTCCACAATTTTTGATATATTTGGAAAAAAAAGACGTTTTTTGAGCGGATT
This sequence comes from Pachydiplax longipennis, assembly GCA_036926295.1. NCBI lineage: Eukaryota > Metazoa > Arthropoda > Insecta > Odonata > Libellulidae > Pachydiplax > Pachydiplax longipennis. The sequence continues at coordinate 6,479,520 of JAVFKF010000004.1, forward strand.
TTTTCCCAGCATTTAAGATATACCATAAATCTATCAAATTATGAACGTTTTGCAACAAAAGCGGTTGATAATTTCGAAAAATTACGAAAAATATGTGATTTTTAGTGTAACCGTTTCCGAAAATTTTCAATTATCTCGAAAAATTTCACGTTTTTTGACGTAAAAACTTTTTGATATCTATGATTATTCGTATTTCCATTGAATTGAGAACGCTTCGCAAAAAAATCGCTCCTTATTTCGAAATGTAACGAAGAAATTGTGGTTTCGGCAGCTAGCCTTTCCACAATTTTTGATATATTTGGAAAAAAAAGACGTTTTTTAGCGGATTTTTTCTCAGCATTTAAGATATACCATAAATCTATTAAATTATGAACGTTTTGCAACAAAAGCGGTTGACAATTTCGAAAAATTACGAAAAATATCTGATTTTTAGTGTAACCGTTTCCGAAAATTTTCGATTATCCCGAAAAATTTCACGTTTTTTGACGTGTAAACTTTTTGATATCTATGATTATTCGTATTTCCATTGAATTGAGAACGCTTCGCAAAAAAACCGCACGTTATTTCGAAATGTAACGAAGAAATTGTGGTTTCGGCAGCTAGCTTTTCCACAATTTTTGATATATTTGGAAAAAAAAACGTTTTTTGAGCGGATTTTTTCTCAGCATTTAAGATATACCATAAATCTATTAAATTATGAACGTTTTGCAACAAAGGCGGTTGACAATTTCGAAAAATTACGAAAAATATCTGATTTTTAGTGTAACCGTTTCCGAAAATTTTCGATTATCTCGAAAAATTTCACGTTTTTTGACGTGAAAACTTTTTGATATCTATGATTATTCGTATTTTCATTGAATTGAGAACGCTTCGCAAAAAAATTGCACATAATTTCGAAATGTAACGAAGAAATTGTGGTTTCGGCAGCTAGCCTTTCCGCAATTTTTGATATATTTGGAAAAAAAAGACGTTTTTTGAGCGGATTTTTTCTCAGCATTTAAGATATACCATAAATCTATCAAATTATGAACGTATTGCAACAAAAGCGGTTGATAATTTCGAAAAATTACGAAAAATATGTGATTTTTAGTGTAACCGTTTCCGAAAATTTTCGATTATCCCGAAAAATTTCACGTTTTTTGACGTGTAAACTTTTTGATATCTATGATTATTCGTATTTCCATTGAATTGAGAACGCTTCGCAAAAAAATCGCACATAATTTCGAAATGTAACGAAGAAATTGTGGTTTCGGCAGCTAGCCTTTCCGCAATTTTTGATATATTTGGAAAAAAAAGACGTTTTTTGAGCGGATTTTTTCTCAGCATTTAAGATATACCATAAATCTATCAAATTATGAACGTTTTGCAACAAAAGCGGTTGATAATTTCGAAAAATTACGAAAAATATGTGATTTTTAGTGTAACCGTTTCCGAAAATTTTCAATTATCTCGAAAAATTTCACGTTTCTTGACGTGAAAACTTTTTGATATCTATGATTTTTCGTATTTTCATTGAATTGAGAACGCTTCGCAAAAAAATCGCTCCTTATTTCGAAATGTAACGAAGAAATTGTGGTTTCGGCAGCTAGCTTTTCCACAATTTTTGATATATTTGGAAAAAAAAGACGTTTTTTGAGCGGATTTTTTCCCAGCATTTAAGATATACCATAAATCTATCAAATTATGAACGTTTTGCAACAAAAGCGGTTGATAATTTCGAAAAATTACGAAAAATATGTGATTTTTAGTGTAACCGTTTCCGAAAATTTTCAATTATCTCGAAAAATTTCACGTTTTTTGACGTGAAAACTTTTTGATATCTATGATTATTCGTATTTCCATTGAATTGAGAACGCTTCGCAAAAAAATCGCTCCTTATTTCGAAATGTAACGAAGAAATTGTGGTTTCGGCAGCTAGCCTTTCCGCAATTTTTGATATATTTGGAAAAAAAAACGTTTTTTGAGCGGATTTTTTCTCAGCATTTAAGATATACCATAAATCTATCAAATTATGAACGTTTTGCAACAAAGGCGGTTGACAATTTCGAAAAATTACGAAAAATATGTGATTTTTAGTGTAACCGTTTCCGAAAATTTTCAATTATCTCGAAAAATTTCACGTTTCTTGACGTGAAAACTTTTTGATATCTATGATTATTCGTATTTTCATTGAATTGAGAACGCTTCGCAAAAAAATCGCACATAATTTCGAAATGTAACGAAGAAATTGTGGTTTCGGCAGCTAGCTTTTCCACAATTTTTGATATATTTGGAAAAAAAAGACGTTTTTTGAGCGGATTTTTTCACAGCATTTAAGATATACCATAAATCTATCAAATTATGAACGTTTTGCAACAAAAGCGGTTGATAATTTCGAAAAATTACGAAAAATATGTGATTTTTAGTGTAACCGTTTCCGAAAATTTTCAATTATCTCGAAAAATTTCACGTTTTTTGACGTGAAAACTTTTTGATATCTATGATTATTCGTATTTCCATTGAATTGAGAACGCTTCGCAAAAAAATCGAACGTTATTTCGAAATGTAACGAAGAAATTGTGGTTTCGGCAGCTAGCTTTTCCACAATTTTTGAGATATTTGGAAAAAAAAGACGTTTTTTGAGCGGATTTTTTCACAGCATTTAAGATATACCATAAATCTATCAAATTATGAACGTTTTGCAACAAAGGCGGTTGACAATTTCGAAAAATTACGAAAAATATCTGATTTTTAGTGTAACCGTTTCCGAAAATTTTCAATTATCTCGAAAAATTTCACGTTTCTTGACGTGAAAACTTTTTGATATCTATGATTTTTCGTATTTCCATTGAATTGAGAACGCTTCGCAAAAAAATCGCACGTTATTTCGAAATGTAACGAAGAAATTGTGGTTTCGGCAGCTAGCTTTTCCACAATTTTTGATATATTTGGAAAAAAAAGACGTTTTTTGAGCGGATTTTTTCTCAGCATTTAAGATATACCATAAATCTATTAAATTATGAACGTTTTGCAACAAAAGCAGATGACAATTTCGAAAAATTACGAAAAATATGTGATTTTTAGTGTAACCGTTTCCGAAAATTTTCGATTATCTCGAAAAATTTCACGTTTTTTGACGTGAAAACTTTTTGATATCTATGATTATTCGTATTTCCATTGAATTGAGAACGCTTCGCAAAAAAATCGCACATAATTTCGAAATGTAACGAAGAAATTGTGGTTTCGGCAGCTAGCCTTTCCGCAATTTTTGATATATTTGGAAAAAAAAGACGTTTTTTGAGCGGATTTTTTCTCAGCATTTAAGATATACCATAAATCTATCAAATTATGAACGTTTTGCAACAAAAGCGGTTGATAATTTCGAAAAATTACGAAAAATATGTGATTTTTAGTGTAACCGTTTCCGAAAATTTTCAATTATCTCGAAAAATTTCACGTTTCTTGACGTGAAAACTTTTTGATATCTATGATTTTTCGTATTTTCATTGAATTGAGAACGCTTCGCAAAAAAATCGCTCCTTATTTCGAAATGTAACGAAGAAATTGTGGTTTCGGCAGCTAGCTTTTCCACAATTTTTGATATATTTGGAAAAAAAAGACGTTTTTTGAGCGGATTTTTTCCCAGCATTTAAGATATACCATAAATCTATCAAATTATGAACGTTTTGCAACAAAAGCGGTTGATAATTTCGAAAAATTACGAAAAATATGTGATTTTTAGTGTAACCGTTTCCGAAAATTTTCAATTATCTCGAAAAATTTCACGTTTTTTGACGTGAAAACTTTTTGATACCTATGATTATTCGTATTTCCATTGAATTGAGAACGCTTCGCAAAAAAATCGCTCCTTATTTCGAAATGTAACGAAGAAATTGTGGTTTCGGCAGCTAGCTTTTCCACAATTTTTGATATATTTGGAAAAAAAAGACGTTTTTTGAGCGGATTTTTTCCCAGCATTTAAGATATACCATAAATCTATCAAATTATGAACGTTTTGCAACAAAAGCGGTTGATAATTTCGAAAAATTACGAAAAATATCTGATTTTGAGTGTAACCGTTTCCGAAAATTTTCGATTATCCCGAAAAATTTCACGTTTTTTGACGTGTAAACTTTTTGATATCTATGATTATTCGTATTTCCATTGAATTGAGAACGCTTCGCAAAAAAATCGCACATAATTTCGAAATGTAACGAAGAAATTGTGGTTTCGGCAGCTAGCCTTTCCGCAATGTTTGATATATTTGGAAAAAAAAGACGTTTTTTGAGCGGATTTTTTCTCAGCATTTAAGATATACCATAAATCTATCAAATTATGAACGTTTTGCAACAAAAGCGGTTGATAATTTCGAAAAATTACGAAAAATATGTGATTTTTAGTGTAACCGTTTCCGAAAATTTTCAATTATCTCGAAAAATTTCACGTTTCTTGACGTGAAAACTTTTTGATATCTATGATTTTTCGTATTTTCATTGAATTGAGAACACTTCCAAAAAAATCGCTCCTTATTTCGAAATGTAACGAAGAAATTGTGGTTTCGGCAGCTAGTTTTTCCACAATTTTTGATATATTTGGAAAAAAAAGACGTTTTTTAGCGGATTTTTTCCCAGCATTTAAGATATACCATAAATCTATCAAATTATGAACGTTTTGCAACAAAAGCGGTTGATAATTTCGAAAAATTACGAAAAATATGTGATTTTTAGTGTAACCGTTTCCGAAAATTTTCAATTATCTCGAAAAATTTCACGTTTTTTGACGTGAAAACTTTTTGATATCTATGATTATTCGTATTTCCATTGAATTGAGAACGCTTCGCAAAAAAACCGCACGTTATTTCGAAATGTAACGAAGAAATTGTGGTTTCGGCAGCTAGCTTTTCCACAATTTTTGATATATTTGGAAAAAAAACGTTTTTTGAGCGGATTTTTTCTCAGCATTTAAGATATACCATAAATCTATTAAATTATGAACGTTTTGCAACAAAAGCGGTTGACAATTTCGAAAAATTACGAAAAATATCTGATTTTTAGTGTAACCGTTTCCGAAAATTTTCGATTATCCCGAAAAATTTCACGTTTTTTGACGTGTAAACTTTTTGATATCTATGATTATTCGTATTTCCATTGAATTGAGAACGCTTCGCAAAAAAACCGCACGTTATTTCGAAATGTAACGAAGAAATTGTGGTTTCGGCAGCTAGCTTTTCCACAATTTTTGATATATTTGGAAAAAAAAACGTTTTTTGAGCGGTTTTTTTCTCAGCATTTAAGATATACCATAAATCTATTAAATTATGAACGTTTTGCAACAAAGGCGGTTGACAATTTCGAAAAATTACGAAAAATATCTGATTTTTAGTGTAACCGTTTCCGAAAATTTTCGATTATCTCGAAAAATTTCACGTTTTTTGACGTGAAAACTTTTTGATATCTATGATTATTCGTATTTCCATTGAATTCGGATTGCTTCGCAAAAAAATCGCACGTAATTTCGAAATGTAACGAAGAAATAGTGGTTTCGGCAGCTAGCTTTTTCATAATTTTTGATATATTTGGATAAAAAGACGTTTTTTAGCGGATTTTTTCTCAGCATTTAAGATATACCATATATCTATTAAATTATGAACATATTGCAAAAAAAGCGGTTAATAATTTCGAAAAATTACGAAAAATATGTGATTTTTAGTGTAACCGTTTCAGAAAATTTTCGATTATCTCGAAAAATTTCACGTTTTTTGACGTGAAAACTTTTTGATATCTATGATTATTCGTATTTCCATTGAATTGAGAACGCTTCGCAAAAAAATCGCACATAATTTCGAAATGTAACGAAGAAATTGTGGTTTCGGCAGCTAGCCTATCCGCAATTTTTGATGCATTTGGAAAAAAAAGACGTTTTTTGAGCGAATTATTTCTCAGCATTTAAGATATACCATAAATCTATCAAATTATGAACGTTTTGCAACAAAAGCGGTTGATAATTTCGAAAAATTACGAAAAATATGTGATTTTTAGTGTAACCGTTTCCGAAAATTTTCGATTATCTCGAAAAATTTCAAGTTTTTTGACGTGAAAACTTTTTGTATCTATGATTATTCGTATTATCATTGAATTGAGAACGCTTCGCAAAAAAACCGCACGTTATTTCGAAATGTAACGAAGAAATTGTGGTTTCGGCAGCTAGCTTTTCCACAATTTTTGATATATTTTGAAAAAAAAGACGTTTTTTGAGCGGATTTTTTCTCAGCGTTTAAGATATACCATAAATCTATTAAAATGTGAACGTTTTGCAACAAAAGCGGTTGACAATTTCGAAAAATTACGAAAAATATCTGATTTTTAGTGTAACCGTTTCCGAAAATTTTCGATTATCTCGAAAAATTTCACGTTTTTTGACGTGAAAACTTTTTGACATCTATGATTATTCGTATTTCCATTGAATTGTGAACGCTTCGCAAAAAAATCGCACATAATTTCGAAATGTAACGAAGAAATTGTGGTTTCGGCAGCTAGCCTTTACGCAATTTTAGATATATTTGGAAAAAAAGACGTTTTTTGAGCGGATTTTTTCTCAGCATTTAAGATATACCATAAATCTATCAAATTATGAACGTTTTGCAACAAAAGCGGTTGATAATTTCGAAAAATTACGAAAAATATGTGATTTTTAGTGTAACCGTTTCCGAAAATTTTCAATTATCTCGAAAAATTTCACGTTTTTTGACATGAAAACTTTTTGATATCTATGATTATTCGTATTTCCATTGAATTGAGAACGCTTCGCAAAAAAACCGCACGTTATTTCGAAATGTAACGAAGAAATTGTGGTTTCGGCAGCTAGCTTTTCCACAATTTTTGATATATTTGGAAAAAAAAGACGTTTTTAGAGCGGATTGTTTCTCAGCATTTAAGATATACCATAAATCTATTAAATTATGAACGTTTTGCAACAAAAGCGGTTGACAATTTCGAAAAATTACGAAAAATATCTGATTTTTAGTGTAACCGTTTCCGAAAATTTTCGATTATCTCGAAAAATTTCACGTTTTTTGTCGTGAAAACTTTTTGATATCTATGATTATTCGTATTTTCATTGAATTGAGAACGCTTTGCAAAAAAATCGCACATAATATCGAAATGTAACGAAGAAATTGTGGTTTCGGCAGCTAGCCTTTCCGCAATTTTTGATGTGTTTGGAAAAAAAAGACGTTTTTTGAGCGGATTTTTTCTCAGCATTTAAGATATACCATAAATCTATCAAATTATGAACGTTTTGGAACAAAAGCGATTGATAATTTCGAAAAATTACGAAAAATATCTGATTTTTAGTGTAACCGTTTCAGAAAATTTTCAATTATCTCGAAAAATTTCACGTTTCTTGACGTGAAAACTTTTTGATATCTATGATTATTCGTATTTCCATTGAATTGAGAACGCTTCGCAAAAAAACCGCACGTTATTTCGAAATGTAACGAAGAAATTGTGGTTTCGGCAGCTAGCTTTTCCACAATTTTTGAGATATTTGGAAAAAAAGACGTTTTTTGAGCGGATTTTTTCTCAGCATTTAAGATATACAATAAATCTATCAAATTATGAACGTTTTGCAACAAAAGCGGTTGATAATTTCGAAAAATTACGAAAAATATGTGATTTTTAGTGTAACCGTTTTCGAAAATTTTCAATTACCTCGAAAAATTTCACGTTTTTTGACGTGAAAACTTTTTGATATCTATGATTATTCGTATTTCCATTGAATTCAGAATGCTTTGCAAAAAAATCGCACGTAATTTCGAAATGTAACGAAGAAATTGTGGTTTCGGCAGCTAGCTTTTCCACAATTTATGATATATTTGGAAAAAAAGACGTTTTTTGAGCGGATATTTGCTCAGCATTTAAGATATACGATATATCTACTAATTTATGAACGTTTTGCAACAAAAGCGGTAAATAATTTCGAAAAATTACGAAAAATATGTGATTTTTAGTGTAACCGTTTTCGAAAATTTTCAATTATCTCGAAAAATTTCACGTTTTTTGACGTGAAAACATCTTGATATCTATGATTATTCTTACGTACTTTGAAGTGAGAACGCTTCGCAAAAAAATCCCATCTAATTTCGAAAATTAACGAAGAAATGTTTGTTTCGGCAGCTAGCTTTTCCACAATTTATGATGTATTTGGAAAAAAACACGTTTTATGAGCGGATTTTATCTCAGCATTTAAGATATACCATAAATCTATTAAATTATGAACCTTTTGCAATTAAAGCGATTAATAATTTCGAAAAAGTACGAAAAATATGTGATTTTTAGTGTAACCGTTTCGGAAAATTTTCAATTATCTCGAAATATTTCACGTTCTTTCACGCGAAAACTTCTTGATATCTATGATTATTCGTACGACCTTTGAATTAAGAACGCTTCGCAAAAAAATCGCACGTAATTTCGAATGTAACGTAGAAATTGTGGTTTCTGCAAGTAGCTTTTCCACAATTTATGAAAAATTTGGAAAAAAAAGACGTTTTATGAGAGGATTTTTCCTTAGAATTTAAGATATACTAAAAATATATTAAATTATGAACATTTTGCAACAAAAGCGGTTAATAATTTCGAAAAATTACGAAAAATATGTGATTTTTAGTGTAACCGTTTCCAAAAAGTTTCAATTATCTCGAAAAATTTCACTTTTTTTGACGTGAAAACTTTTTGATATCTATAATTATTCGTATTTCCATTGAATTCGGATTGCTTCGCAAAAAAATCGCACGTAATTTCGAAATGTAACGAAGAAATAGTGGTTTCGGCAGCTAGCTTTTTCATAATTTTTGATATATTTGGATAAAAAGACGTTTTTTAGCGGATTTTTTCTCAGCATTTAAGATATACCATATATCTATTAAATTATGAACATATTGCAAAAAAAGCGGTTAATAATTTCGAAAAATTACGAAAAATATGTGATTTTTAGTGTAACCGTTTCAGAAAATTTTCGATTATCTCGAAAAATTTCACGTTTTTTGACGTGAAAACTTTTTGATATCTATGATTATTCGTATTTCCATTGAATTGAGAACGCTTCGCAAAAAAATCGCACGTTATTTCGAAATGTAACGAAGAAATTGTGGTTTCGGCAGCTAGCCTATCCGCAATTTTTGATGTATTTGGAAAAAAAAAGACGTTTTTTGAGCGAATTTTTTCTCAGCATTTAAGATATACCATAAATCTATCAAATTATGAACGTTTTGCAACAAAAGCGGTTGATAATTTCGAAAAATTACGAAAAATATGTGATTTTTAGTGTAACCGTTTCCGAAAATTTTCGATTATCTCGAAAAATTTCACGTTTTTTGACGTGAAAACTTTTTGATATCTATGATTATTCGTATTTCCATTGAATTGAGAACGCTTCGCAAAAAAATCGCACATAATTTCGAAATGTAACGAAGAAATTGTGGTTTCGGCAGCTAGCCTATCCGCAATTTTTGATGCATTTGGAAAAAAAAGACGTTTTTTGAGCGAATTTTTTCTCAGCATTTAAGATATACCATAAATCTATCAAATTATGAACGTTTTGCAACAAAAGCGGTTGATAATTTCGAAAAATTACGAAAAATATGTGATTTTTAGTGTAACCGTTTCCGAAAATTTTCGATTATCTCGAAAAATTTCAAGTTTTTTGACGTGAAAACTTTTTGTATCTATGATTATTCGTATTTCCATTGAATTGAGAACGCTTTGCAAAAATATCGCACATAATTTCGAATTGTAACGAAGAAATTGTGGTTTCGGCAGCTAGCCTTTCCGCAATTTTTGAAATATTTGGAAAAAAAGACGTTTTTTTAGCGGATTTTTTCTCTGCATTTAAGATATACCATATATCCATTAAATTATGAACATTTTGCAACAAAAGCGGTTAATAATTGGAAAAATTACGAAAAATATGTGATTTTTTGTGTAACCGTTTCGAAAAAGTTTCAATTATCACGAAAAATTTCACTTTTTTTGACGTGAAACTTTTTGATATCTATAATTATTCGTATTTCCATTGAATTCAGAATGCTTCGCAAAGAAATCGCACGTAATTTCGAAATATAACGAAGAAATTGTGGTTTCGGCAGCTAGCTTTTCCACAATTTTTGATATATTTGGAAAAAAAGACGTTTTTTCAGCGGATTTTTTCTCAGCATTTAAGATATACCATAAATCTATTAAATTATGAACGTTTTGCAACAAAAGCGGTTGACAATTTCGAAAAATTACGAAAATTATCTGATTTTTAGTGTAACCATTTCCGAAAATTTTCGATTATCTCGAAAAATTTCACGTTTTTTGACGTGAAAACTTTTCGATATCTATGATTATTCGTATTTCCATTGAATTCAGAATGCTTCGCAAAAAAATCGCACGTAATTACGAAATGTAACGAAGAAATTGTGGTTTCGGCAGCTAGCGTTTCCGCAATTTTTGATATATTTGGAAAAAAAGACGTTTTTTGAGCGGATTTTTTCTCAGCATTTAAGATATACCATAAATCTATTAAATTATGAACGTTTTGCACCAAAGGGGGTTGACAATTTCGAAAAATTACGAAAAATATCTGATTTTTAGTGTAACCGTTTCCGAAAATTTTCAATTATCTCGAAAAATTTCACGTTTTTTGACGTGAAAACTTTTTGATATCTATGATTATTCGTATTTCCATTGAATTGAGAACGCTTCGCAAAAAAATCGCACGTTATTTCGAAATGTTATGAAGAAATTGTGGTTTCGGCAGCTAGCTTTTCCACAATTTATGATATATTTGGAGAAAAAGGACGTTTTATGAGAGGATTTTTCCTCAGAATTTAAGATATACTAAAAATCTATTAAATTATGAACGTTCTGCAACCAAAGCGGTTAATAATTTCGAAAAATTACGAAAAATATGTGATTTTTAGTGTAACCGTTTCCGAAAATTTTCGATTATCTCGAAAAATTTCACGTTTTTTGACGTGAAAACTTTTTGATATCTATGATTATTCGTATTTCCATTGAATTGAGAACGCTTCGCAAAAAAATCGCACATAATTTCGAAATGTAACGAAGAAATTGTGGTTTCGGCAGCTAGCCTATCCGCAATTTTTGATGCATTTGGAAAAAAAAGACGTTTTTTGAGCGAATTTTTTCTCAGCATTTAAGATATACCATAAATCTATCAAATTATGAACGTATTGCAACAAAAGCGGTTGATAATTTCGAAAAATTACGAAAAATATGTGATTTTTAGTGTAACCGTTTCCGAAAATTTTCGATTATCTCGAAAAATTTCACGTTTTTTGACGTGAAAACTTTTTGTATCTATGATTATTCGTATTTCCATTGAATTGAGAACGCTTTGCAAAAATATCGCACATAATTTCGAATTGTAACGAAGAAATTGTGGTTTCGGCAGCTAGCCTTTCCGCAATTTTTGAAATATTTGGAAAAAAAGACGTTTTTTGAGCGGATTTTTTCTCTGCATTTAAGATATACCATATATCCATTAAATTATGAACATTTTGCAACAAAAGCGGTTAATAATTGGAAAAATTACGAAAAATATGTGATTTTTTGTGTAACCGTTTCGAAAAAGTTTCAATTATCACGAAAAATTTCACTTTTTTTGACGTGAAACTTTTTGATATCTATAATTATTCGTATTTCCATTGAATTCAGAATGCTTCGCAAAGAAATCGCACGTAATTTCGAAATATAACGAAGAAATTGTGGTTTCGGCAGCTAGCTTTTCCACAATTTTTGATATATTTGGAAAAAAAGACGTTTTTTCAGCGGATTTTTTCTCAGCATTTAAGATATACCATAAATCTATTAAATTATGAACGTTTTGCAACAAAAGCGGTTGACAATTTCGAAAAATTACGAAAAATATCTGATTTTTAGTGTAACCATTTCCGAAAATTTTCGATTATCTCGAAAAATTTCACGTTTTTTGACGTGAAAACTTTTCGATATCTATGATTATTCGTATTTCCATTGAATTCAGAATGCTTCGCAAAAAAATCGCACGTTATTTCGAAATGTTATGAAGAAATTGTGGTTTCGGCAGCTAGCTTTTCCACAATTTATGATATATTTGGAGAAAAAGGACGTTTTATGAGAGGATTTTTCCTCAGAATTTAAGATATACTAAAAATCTATTAAATTATGAACGTTCTGCAACCAAAGCGGTTAATAATTTCGAAAAATTACGAAAAATATGTGATTTTTAGTGTAACCGTTTCCGAAAGTTTTCAATTATCTCGAAAAATTTCACGTTTTTTGACGTGAAAACTTCTTGATATCTATGATTATTCGTACGTCCTTTGATTTGAGAATGCTTCGCAAAAAAATCGCGCGTAATTTCGAAATGAAACGAAGAAATTTTAGTTTCGGATGCTAGCCTTTCCACAATTTATGATATATATGGAAAAAGAAGACGTTTTATAAGCGGATATTTGCTCAGCATTTAAGATATACGATATATCTACTAATTTATGAACGTTTTGCAACAAAAGCGGTTAATAATTTCGAAAAGTTACGAAAAATATGTGATTTTTAGTGTAACCGTTTCCGAAAATTTTCAATTATCTCGAAAAATTTCACGTTTTTTGACGTGAAAACATCTTGATATCTATGATTATTCTTACGTACTTTGAAGTGAGAACGCTTCGCAAAAAAATCCCATCTAATTTCGAAAAGTAACGAAGAAATTTTTGTTTAGGCAGCTAGCTTTTCCACAATTTATGATGTATTTGGAAAAAAAAGACGTTTTATGAGCGGATTTTATCTCAGCATTTAAATTATACCATAAATCTATTAAATTATGAACCTTTTGCAATTAAAGCGATTAATAATTTCCAAAAAGTACGAAAAATATGTGATTTTTAGTGTAACCGTTTCGGAAAATTTTCAATTATCTCGAAATATTTCACGTTCTTTCACGCGAAAACTTCTTGATATCTATGATTATTCGTAAGACCTTTGAATTAAGAACGCTTCGCAAAAAAATCGCACATAATTTCGAAATGTAACGAAGAAATTGTGGTTTCGGTAGCTAGCTTTTCCACATTTTATGATATATTTGGAAAAAAAAGACGTTTTATGATCGGATTTTTGCTCAGTATTTAAGATATACCATAAATCTATTAATTTATGAAAGTTTTGCAACAAAAGCGGTTAATAATTTCGAAAAATTACGAAAAATATGTGATTTTTAGTGTAACCGTTTCCGAAAGTTTTCAATTATCTCGAAAAATTTCACGTTTTTTGACGGGAAAAAAACGCCCCATTCGGCCAATTATATCGTATATTGTGGAAAACCTGGCATCAGGAAACACAATTTTTTTGTAATATTTCCAAATTACGTGCGACCTCTATGCAAATCGTTCTTATTTCAAAAGAAATGCTATTAATCATGGATATCAAGGAGTTATCCGGCCAAAAATTGTGAAAATTTTCGAACGATTTATATTTATGGAAAGATTTACACTAAAAATGACATATTTTTCGTACTTTTTGAAAAAATTAACCGGTATCGTTGCAATAAGTATATATTACAAGAGATTTATGTCATATCTTAAATATTGAGCAAAAATATGCTCAGAAAACGTCCTATTCTTCCATACATATCCTATATTGTGGATAACCTGGCACCAGGAAACACAATTTTTCGTAATATTTCCAAATTACGTGCGATTTCTTTGCAAAGCGATCTCCGTTCAAAAGCAATACTATTAATAATAGATATCAAGCAGTTATCCGGCCAAAAAACGTGAAATTTTTCAGGATATTGGAAAATTTACGGAATGGTTTACACTAAAAATGACATATTTTTCGTACTTTTTGAAATAATTAACCGGTTTTGTTGCAATAAGTTCATATTAAAAGAGATTTATGTTATATCTTAAATTTTGAGCAAAATTCCTTTCAGAAAATGCCCTATTATGCCAAACATATCGTATATTGTGGAAAACCTGGCACCAGGGAACACAATTTTTTCGTAATATTTCCAAATTACGTGCGATTTCTTTACAAAGCGTTCTAATTTCAAAAGAAATGCTATTTATCATAGATATCATGCAGTTATTCGGACAAAAAACGTGAAATTTTTCGAGATATTTGAAAATTTACGGAAAGGTTTACACTGTAAATGATATATTTTTCGTACTTTTTCGAAATAATTAACCGGTTTCGTTGCAATAATTTCATATTACAAAATTTTATATTAATATGAAATGCAGTTAAAATGATCCTCATTATCTCATTTGGAGATAAACGTATATACATAAATAAAATCGGGTCGTATTATCTTTCAATAGATATCCACAATAACGTTCAAATAAGTAAGATTTGCCACTACCGGTCCTCGAATTTGAAGCGAATATACGGAGCAGTTCTCATTGTTATCAACGAAATTGCCAAACGGTCTGACGATACCCATCGGCATGCAATATCTAATGAATAAAATACCAATTCAAAGATACTAGGCTATATAAACAGTAAATATTGCCGGTGTAATCAGTGATACCTTGATTTACGATATTCGTCACTCAAAACGCCTCAATGATAGCGCGGCTGTATGCTATAGCTTCAGAGTCTAGTAGAGGCATAGTTCATGTACGATTCACATATAATGCATTCATTATGACGAAAAAGAAGTTTTCTTTTTCTTTTCATCTACGATTCCAACATCTCTTACGGATGACTTCGTAATAGGACAAATAGATTTTTTAGAACCTCAGTGCCTTGGAATATGTAAGGAAAATCTAGTTTCTATAAGGAAATCGGAAATAATATTCAGCTAAATGCATTACCCTAAGCTTTCTAAGGATCTCTCTACAAACACTATTCACTCTGATCGCATTGTTTCACAGAAGATAATGTCGCATGATAGAAAAGTAGCACCTCCCCGATTACAAATTTTCACATCCAACCCTTACTCAAGGTAGTAAACAGGGAAAAGAAAAAATAAAGGAGCTCACAACCTCGGGGCAAATGAGCTTCTCTAACGATTGGTGCATAAAGAGGTGGGATACAATGCTCTAACATTACAGGGACATCTTAGAAACTACTACTGCTCCTATCTCCTGAGGCCTATCACCATATAATATGAAGAAGTAAAGAAAAACTATTAACTTACCTTATTGTAAGTATTCCATGATGAGCAGTGTTCACATATATACACTGTCACTCACACACAAAACACTTTCCCACTCACATAGCACACACTATACACAAGTATTACTTCCTTATTCGCGGTCACTATGAGAGGAGTGTGCCGGGTCGTCCTTGACATGCACCTTCTATCCCTGAAGATGAGCACACAACTGCAGGAGCTCTCGTCGAATTTGAACCACGAATGCAAAGGCCTATTTCTTCCTTCAGCTGTGGAATCCCAGTCCAGCGGTCGAAGACACCCTTCCGCCAAGGTCGATGTCTTCCAGAAGCTCATAAGCCTCCGAGAGAAATTGAGAAAGTATTGAATTCTAAGTATAGAAGAAGTTTCGCCGAAAAGGAACTTTGGTGTCCGCTGTCAAGTAGGTGGGCGTCATGTTTTCTGAACCTGTTTTTGGATGGAGATTAACGATGATTTTGAATCATATTTATTATTTTTCTTAATCTATGCAAATTATTGGCACTAGTAACCTAGGTCTTCATTAGTCTTAATTCTACATTTCAAATATGAACGTCTAAATGTATAAGGTAAAAACAGAATGGGAAATTCTGTCGTTTCCACAACTGAATGACTTAGAAGGAAGCTTGACTTTAGAAAAACATACCGTATGGGAAATGAATAATCATAATTCGCCAATATAATCCACTTAGTGTAACAATAGTGTAACATGATAATAATATTGTAATATCCAATGGTGTAATAATAAATCATGCGACCCAGATTTAAGTTTATTATGTTTCCTTAACACAATAAAATGCTATAATTCAGTACTGAGAAGTGACGTACTTCAGCATCACGGTAGGAACTCCGAAATCGACAGCAATGTTGTAGGTGGTAAACAAGAATAAGTAATCAAAGAATTTCAAGTTAAGTCGATTGATTGTAAACTCTCAGCCGCTGATAACTTTCATCCTTTGAGGTAAGGGGTTTAACGAATACTAGCTCATGGACAGAATTAGTGAAGGAACCCAAAATAAGAAAATTTTAAAAGAATCATCCGTACTATACATGCTACGGTAATACTAAAAAACCTTTTAGTAAGACTCGCATTAGGAAAGGAAAAAAGGATGATATCGCTAAATGTAAGAAAAATCTTTCAAAATAAGACGGAAATCTGCAGATAAACGTCGTATTTAGCACTATATTAAGATCGACATTTGAAAATTTCCGATAATAAAGATGATACAAAAGACGTCGTATCTTCTGAAATGAAGCTGTAAAAGCTCCAATTCTGCTTACTTAACCGCATTATTAAAAATGCTTCTAAATTAAGGATAAAATCGCCCAAAAAGTAGTATTTTCAGTATTTGAAATGAAATAGCTCAATATTTGAAAAATTATTCAAAATAATGATGAAATCGTCCCAAAGGCAAATTATCTAGTATAACACTTAAAACTTTCCCAAAAAAGGATGCATTTGGGATAGAGAAAATATTATTTAGCTTGATATCTGAAGAATCCTGGGAATGAAAGGGAGATATGGCACAAGAAACGTCGTGTATAACTCGACTCTTTAAAAGAATCAAAATAGGTCTAAAACGGACAAAAAAACAACGTTTATAGATCGATCTTTGAAAAATCATAAAAATTAAGACGTTCAAGTCTTCAAGCTCAAGGAGTCGTTCAAGTTATGGTTTCGCGGGGGTTTCTTCAAACACCTTACGTTGGAAATTAGAGTAGCTCAACCGAATCTATATTATAATTAGGAGAAATGAACAAATAGTTATTATAGCTGTCCTTTTCATCCAGAAATGTATCTAACTTTTCATATCTTTGGATAGTTCAAAGAAATACTTTAAAAGTAATTCTAATTTCAAGTCCATTAACCACAATCATATGAATCTAAAATATTTTCTTTCACATGAATTCGACAGTTTCTAAATCTTACTTCGCTATGCTGTTGGAGCCTGAAGGTGATCAAAATAAACTTTATATGCTTCCCCTGTGAGCACTGCTGAAAATCTTTTTCTTTCCGAGGAGAATTTAGTCTCTAATCGTAGACATTTAGATGCATTTATCGTATAAACAGTGGGGCTTAAAACTTGTTCTTATAAACAATCGATTGTTAAAGACACATGCAGATTTTGGTTATTTTATGAAATAGACGAAAGTACCCGCACTTTCTTTACGGCGATAAATGAAGTAAGAGTATCATAATGTAATAATGCGAAAATTTTGAATCTTTTGAAGTATTTGTTTTTGTGGAACCGCAGCACAAAGACCGACGATAACAAAATGAAACTTGCAAGGATATCGCTCTTATACGGTCTTGACTACGGCTCGTGCGAATATTTATTTTAAATTAAGTATTCCATTAGAATGCAATTTGATAGCGCAATCCATAAGCAATAGTAAAATTACATTTAGAATCAACGGCAGCTCTGTCATTCTACCATGTGATTAGAGTGGGGAGTTATTTGCACAAAAAATAAACAAGAATCCGAAGATGCATTACGGAATATAAACGCAAATTGTGAAACGTCATCCTCCAAGAATGAAATGAATATTCTTTATTGTGATAATGAGCCTCTGCCAGAATAGAGACTGCGTAACACAATACGTTAAAGATCTAAGGATTATTTTAATCGCTTTATATTTTTTTCTAGAGAAATTTGAATATCACTTCAGACGAACTTTAGACAAGTGTTATGTGGAAAATAGTCAATCAAGATTCATATACATTTTCTAGGAATTCCTTGCCTGTGTATGCTATGTAAGTTAACAAGCAGAATTAAACCATCCCAAAGCATGAATAAAACAGCAAAGCTGTTTTTCCTTCAAGAAAACCCATGTTTACTCATAAGGGGGAGAAAATATTGAACGCAGTTTAACAACGGACATAATTTATCGGAAAGTAGTTTTTATTTTAAGGGAATTAATACCTTTCGTCCGCTTACCGTAATGCAAATGAATTATAAATCGCAATTTCTGTGCAATATATTTCGAAAGAAAGGACGCTTTTACTTAATATGGGGTGGATAAAAAATCAACGTTATTTGGGCTGTTGTTGCGTGATACTCTGCAGCCTCACTTGCTCTTTGTTTTCGACTCAATATCCTCTTTTGAGGAGGATAGGGCAAAGCATCATCAGACAACATCTAATATTTTCGTCAACTTCTCCTAATCTGCACTATTTTTCACAAATATCTAAAAAAAAGCAAATTTATTTAGCGTTACGAAGCGTTATCAAGCGCTACGAACTCTGAAGTTTACTACTTTAGTATTCTATTTTAAACGATTGGAGGAATTTCATCTAGTAATAAACTATAAAAGATTATACATGGTAAATATTGTCAGAAGGTTCAGCGAACGAAGGTGATTTATTATGTTTTTAACTAGAAAAGATTCATGTTTTACAATGGGATGAAACTAGAGATTTCAGAAGAGATTATACAACATTGTTCATACCAAATCAGGAACAAAAACTGAAGCTGGGTCTTCGCAAAACCATGCCGTTCAAGATAAACAAATGTCGATACGAGAAGTTTGATGCCCATCACACAGCCATTTAAATGAGCATATCACCCACCCCCCTCTCCATCCGCCACTTAGAGAACGCTGCGGCGAGTAATTGCGGGATGAACAGAAGTTCGAAGTGCCTTCTTATGAAGAATTGATAGATTGGGGTAAAGTCACTGTCACCAAGTCACCACTTACTGTCAGTCTTTCTCCCGAGGATCTTCAAAACATTAAAGGTAATGCAAAGGAACCTATAAAGCAGATTACTACATTATTTGCCCTCCCAAATGATTCTCAAGCAGTCGAACGAAACGTAAAAGAAGTCACAGAGGCCTCACGTTTAGTCTACGGCCACGATGCAAGAGACGAGTTCATAGGAGAGATGATCCTCTCGCGAATACCAAAAACTGGATCAAAATCAGCCTTCAAAGAAATCAACTAGTTGTCTGGTATGCTTCCTCGGGTGTTAAGGCGGGTGGGACTCGATTAGCTGGCTCTACCTCATGACGAGTCCTGGGTAGCTCAATGCAGCTGAACCAGCGAGAAGCTGCCTCTTTTCATGGTGTTTCCAAAAATTTTAAAAGTATGATATCTCGTCATATTCGGTTTTAATGGCTTATTTTTATTGTTCCTCGATCAAAACGAATTAAAACAGCCATTTATTCAAATGTATGTAAGCTCCGTCAAAAATTTAACTTACCTAAAAAAACGCAATTTTCACTAAAATTTCGAATTTTCGAGCTCTTTGGTCAGGCCCAAGACGAACTTGGTTAGAGCCCATATTTTGCACATTTCTTATTGAGCCCTAAAAGGCAACTTTTCCAACGTATTACGTTCCCGCTACTAAAAATTTTTGTTTTTCGGTACGCCCTACTGTACAACGTTAGACAAATTATAGAATACGTCTTTAAGAGAGGGACTGGTTGTACACACAATATCGGTTAACTCTGTAGAGTAAAAGAAATGGGCAAGGAATGCCTAAGGAAACTTACCCAAAGCAGGTGTTGGAGTTTAAGCCAGTTGGTAAAAAAGGGTCGCAACACCATGAAAGGACAGGTAAAAGTGAAGTCGGAAGATGCTTAAACCTAAACCAGAAAAAAGAATAATAAGAAGTAGCGTAGGTTATATGGCGTCGGAAGACATCTATAATTAGGTAATTTTCAAAATATATATCTTAAACCGCACCTTAGCATACGATAAATACTTAGAATTTTTAACATTATAAAATCGCGAGTAAGTTCTTGGAAAGGCTGTGGAACACTGCATTATGCTGGCGAGAAACTGCAATCTCAATAGAACATAATCATACCGAACAAATGTGAAAGTAAATCTCGAAATCATCCTCGAAGTGTTCACGAAACATTCACTTTTATAGAAAGTTATTGACAGAACTCATTTCCTGCTCAAAACCCAAAACACATTCCTGGTGTTGAGGAATAAGTAAACGAATGCAAATTAATATCATAATCAAGAAAAAAAAGCTATTGGCCGAAGTGGATCGCGTAGTAAATCTTAGATTAGCATGCGTTCGGTATTCCGAAACCAAATCTCTCTACTCTTATATGTAATAGAGAAAAACATCGAGTCGCTGCATCAAGCAGTAGTCGATACATATCTAGGCGATAAGGCGAAATTAGTCATTGACAAGTTGAAGAAGAATTAGCAAATTGGTTTAAACATGAACGATCACCGGATATGCCTTTAAGTAAGAGTAAAATTGTACATTACGTTTAGAGTTTCACCGTTCATGGCTACAATGAATTAGATCAATTGGATCGATGAAATTGGCAATAATAGCTGGGGTTGAGGCATAGAGGCCATCCTTTTAAACATTCCAATTTAATAACTGTTTCGTCGCGAGAAGGTATTACAAAGCCACGAACGACGAGAATCCACTTTCATAGGATCGTGCCGCATTTCTCCTTACCATGTATATTTAAGAGAACACAGCATGAATCATCTAGGAATGTAAAATGGAGCTCAGGAACGAAAGCAACCTTTTGCGAGGGAGGGCAGTTACCACCACTAGCCGAACTTACAAGCGATACAAAATAGATTCCAGAGCTATAAGTGAATTCTTCTCTTTCTCGTTCTATTCTCTACTTTCTGCAATCTGTTCCTCTAATGTAACCTCACTCCAGTTGTTTTTCCTGTGGTAAACAAAAGTTGTTACGAATGCCAAGTGTGTGTTCTTTCTTCGCAAACATTACCCTTCCTCTGCGATTTCTCTTTCGGAAGCACTTCAGTCCAAGATAAGTCATACGGCAGATTCCTCTCCTTTATCAGCAGCTAACAGGGAAATATTCCAATTGGACAATAAAGCATAGGGATATATTATATTATGTCACCTCTCTATGATAGAACTATGTATCGTCATAACATAGAAAACACACGAATGAAATATATTTTATACCATCATAGAGAAGCTTGACATCGAGATAAACCTACTCAAGTTAATTGAATCACTTAAAAGTTACTGAAAGAATCACGATTATTTTAAAAAATAATTCTTACATTGGCGAACAATGTATTACCATTTCTATTGTGATTCTTTCAGTATTAGATTAAACTTCTACAGTAACTGTTTGCATACACATTTTCTACTTCAGGAAACAAAATAGCCATTCACTGATAAGGAGAACTATTTGGCTAAAAACGAATATATCAATTAACTCGGCCTGGAGCGTTACACTCCGATGTATTTATATTAGTTAATTTATGATACCAATCAAAGAATCGGTAAGGGTTATTTCTTAATCTTCATTTTCAGAGAAGGTTCGCATCTTCTACTGTTTTTTAATATCTCCTCTTTCCTAAATCAGTCTAATAAAAAATAATAGGGGAGATCGACTGATTTGGGTGGAATCTTAATGCAATTTCCATTGTAAAAGTATCTTCAAATCCTCACATAGTGTACGGAAAGACTCATTCTGAGATGAAATCCTAAGGCTCAAGGGACCAATCCCCTTGACGGCAAATTCGATTTATCAAGCCAAGTTCATGCATTTCGCTTAAGATTAAATGGATAATTTGGCCTGCTAAAGTATTGGTATGAATGAATGACCGAATATATATATTATATATATATATAAAATTTTTAGTTCTTAGCATTGGCGATTACGAATATTTTGCGGCGTCGATTCGCAGGGATCGACTTCCGACTATTCTGTGAAAGTTAACTAATCCAATTTGATGGAAATTTCCAAGGTTTTTTCAAGCTACTCTGCGTTCCTTACGTGGAAAATATTTCAACTCACCTGCGTATGCCGCCTTCCGTCGCGTGGCTTCCCTAATTGCTAATACATAATTGCATAGTAGAAATGCGATGGCCATAGGCTTTTCAATGTCAAATAATGAGTGTGGCTGTGTAGATTCGCTTCAAGGATTAATAGAAATTCTTGCACGTTATTAAAATTCAACGTCTCGCTTTCCATAACGCAAATTCATTCATTTCATCTCAGAACCGACCGCAGAGGAGGCAAAGAGTGCCGAAAAATATGCATTATAAAGTTAATTTTAATCCTTTGCTAAAATTAATTCTATCGGAAACTTGAAAGAAAAGCAATTATCGGACGACCGAAGCAGAGGGAAATTCCACAGTCTCATAGTATCTCTCATAGAATTAAGGGAACGTGGAAGATGCTTGATGTACTTCTATAAATTATTTTTAAAATTGACTACCTACATCTTTTACCCCTTGAGAATCAACTAGTCTGGTCTAGGAACTTCAGCTTCTTTTACATATATCTAGACGGTAGTCGCTTTAACGAGAGTTCCTTTAATGAGAGTTCATGATTCCATCGAGAAGATATCGGCCGTTGATACATAAATGAAACACGGAACTTAGGAATCTATTCCATTATTGAGTTATGTTTAACGTTTAGGATATTCTTACACTACAAAGGGCAAACTGTAAAGTACGTACCCATCTTCCGAGAAAGAGAGCGCCGACAGCCTTCTGAATCGTCAACGTCCGTCGACTTTGCCTTGCACTCGTGGAGAATTATCCTTTAGCGTGGGCGAATAGCACAGTGCAAACTGCCGCATACTTTTCCTGTCGCTCAGAGACGAATTTATCAGGACACTAGAAAGGAAATAAGGCATTGTAAACCCTAAGAGTAACATAAAATCATCGAATCGGAAGTTCGTTGCAATCGCGAAGAGTCATCCGTAAGATATAACACCGATAAATATTGAAAAACTAGATGTATAGACTTCTCAAAAGTTCTTACATTGCCAAGGAGTCCAACGTTGAGACACTCCAGCACAGACAGGTTCGCTCCGTTCAAATGCTCCGACTTTTATGAGTCAACTGCACAAAAGTGACCGCACCGATTCCGCCAAAATTGACTTCCTGAACATTCATACCAACACTACGAATACAGGATGGAAAAGGGCGGTATATGACTTCTCATTTTCTATCATAGCGAAGCGCGGATAAATATGTTTGGTAAGGGATACGGTTTCATCATTCGAATGCTTATTGTATATTGTGTTTTCATAAAATTTTTTATGCGATATATCAGAAATATTCATTTTCTAAACTTCTTCAATTCTTTAATCAATGAATTTACATAGTATTTGAGGAGGATATGTTTTGACGAATTTACTCTTCTCAATGGATTGTCAATAAGGATTGGTGAGTTAAAGTTTTAAAAACCTTTCTACACTACATTGAAATTTATAAGGATTAAAATCTTGGAAGTAATGATTGTAATCAATTTCATATTTCCTTTAAGTGGAATCATATGGGTTTCCACAAAATAACCAGCTAATACTTTTCATTGAAACTTAACAGTTAAACAGTTTTACTGCCTAAAATTTTAGAAGAAATGCTACATTTTCCTACATTCATTATTTCAGACTAAGGTAGGAGGAACAGGGAAGTGCAATTGCTTGTAAATATCCATAGGGATCCCATCAGTGTGTGCTACTGATTTCATATTACAGATGCTTGCAAGATATTTTTTACATTTAAACTGCACTGCATCTCTTTATTTAAAATTTTACATTTTCTGAGTATCTCCATCTACATCTATTATGTAGAAGAATTTTTAAATTTATTGAATTGGTTTGTCCTTACTCTCATCAACTAATTTCATTTTATTTATCTTTGAGGGTGAATGAATGTTTTTTTACAAGAAAATATTAAGTTTCCTAAACTCTGAATAAATAACCTCATCGATTAAATACATTGCTTTTGTTGATTTCCAAAGAGAATGCCATCTTTATGAGCACTATTTTCTCAAGTTCTAATTTCATGTTTAACACCTTTATTTACAAATTGTGTAAGTCAAGAGGAGGCCATGGTAGATGCAATTGATCTAACTGCTCGACAGCTAACAATTTGATCTGCATTCTTTGATGTGAAACAAGCAGTGATTTCAGAGTATGCAATTGTGGCTATCAATCAACAAGTTGTTGTCATTCCTTAAGTCAAAGGTAAAGAAGGTGTTGTTTAATGCTGAAAATCAGTTGCAGCTTTTTAGGAGACCCTAAAAATTCCCTTGTCATGGGAATCTTCTCAAATCTTGACTACAAGTTTTTAAAAACATATGCCATACATTATTTTTAAGATAAATGGGAATATTACATAGAAGAATATTTAATTTTATTTACTTTGTCCTTACCCTCATCTACTAATTTCATTTCATTTATTTTTGAGTGTGAATGAATATTTTTTAAAAGAAAACGAATGTTCATACTTTATTTTATATTCATTCATAGTTATCATCGATTAGATTCATACTTTTCCATCAAGCTATAATCTTTTGAAAGCATTTTCCCTTTTGATTCCAGCTGCATGAAGTAAGTAAATATGTGGTTGCTATACTGAGTAAAATTAACATTTTCATCATTATCGGGCTCTGGTATAGCCAACAAGGTAATGCATTTGTATCTACTGTAGAGATCCTTGTTTCGATTCCCAGTTGGTTCTGTCCTCAGAGCCTCGGCTGTCTTAGGACTTTTAGAATAACTACTCCTGTCTCAATAAATTATTTGTTGAATTTCAACTTGGAGAAGAAGTAAAAAACTCCAAATAGTTTAATATGTCTAAGAAACCACTTTAATATCATTTTATCTAAGAGGATTTTGCACACCGATATGGGTAGGTGTTAGCATGGGATAACCAAAATTTCATTTATTACTAATTTAGTAAATGCACTTTGATAACTCAACTAAGCAAGTAAATTTGAATCTTTCTAATTGCTGTACAACTTCATTTAAGAATTAGATCAAGGCTGAGACTACTACTGGCTTGTCAGACACAAAGTTCTTACTTTGGATATCAGTCACCAGCTCCCCTCATAAATGCAGGCTAAAGGCCAATTGTAATACATTTACAGTATGTAGTCTCTAAGAATAAAAAATCAGGCACACTGGTATAACATAATGAACCAGTTGAATCTATATTGCAGATGGTGAAAATCTACAAAATATTTTTCAGAAGATATTTGTAGGTTTCCAATCAGTATTCTCTGATAAGAATGTCAACTGCTTTAGGTATTAAAAAATATTACCTGCAACATATTGTTCAATTTCTTCTTCTGCAGCTGCATGATTTGGTTTGAGAAGAATCTGTTTGATATTACAGTGCATACTCATAAATATGAAGGTCTGGGAAAGACTATATTTGCCCTCCTTTTTGTGTTATGACATACGAGTGTTGGGTTGATACTAACTCTGCTTAGACTCTTATAATAAGCATTTATTTTATGAACCACTTTGGGGATTAATTCAAGATACTATCTGAAATTACAAAATGTTGTAGAATGGTTGACTCAAGTTGACAATAATTGACACTGTGACCATTTTACAAATGAGTCTAGTTTTAAGATGTAATTCTGAGTGTGTAGAATGTGTGAATTATTTTCAGTAAACATAGATATACAATAAGTAACCCAATACTTCAATGATTCCAGTATTGTTAATCATATGTAAGACATTAATTATCTAGACCCTTATTTTCAAATCAATCACAAAAATTTTAACATTAACATATGTGGCCATAATAGCATTAAAAATTGTTTATCTAGTTGCATTGTATCCAAATTACCAAAAGATGCCTGAATATACCTGAATTTCATTGAAAATAAGGATTAATTTTGCAGTTTCATTTGAAAAGGATAATAATGTGTTGCAGTGTGCAAAGTATAGTCTCAATCAAAGTTTTATCCATTTTGTCAAGTCTAAAGTGCAAGTGTTTTAGTGCTAAAATTTCATAAGTTTTGTATGCATTTCATAGCTGTGTTCCACATTATGAATATTTTATATATTTATTTGTCTTCCTTTTATTGGTGTCATTTTTAAGTTTCAATTTCACAGCTTCTTGATTTACTTTTTGGTGTATCGTCTGCTTGTTTTAAGGTTTGGTACATAAGCTGTTTCTGATTTTTATGTAAACTACTATTTCATATTATGCTCTACATTATTTGAGGCTTCACTTGACTTCTGTATTCAGCCAAAATTTGCTGCATTGATTTCTATTATTAGTTTAGCTACTCCTAGTCAAGGAATGGGTTTTTGGGTGAATCTGGGTAAGATGGCGTGCAACCAGAAAAATACCAAGGAAGAATAGACTTGAAGAAAGTCCAACAGGTCAGGGAATTGAACCCAGGTCTCCCAATCATGGGTTGGGTGCTCTGTCAGTTGAGCTATCTCACCGGAACATTATCTCTAGCTATTCAGTAATTGGGAGACCCGGGTTCGATTCCCAGTCCTGTCTGACTTATTTCAAGTCTATTCTTCCATGGGCCAATCCCAGTTTTCTTTCTTGTAATATTAAAAATGTACATGCTTACTGAACTTGCTTATCTTCATTATATCTTTTGTATATTTGAAATTTCTTGATACTGGTCTCTTTTCATCAATACAGTATTATAATTCCATTCTTTCTGCTTTCCTTTTAACAGTTTCACTTTTTTCTATGGAGTTTTAGTTGGCATAACTGCCAACTTTTATTTCATATAATGCATGTATTTCAATCTTGAAAATGCCATATTTACCAAGGTGTATACCAAGCATAAGAATACAACATACACCATAATATTAAAAGGAAAATTTTGACAAAAAAAGTTATCTGTAATATAAAAGGATTGAAACTCCAAATGAGATAACTCAACGTTAAAATTTATTGATTCTTATATAATTTAGATGGCTTCTTAAAAAGTTGATTTAATACTAAAGCAAAATATGGAAAGATGGGTAACTCAAAAATCTCATATTTATTTAACTGAGTTGAAATGAATAGCAGTATGTGCATACAAAGCAGCTAGGATTCAGCCATTGATTTTAGAGAAAGGTGCCTGTTATATGTCAATAAATATGGTATTTTATGATATGCTAGAAATTTTGAGTTATTGTATTCATTTGAAAGAGTGAGTAGTTTTTGCTAAGATTTATAATGAAAGAATTCTGTTCTGATTCATCTGATAGACATAGTTTTACTGTGTCTATATGAAAAATATGATGTAATGAACATAAAAATAAGTTGATATGAAAGTGATGGCTTACTTGATGTTTTCATTAATATTTATGCATTTAGCATGGATTTTGTTAAATGTAACAACTGGCTTCTATCATCAACACAGTTTAAGAGATCCTTCAGAAATTACTGTAAATACCTTCTCAGAAGGTCCACATATAGATAAACTGCTTCTGTTTTTTAGATTATCTGCATTTTGTATCATAATTTAGATTTTTTGTTCAAGGAATGCAACTCAGAAAATGCTTTGTATAGTCTAAAATGAGTTTTCTTGATACAATAATTGTTAAGTTCAAAAGTCATAATATATTTTGCTCAGATATATGTTTTGTTATCTACGAAACAAAGACAAATTGGTCTTGCCATAATGTTCCCCATAAGATCTTAGGATCCTAATCAGAGCTTTTAGCTTTGTATATTGAAAACTATATTTCCAATTAAATTCATAAAAATTAATCAGTAGCAACTTCTAGATTACTTATTATAGTAACACATTTAATGAAGTGTTACAACATGGACTGCTTTCAGTGGAAAAATTTTGTATTGATTAAAATTGGAATATTATATATTCAGGTAACTAAATATTGCAAAAAAATAAAATAAATATCACTGTTATTTATAATAATGTTGTAAAGACCTCCAAAAGTATTTGCTGCAATTTTTCTGCCTTCTGCAATGTAATTGCCTTCATGTCTTATGCCCTAAAAGTTAAATTTTGGACAAAGTTTTGAGTCACTCAAAGTCATTTCTTAAGTTTGTCTGAAAAACGTGACCCTGAGAATAAGTTAAGGAATAAAAGCTCAAGTTTTGCAAAATTTGACCAAATATTGATTTCTGTTTCTGAGTTACTTCATGTATCTGTCATGTTAATAAGTCATTCAGATATACGAAGTAGTTTATTCATTTACAATTTTTTTTTCTAAGCCCTGCAAGCAAGAAAAATATTTCTTGTGAAACTCTAAATTGGCAAAAGTTTTGCACCATTTCATAGGAAGTTGTGTGAGAAGATTTTTGATAGAACTCAACAAGTGTTACAAGAGAGTATGCCATTTGGGACCATAAAAAAGGAACCGAAGACATACAATCTGATAGTGTTGAATTTGGACTAATTTTCTATCAAATTTTTAACATATCCACATATTTCCTAAAGAAGAATTTATATAACAATTGTAAATATTTTATTATAGAAAGAAGAATATACGAGGAAACCAAAAAAGTTCTTATGATAGCAGCTGAATAAATTTGGAACATATGACAACACCTACAAGTTGAGCAGTGTATACCCTGACAACTTTGCTTACATATAGTTTTCCACCAAAAATCACTAAAGATTTTCCAGCTCATAGTAAACCTAAAAGTTTTAAATGAAAATAAAAGAGTTAAATGATACTGACTCCTTCATGATAAAATTCCAATTCTTTAGGGTCCATCAACTGAATCCACTGAAGCTTTTCATAGCTTTGGCCTTGTTTAGATTTACAGCTTTGGTCTCCTCACCATCCACAAGACTATATGCCACTGATTAAAATAAATAAAATCACATGCTACATAATTGAAATTCTATTATCCTTTTAAATTAAATTATTCCTCTGGTATCCACTTTCTGCAAATATTTATTGATGAAGAACAAAGTGGATAATCAAGCAAATATAATTAGACTCAGAGATAAACAAGAGAAAATATTGCTTCTTCATAATAAGAAAGGAAAAGCATTTCCTTCTCATCTAAATTCAGAGCTGGACTGACACTATACAGGAGAATACTATGTAGATTACTTATGGGATATCAAATAAAATACCTATATTATTAATTCTAATGAGAAGTTTTAATATTTTAATTAAGTTTATCAGGAAAAATTGTTTATGATCAAGTCTTAAAACATCTACTGAGTTAGTTTGATATTCGATAGTTGAAGTTAGGGTAACTCAAAAACAAATCATGTATCCAGCCATGATCTTAGGAGGATTATAAAGATGGAAATAAACAATGCTGAAAGATATTAAATATATTTTAATGTTATATTATTTTACTTATCAAAGGAAATAGATGATAGAGAATATGGAACTAAATTTTTTGACAGATGATGGGTCCCACTTGAATTTGGCAGTACTTACATACATGTATGTACATACTTCTATTGCTACTACACTTGCTTTGAAAAATTAATGCTGAAAAAAGCAATCATTTAAGATACCCATATCTATGTTTAATTGCTTATGTAAATAACCAAAGTTTATTTTCATTCACCAATTGATTGCCAATGGGGTCAACGATGTAACTCTGGTTTAACTCTTTAATGTAATTTCAGGAAAGGAAAGTTTAGAGCAAGTTCTTTTTCTCTGATTTTTCGTTAAATCATTATTACTTTTATTCTTGAAGGAAACTGAATCAACAATGTTGCCTTGCAAATAACATATAAGAGGACTGGAAAATTTAATTTAGGTATTTTAATAATTAGGAATTGGTAGGAAAATAAAGAAGAAAGCATTTCAAAAGGAGGCATGCTGCTATGTAATTGAGATCTCAGGTCTAAAAAACGTAGTCAAAGGGAGAGAAGTCAGTTAATGACAGGTGCAACCTTATCAGCAGATATGTTTGGAATTAACATGTTAGATCAATCGATGAATTGATAGACATTGAAATCATTAAAAGATATCACATTTACCCAAAAGAAGTATGCCACACAGAAACCATGCAAAAATTATATATGAGAGACATTAAGGAATATAGCGGATTTACAATCAAAAACAATGAAACATTTTTTTAATCGTCACACCAAGACATACTTATCATTCTAAATGAGCAAAAAGTTGGCAACAGTCTTTCTTGTGCATCGAATGTGGAGCTATTGGAATCACAGATTACGAAAGTCAAGAAAATAATTGGGACGCTTAAAAAAATAACCTAGACAGGGCTTAGGGAAGGGGGCTTATTTATCGACACTATCTATTATATATAGCTAACTCTCCGGTGAAATTTTTACGACGTACTGGCCCCACCCTATAGATACCGAAATAATTCAGACTTCGACGCTAGCAATCATTGGTTCAATTCCAGAAGGTCCCAAAAATCGCAATTTTCCTATAAGAATGCATTGCGCGGATTTTTGAAAATTATTTTGAGGCACTTATCGGTAAGATAGAGGAACCAAAATCTCGCAGGTTGATGTAGATGTAGTCTTCTATAGCACCAATGGAAGAAAAGTCACAAAATGACCGTGAGTTCGACGCCAGGTGGGTGCAAAATTCTTCCATAAAAAATGCATTGCTGCAATTTTTGAATTTTTTTTTTTTTCAATGTCTTACGGATAAGCTGGAAAGATAAAACCCGGAATGGTGACAGAGGCGTTGAAAAACATTCTTTCACGCGGTCACCGTTTCTCTAGTGGTCCTTGGTTCGATGCAAGAGCGTCATTTCGATTCTACCATGCATTTCAAACGGG
Organism: Pachydiplax longipennis; assembly: GCA_036926295.1. Taxonomy (NCBI): domain Eukaryota; kingdom Metazoa; phylum Arthropoda; class Insecta; order Odonata; family Libellulidae; genus Pachydiplax; species Pachydiplax longipennis. The sequence goes on from JAVFKF010000004.1 coordinate 6,510,101, forward strand.
GATAACGGAATCTTATTTTAGGACCTCCCCGATAAGATATTGAATCGAAACTTTGGAACAAGTAAGGATGGCACTTATCTAATATTAATTTGCTATTTTCCTTCACGAAAGGGTGCTGAGGTCGACACCAGGCTGTCATTTTGCGAATTTTTGAAAATTGCATTGAGGCCGTTCTCAGTGCGATAGAGCAATCAAAATCACGGTGTTTGCAGATGAGATGTTCTTTCATAGTACCAATGGAAAAAATGTTACCAAATGTCCGCGATTTCGACGCCAAGTGGGTGCGAAATTCTTCCGTAAGAAATGCATTGCTGCAATTTTTGTCGAATTTTTAAAATCCTTTCCCCATTAGCTGGGAAAATAAAAGCCGGAATAGGAACGGAGGCGTTTGAAAACATTCTTTCGCGCGCACAGTGGGCTAGAATCGAAAAAAGCTGGCCAAAAATACGAAAACGCTTTTTTTGAGTGAGGACTACGAAACTTCGCATGATTGATTTAGAATAAATTCTGCATACAACTATGGAGATCATTTAAGTAAGATCCTTCCCATTAAAATTATACAGGGGGTCAAAGTTGACCAATTTTTGCGAAAATTTCCAGTTTTCGATTTTTCACGAAATTCTTCGACTTCAAGTCAATTTTGAACACAAACTAGGAAAATCATCGGGTAAAATATGATGCCATTTTATAAATATGTTCTTTATCCTTCATAAGACTTGGTTTCAATGAGCTCTGGTGAATATTTATGTACTTTACATGACAAAATGGCGGACCCTCATTTTGGAACAAATTTTTACCTAAAGCGAGAAAAAAAGTTGATTGAGACACCGTGTGACACGGAGTTATTTACACCACGATAAACTACAAACCTTCCTTAATGGGAATCTGAAATAACATCTTGCCCCAATTTGCCCCAATAATTTATAAGTCGACTTTTCGACAACGCTGCAAGGGCCAAATCCGCGCGGCGGAGCACCGTCCTCCGCTCCGCTCTCGTGTTTTGGGAGGAACAGCGAACCAATACGTTTCTGATTCGTTTTTTGTAGATTTTAAGCATTATTATACTTTGTACATATCTTAGATATCAATATTCATTACAAAGTCACCATTTCTTGTAGGGTGATGATTGTAAAAAATGAAATGGGTTATGCTTTAAAGCATGAGACCACGTAAGCGATATTAATATCATATATTAGTTTACTTTTGTGCGATAATGCTAAATTTCTACTCAATCATGCAGTCAAAGTTTTAAGTGAGTTTATAATGAAGTATACGGTGTTTTTATAAATTACCTTCTCTATTAAATGCATTCCTCGTCTGAAGAATCTTCATCCCCATAAGCCAATTCCTCCTCATTGTTCATGACTAGGAGCCCCTTAAGCTCCTTAAAACTTAGCCCCTTTGCTCATATTTCTCGATCCTTTCGTTGCTCAAACTGGTGCCGATATTGAAATTAGCGGATCAGAAGTTAGAAGTAATCTTCGGAACAAATCTTCGTTCGTGGCCACTCTGGAGTGTTTCCTTGTGTATCTCTCCCGGTATTTCCTTGCGTCCTTATTCCGGGCCTCCATCGCCTCTTCTGTCAGTTGCCCTAACGGAAGGATTGCCTCTTTTGCTATTTCAGCCCCGTGTATAAGTACTTTATGTACTGTTGGTGGCATATAGTAACACGGATATAATCGGACATACATCTCTGCTGTAGCACAGCAATAATCTTTGAACGCTATTTCATTTAGTGGAAAACCACTTGAAATTGCTTCAAGATATTGGCAAATCTTTTTATGAGATCTACGTCAATTCCTTTTAAGAAATGTTTAACTAAATTAGCATTGGGAAACGGTAGTTTACGAAAAACTTAATCATGTAAAGCAGACCATATACAGAACTCTTATCTTTGTAAGTGAAAATTTTAACTTTTACTATTTCAGTTTCCTGATTTTTACATTTAATAAAAGATTACGCATTAATAAAAATAACTTCAACCTTGTACCTATTATTTCAGCTGCTAGACGCGGACTTTCAAAGAAACGCCTTGATGTATTTCTATCATTTGTGGAGCCATATCCTGGTTTAGGTACATCTACAATCAGTCCCATCTTTTTTCTACACACTTTCTGAATATGAGATTTTCTCTTCTCAAGAAGTAATATATTGTTACCACGAGCCTATGTAGGAATATTAAGGTTAGTTCAACGGGTACGTCTTATGACAATACATCATACTCATCAATATGGTACTCTCACCTGCCATTGCTTAAAGATAAGTATGTAAGATATATGCAATAAACATTCAAAAAATCTTATGTAGCAATGCAGCGTATAAATGCCAAAGGACAAATTTTCTTCGTCAACGTTTCGATTACTAATCGCCGATAGATCGTTCATCTCCGAAATTTTCGCCCCGCAAATGTAGGCGCAGGTATTCAACAAGAGCAGATTGCCCCGCTTTGAATCCTTCTAAGTGAAGCTTCCGAATCAAATAATTCGTTACCAGCCGCTTTTTTAGAGCAAATGCCTCATCTTTTACCTCCATCATTTTATTATGAAGCATTAAACGATTAATGATCATATCAGCCATGTTTTTTGCAGAAAACTAATTAAATTACGTATAAATACACTGCAAACCTGGAAAAATTATTATAATATATGAAAATGCAACATGGATTTCGTAACTATTTCTTTCCTTCAGTAACACGTGCAGGACAAAGGGAGTAGAAAGCACTCAAACAATTATGAGCACATTTTAAAACGATCAGAAAATACATCACATTTTACCACTATATTCTGATACATTAAATAAAAGGGAAAGTATAATGAAAAAACATACCTCACGAGATATAATTCCTATAAAATATCTAAAACCTCACACGAGGAATGGTACCAGGAGATTGTCGAAGACTTCTTGTTTCACAGGACTGTCGTAGTAAAGGAGAGAGCACAAAACACAGCCACCTCTTATCCACTGTTCAAATAGAACTGAACTATTCCTATGCTTATAAGGAAGATTCACGGAAATGCAATTCGAAGGGTACCGTTAATCCGCAAAAGCGCAGCTGCCTGTCATAAAACGAACTCTTTGCAGAATTTTCTGAGCTCCAGAGCACTGCAACGGTCACTAAAACAACTCCAGATGTTGGTAAAATTGGTATTTGAAGAAAATGATACGCTATATTCCACCATTTTCATAGTATTAAAAACATTGTTTTTCTTAATAACTGAAATACACAAAGTGACGGCTTGTTCTATCGAATTTGTAATAATATTTTCAGTATTGTAGAGAGTGAGAGTGAAGAAGTATTCAGTATAAAAATCACAAACATATCTTAAGCAACTTACGAGTAAAAGTTAAAAAATATATACCTGACATGTGTACAAAGTATAATAATGCTTAAAATCTACAAAAAACGAATCAGAAACGTATTGGTTCGTTGTTCCTCCCAAAACACGAGAGCGGAGCGGAGGACGGTGCTCCGCCGCGCGGATTTGGCCCTTGCAGCGTTGTCGAAAAGTCGACTTATAAATTATTGGGGCAAATTGGGGCAAGATTTTATTTCAGATTCCCATTAAGGAAGGTTTGTAGTTTATCGTGGTGTAAATAACTCCGTGTCACACGGTGTCTCAATCAACTTTTTTTCTCGCTTTAGGTAAAAATTTGTTCCAAAATGAGGGTCCGCCATTTTGTCATGTAAAGTACATAAATATTCACCAGAGCTCATTGAAACCAAGTCTTATGAAGGATAAAGAACATATTTATAAAATGGCATCATATTTTACCCGATTATTTTCCTAGTTTGTGTTCACAATTGACTTGAAGTCGAAGAATTTCGTGAAAAATCGAAAACTGGAAATTTTCGCAAAAATTGGTCAACTTTGACCCCCTGTATAATTTTAATGGGAAGGATCTTACTTAAATGATCTCCATAGTTGTATGCAGAATTTATTCTAAATCAATCATGCGAAGTTTCGTAGTCCTCACTCAAAAAAAGCGTTTTCGTATTTTTGGCCAGCTTTTTTCGATTCTAGCCCACTGTGGCGCGGTTCAACCTTTCTTTAATGGTCCTTGGTTCGATGCAAGAGCGTCAAACCGATTCTACCATGCATTTCTACGGGGTTAGCAGAATCTTAATTTCCTAATAAGATACTGAATGCTAAATTTTCACCGACTAGCTTGCAGTATGCAAGCAACTTTAACTCGTACATAACTATCTATAACTATATGTTCGGACTCAGAACTTATTCAATGTAACATTTTGGCATTCACCACTCTTCAATTTGCATTTTCTGGCCATAAAGTGATCGCGCTTGTCGAATGATGGCATCAGCCAAGAAGTAAGACGATTTAATCAAGTAAGCCAAATTTAACACCATGACTTCGCCAGTGCATTCCAACAATAAATCCTTCTTAATGAGAAGCTGGGGCCATAGATCAAACAAGAGCCGAAAAAAAGATGTTCTAAAGCATCATGTCAGATATTCCATTGACGATTCTCTTGCATAACTATACGTCCGCTGTTATTGCTTTTCTCCCGGAATCCCGTCTCTATGTATAGTGTTTCTAGTGTTCATTTGTTGATAAATTGCTCCTCATCAATTACGATCACTAGCTTCAAAGACGGTGAGTGTAATCTCTCCATGTAAATTATCGAATTTATTTGGTCATCAAAGGAAAAATGTAATGTAAAATGTAAAAAAATGTGGCATTCGTATAAATTTCATTAAGAGACAGCCATTATAATCTAGGAAGAGATGATTTAGGGATATGGACGTGTAATTTGAAAAGAATACATATAAATATAAATAATATAATGACTTATGGATTTACTCTCGTTTTGAACTTTATTTTTCAAATATCTTGCTTAAGAGAGCGTTTTTTGGGCAAATTTTGGCATAATAAGGCAAATTATTCAAATATTTTGCTTAAGAAGCCGTTTTGTGGCAAATTTCGGCTTAATTTGAAGATTTTCCAAATATCTTGCACAAGAAGCCGTTTTTTGAGGAAATTTCGGCTTAATTTGGAAGATTCTTTCAAGTATCATGCTTAAGAATGCGTTTTTTGGGCAAATTTGGATGTAATACGGAAGATTTTTCAAATCTCTTGACGTTTAAGAAGACGTTTTTTGGGAAAAATTCGATTAATTTGGAAGATTCTAATATCTTGCTTCAGAATACGTTTTTTGAGCAAAATTCAACTTAATTTGGCTGATTTTTGAAATAATGTGCTTAAGAATACGTTTTTTCCGCAAATTTCGGCTTAATTTGGAAGATTTTTAAAAATATCTGTCTTAAGAAGCCGTTTTTTGAGCAAATTTCAATTTAATTTGGAAGATTTTTAAAATAACTTGCTTAAGAATACGTTTTTTGGGCAAATTTTGGCTTAATTTGGAAGATTTTCAAATATCTTCCTTAAGAAGCCATATTTTGAGCAAATTTAGGCTTAATTTGGAAGATTATTGAATATATCTTACCTGAGAAACCGTTTTTTGAAGAAATTTCGGCTTAAATTAGGAGATTATTCAATATATCTTGCGTGAGAAACAGTTTCTTGAACAAATTTCGGCTTGATTTGGAAGATTTTTCAAATACCTTCCTTATGAAGCCATATTTAGCAAATTTCGGCTTAAGTTGGAAGAATACTCAATATATATTGCGTGAGAAACCGTTTTTTAACAAATTTCGGCTTAATTTGATGAGTTTTGAAATAACTTGCTTAAGAATACGTTTTTAGGGCAAATTTCAACTTAATTTGGAAGAATTTTCAAATATCTTGCTCAAGAAGCCGTTTTTTAGGCAAATTTCAACTTAATTTGGAAGATTTTCCAATGATCTGTCTTTGAATCCGTTTTTGGGCAAATTTCGGTTTAATTTGGATGATTCCTCGAATATTTAGCTTAAGAAGCCGTTCTTTGAGCAAATTTCGGCATAATATGGAAGATTATTCAAATATCTTGCTTAAGAAGGCGTTATTTGGGCAAATTTCGACTTATTTGAAAAAATCGTCCAAAATATCTTGCTTAATAAGCCGTTCTTTAGCAAATTTCAGCTTAATTTCGAAGATTTTCTCAAATATCTTGCTTAAGAATCCATTTTTGAGCATTTTTAAACCTAATTTGGTAGATTTACAAATATATTGCTTAAGAATCCGTTTTTTTTCAGGCAAATTTCTACATTGTTTGGAAGATTTTTCAAGTATCTTGCTTAAGAAAGCGTGTTTTGGGCAAATTTTGTCATAATAAGGAAGATTATTAAAATATCCTGCATAAGAATCCATTTTTTGAGGAAATTTCAACTTAATTTTGAAGATTTTTCAAATATCTTGCTTAAGAAGCCGTTTTTTGGGCACATTTTGGCTAAATATGGAATATTATTCAAATATCTTGGTTATTAAACAGCTTTTTGTGCTTTTGTTTTGTCCAAATATCTTGCTTAAGAATTCGTTTTTCAGTCAAAGTTTTGCTTAATTTGGAAGATTTTTTCAAATATCTTGCTTAATTATCCGGTTTTAGGGCATAGTTTGGTTTAATTTGGAAATTTTTTCAAATATCTTGCTTGAGAAGTAGTTTCTGGGCAATTTCGGCTTAATTTGGAAGATTTATATAATATCTCTTTAAGAATCCATTTTTGGAGGAAATTTCAACTAAATTTGAAAGATTTTTCAAATATCTTGCTTAAGAATCCGTTTTTAGGGAAAATATCGTCTTAATTTGGTTGATTTACAAATATTTTGCTTAAGAAGCCGTTTTCTGAGCAAATTTAGGCTTACTTTGAAGATTTTTCTAATATCTTGCGTGAGAAACCGTTTTGTGAGCAAATTTCGGCTTAATTTGGAAGATACTTCAAACATCTTGTTTAAGAATCCGTTTTTTGGGCAAATTTCGTCTTAATATGAAAGATTTTCCCAATATCTTGCTTAAGAGGCCTTTTCTTAAGCAAATTTCGGCTTAATTCGGAAGATTTTTCAAATATCTTGCTTAAGAAGCCGTTTTTGAGCAAATTTCGGCTTAAATTGGAAGATTTTTCAAATATAATTCTTAAGAAGCCATATTTTGAGCAAATATAGGCTTAATTTAGAAGATTTTTCGAATATCCTGCATAAGAAGCCGTTTTTTGAGCAAATTTAGGCTTAATTTGGAAGATTTCTGAAATAACTTGCTTAAGAATACGTTTTTTGGACAAATTTCAGCTTAATTTGGAAGATTATCCAAATATCTTCCTTAAGAAGCCCTTTTCTGAGTAAATTTAGGCTTAATTTGGAAGATTTTCCTAATATCCTGTGTGAGAAACCGTTATTTGGGCAAATTACGATTTAATTTGGAAATTTTTTCCAATATCTTGCTTAACAAGCCGTATTTTGAGCAAATTTCGGCTTAATTTGGATGATTATTCAAATATCTTGCTTGAGAAGCCGTTATTTCGGCTAATTTCAACTTAATTTGGAAGATTTTTTCAAATATCTTGCTTAAGAAGCCGTTCTTTGGGCAATTGTCGGCTTAATTTGTAAGATTTTTCATATATCTTACTTAATAATCCGTTTTTTGACCAAATTGCGAATTTAGGCTTACTTTGGACCATTTTTCAAATATCATGCTTAAGAAGTAGTTTCTAGGGAAATTTCGGCTTAATTTGGAAGATTTATCAAATTCCCTGCTTAAGAAGCTGTTTCCTGAGTAAATTTCAACTTCATTTGCTAGATTTTGCAAATATCTTGCTTAATAATCTGTTTTTAGGGCAAATTTTGGCTGAATTTGGAAGTTTTTACAAATATCTTGCTTAAGAAGCAGTTTCATGGGCAATTTCGACTAATTTGGAATATTTATCAAATATCCTGCTTAAAAAGCCGAATCTTGAGGAAATTAAAACTTTATTTGGAAGATTTTTCAAATATCTTGCTTAAGAGAGCGTTTTTTGGGCAAATTTTGGCATAATAAGGCAAATTATTCAAAAATTCTGCTTAAGAAGCCGTTTTGTGGCAAATTTCGGCTCAATTTGAAGATTTGCCAAATATCTTGCACAAGAAGCCGTTTTTTGAGGAAATTTCGGCTTAATTTCGAAGATTCTTTCAAGTATCATGCTTAAGAATGCGTTTTTTGGGCAAATTTGGATGTAATACGGAAGATTTTTCAAATCTCTTGACGTTTAGGATGACGTTTTTTGGTAAAAATTCGATTAATTAAGAAGATACTAATATCTTGCTTCAGAAGCCGTTTTTTGATCAAAATTCAACTTAATTTGTCTGATTTTTGAAATAATGTCCTTAAGAATACGTTTTTCCGGAAATTTCGGCTTAATTTGGAAGATTTTTAAAAATATCTGTCTTAGGAAGCCGTTTTTTGAGCTAATTTCAATTTAATTTGGAAGATTTTTAAAATAACATGCTTAAGAATACGTTTTTTGGGCAAATTTCGGCTTAATTTGGAAGATTCACCAAATATCTTGCTTAAGAAGCCGTTTTTTCGGCAAATTAGGCGTAATTTGGAAGATTTTTCAAATATCTTCCTTAAGAAGCCATATTTTGTGCAAATTAATTTGGAAGATTATTGAATATTTCTTGCCTGAGAAACCGTTTTTTGAAGAAAATTCGGCTTAAATTAGGAGATTATCCAATATATCATGCGTGAGAAACAGTTTCTTGAACAAATTTCGGCTTGATTTGGAAGATTTTTCAAATACCTTCCTTATGAAGCCATATTTAGCAAATTTCGACTTAAATTGGAAGATTATTCAATATATCTTGCGTGAGAAACCGTTTTTTAACAAATTTCGGCTTAATTTGGATGAGTGTTGAAATAACTTGCTTAAGAATAAGTTTTTAGGGCAAATTTCGGCTTAATTTTGAAGATTTTCTCAAATATCTTTGTTACGAAAACTTTTTTGAGCAAATTTCTGCATAATTTGGAATTTTTTTTCAAATATCCTAAGATAAATATCCTTAAGAAGCCGTTTTCTCAGCAAATTTAGCCTTAATTTGGAAGATTACTCAATATATATTGCGTGAGAAACCGTTCTTTAACAAATTTCGGCTTAATTTGGATGAGTTTTGAAATAACTTGCTTAAGAATAAGTTTTTAGGGCAAATTTCGGCTTAATTTTGAAGATTTTCTCAAATATCTTTGTTACGAAAACTTTTTTGAGCAAATTTCTGCATAATTTGGAATTTTTTTTCAAATATCTTAAGATAAATATCCTTAAGAAGCCGTTTTCTCAGCAAATTTAGCCTTAATTTGGAAGATTATCTCAAACGTCATCCTTAAGAAGCCGTTTTTTGGGATAAAATTGAACTTAATTTTGAAGATTTTTGAAATAATTTGCTTAACGATTCGTTTTTTGAGCAAATTTCGGACTAATTTGGAAGATTTTCCAAATACCCTTCTTAAGAAACCGTTTCTTGAGCAAATTTCTGCGTAATTTGCAAGATTTTTTCAAATATCCTACTTAAATAGCCGTTTTGTGAGCAAATTTCGGCTTAATTTGAAGATTTTCCAAATATCTTGCATAAGAAGCCGATTTTTGAGTAAAATTCAACATAATTTGGAAGATTTTTGAAATAAATTATGTAAGAATACGTTTTTTGAGCAAATTTCTGCTTAATTTGGAACATTTTTTCAAATTTCTTCCTTAAGAAGCCGGTATTTGGGCAAATTACAATTTAATATGGAAAAGTTTCCCAATATCTTGCTTAACAAGCCGTATTTTGAGCAAATTTCGGCTTAAATTGGATGAGTTTTGAAATAACCTGCTTAAGAATAAGTTTTTTGGTCAAATTTCGGCTTAATTTTGAAGATTTTTTCAAATATCTTGCGTGAGAAACAGTTTCTTGAACAAATTTCGGCTTAATTTGGATGAGTGTTGAAATAACTTGCTTAAGAATAAGTTTTTAGGGCAAATTTCGGCTTAATTTTGAAGATTTATTCAAATATCTTTGTTACGAAAACTTTTTTGAGCAAATTTCTGCATAATTTGGAATTTTTTTTTCAAATATCTTAAGATAAATATCCTTAAGAAGCCGTTTTCTCAGCAAATTTAGCCTTAATTTGGAAGATTATCTCAAACGTCATCCTTAAGAAGCCGTTTTTTGGGATAAAATTGAACTTAATTTTGAAGATTTTTGAAATAATTTGCTTAACGATACGTTTTTTGAGCAAATTTCTGACTAATTTGGAAGATTTTCCAAATACCCTTCTTAAGAAACCGTTTCTTGAGCAAATTTCTGCGTAATTTGGAGGAATTTTTCAAATATCCTACTTAAATAGCCGTTTTGTGGGCAAATTTCGGCTTAATTTGAAGATTTTCCAAATATCTTGCACAAGAAGCCGTTTTTTGAGGAAATTTCGGCTTAATTTCGAAGATTCTCTCAAGTATCATGCTTAAGAATGCGTTTTTTGGGCAAATTTGGATGTAATACGGAATATTTTTCTCTTGACAATTAAGAAGACGTTTTTGGGAAAAATTCGTTTAATTAAGAAGATTCTAATATCTTGCTTCAGAAGCCGTATTTTGAGCAAAATTCAACTTAATTTAGAAAATTTTACAAATATCTTGTTAAGAAGCCGTTTTTTTCAGGCAAATTTCTACATTGTTTGGAAGATTTTTCAAGTATCTTGCTTAAGAAAGCGTGTTTTGGGCAAATTTTGTCATAATAAGGACGATTATTAAAATATCCTGCATAAGAATCCATTTTTTGAGGAAATTTCAACTTAATTTTGAAGATTTTTCAAATATCTTGCTTAAGAAGCCGTTTTTTGGGCACATTTTGGCTAAATATGGAATATTATTCGAATATCTTGCTTAAGCAGCCGTTTTTTCGGCAAATTAGGCGTAATTTGGAAGATTTTTCAAATATCTTCCTTAAGAAGCCATATCAACTTAATTTGGAAGTTTTTTCAAATATCCTGGTTAAGAAGCCGTTTTTTGAGCAAAATTCAACATAATTTGGAAGATTTTTGAAATAATTTGTGTAAGAATACGTTTTTTGAGCAAATTTCTGCTTAATTTGCAACATTTCTTTCAAATTTCTTCCTTAAGAAGCCGGTATTTGGGCAAATTACAATTAAATATGGAAAGGTATCCCAATATCTTGCTTAACTAGTCGTATTTTGAGCAAATTTCGGCTTAAATTGGATGAGTTTTAAAATAACTTGCTTAAGAATAAGTTTTTTGGGCAAATTTCTGCCTAATTTGGAAAATTTTTTCAAATATCTTGCTTAAGAAACCGTTTTTTCAGCAAATTAAGGCTTAATTTGGAAGATTATCTCAAACATCTTCCAAAAGAAGCCGTTTTTTGGGATAAAATTCAACTTAATTTTAAAGATTTTTGAAATAATTTGCTTAAGAAACCGTTTCTTGAGCAAATTTCTGCGTAATTTGGAAGAATTTTTCAAATATCCTGGTTAAGAAGCCGTTTTTTGAGCAAAATTCAACTTTATTTGGAAGATTCTTGAAATAATTTGAGTAAGAATACGTTTTTTGAGCAAATTTCGGCTTAATTCGGAAGATACTGCAAACATCTTGTTTAAGAAGTCGTTTATTGGGGTTATTTCATGTTAATTTGGATGTTTTTCCCAATTTCTTGCTTAAGAAGCCGTTTTTGAGCAAATTTCGGCTTAATTCGGAAGATTTTTCAAATACCTTGCTTAAGAAGCCGTTTTTGAGCAAATTTCGGCTTAAATTGGAAGATTTTTCAAATATAATTCTTAAGAAGCCATATTTTGAGCAAATATAGGCTTAATTTAGAAGATTTTTCAAATATCCTGCATAAGAAGCCGTTTTTTGGGCAAATTTCAGCTTAATTTTGAAGATTTTTCTAATATCCTGTGTGAGAAAGAGTTATTTGGGCAAATTACGATTTAATTTGGAAAATTTTTCCAATATCTTTCTTAACAAGCCGTATTTTGAGCAAATTTCAGCTTAATTTGGAAGATTTTTCAATATATCTTGCATGAGAAATCGTTTTCTGAGCAAATTTCAACTTAATTTGGAAGATTTTCCCAATATCTTGCTTAACAAGCCGTATTTTGAGCAAATTTCGGCATAATTTGGAAGATTATTCAAATATCATGCTTGAGAAGCCGTTATTTCGGCTAATTTCAACTTAATTTGGAAGATTTTTTCAAATATCTTGCTTAAGAAGCCGTTCTTTGGGCAAATGTCGGCATAATTTGTAAGATTTTTCATATATCTTACTTAATAATCCGTTTTTTGACCAAATTGCAAATTTAGGCTTACTTTGGAAGATATATCTAATATCTTGCGTGAGAAGCAGTTTTTTGAGCAAATTTCAACTTAATTTGGACGATTTTTCAAATATCATGCTTAAGAAGTAGTTTCTTGGGCAATTTCGGCTTAATTTGGAAGATTTATCAAATTCCCTGCTTAAGAAGCTGTTTTCTGAGTAAATTTCAACTTCGTTTGCTAGATTTTGCAAATATCTTGCTTAATAATCTGTTTTTAGGGCAAATTTTGGCTTAATTTGGAAGTTTTTACAAATATCTTGCTTAAGAAGCAGGTTCATGGGCAATTTCGGCTAATTTGGAATATTTATCAAATATCCTGCTTAAAAAGCCGAATCTTGAAGAAATTAAAACTTTATTTGGACGATTTTTCAAATATCTTGCTTAAGAGAGCGTTTTTTGGGCAAATTTCGGCTTAATTTGGAAGATTCACCAAATATCTTGCTTCAGAAGCCGTTTTTTCGGCAAATTAGGCGTAATTTGGAAGATTTTTCAAATATCTTCCTTAAGAAGCCATATTTGGAGCAAATTAATTTGGAAGATTATTGAATATTTCTTGCCTGAGATACCGTTTCTTGAACAAATTTCGGCTTGATTTGGAAGATTTTTCAAATACCTTACTTATGAAGCCATATTTAGCAAATTTCGGCTTAAATTAGAAGATTACTCAATATATATTGCGAGAGAAACCATTTTTTTAACAAAATTTGGGCTTAATTTGGATGAGTTTTGAAATAACTTGCTTAAGAATAAGTTTTTAGGGCAAATTTCGGCTTAATTTTGAAGATTTATTCAAATATCTTTGTTACGAAAACTTTTTTGAGCAAATTTCTGCATAATTTGGAATTTTTTTTCAAATATCTTAAGATAAATATCCTTAAGAAGCCGTTTTCTCAGCAAATTTAGCCTTAATTTGGAAGATTTTTGAAATAATTTGCTTAAGAAACCGTTTCTTGAGCAAATTTCTGCGTAATTTGGAGGAATTTTTCAAATATCCTACTTAAATAGCCGTTTTGTGGGCAAATTTCGGCTTAATTTGAAGATTTTCCAAATATCTTGCACAAGAAGCCGTTTTTTGAGGAAATTTCGGCTTAATTTCGAAGATTCTTTCAAGTATCATGCTTAAGAATGCGTTTTTTGGGCAAATTTGGATGTAATACGGAATATTTTTCTCGTGACGTTTAAGAAGACATTTTTAGGAAAAATTCGATTAATTAAGAAGATTCTAATATCTTGCTCAGAAGCCGTTTTTTGAGCAAAATTCAACTTAATTTAGAAAATTTTACAAATATCTTGTTAAGAAGCCGTTTTTTTTCAGGCAAATTTCTACATTGTTTAGAAGATTTTTCAAGTATCTTGCTTAAGAAAGCGTGTTTTGGGCAAATTTTGTCATAATAAGGAAGATTATTAAAATATCCTGCATAAGAATCCATTTTTTGAGGAAATTTCAACTTAATTTTGAAGATTTTTCAAATATCTTGCTTAAGAAGCCGTTTTTTGGGCACATTTTGGCTAAATATGGAATATTATTCAAATATCTTGCTTAAGCAGCCGTTTTTTCGGCAAATTAGGCGTAATTTGGAAGATTTTTCAAATATCTTCCTTAAGAAGCCATATCAACTTAATTTGGAAGTTTTTTCAAATATCCTGGTTAAGAAGCCGTTTTTTGAGCAAAATTCAACATAATTTGGAAGATTTTTGAAATAATTTGTGTAAGAATACGTTTTTTGAGCAAATTTCTGCTTAATTTGCAACATTTCTTTCAAATTTCTTCCTTAAGAAGCCGGTATTTGGGCAAATTACAATTAAATATGGAAAGGTATCCCAATATCTTGCTTAACAAGTTGTATTTTGAGCAAATTTCGGCTTAAATTGGATGAGTTTTAAAATAACTTGCTTAAGAATAAGTTTTTTGGGCAAATTTCTGCCTAATTTGGAAAATTTTTTCAAATATCTTGCTTAAGAAACCGTTTTTTCAGCAAATTAAGGCTTAATTTGGAAGATTATCTCAAACATCTTCCAAAAGAAGCCGTTTTTTGGGATAAAATTCAACTTAATTTTAAAGATTTTTGAAATAATTTGTTTAAGAAACCGTTTCTTGAGCAAATTTCTGCGTAATTTGGAAGATTTTTTCAAATATCCTGTTTAAGAAGCCATTTTTTGAGCAAAATTCAACTTAATTTGGAAGATTCTTAAAATAATTTGTGTAAGAATACGTTTTTTGAGCAAATTTCGGCTAAATTTGGAAGATTTTTTCAAATTTCTTCCTTAAGAAGAATTAATTCTTAATTTGAAAACTTTTCCGAATATTTGCTTAACAAGCCATATTTTGAGCAAATTTCGGCTTAAATTGGAAGATTATTCAATATATCTTGCGTGAGAAACCGTTTTTTGAAAAATATTCGGCCTAATTTGGATGAGTTTTGAAATAACTTGCTTAAGAATAAGTTTTTTGGGCAAATTTCGGCTTAATTTGGAAGATTTTTCAAATATCTTGCTTAATAAGCCGTTATTTCGGCTACTTTCAACATAATTTGGAATATTTTTTCAAATATCTTGTTTACGAAGCCATTCGCTGTTCAAATTTCGGTTTAATTTGGAATATTTTTCTAATATCTTGCGTGAGAAGCCGTTTTTTGAGCTAATTTCGGCTGAATTTGGAAGAGTTTTTCAAATATCTTGCTTAAGAAGCAGTTTTCTGAGCAAATTTCACCTTCATTTGGAAGATTCTTCCAATATCATGCTTAATAATCCGTTTATAGGGCAAATTTAGGCTTAATGTGGAAGTTTTATCAAATATCCTGTTTAAGAAGCCGTTTCTTGAGTAAATTTAAACTTCTTTTGGAAGACGTTTCAAGTATCTTGCATAAGAAAGCGTTTTTTGGGCAAATTTTGCCATAATAAGGAAGATTATTCAAATATCTTGCTTAAGAAGCCGTATTTTGAGCTAATTTCAACTTAATTTGGAAGATTTTTCAAATATCCTGCTTAAGAAGCCGTTCTTCCGGCTAATTTAACTTAATTTGGAAGATTTTTCAAATCTCTTGCTTAAGAGAGCGTTTTTTGGGCAAATTTTGGCATAATAAGAAAGCTTATTTAAATATCTAGCTTAAGAATCCGTTTTTGTCCAAATTTCGGCTTAATTAATAAGATTTTTTAAAACAACTTGCTTAAGAATCCGTTTTTTGAGAAATTTCAACTTAATTTGGAGGACTTTACAAATATATTGCCTAAGCAGCCTTATTTTGGGCAAATTTCGGCTTAATTTGGAAGATTATTTCAAATATCTTGTCATAGATACCGTTTTTTGAGATAATATCGGCTTAATTTTCAAGATTTATTCAAATATCTTGCTTAAGAAGCCGTTTTCTGAGTAAATTTCAACTTAATTTGGGAGATTTTTCAAATATCTTGCTTAATAATCCGTTTTTAGTGCAAATTTTGGCTTAATTTGGAAGATTTTTCAAATATTTGGCTTAAGAAGCTGTTTTTTGAGCAAATTTCGGCTTAATTAATTAATTATATATATATATATATATACGAGTAAAAGTTGCTTGCATACTGCAAACTAATCGGTTGAATGTGGTATCGTACCAAGATAGGCCTCAAAGCAATGTTCAAAAGACCGCCTGGCGTCGAACTCTGAACCCTTTCGTGAAAGAAAATAGCATATTAATATTAAATAAGTGTCATTCTGACCTGTTCCATAGTTTCGGTTCAATATCTTATCGGAAAGGTCCTAAAATAAGATTCCATTATCACCGTTTGAAATGCATGGTAGAATCGGAATGACGCTCTTGCATCGAACCAAGGACCATTACAGAAACGGTAAACCACGTGAAAGTGTTTTCAAACGTCTCTGTTACCATTCTGAGTTTTATCTTTCCAGCCTATCGGGAAGGCTGGAAAATTGCAGCAGTGCGTTTCTTATGGAAGAATGACGCACCCACCTGGCGTCCAACTCACGGTCGTTTGGCAACATTTCTTCCATATGAACCATAGAAGACTACCTCAACTTCAACCTCCGAGATTTTGGTTCCTCTATCTTACCGATAAGTGGCTCAAAATAATTTTTAAAAATCCGCGCAATGCATTCTTATGGGAAAATTGCGATTTTTGGGACATTCTGGTATCGAACCCATGACAGGTAGCGTCGAAGTCTGAATTATTCTGGTATCTACAGGGGGAGGCCAGTATGTCTTAAAAATCTGCCGTCGACGGCACTTGTGGAACATGCTTGGAATTAGTATCCCCTATAAATATATAGGTATATCCGGAGAGTTAGCTATATATAATAGATATATATATATATATATATATAATACGAGTAAAAGTTGCTTGCATACTGCAAGCTAATTGGTAAAAATTTACAATAAGTTCCCCTTACGGGTGTCATCTTCGAAGCTTATCCAGCAAAATTTTTAAAATTGCCGCAATACATTTCTTACGTTAGAAATTTTCATCCATCTGGCATCGAACTCACGGTCATATGCAACCTTTCTTCCACTGGTTCTATAGAAAACTACTTCAAACGCAAACGCTGTGATTTTGAATAGTCTCCTGCATAAAGAAAGGCCTCAAAACAATTTTTTAAAAATTGCGTAAATGACCGCCTGGCGTCGAACACAGGACCCGTTCGTGAGAGACAATGGCATATGAATGTTAGAGAAGTGCTACTCTGACGTGTTTCAAAGTTTCAATTCAGTATCTTATCGGGAAGGTCCTAAAATAAGATCCGTTTTTCCCGTTAGAAATGCATGGTAGAATCGGAATGACGCTCTAGCATCGAACCAAGGACCTCTAGAGAAGCAGTGGACGTCATGAAGGAATCTTCTCAAACGCCTCTGTCACCATTCCGGGTTTTATCTTTCCAGTTTATCGGGAAGGCATTTTAAAAAATCGTCCCTGATATCAGCAATGCATTTCTTACGGAGGCATTTCGGACCCACCTGGCGTCGAACACACGGACATTTGGTAACATTTCTTCGTTTGGTACGATGGAAGACCATCTCATCTGTAAACACCGAGATTTTGATT
Organism: Pachydiplax longipennis; assembly: GCA_036926295.1. NCBI lineage: Eukaryota > Metazoa > Arthropoda > Insecta > Odonata > Libellulidae > Pachydiplax > Pachydiplax longipennis. The sequence goes on from JAVFKF010000004.1 coordinate 6,527,361, forward strand.
GCTCTATCGCATCGAGAACGGCCTCAAAACAGATTGAAAAAATTCGCGCAAAAGACCACTTAGCGTCGAACTCAGGACTCTTCCGTGAGAGAAGATAGCAAAATAATATTAGATAAGTGTCATCCTTACTTGTTCCAAAGTTTCGATTCAATATCTTATCGGGAAGGTCCCACGCCTCTGTAACCATTCCGGGTTTTATCTTTCCAGCTTATCGGGAAGCCATTTTTAAAAAATCGTCAAAGATTTCCGCAATGCATTTCTTATGGAAGAATTTTGCATCCACCTGGCGTCGAACGCACTGTCATTTGGCTACATTTTTACCATGAGAAGCATAGAAGACTACCTCAACTTCAACCTCCGAAATTTTCGTTACTCTATCTTAACGATAAGTGCCTCAAAATAATTTTCAAAAATCCGCGCAATGCATTCTTATGGGAAAATTGCGATTTTTGGGAATTTCTGGCATCGAACTCATGATAGCTAGTGTCGATGTCTGCATTATTCTGGCATCTAGAGTGTAGGGCCAGTACGTCGAAAAAATCTGAAGTCGATGGCGCTTGTGGAACATGGTCAGAATTCGTATCCCCTATATCTATATATATATATCTATTATATATAGCTTATATCTATTATATATAGCTAACTCTCCGGATATACCTATATATATATATATATATATATATATATATATATATATATATATATATATATATATATATATATATATCTATTATATATAGCTAACTCTCCGGATATACCTATATATATATATATATATATAGATATATATATATAGGGGATACGAATTCTGACCATGTTCCACAAGCGCTGTCGACGTCAGATTTTTTCGACGTACTGGCCCTACACTCTAGATGCCAGAATAATGCAGACTTCGACGCTAGCTATCATGGGTTCGATGCCAGAAATTCCCAAAAATCGCAATTTTCCCGTAAGAATGCATTGCGCGGATTTTTGAAAATTATTTTGAGGCACTTATCGTTAAGATAGAGTAACCAAAATTTCGGAGGTTGAAGTTGAGGTAGTCTTCTATGCTTCTCACGGAAAAAATGTAGCCAAATGACTGTGAGTTCGACGCCAGGTGGATGCAAAATTCTTCCATAAGAAATGCATTGCGGAAATCTTTGACGATTTTTTTTCAATGCCTTCCCGATAAGCTGGAAAGATAAAACCCGGTGTGGCGACAGAAGCGTTTGAAAAAATTCATTCATGAATTTCACCGTTCGTCCAGTGGTCCTTGGTTCGATGCAAGAGGGTCATTCCGATTCCACCATGCATTTCAAACGGGGAAAACGGAATCTTATTTTAGGACCTTCCCGATAAGATATTGAATCGAAACTTTGGAATAAGTCATAATGGCACTTACCTAATATTAATTTGCTATTTTCTGTCATTGAAGGGTCCTGAGTTCGACGCTAGGCGGTCTTTTGCGCGAATTTTTGCAATCTGTTTTGAGGCCGTTCTCGATGCGATAGAGCAATCAAAATTACGGTGTTTGCAGATGAGATGGTCTTCCATAGTATCAAAGGAAGAAATGTTAGCAAATGACCGTGTGTTCGACGCCAGATGGGTTCGAAATCCTTCCGTAAGAAATGCATTGGTGAAATCTTGGATGATTTTTTTAAAATCCTTCCCGATAAGCTGGAAAGATAAAACCCGGAATGGTGACAGAGGCGTTTGAGAACATTCATTCATGACGTCCACTGTTTCTCTAGTGGTCCTTGGTTTGATGCTAGAGCGTCATTCCATTTCTACCATGCATTTCAAACGGGAATAACGGAATCTTATTTTATGACCTTCCCGATAAGATACTGAATTGAAACTTTGAATCACGTCAGAGTGGCGCTTATCTATTATTCGTATGCCATTGTCTCTCACAAATGGGTCCTGTGTTCGACGCCAGGCGGTCATTTACGAAAAATTTAAAAAATTGTTTTGTGGCCTTTCTCAATGCAGGAGACTATTCAAAATCACAGCCTTTACGTTTGAAGTAGTTTTCTATAGAACCAGGGGAAGAAAGGTTATATATGACCGTGAGTTCGATGCCAGATGGATGAAAAATTCTCACGTTCGAATTGCAGTGCGGCAATTTTTAGGATTTTTGCTGGATAAGCTTTGAAAATGATACCCGTAAGGGAAACTTATTGTAAATTTTCACCAATTAGCTTGCAGTATGCAAGCAACTTTTACTCGTATATATATATATATATATATTTATAGGGGATACGAATTCTGACCATGTTCCACAAGCGCCATCGACGTCAGATTTTTTCGACATACTGGCCCTACACTCTAGACGCCAGAATAATGCAGACTTCGACGCTAGCTATCATGGGTTCGATGCCAGAAATTCCCAAAAATCGCAATTTTCCCATAAGAATGCATTGCGCGGATTTTTGAAAATTATTTTGAGGCACTTATCGTTAAGATAGAGTTACCAAAATTTCGGAGGTTGAAGTTGAGGTAGTCCTCTATGCTTCTCATGGAAAAAATGTAGCCAAATGACAGTGAGTTCGACGCCAGGTGGATGCAAAATTCGTCCATAAGAAATGCATTGCGGAAATCTTTTTAAATACCTCCCGATAAGCTGGAAAGATAAGACCCGGAATGGTGACAGAGGCGTGGGACCTTCCCGATAAGATATTGAACCGAAACTTTGGAACAAGTAAGGATGGCACTTATCTAATATTATTTTCTATCTTCTCTCACGATCGGGTTCTTAGTTCGTCGCCAGGCGGTCTTTGGCGCGAAGTTTTAAATTTGAACAGAGGCAGTACTTGGTATGATACTGTATTCAACGGATAGCTTGCAGTATGCAAGCAACTTTTACTCGTATATATATATAATAGATATATAGGTATATCCGGAGAGTTAGCTATATATAATAGAAGATATCTATATAGGTATATCCGGAGAGTTAGCTATATATAATAGATTTCCTAAATTATTCTGTTTTCCTCGTATTCATCTATCTACCATTGCTACTTATTAATAATGTTTTACTCAATGTTAATATTGTAACTTCATAAACATGTATAGAGAGAACCCTGGGGGAGGGGAAGAGGGGGCCGGCTGGTCTCATCTCCCCCAGGTAAATAATGCCACTAGTCAAGTCAAGTCTCCTTCAATTCCCGGTAACTTATCCCACCCCTTAATTCGAGAGTGGGTTTTGGGCATTCTATCGGCCATCCCTACGATTAAAACGGTCATTTTGAAAGCACATGTCCGATTTGCTGGATTGGGAGTTACCTAATTTCTTTTTCCGAAAGCCTTCAATATGTAACAAATTACTTTCTTTCTCGCCACTAAATACACGATGTCGTCATTCTCCTACATTTTGTAAAACATTTGCGATCCATTAACTGCGAACCCGTTTTTAGCAGCCAGAACATTCAAATAACTCTCATACAAAAAACTGAAATAACCCTGACACAGGAAAATTTGCAGTGCCCAAGTATATGACGGGGTATTTTCCCTTTCCCTGTTTGGTTACGATGGCGTAAGTGGAGCAAAAGAATTCCGAGAAGCCAAAAGAGATGGGGCGTTTCCTCTTTCCAGAGGCATTCATTCTCTGCTTCCATTTCCCAAACGGGCTGTTCTCCACTTGGAGATGAATCGACTCTCTCGGTCCTCCGAAGCGACTCACACGTGTATGCGGATGTATCTGCTGCAATAATCCTTCTTTGCTGGTCTACCCCATTGAGGCGGTTACCGGTTAACAGATTCTAATTATGATTGCCATCTCTATGAGACGCAGCAGCTTCGACCTCACATACTACGGGAGAGAGCTCACCGGGACCGGGGGCATTGCCGTCCATTTCACTACCTCAATTCATTTACTTTCCATTCTTTGGCAGAGGGACTCGAGTCCTTGCCTTCATCGCCCTTTGACCATCCGAGGAATGTAATGCTCCAGCTTTAACGCCATCGCTAATATAACCCAATTTGAATTTCCTGTTTCCACTTTATGAGCCCGCTTGAATTTATTCCCTTATTCCTACTTTCGTTTTTACCGAATCCTTATTTTTTTAGAGCATTTACAGTCGTTTACATCACTGGTGGATTGCGTTTCTCAGCCTTTTCTGATATCTACTTAATTAGAAAGATAGAGCAATGGAGGCAAATTTGACTGTTGGAGATAAATTAGAATTTTCCTTAGGTCAATATCTAAAATAGAAAGTGATAGACCCAAAGGATTAATGTTTACCTGTCTGCTTCAAACGATGAAGTAGCAAGCATAAGTACTCATTTACTGCGGTGGCTGGCAGGAAACATTTTGTATGGACTGCATTGTTTCCGATATTTGCGAACTATGAGGATGAATTCTGATTGTGGCCGCTTTAACATTTTCAGTGCTTCACATTTTAGGTGTTTTTCTTGATATGACTTTACTAGTGCTGATTTCGTCCCTTTTATATTTCAAGAATGGCAATGCTTCAGCGGGTGGAAGTCTACCTGCGCTCATCTATTGCTTAAGTTTGCAAATTGCGAGGGATTTATTTTCTTGAGAAATTACTGTGGCTCTTTCAATGATAGTAGCCGATGAGTTCTTTATGGTTTGCATCCATTAAGAGCAATGACAATTAAGGAGACAAAAATACCCACTCAATCATCGGAGAATAAAAAATCAGAAATATCTCTTTCAACAAAAAGAACACTCTTTAACGGCAGCTTTTAAGATGTTTAGTTTCGCTTACACGAAGCGAGGAATGTTCCGAGGTGAAGCCGTAGAACAACAATCGGTCGTGAATGGCTGATTAATTAGAAGAAAAAGAACTTGAATCGGATATTCTGAGAAGACAATCGAGACCTCGGCCCTTTATTGCCTCCTCTGGAGAGAGAGAGAGAGGACACAATCCCTCACGTGTTGGCCGTCTGGAGGGCGATCTGCAGAGGATGGCTGTCATAGAGGTGGTCTTCTGAAGAGCTGTAAGAGATCTTGGAAGTGGGTTCCGCAGCAAAGAGAAGACGAAGATCGGGCGACGCGATCGAGAGCAATGGACGAGGAGAAGGGAATAAATCGGTGTATTGGCTGTCTGACAGCAAACACAACGGCATCACATCTGAGAAGCGTCACCTGAGGGAGAATTGAGTACCGCCAGGATGAGTTCCGTCTCATCTAGAATCCCAAATGCAAGGAACGAGGGCACTGGATGGCTCGGGGCCCATTTGAGGGAATGTGGATTCAGTCGGGGGATGAAAAGTGCACGGATGCATCGCGCGTTCGGTGTCCTTACATCTTATTTTAGAAGGATTGTCCACTTTTCGCACAAAGAACCCCTCTATTACTTAATTTGGTTTATCACTGTAGGATGAAGCAGATTCTACCAGATGGACATTTAGGTAAGAATAACTTTCTTTCAATAGCGAGAGGATATCATCGCGGTCCTTCCAAAACAGTACTCAACAGCCCACAAAACACTGCACTCCATAATTGGGTTCTCGGTATGTTAATCAATTACGACGATATGAAACAATCACGCGAATTTTTAATCCAACGTGCTGCTCTAAAAAAGTAATAGTAATAATCTCACAGAGTTCGTCTCTGCTTCGATAGTGGGATTTGGATTCGCGATATCTTCATTTCATTCTCCAAACATTGATTGATTGATCAATCTATATAATCATTGATCTATTGAATGAAAGATTCAATGGTTATGGCGTTTTACAATGCATCTGAAGAAGTGAGAAACTGGGTCTTCAGCGGGACGTAGGGTCTATCAAGCGGTATTTATGTGTTTCGACTGAAAAGAACCGTCACCATAAAATTCTCTTAAACGGAATATATCCTTACGCGGGAGCCTCTAAATAGGGGTTTACTGTGTATTGTATTGAGATGAAAATCATCCTGAGAAATAAGAATGTCTACAGCTTGCTAATTATCTAATTTCGGAAATTTAATCTTCCTAGCTTTAAGGTTGGAGTACACAAGAACGGACACGTATCCAATCGGGTCTTTTCTTATACTAGAATATACTTTCTTGTCCAACAGTGTCCCTAAAATGAGCAAAATGGATGCAATTCGAAGCAATATTCTATAACTCAATTGGCATTCCATTATAGAAATGGGGGGTTTTGTTGTATCAATGACATCCCTTAAAAAATTGCATCCTTCCTTCATCTGTGAAATATGAAACATAAAACAACCTCCCCAATTTTTAATCTCAGTCCATTCTCCATGACGGCCTTAAGAATGTTTATAAGAGAAATTCTCTCTCCTCTTCGGTAATTCTAGGAAATTTCTCGTAAGATAATTGGCTCGTGAATTCCGCTCTGTAAAACTACATTTACATTTAAACCCTACAAACCGCCACTGGCGCATGGAAGGGGTCAAATACACATGACACATTCGGCAGGCATATGAAAACCTTACAGGCATACCAAGAACACTGGCAGCAGTAACATTGGTAGATCCATTAGTTGATTTAAACTTCTCCATCCGAGCTTGAAGCCGCATACGTATTAAATAGCAGTGAATCTTTCGACTAAATGATCGTGACTGAAGCACCTGGATTAAATCGATTTCTACTTTTTCTAAATATGCCTTAGTTTCATTTGAGTAATATTCTGTTGGGAAAGCCCTGTTCTTCAAACGAACCGCAATGTCTTCCGGAGGCAAGTCAATCGGTAGATTGCTTAAGATATAGGTTACTTTCTCTTTTTCTGATGCCAGCCTGTATACATAGAAATGTATTTAGGTTTCAATTAACCTATTTCATCTCTAAAAAAGCATTAATATTGCTGCACTTGACATTTGCTTGTCTGTCCGGCAGTTTGGCCACTGGCTTAGAGGAGCAAACTCAGGACATACTATTAAAGAGTGGAACCAAACTATGCAGAAAACATAAATGAAGTGGCATTTTCTCTCCTATGTTCTTAACAGGAGTTACTGTGAACTGATCTCGACGGTAATTAAATAGTATCAACGGCGTTATCGGGAGATTAAGGATGACCACAAGTGAGGGCGGTATGGAAGAACCTCCCCTTTTCCTATTTCCACTGACAACTACTGTCTGCCAGTTATTCATTTCCATAGCCAGCCTCGCCCTTTTCATGCCTTATGGCAAAAGAGCTCTCACTGGTTCCCGCCTCCGGCAAACTCGAGCTAGTCTCACTTGGCAACGGGTGTTAGATGACTCTGATATACCGGCCTATACCCATTGGACGGTTCCCGGTTGAGAGTGTGCATCTGAGGACACGACTCCCTTCCGCCCCTTTCAGACGGGGTTGGGAGTGGTGCGACAACCTCCACCTCGTGCTCTCGGGACAGCTCTCCGTTGCCACCAGGGAGGGGGTCTGCAGAATACTTCTTAGCAACTCCTCTACTTTATTTTGGATTCATGGAGAGGACCTTCTGGCCGCTTTCGACCCATGGCCACCCTTTAGTCTCTTGCGTTAACGTCGTTTTGAGTAATCCCAATTGGATTATTTCTATACGCGAGCCAGGTATAATTGGCTCCCAGAGAGGGTTTCTGTACAGCTTGGATCCACTGCCCTTGTTTCTCTTTTCCATGATATTTTTACTAATAGTGGGAGGAGCGCATCCTTGATACTGGCTGGCTCAATTGGGATAAGAGCTAGATGTCTTTTCTGAAGGAATCGATTAAAAAATATGCGGTTATGTGCATATTACCTGTGAGAGGTCAAACCACTAACAGAACCAAATTTCATTGCTCAATCCAGTGGATGGTAAAAAGGGGAACTTTCGATATCCCAACGGAAGACATTGTCGAGTCGCTTGACGACCAAGGCATCTCCGCGAACATATTCTCCCGATTAAAAACGTCGCGACCCAAAAAGATATTCAAACAGTCTGCTTTAGAATTCTTGTTTCCTCGGTAGAGCTCGATAACATTCTGGGCATAAGCTTTTAAACCATTAGTTACGTTTGCGGCTTTAAAGTCCCAACAGAGAGAATAAATCGTACCAAGGACCTTTTACTGTGCCATCGCTGCCAGGCTATCGGATAAGGCTTATCTCATATTGCCTCGTTGAGTGAAATGTGGAAAAATACAATATGAGAAATGAATGTGAGAAATAAAAATCCGCGGCGGATTTATGTCAGAGGTGAAAAATAGCCAATTACAGGGGTAAGGTTATCATCAAATTTGATTTCACCATTACGTACATTGCATTGAAAGAGAGAAGCGAAAGAAAAACTGTTAAGTTAACACACAGGAGCGGTCGACCGAATTAACTAACTCGCGGAGCGGATATCCAACCGCAGCCGTTTCTCCCAGAACACAAAATGCCAAATATAGTAAGCGAGCATCTTAGAAAGCATTAAATTATATGCAATTTGAACAAATCAGTGCAACTCAATGATGACTGCGGGTTTAAATGGATATCAAATTTATTAATTTTAATTTTTAAGTCTTACGAAACTTCGTTCGCCTTTACCAATTCATCACATCACCTTTTAGATGTCCCTCGCGATCTTAAAAGCACAGGAATGGAATGCCAACGCTATACGAAAGCAGGTACCGAAGACATTCTATGTAAAAACGGAATAAGAACTCTCCGGAGAGACATTTGACCGAACTAAAAGTTTCGAGATCAAGGCCTACCATATTTCAGGACCGCCTAGGTGAAGGATTGCTATTATTGTGCATACTTCAAGTCCGACTTTTTATTTTAACGAATTTTCAAAATCTACAGGCCGCCGAGAATACAGCGATTGAAATACGGGGTAGAAATAACTAAATCCCATTGTAAAACCAACCATGGAAGGAATTATTCCAGATATTGAAAATGTGGAGAAGCTTAAGATTTGCATCGCGTTGGCGTTGACTAAATTCTCAAAAGAACGAAAAATGCCCCCCTCTTAACGCGCAAAATGCTTGACATGATTAATGTATAAATGAAACTTGGGATTACTTAAGGAGTGCTTTCAAACACCATTCATAACCATTGAAAAAAATTTTCAAATCAAACAGTCGAAGCGTAGACAAAAACTGTATAAACATCTGAAATACAACCTTTGAAATCAATCTTCAGTATATAAGAATTTAATAAGGGTAATAAAATGCAGCTTTCTGAATCGTAGACGGCAACACTTGCAGTAAATTTGCGAGAGACTTAGGATTTTATTTTGAGCCAAACACTGGTTTGAAATCTTGATATCTTTCTTAACGAAACTCAAAAATTAAGCACCAGAGAAAATCACGTAAGTTCTCTTCTAAAAAGGCAAGAGTTAACTACTCGAGAGACTTATCTGAATGAAATATCTCAACTTTTTAATAAAGTGAAGATATCGCGAAGCAGAGGAATCTAAATCCCACCATTGAAGCAGAAACGAACTCTGTGCTAGCGAGATTTTTACTATTACTTTCTTAGAGCACCACGATGGATTAATAATTTTCGTAATTGTGTATCATATCGTTGTAATCTCAATTGATAAACATACCGAAAACCCAAAAATGGATTTTAGGATTTTGTAGTCTGATGAGCATTGTCTTGGAAGGATCGTAATGATCTTCTACGCCCTGTCGCCACTGCTGTTATAAGAACATTATTCTTACCTAAATGTCAATCTGGTAGAATCTGTTCCATCCTAGAGTGAAAAATGACCAAAATTAACAATGCTTGGCCGAAAGTCATGAAGAGATTGCGTAAATTCATGGCACCGTGTATTCCGCACGGGAGATTGGCACCCGATGTTCCTACTGTTCCGTAAGAAATCAATTTTACCCTACGCTGAATGTCCTCTAAATCTATGATAGCCAACTTTATTTTTCTTTTCACATGTCTCAACAGCTCGTGTCATTAAGTGAATCACGGTGCCATAAGATTTACTTGGTCTCTTCATTACGTCGGCCGAAGTTCGGACGTTCTCTTAGTGCGAAAAGCAGAACATTCTTCATAAACATGATGTATTAAAACCAACATTACACAATCGAGTTATAATTCTATCCCGCTTAAGACGCGCTTTTTCCTAGGTCTCATAAAAAGTGACTTCATCGAGTTTTTCTGCAAGTGAACAACGAGGATTCTTCAATCTTATATATCTCTCTTAAATTCTTCAATATATATATATATAACAATATATATATATATATATATATATATATATATATATATATATATATATATATATATTCAATATATATACAACAATATACCGTCAGCACAGACTTAAATAATTCGCGGAATACTTCCAAGGCATGAAATGCGCCTCACAATCAAGGCAACTCATTTGTGGAAATACGAGCCCTTGTTGATCATCATGAGTGAAATCATATGCTGCGGAAGGATTCAAACGGCGGGATTGAATATCACCACCTCGACAACTTGCAAGGCATCGCCAACAGGGTGCACGAAACAATTTCAAGGTATCTAATATTTTCAATCCAAAACAATCCTCCGCAATTGCAAAGGTTGTAGAAATACCTCCTCGTGACTTCTCGCGTTTAAAAAGCCGTATTTTCAGGTGAGAATCGAATGGATCAAGTGATACTAACTTTTGCCACTTCTCCTTCAGGAGGATTAATCCCGTTATATTCATCCTATATCACTTAATTAATCATTCCAAAGAAGCAATTTAAAAATGAACCATTCTAGATATAAGGCGAAGCTTGAAAAGATTACAGTAATTAAGTTTTAAAAAATTAGGTTAGTCGAAATACACGATTAGCTAAAGCGAGTCGAAAGGCATTTGGGGAAGTGAAATATCCGCGTCTTGAGCGGTATTTTTACCATGTGTTTCGCGAGAAAGGGGTCAGAATAAAACTGCGTAGTAAGCGGGATAGCGTATGAAACGGGTTTTGACCTTATTTAATAACCGAAAACATCCTCAGCAATTCAAAATTTAGTACAAATGTGCTTCGTAACTGAATGCCACCACTTCCTTACTTTTTGTCCCTCCTCCTTCGGCCATGGCTCAATTGAATCATCGAAAGGGACCAACGAGAAAGAAATAGAATATTCTCGAAATTGCCGAGTGACGGCAGCAAAAAGTATAAACGCTAATGACCTCATGCGCCGTGACACAAAATTAAAGAGAGAAAGTTCACTGGACGAATAGAGCAGGAAAATAGATCAACAAGCAATGAGAAGACGCTCACCAGCCAGAAAACTCTCAAGATAGCTCCCACGAAGAACGACTTGGTAATCCTGAAATCCATGACAGAGTGAACGCTTCTCCTGAGGTACTTCCTCGTCCGGCTCACGACGCCCGATTGATGGACACCTCTCCCCTCGCATCGTCCCTGAATACCCACAATTCATAGCAGAGATAAGGGAAGGTCGAGGCGGGAGATTTTAATATAAATATAAAACGACCTTATACACCAATTATAAGTAATAAAAAAGCTTAGACTCAAATCAAATCACAGACTTCAATTAGGACTTGATAATATATTTTGACAACTATTTTTTCTTTGAAACACTATATTTATTGCTAGCTGAAGTTCATGTTGATTCACAACCGGAAAAAATGATTTGTCTATCATACTAATAACATCTCGGACTATGATTTGCCTAGTATCCAGTTAGACTAGCCCTCTGAATGAATCCTTTTTTTATGATGAAGAATATCGCCATTTCTGAATTTATTGGTCTATTTCCGGTCGAATTATTTAATATATTTGGATAAAAAGTAACCTTTATGTTACTCGAGGATCAACATGCTGTCAAATTTCGTCAATATCCTTCAAATCATTTGTATTCAAAAAAGGAAGCCATTGTTTAGCTAAAGTTCATGAAACCTGTCCTGCAGTGCATTAGAAAAAAATCTGAATAATATTTCTTGAAATCCTTTATTCATGTAACTGTAATTTCAATAGCTTTGTTGTAAAGTTGAAAAACAGTCATGGAATGAGCAATATTATTTTGAATAAATTATTCTTGCTATGAACACATTCTACGTTAAAGTCTTAGATTACGGACTTACAAAGAAAATTCAATATTCACATGATTTTCTCAGGATAGAAAATCATTTCCTAACAGTTCAATTACCCAGAAGACAATCTGAGCAATTACAGGTTGATTTTGAATAAGAATGAAGAAAAATTCCCTCCTCTAACCAAAACTTCAGCAAGTTGTATTTCATTGGCATCAGGTAAAATGTCATAGAGATGGGGATATGCCAAGTATTTTGTTATTATCACTGTTCTTGGTGATTAATAGAGGGGCTCTAGAAGAGAGAAAAATTTTTCTCTTATTGGAGCATTTATATAACATCACACTAAAGAAAATAAGACTTCCAAAGACTTGTAATATTTTTAGACTTTTTGAAGTTTTCACAATAATTTTTTACGCATGATGAAGAGGTTTACTATTGCTGAAGTATACCTCAAAATAACCCGAAGGAGAGATCGTTGAGTGCAGTAAAAATACAGACATTGACAAAGACATTTTCCCAGCATTGACTTTATTATTAATCTGCATCGAAAGGAAGTAATTTTTAACTGTTCAGTGCGATTTTATCAGGGTTAAACACTATTATAGTAGCATGAAAAGGAAAATAATTTAAATAAAATTCGGGAATATGCAGGTGCCTTGTTTGTACCTGTTCTTTTGCGTCTCCCATTTCATAAAAAAAGGTCTTTGGTATCAAAATCTCCTTCATTTTACATTCTTTCTTTCAACGTAATTAATTTCCCTCTTAAATACGTTGAAAAAGTAAACGCCGCACAGTGGGCTAGAATCGAAAAAAGCTGGCCAAGAGGCCAAAAATGGTTTTTTTGAGTACGGATTTTGAAACTTCGCATATATATTAAGAAAAGATTGAATTTTATGTTCCCGTTCGTCGTTTTTCGATATCTTTACGCGTTAAAAAGATACATGGCGTCAAACTTGAACCATTTTCACAGAAATGGGCAGTCGCGAATTTTTCGGATACACGTTCAAGTTTGCGTTTTTATGGAGGGTTTAAATATATACTCTTGGAAGAAACAACGATGCAATGATCTACAACAATTCTTTATCTTTTGACTGGTTGCTATCACCGCTTACAAAAATGAGTTTTTGCTCATTTAAAGCAACAAAATGGCGGACACCTTTTTCGGACAATTTTCGAGACAAAGTAAGGAATATAAATAGGAAAACGGCCCTAATGCATCGAGTCTCTTATACCACGTCATAGTCAGAAGTGTCTAGATGTGGAATCCGAGGAAACTGTTTCAATTCAGGTGCTCTTTTGGGAATTAAGTCGATTTTTCGTAAGCGCGGCGCGTTCCGACTCACCACCGTGGAATCCGCGAATGCAGTTTCGCTGTACTTTTGGTGATACGAAGTCTAAAGATTGGTCTCTTTCATGTTAAATTCTGGCTAATTATCCTTAAAACATACGTGAAGACAGTTTAAGAGAGGAATTATATACCTCTACTTTACACAACGGATGTGGAATTAAGGAAAGTTTAACATTCAGATGAGATGCGTCTGCATTTTAATTTTAACCATTAATATACTTATAGAGAAGTTTTTGCCCCCGATGTTGGTGGAAAAAATGCTTGGCAGAATTTACTTAAAAAATCCTCACATCTGGAAATTTTTACCGACCCTTGCGACACGGGTTTGGAGTTAAGTACGGTTTATGGCACTCCCGCGCTACGCAAACGTTCTTGCGTATCCGCTCATTGGCTAGGGTTATTCCGCACGTGTCTTTTGGATTCTTAGGAAAAGAGAAAATATTTTTGTAGTTCAGTTTTAGTCCATCTATGAAGACCGAAAGTTTTTTCTTTTTTCTGTGCTCTCGTTCTGTCCACTTCCTCGTGTGCTATAGCTGCAGCAGTATTTTTCGTCGTTCAAAGAGATTCTGTCGGCCAATCCGCCTTCAATGGAAGAAGGAAACGAAAACAGTTGCGAAGGAAGAGCAAAATTATTTGAAAAAACGGATATTAAAATTGACGAAGGTTATGATTGGATATTTTGAAATCAACTTTCCTATGTTGCTTACAATGGTAGATGGAAAGGTGAGAGTAATCTACTTTTTGGACTTACTTTAGATAAATACTTTTTGGATAAATACTTTAGTTGTGCAATGCACTAACAGATAACTCGACATTGAGATGTTACATCTGTGCGGCAAGAATATCTGAAATGAATGACATAGGGGAAATGAGGGAACGGAAAGTGGACCCGGAGAAATTCTCTTTCGGAATATCGACTCTTCATTGCTATATCAGGTTTTTTGAATGTCTTTTGCATTGGTCATACAGACTTGATTTTAGGCAGTGGCAGGTGAGTGAATAAAGTTATTGATATTTACATGCATTCGGGAAGCAATGAAGAAACCTCATTCAATAATTATACACTATAATAACACTACAGGCCCGTGGTAGCCAAAGAGTTCACTTGCAACAGAGAAAATTATACCTACGAAATGAATTTCGGCAAAAAATGGCCTTGACAGTCGATACGCCAAAGGTATGAACAGGAACCACAAATGATGGTAATACTGCTCGGAGGTTCTTTGAGAGTCCAACTTTAGCAGCAAAAATAACCGGTATAAAACCGATATTAGCATCTAAATTACATAAAATTCGGATAAATGTTAGAGTAAATTTAATCGAACACCGTAAAATAAATCGCGGTAATGATTTCTGTTGGTTTAACCGGTTTCAGAGTTTGTTTGGATAATCAAAATAACTCAATACTATTTATTTCCTAGAAATTGATGACAAACTAATAATAAAAATTCGAAAATATACTGAAGGCACTTTCGAGTTGTTTACCCCTTAATGCTCGGAAACAACTGCTGGGATGCTGCCTCTCTATATTTAAGTTTGTATCCATGGTACTACATGCCTCCGACAGTACATAAGGTAGTTGTTCATGGAACACAAATTGCAAACAATTCAGTTCTTCCGTTAAGAGAACTCTCGGAAAAGGTTATGGAGGCAAGAAACAAAGATATTAGGAGGTTACGTGAAAAATTTACGAGAAAATACTCGAGAGTTGCCACAAACGAGGATCTCTTTAAAAGACTTCTGTTTACATCAGATCCAAAAATTTCCATGTCTGCAGTATTCAAATAAAAGAAACAACAGATAATTGCGAAAGAATTGAGAAATCTCCTCATCATCGACGACCGAGAGGGTGAAATTATTGATGATGAGGATTCGGACGATTCATCTTCTGACGAATAAGACTAAAGCTACAATAAAGTAATGATATATATTAATTAGCATAAATATTTATGTTGTAAATAGATATTTTGTCATAGAGGTAATATACGTGGAATTTAATTTCGTATTAACATTTGGTTTAGTTATTTTACTTAAAATGAGACGCATTGTATCTGAATGTTAAACTTTCCTTAATTCCACATCCGTTGTGTAAAGTAGAGGTATATAATTCCTCTCTTAAACTGTCTTCACGTATGTTTTAAGGATAATTAGCCAGAATTTAACATGAAAGAGACCAATCTTTAGACTTCGTATCACCAAAAGTACAGCGAAACTGCATTCGCGGATTCCACGGTGGTGAGTCGGAACGCGCCGCGCTTACGAAAAATCGACTTAATTCCCAAAAGAGCACCTGAATTGAAACAGTTTCCTCGGATTCCACATCTAGACACTTCTGACTATGACGTGGTATAAGAGACTCGATGCATTAGGGCCGTTTTCCTATTTATATTCCTTACTTTGTCTCGAAAATTGTCCGAAAAAGGTGTCCGCCATTTTGTTGCTTTAAATGAGCAAAAACTCATTTTTGTAAGCGGTGATAGCAACCAGTCAAAAGATAAAGAATTGTTGTAGATCATTGCATCGTTGTTTCTTCCAAGAGTATATATTTAAACCCTCCATAAAAACGCAAACTTGAACGTGTATCCGAAAAATTCGCGACTGCCCATTTCTGTGAAAATGGTTCAAGTTTGACGCCATGTATCTTTTTAACGCGTAAAGATATCGAAAAACGACGAACGGGAACATAAAATTCAATCTTTTCTTAATATATATGCGAAGTTTCAAAATCCGTACTCAAAAAAACCATTTTTGGCCTCTTGGCCAGCTTTTTTCGATTCTAGCCCACTGTGCGCCGGCTACTTTTCGAATTTTTAGCCATTATCACGCTATATTCCGGATATAAATATTATAACCTTATTTTAAAGTGATTTTGGGGTATAGTAGGATTTTTCACACTAAATAGTGGAGTAAAAGGATAACTCATTATTCGATGAACGCACTGATTTAAATTCGTTTACTAAAGCATTAATCTAAAGTTACTCGCTATCATAAGTTTTTATCACAACGTAAAGTAAGAATTTTTCTACATTTTTATTTAATATTAATCTGAACTTTTACCTGTGTGAGTTGCTATCATGAATTTCGTTCAAACTTGCAGCGAAAGCAAAGTCATATCTCGAATTTTGTTGCATTACCTGATGTTTAAATGGTATAATTTATTTGCTGTTTAATTTAACGAGGCATTTAATTGGCTCATGGTAACTATATATTACTCCCATTAGTGGAAGGCGATGGAAATGTGGGAAACATTATTTACTAGCCATTTTTAAATTGCAAGATAAAAATTTAAAATTAAAAAAATGCTAAGTTTTAAACAGACATCTGACCCTTCAATTTCCCTAAGAGAGAATGAACACACACTAAATTCAAAATACAGCATACTGAAAATCCTTTGAGAGTAATTCTCCGTAAATAAAACTTAGACTAAATCCTAACCTTGCCGTAAGTGTTTTATTTCTAGCATAACTCCAATCCTACTTCAATAAGTTGCCTACCAAGGAAGCTCATTGAAAGATATACTGACAAAATAGAATTATACTCTCTCATGACAACAATTCAGTGAAAATGATCATAGTATGAAATAAAATTCTCCTCTGATTCTATTAGATAAATATTCACGCTTTGACTCTGCCAATTGTGCAGAGCTTACAGAGTTAATTTTGAAGCTAGTCACTCTCTCAAGTAAAGATGCTATATACTTAAAAAGAATGTTCCCAAATCGCCAAATATAGATATGCGCATCCAGAAAAAAATCAAGATACAGTGGTACCTCGACATACGAGTGCCCTAAGATACGAGCCGCTGAGCGAGTGATATTTTGCTTTGAGATGAGAGCAAGATTTGAGATACGAGCAATCGCACACGACCCAATATGCGGGGCGCATGTTGGTGTCTCCATATAATTCAGTTAACTACGCCGAGCCCACGGATGATAAGCCTTGGGATTATCGTCCTTACGATCGAAACCGATGCGTGTGAGAAAACGGCCTAACAGACTGAGGTCTAGTCTGAGGTGGGAGAAACTGTGTGCTTGTTTCCCTCGTTTTCGAAGCATTTTTGATAAGTTGGGTTCGCGTTTTTTGCTTTTTGTACATTTACAAAACATTATCACATTTATTTTTATAACTATGGGTCCAAAGAAAAAGATGATGTCTATTGAATTAAAGCGTGAAAAAACAGAAAAACATGAGCAAGGCGTGCGAGTAATTGACTTGGCGAGGATGTACGGGCGTAGCACATCAATGATATGTACTGTGCTTAAACAGGAGGATTTGATAAAGGGTATAATGCCAGCTAAAGGTGTTACAATAATTTCTAAGCTCTGGACCTCACTCCAAGAAAAGATGGAGAAACTACTGATACTGGAGATACTACTGAAAAACAACTGAGTTTGTGTTATGGGAGCTGGAACGGATTAATGGCATTTCAATTAATTTCAATTGGGAAAATTGCTTTGAGATACGAGCAATTTGACATACGAGCGAGGTTACGGAACGAATTAAACTCGTATGTCGAGGTACCACTGTATACATTATTTTTACCTCGATTTCGGCGATAAACATGCATAGACCAAGATTATCAAACTTCACGCAAAATCTAATTAATTTCCGTGCAGAGAAGGGGTATTTGTCACCACCACATTATATTAACTAATATTTAAATGCAAGTTAACTAAATTAATTAAACTGTGATAGAAGACTACCGCTGAATTAGGAGAATCAGTCGATCAAATCAATCTCCCGAATACACAGGAAAAACCACTATCTACTCCAATAGATAGTCATTCTCATATATATTATGCAGACACGTGAAATAATACATTTATATAGGAAGGTTTCAACGAGAAGATTCAAAACACTTTATTTCTAAATATGGACAAAAAGCAGTATTTAAATCGAATATATTTAAGGTATAGATCTTTTCACCGATATGGCCTTAGTTTCTACGCCAGACTAGACTTGATTCATCGATCCATTTTCACAGATACCCATCTGCTAAAACATCCCGATTCTCAAGTCGCAAATTCGCGAGAAAGTACGCAAAATACATGAAAATACAGAAATACACGCAACACTTATTACAGAAAGAAAAATTATTGGCCTTAAGGGATCAAACCAGTGATAATTAAGATTGATTTTTAGGATTTCGTAGTTGGGAGTCCATCCAACAAAGGCTTATTAAATTATTCTTGTGGTTTTGACTACGAATTTACTACCGCAACTGAGAACCTTCAAATTATAATAGATGTTTGAATTCCGACGTTGTGTTTATAACAATAAATGCTAAATAAAGAAAAGAAAAAGAATGCTCGCAAGGTAAGAATATGGCATCCAACCGAAAGAAGATTAGTTATCGGGAAAAATCGGAAGAATTTAAATCCCAAAGTGGAATACTTCGAGATGTACATGGCAATGCAGGTGTTTGGCAATTCTTCCTAAATGAAGGACTATTAAGTTGAACGGTCATACACGTGTTCAGTAGTTTTAAGCATGGAATGTTACCTGAAAGTCTAATTCGCACGAAATGAAAGAAATTAACCCTTAGTAAACTCTAAAAAAGGCGGATCATTCCGATAGTTGGAAGGGCGGAATTCAGGGCAATCCGGAGGTGGAGATGCAGGCTGGTCTGCGGCGCATCCAATTTCCGAATGGAAGTCCTACAGTAGTTCCTCACTCGACGCACCTTCAGGACTGGGAAGCCGGTGAGCTCCTGGTTTCGGGTGCTGAGGGCCTTTGATCATGAAGTTTCTCCTTTTTGTTCTCCAAAGGAGAGAAGATGCAAACCTGCAAGAATATATTCGCCTCGGAGGTGAGAGGAGGCGTCAGAGTGATGAAGGACGCTGAATAGTTATATCTCTACTTTTTAGGGAATCACCAATGCCATTGGCAGAGCTCTGATATCCGGCGAATGTGTGCTGCGTTGGGATGAGCAACCTGAAGTGGAACCCTGTTCCCCTTCGCCTATAAGAAGAACTGGGGGTTTACAATTTCGAACATGGGCTAGGAAAGACGAAAAGTTTAAGCTTATTTCTGAAATTGAACCTCGTTCCCCTACGCCTATAAGACGATACGAGCGTCGAACCCGACGGAATCTGACATTTCCATGTGTTTGGACACTCTTCAGGGGAACAGCGATCAATAATTATGCGTCTTTCAATATTTAATTTTTTAGGCACCTTAGAAAATTAAGGCAAAATTCGATTAAGGTGCTCCTCGTGGGAACAAGTGAAAACCGTGTTTTAAGCGAGATAGCATTCTAACCGTGTAGTAAAATGCTAATAGCATATGTAATAATAACATCTACATCTACATACGTACACTGCAAGCCGCCTTTCGGCGTGTGGCAGAGGGTGCAAGCACCATGACTCTACGTTCTTGGTCGATTATTTTCGCATATCTATCGCGTATACCTTGGAAAAATGAATACTTGAATCTTCTGTTTCTAGCATCCATTTCTCTGATATTTCTCGCGATATCAGCACAGCCTATACTTTACTTATACTATACGTTACTTTATTTTTTACGCTCCTACAATTTATAATCGCGATTGATAAATTATTAGTGCTGGGAGAAGCCCGAGAGTGGCGTTGTGAATCATGATTATTTAGATTTAACGTATAAGCTACTTTTGCCGCATTAATAAGTATGTCTGATTCACTTTTGACCGTATTACCTTTCCTAGATGTACCCTTTAACTAAAAAAAACCTGCAATGCTCAAAATTCCTATGAGCCACCCCGCTCGCCGCCTCAGCAGTATAGTGAACTGTTCAAGGCGAAGGAGTACGATTGGAGGGTCGGTCGAAGATCAACAAAGTCGACTCCCAAGTCCCGACAAAACTCCCACAGCCTCACATTCAGCCCACTTATTTTCCTCCGAACAAGATGGTCGCAGTTGGTTCGCGGGACTGCAGATGGATAGCCGCACATCGATGCCAAGCACCCCCCGCAACCTCGGAATTAAGGTCCTCAAAAAAAGGCAGAATATCTTCGGGAGCGCGATGACCCCAACATAGGGCACGACCCGCAACTGAGAGCAACCCGTTCCTTTAGTCGCCACACCCACCGCACCCGTGACATGGGCCACACGCCCTGAGGGAATACACCAATATGTAACCCTCCCTCCCGCTCCGCCCTTACACGCAAAGGTGCCGCTATCCCCTTGACATTAGAGCACCCTATCAAAACTATTCCCCGACTTTCCTTTAGGCTTGGCCACTTTAGAGGACAGAGACGCTTGGCAAGGCCACTCCTGGCCTTGCCAAGCACCTTCATCTATCATCTTAGGGCTTAATTGGCTAAGAGAAAATGTGATCGTTGACTTCGAAGAAGAAAAATTAGATTCCCTATCGAGGAAAGGTTGCGGAAGAGAGGAATTCCGACGAGGCAACAGAGGTCGTAGTTGGAGCCCTCGTGGTAAAAGAGAAGGAAGGTGGGAGGATACCTCTGAAGAGAGAACGTTTTGCAGTCTAATTGGTATCTGATAATTTAAAGAAAGCCGGTTTGAAAAGAAAGAGAAACCAAAAATGTAAATGTTCCTTTTGAAGTTGGAGATATTGTGCATCTGCGTAAGCCGAGGGCATCGAGTACGCAAGCTCAATTATTCCATACATTTTTCTATTCGTATTTCGGATTACTCGGATGTCGGGACCAAATTCTTTTTACCTAACCTATGGGCAGGGTAAAGAACTGGGGTCTGGGGAACCTGAGGCCACGGAAGAAATCGCTGAAAAAGGGGAAGACCGCGCGTTCAGCAAGCATTGTCACTGTCTGTGTAATGAATTCTTGTAGTTTTTTTGTCTCAGTAAAGAAAACCGTCACTCTATATAACAATGTTACAATGCATTTGGGGACGGGAAATATCTTACTGCATCTGTAAATTTTCATCAATGTCTTACGCTCTTAAGTGGTATCTATACGATGCGCGTTCATTGAAAGGGAACATAAAAACTGCATCATAATCGGAGTTGGACCCCTTAGCAAGATTTACAGTATACTACAATACATTGAAAATATATTAAAAACCGTGAGGAAAACCGGCGAATATATATCTTTCCGAAGGAGTGTATGAACTTAAGTGCATATGTGGTAAGTCCTGTGTTGGACAATCGGGACGCTCAATAAAGCTCCGTATAAAAGAACGTGAGAGGGCGATAATTAATAGGGACAGTAAATCGGCGGTCGCGGAACATGCATGCTCGGAACCGGGACACGACGTAGATTTGGAGAAAACACGAGTTCTTGCCAAGGAGCCCCATTATTTTCCGCGAATAATACGGGAATCCGTGGAGATAGCGAAAAGACCGGATAACTTCAATCGAGAGGACGGTTACCCCCTCTCCACTACATGGAAACGGATTTTAAAAACAAAGAGTGAAAGGCAGAAACAGAAAAAAAGAGGGCCACCGAAGGATTTACTTCAACTGAGTAAGCCGACCGTACAGTGGGCGAAACGTGTTATTTTAACCCGCAAAGGGAAGGGAAACAAATACATATTTGTTGACGTTCGTACCCGTCGACCCATAGCCTTACGCGCCGTGAAGTGTAATGGTGTCGCTGAACACTTGCGCGTGAGTATCATTAATCAGTGGGGTTCCCCGGAGATACCCCAATACATAGGTCGTGAACTAAGAGGAGTCTGCGCAATTCAGCCATATAGTACCACTCAGCTCCTTACCATCCGCAGGACAACGTTTGTGAACGGAAAAACGAAACATTAAAAACCATGCTGTCGATCTTCTGCGATAGTGATCGTCGTGAATGGGACGAAAATCTGTCAGACTTAATGTTCGCGTTGCGGTCCTCAGTGTCCGAGACGACCGGAAATTCCCCAACAATTATAAACTTCGGGCGAAAGCTTAGGAAGGACTTATATATGGGCAGCGACGTGAGTGTATTTGAAGTATTTGAGCCACGAGAAAAACCAAAAGCCTCTTAGGCCGTGGCTCCACGGGCAGCGAATTGCCGCGCCTAGGCGTGTGTTTCGCTGTCGAAAATCTGCTGCTCGGGGGTGGCTCCACAGGACAGTAAATTACTGTCCCTAGGAGCAGCAGATTGCCGGCGGGCGCTGTACAGCACTGTGAAAAATAGACTAATTCATGACCTTGAAGCCGCCGTACAAACGCGCCTATCGACAGCAAAATGCGGCGTGTGGAGCCAACCTCATTCAATCCTATGGTTCTTACTTTCGGTCAGTAATTCGCTGCCTCTAACGACGGCAAAACGCTGCCCGTGGAGCCACGGCCTTAAGGCGAAGTGTATCGGAAGGCGCGCAGCAAATGCCTTCGTCGAGGCAGTCCGTCTGCTATAATTTGCGGTGTCAGCTTCAAGGAAGGAACGCTCGGATGGAAAAGGAATTATCCGCGCTCTTCAGCAAGAGATTACATCGCGGCTTAGTTGGGGCCAAAATTTGTAGGGCCGTTTGTTATTGCCGGGGCCCATTATAAATTTGTACATGATATTAATATGTTGAGAGGGCGGCCTGCAGGACGATGGCACGTCAAAGACCTTAAGATCGTCCATTGAAATCGACGGCCGCTTTGAGAAAATTTGTATTACTTTAACTCTTTTTTTACAGGAGGGGAGTGATGTAACATGTCGCGGGCGCCGAATTTTGCTTTCCTTTTCTTCGTCCCCCTTGACATTCGGCCTGAAACGCAGGAGGAAGAGGTTGGAGAGGTGAGGGAGAAAGTGGAGGAGGTCGTGTGGAGGAGAGACCTGTCATGCTCTTCTCGCCAATTCCTCCAGTCTTATTTGCGTTACCTTTCTTTATTTTTTGTTCTCTTCTGGGTGCGGGAGGAAGCCCATTGTCATAATTTTATACTGAATTATTTTATATTATATCATCTTCTATTATATAATTTTATATTGTACTGTTTTATATTATATTATTTTGTATCTTATATATAATTAGCGGAGTGTCCGTCGGTCTGTCTGTCTGTCCGTCCCCCCCTTTATCTTGGAAAATATTTGTCGTAGAGCCATGAGACAAACTGCATTGTATTTCTGATATGCTGAAAGCCCCAGGAAAACTATTTTCATCTTTATGAAGGCCCGGGTTCGAACCCAGGACTCCATATTACGCCCCCATAAGGAATGCACGTAAAGTTCGTTTTTTTACCCTGCAGGCTTTGTTACTTTTACATAATTAAATTGGAAACAATGGTCCTACGACGTCAACAAAAGTACCAAACGAAGGTAAATTAAACGAAGAATATTATTACTATCGTAAAATATATTTTTCGAATCTAAATTACGAGAAATATGACAAAATAAACGAAAATTTTGTAAAATTTCGCCGTAGTAAACAACGAGTCCCTCAGACGACCGAGGTGATTGTTGAAACCGATACATTGATTTTCCCATAAGAATACAGATGGATTTTAAGTCCATACCCATTTAATGGTAGGAACTAACGTCAGAATTTATGAAGAGGAGGCTATTAACTGAGATTTCAGCAAATGTAAACTATGATATTTAAATAGTAGAAACAAAATTACAGCCATTTTGGAGTTTTTCTTTAATAAACCGATATAGAATGACATTTATACGTTCGTTTGTGGTGATCAAGATGACGAAGAAATATTACGTCGAGGAAGGGGATTGATTTAGAGGGACAGGGTTTTAACGCAAAATTGATTTTTAAAGTAGTGCGTTAATGTGACACTCACGAACTGCGTAATGATCAATGGAATGTCACCAATCGACGCCATAAGGGTAAGAAATTCTCATATTCAAAATACATAGCGGATTATAAGTAATTTTTTGAAGGCTTTCCCGATTACATGGAAACATGGGATCAGGCATGTGAACAAAAGTTAATATGCCTTCGATATACAGAGTTCAAAGTTTCCCTAATAATCCTTGCTTCGTTGCCAGAGCTACATTTAGCATTCTACCATGCATTTTAATGCCGATAGACATCTGCCATATTGTTTTAATTTTTTTATTATCGAGGAATAATGTAATTTACATCGCATTGTGAACTCCGTTTCCCCCGTTGTGGTATCAACGAATGCAAACACATACATACGAAGGGGGTAAATGAACATTATTTCTTTGGATTGTGTGTGTTTTTCGTTTCATAGTTGATATTCCTCTCATATTGCCGAGAAATTTAAAGAAAACCAGCGATTTCGTTACTCGGTTGCTTTTAGTTAATCAGGAAGAATATTTCAGAGGACCCTCGCGTCATCCACTGTGTGGTTTCTCATGCCTCCTTTCACGAGCCCATAATATAAACAACCACCTACATATGTTGGTAAGCAGAGTGGAATGAATTTCCTGTTGAAGGTTAATATTTGAATGGTTTAAAAACAATTTTGTGAAATCGACAATGGTTAGCTATCATGCAGCGTTGGAATAAAAGTCCTGATTAAGTCTTAGACCGTAAACTGTCCGCTTCCTAATCGAATCTGGACCAGGGAACTTTAATCACTCTTCTTTTAGAAGTGAACGGGATACACCGAACTTTATTCCATACTCTTCCCTATTCTTTTACTGCACTTGAAATTTAGAGGAGACGCTCCCATAACATGCAATGATAACTATCGAAATTTGTATGGGTTAGACTACAGACTATATATTGCATCTCTCTTAAGATATATCTTCTCAAGATATGTAGTCAAACTCGACAATGTTTTCTTGCAACAATTTTCAAATAATTGATTATCGTATCCTGGTATGATGATAGCATATGTGATCTAAGTACATCTCAGCACTTTCCAGTTTCCAAAATAATACGAAATTCTCCTCCAGGAGATTTAAATCCTACTGGATTTAAATAACGTCTGATAAGTAATGAATAGTATTTGTGAAATGGGAATAATAGGAAACAGTTTCATTGGAATCTATCAATAAAGGTGTGCTTGGGACGTATTTCGGTCTTTAAACTCCTTTATCTTCTGCATTCGTATAAAAGCAACTTAAATCATATTATCAATAACATTAAATGCATGCAAATAAAATCCTAGAGTTATTTATAAGTATTTACCAATCAAACATTATAAATATCGTTCCTGGTTCATTTTCATAGAATCAAAGCTTAAATGCATACGGACGGAGCGTCTTGAACCCCAAAATTTGCTTCTAAAATCTTTGGAGAGGATAATTTCACTTCTACACATATAGCATTACTAATTTAATCCTACATCTATTTTCCCCGTTGAGAATCAGCGGGAAATTCAGCTAGTTTTTATCTAATTCTATTAAACTCTGGTGATATTAGTAATAACAAGTCACATGCACAACATTTAAATCTTGTAGAGACAGAAAAGATACTTACCTTTTTGCTATACATATGTATGGAAATGTTTATCTTTACTTTCAATCTCTTCTGTAAAAGAAACGTACAATTGTAACTGTAATAAATATCTATCTATCTATTCTCCTTACCTGGATGATGTTAATACGAGAAATATCTCTCCTATTCAATGATTCTGAGAGATTTTATTGCGAGAAAATTGGCTAGGGGTTTCCGCTCTGTAAATTTGCTGATTTTAACGGGCTAACATCCCATTTAAAATTCATAATTTATTGTTTTTGGTAAAAAGGGTCTGTGATTCGATTGATGGCTACCATTTCAGTTTGCGCACACTCTCAAGAGAAGTGTCCGAAACTACACTTTGGGCGAATTATGAGAACTTTACGGATACGATTACCAAGAATATATATAATATAAGATATATATATAATATAAGATATAAATTCAATCGATGATAGCACTTGATGAGTGGTAGATAGGTCCTCGGTAAATCCCATTTGCTCGCGGATTGTCAAATTTTTGTTGATTACATATTCATTGATTTTCCATTCAATACGTTTTTCGAAAACTTTGGATGGAGCTATAGGAGGGTGATTGTTCGGTATTTACTGCTGATGGTTGGATTAATTTGATGTTTTGGTTATAAAAACACCAATCCTAGTTCCCAAATAGGGGTGAAATAATACATAGAAAAACAATCATTAAAGACATTGTGCAGAAGAAGAATTAAGTGTTTACAAGTAGAAAGAGACTTTAAGATTTTGTTTGGAAATAAGGCTGGAACGGACGCTACATGAGACTTAAAAGATTAAAAAAATTCAGTTATTTCAATGCTTCAAGGCAAAATCGGGGTATCTCTGGGAGAAGAATTTTGAGAAATATCACAAGTAGTATTAATAGAAATATCTTCATCTCG
This sequence comes from Pachydiplax longipennis, assembly GCA_036926295.1. NCBI lineage: Eukaryota > Metazoa > Arthropoda > Insecta > Odonata > Libellulidae > Pachydiplax > Pachydiplax longipennis. The sequence continues at coordinate 6,553,744 of JAVFKF010000004.1, forward strand.
AAGTGATGTATCATTTTGAGATATGAGAATTGAGAGTATGACTGACTTTGGCAATCGGTTCGAAATATTATTTATCATCTATAAGAAGAGGCTTATTGAAAAGTGATTTATTTGTTGGTTCAAAATGGTTGCCACAGAAAGAAAGTGTATTAATAAAATATCTCTACTGTGCAGCTTTAAATTTAATAATTACAGAGATCTTTATCTTTGGGATCTGTAGAGCGGGAATATATGCGCCGAATATTGTTTCTTGATTTGATAATTGCTTGTATATGAGGGAAGGAATTATTTTATTAAATGCTTTAACAGATTCGATGGCAGTCCCCCTCTCTTTAGTTAAGACTAACAAGTCATTATGCAGGTCAATTTGCATATCGAGATTCTCAGGGTCAAAAGGCTCAACTATAGGTTTGATGTGGATTGCATTAGTTGAAGAATAACAAATCAAACAACGAAAAATAAAGAAAATCAGGGTTTTTCAAAAATGATAAGTTTCAGGGCAAGAAAGATTGTCTTGGACAGAGTATGAAATTAAAACACATATGATAGCTCTTTTAAGCAATGATATCTGACATATCAGAAAAATAATGAGTAAAGGCAAAGTCTAATGAATTAGAAGATCTGGCATTAGAGAAAGTATTACAAAAAGATGAAAGAATAGTCAAACGATTATCAAGCAATAATTTATATAAAATTAGTCCACTACGATTTTGTTTTAATAAGCCCTAAATTGAATGTTATCTTTTTAAGTCGCCGATAAAAATTTTAGCATCATTACGTGAACAGAGAAATTGAAGGTTAGAACCAGTTAAACGATCAGTCCTTACAAGGACGAGTACATGTGCAAAATTTGATCAATGACAGTAATTTGAATGCAACGAAGATTAATTCTTTTAAGTTTCAAGATCGGGAAATTAGAAAAATGAGCCAGGATAGGGATACCATATGAAAGAGAGAAAATGTCTAATCAAACGATATTATAAGAGGGGTTTTGAATTGCTGCACAGTATTTAATCTCGTCTCTTAGATGCATGCCATGTGGATTTCATTATTATTATATAAGCTAAGGAATTCGAGAAACTTGTTTTATAAACTGTTGGCCTTACCAGATGCAATATTAATTAGTAAATCCATTAATAATTCTAAAAGTTTATGTGAAAAAGCTGAAGATTATTATCCCCAAAGTTGGTTATGCTATGATTTTATTAACGGCATTTAAAATGGTTTTGAGAATGGAAGGTTGGGTAGCTAAAATGAAGGAGGAGAATTGGTGATGAGGAAGGTTGGGATAGGTTTGTTGGAAGTTGAGGTCAGAAGTAAGTTCAGGTATAGCCCTGGCGTCTTTGGCATTTTGAATAATAGGTCTGCATACTTCTTAATATAATGGATACCATTTGCAGGCATAACATGTACTTTATATTTTATATATTTGTCTATCATTATTTATATATATTTTGCATTTGTACTTTATGTGTATGATAATTTTTTGTATTTGATTCTCTAAATCTAATTGATAAGCTTTCATAAAGTATCTTAATTTGTGTACATATATATGTTTTCAAGCAACATGTTCTGCTTTCGTAATTCTTATACACTGACTTGTGTATGTCATGTCATGTATTTTGTGACCAGACGGAGTTAATAAATATTATTATTATTAACAAAGTGGGGCCATTACAATTTAAACACGAAAGTCAAGTGGAAATTTGAGTTGGGAAATTCTTGATCACGTGATCACCGCAGCATAAACTACACTTTGGTTGAACATTACGAAAATTTTTGATGTGACCATATGTCAATCATCTATAACATTGAATGAGCTCCAAAGCGTCAATGTAAGCTTTAATATCTAGCAGCAAGTTTGGTGATTTTTGAAAAAATTTCAATTATTAATTGGGATAAGATTGAGGTTCCTGGTCCGTCTTCCTTCACCAAGAGCTCAGTTCAGTTCAGCTAAAACATCTGTAGTTGGCTTATTAGAGAGCATCGGTATGATAAAAGCTATGTACATCACCAAGGATTTTTATTCTTCCTCGATATCATTCAAGTCGACTTTAATTGGCAAGTGTCTCAATGATAAATTTAACATTACGCTTACGAGGTAACTGATAAGTGAAAAACTTAATATTTTCTATTTGAGCAAATCCACGGCAATTCGAAAGTTAGGCATTGAAGTACATTTAATTATGACCATGTCAAACGCAATTAAGCAGTAAACTGGAGGATACCGAGTTGATTTCTTTAGACATTGAATTGTATTGACGAATCCGAAAATAATTTCACTTTAATCGAAGGGATTTTAGGTATATTGGTATTACCATTCGATAAGCTTGGGATGGACTGGGGGTGTTTCGAAGAGGGGAAAAGTAGTATGACGTAGGGATTGGGTACATGATTGGGGCGGTAAACAGGGATAAATCCACTTGTAGAATGCTTATAACTAACTTAAATTCAGGTCTATTTTAATTAGGATTAAGTAGGCAATCTAGATTGCCAATCGCACTCACCAGTGATGGTTTAGGAGGCAGTCATCTATGCCTTCTGCCCATTGCTGCTGGGTGAGACGTTCCTGAGCACTGTTGATCAAGTCAACGGCAATGTTGATGCTGGCCATGATGTCTCTATCCAACGATGGAGGAGAAGCTGCTGGTTCCTTATTAATTTCGTCCATCGTGAGACGACGAGATCACACCTCTGATGAAATACCTACAAGCAATAACTTCGTCGACGCGATGGTGAACGGTAAAATACGGTCATTTTAGAGGCAGAAAATAATCTCTCTAAAAATCATATAAGAATCTCGCTGGAAGAGACGAGGCTGTGATGCGATTTAAGCACTCTATCGATCGCCGTTAAATCACTCGACACCGGAGTCCCAAGAGCTCATTCCAATGAAGAAATTCACAATAAAGATTTCTGGTCTTCACACACCAACGCGAGGCAGGAAACCGACATTGGCGGGGGACGATAGGTCTTACGCGCAAAGATACAATTGCACGCAAATCGACGCCGATTCCTCTCGACAGAACTCGAGACAGTGGTTGACATATTTCAGTTCCCTTTGTGCTTATATCACCTCATTAAAAGCGAACCTTCACTCAGAGCTCTCCATTTAACTCTCAAGAACTGACAACAAGGATAATACATTCGTTTTTAGCACAGGATACATTGGTAAGAAGTTAAACGTTTTTTTCACCGTCTTCCAAAATCTGTTTTCAACAAAAGTTGGTTAGATGAAATTTTCCTGCAATAATAAAGTTACAATACTACGGTGGTCCAAGAATTTATTTTCACACCGTAGGAATATGTTTACGAATGAAGAGCTGGATAAATATTCCCAAAGTTAAGTGATAACATAGATGCAAAAAGCACATTTCTCAACTGCCCTCTGTATAGCGCAGTTGAGAAATGGGTTGAGGTTGAGTTCAAACTCGAGATCCTTGCTGGTGATTATATTTTTTCTTAATGAGATGTGCGAGCAATCTCTTTCCCACTGGTAAGTTATATTTTCTGTTCTCTTTCTAGATATTTTTATATCATTCGCCTTATCACTGATATCGCTGGCCGTGGTGGCGCCGTTGTGGATAACGCTCCAACTACACGGTCCCTGGTTCGAATCCCGGCTAATCGGATTTTTCCGGTTAGGGAATGGTCTGTTATTATTGTATTTAATAAGAAAAAAGGGAAAAAATATAAAAATAAGGAGAAATCAAAAATAAAAAACGGTTAATTGTAAGAATGGCCTGCATTGGTAAAATTCGTCCTAAAAGACATTCTTATTGTTATTATTAATATGAAAGGGAATCGCAACTGTTCGTTAGGCGAGGAAAACTTAAATTCGGCAATTTAATTCGGTCGGCAATCAACAACTGTCGTGAAAGATTGTTCGTTAACTACCGAGCCCTAGATCGGATTACCGTTGAGGACAAGCATCATTACCGTTCATAGATGATGAATTCATCTTTGAGAAACAAGACTGAAAAATAATGAATTCGTAGTGACATTGGCCAACTTTAAAATAGCCGACTTCTCAATTAGCTCAACCGAAAAACTGTCGGAATTGCAAAGAAAAGATCCGACTATGGAGAAAAGATTCAATTTTTGCCTAAAAGTGACCCCGAATTCAAAATGATTTCGAAAAACATAAATAATATAAGATTGATAATGATTCGTTCAAGTTGGCAAAGGGAAGGATGATTGGAAATTATAGGTACCGATAGTTGTACGCGAGGATTTAATTTGGTTCGCGCATACGAGTAACGGACACCGTGGGGCATTCAAAACAATTTATTGGCTTCGGCATGTTTACTATTGGAAAAATATGAGAAGGGAGGTGAAAGTTCTTCAGAGGTCTTGTGACCTGTGCCAGCGGGTGAAATTCTCGAACCGTAATTTTAAAGGAAAATATTTTCCCTGAAGAACCTCTGCAATTGTATGCCGTGGACATATTACGGCCCCTTGACGGAAAATAAGTATAAAAACAACAATATTTTGATTCTCATCGATGTTATTTCTAAATTCGATCAGATGTATCTCCTAAGAACAATAAAGATTGTAGGAAGACTGCCGTACTGGAACGGTTTTGAAGAAGGGAAAAGAAGTTTGAGGTATGAATTGATTCTTTTGGGCTTGAAGTCACGGAAAATGGGAAAAACGAAAATTTTCATAAGATTTTTGTAATTAACGTCAAGACTTCCTGACGACTAAATGCGATTGTAGAATCTCGAGAACACACAGGAATGATAGGCCCATAAAATGTAAGAGGAAGGATAGTTTGAAGAATAATATAAGAATCTCATTAGTTAACTTTGGAATTTATAAATCAGCTAGAATTTTTTGTATAATGTAACTTTCTTTAATTCAGATCGGCGGCTTGAAATTGGACTTACTGAGGAATATTTCAAACGTTTCCAATTTAAATACATGGTAGCTCATGCCGTCAAAATTATTCCTAAGGTAACATAACAAACGCGATACTGTTTTAAAAGCCAATGACCAAATAACTTCCACATAAAAGATTTCTGTGGAATCTGTATATTTTTCAACTTTACGATGCATAATATAGATCAAATTTTCAGAGGAAGATAAACTCGATTGTCATTCATTCACAATATGTAAAACTGCATTTTTATCGATGGCTTTTTTACAGTTTTTATTCAGAAGGATACAATTTATTCAATAAAAGGTTTAATTATTTTTAAGAGGTTTGATTATCAATTTTGCAATATTAGGTAAATGCTGGTAGTGCTATTTATTATCACAATTCACCGGTCAATTTAGTTCCTCCGATAATTGCGACGTCCGGCCAACAACTAACAACAGCTGCCGATCGATTACCGTATAATAAAACATTTAATTTACAGAGAATTGCTGTCGAACTTACACTGCTAATTTCTATTTCAAATCGTATTTGAATTTAAAATAAAATTAGTATCATCAACATTCACTTGATGGAATTCAGCGGAAGCGTTGAAAGAAATTAATACTTAGTAAACTCCAGGAAAGGCAGATTATTCCGATAGTTGTGCCTGTTGGAAGGGCGGCATTCAGGGCGATCTGGAAGTGGAGGTGCAGGCTGGTCGGCACTCGGGATGACAGTCTTCGGCGTAAGTCCTCCAAAGACGGAGGATGTCTACACCCACACTCACTGGTGCCATTGCCCTCTGCACCTGCGAGGGAACCAAACAGAGGGAAGCCGTCTTTTTGGTATTGTTGGTGAAATTCTTAGCGGGATACACGCTGCAGGCTGCTGGTTGCGGTGCAGGAGCGGGTGTGGCACGGGTGCGGCAGTCCGCTCCGTAGGTGCCACTGCAGTTAGAGTGTCGTCCATCGTTAGGTTGCATTCCTCAATGAGAGAGGAGGCAGCAATGAGTGACAAATCTGCGGTGCATAAAATTTCCAGATGGAAGTCCTACAGTACATCCTCATTCGCCGCACCTTCTGGACTGGGATGCCGGTGGGCTCCTGGTGTAGGGTGCTGAGGGCCTTTGATCATGAAGTTGCTCTTTTTGTCCTCCAAAGGAGAGAAGATGCAAACCTGCAAAAATATATTCGCTCCGAGGCGAGAGAGACGTGTCCGAGGAGGCGTGGGAGTGATGAGGGCAGTGGTGGCACTACATGGAAAACCCGCGGATTCCGTTAACAGCTTGTGCGGTGTCTCCCTCAGTGAGGCTGGGGATTATATCGCAATGTTTTTTTGCGTCCATTGCGGTGTGATGGGGACGAAAGTGGTGAATCCTATTAAAATAGTTTTTCTATCGTCGTCCCTTATCCTTGTAAAGGGCCAACTTTCCGACTGAGGATACTTCTTTTCCAATTTAGAAAAAAAGCGATTCTGCGGTGGATCGCACCAATAGTTTCAGCAGCAAATTGACACCTCAATGCCGAATAACTTTAGTTTAGTAAAACTATATTGGCCCAGATGTCATTCAGGATTGCGCACCGTCTCGGGCTAGCTACGATCAAACCCGGTTAAGACGCCATTCAGGAGTTCCGTTGGAAATTGCGCCATATGTGGGATAGCGATGATTATTACAAATTCATATTACTTTCACATTTGAAAAAAAGAGAAGGGAATATTATGTAATTCTGAAATAAATGCATTGCATCTTGAATCGGAATCTTTAATTTGCTTTGCTTGGTATGGCTGCAGATGGAAAAATAGTCCGCGAAATATCACCGTGTAATACTGGTTGTCCTCTCGTCATATGTCTTAAGATTATATAGAAATATTTTGTTTCGTCTGATGGACGGTGTGAAAAAAAATTAATCGGGATAATCCCTTGTTTCTAAATGGGTTTTACTTCTTATAGTAAAGAAATGAGGACTATCGTAGAAATTTGGATGTCTGCACTTTGTAAATTATTTGAGATATTTTTGGATGTACCTTTAACATTTAATTTGCTAAAGTTTATGTTTCTCACTCTTCATGGCATTACTGAATAGTGCCTTTTTGGAGTTGATTTTTGGCTGTCGGCAAAGTGGACTTGGAAAACAGATTCGAAAATTCTTTTTCACAATTTGTTCCCAGCTGACTTCTTGCAGCCCCACACTTATATTATTGCTATGGAGCATCGTCAGATATTTCCAGATTTCTATCACGTTTGAATATTTACCGCTTTGAGAGCACCTTAGATAATTACAGTCGATTAAGGCGCTCTTCGCGGGAACAAGTGAAAACCGTGTCTTAAACGGGATAGCGGTCAAACCGTTAATAGCATATTTAATAATAACATGATATTTTTGAAGAATGATCCACTTCTTGCACAAATAGAGCGTCTTAGTGACTTAATTAGGATCATTTTTCACTCGAGGATGAAGCAGATCCTATCAGATATATAGGAAAAAATAACGTTTTAACGACAGTGGTGAGAGGGCATAAGAGAGCACGATCTCTACAAAACCATGCTCAACAGTGCACGAAACACTGCACTACTTATCTGGCTCACTCAGTATGTTCTTCAAATTACTTCGAAAGGAAACATCGCCGAGCAAATTTTTAACCAAACGATCTACCCTAAGAAAAAGCTGTAGAGATGATCTCGCTTTCTCAGATTTCGTGTCTGCACCGTTGATTGATCATATAGATTGCTCTACTTCGCCATACCTTTATTTTACTCTGAAAAACTTATTCTAAAGACAAGGAAGTCTAACAAGGAAGCAATCAGAGAGGAGATGAGAGGACGGAGACATAGGCAATGTAATACTTTTAGGTCTATTGAATGAGGCGACTAATTAATGATAGCGTTTTACATAATCATGCATCAAGGACAGGAAAATTTGTGTATTGAACTGAAAGCGGGGCATCTTAAGCTATCTCGCGATATATTCATTTTACTCTGAAAAACTTATTCTAAAGAAGAGTCTATTAGGAAGAAATCGGAGTCGAGGTGAGAGGACGGAGAGACATAGAAAGTAATACTTATAGGTCTATTGAATGAGGCGATTGATTAGTTATAGCGTTTTACAATGCATCAAGGACTGGAAAATTTGCGTCTTGAGCGGAAAGTGGGGCCTCTTAAGCGGTATCCTTCACCATAGGTTTCTCTAAAAGGGACCGGCGCCCGGAAGAAGTGACTAAATATTGATAATCATGGGAGTGACTTGAGCGGGTTTTACAGTATATTACATTGACATTAAAAATAGTATGGAAAATATGTATGTCTGGAAATTGAAAATTATTAGTTACGGCAATTTCAGATCTACCTCTAACATTCTTTTCCTTAAATTTCTCAGCGATACGCCAGACCTAAAGGATGTCTTAAATGCGAATTATATCGGGAAATTAGGTGTGTCTAAACTAGGAGCCGAACACAGATTATTTTGAAAAAGAAAAATCGGTAATATCCTCGTCGTACTCTAAAATTTCGTTGGCCTTCCATTCTCAGACTTACAACAATGGGCATTCTTTCCCCTCAGTGATATTATTTGAAAAAATGATTAGCATCTTATGGAATGTGACATTTTTCAGTGATTAGATTGACATTTTTAATCCCCAACAATTCTCTGCGACAACCTGGAGTCCATACGAGAAATTCTCTCTCCTATTCGGTAATTCTTGGAAGTTTCATTGCGAGATAACTGGGTCCGAATTGTCGCTCTATAAAGTATTGGATTTTAAGCTTCAAAAGGGGTATATCCTTGAATTATTAAAATTTGCTTCTCAGTTTCGGGTAAAGAGAGCCTTTAATTCGACGGATGGTTACGACTACAGTTTATGCATACGGTCGCATCAAAGTATGGCTTCAAGGTTTCTCTAGAGAAATGTCCGAAATTACACTTGCCTTGGGGGTATGTCCAATCAATGACATCAATTGAAAAAGATAATAAGGATCTTTCTCAATCTGCAAATTATGAAACATGAAACAACCTCCCCAATTTTTAATCTCAGTCCATTCTCCATGACGGCCTTAAGAATGTTTATAAGAGAAATTCTCTCTCCTCTTCGGTAATTCTAGGAAATTTCTCGTAAGATAATTGGCTCGTGAATTCCGCTCTGTAAAACTACATTTATATTTAAACCCTGCAAACCGCCACTGGCGCATGGAAGGGGTCAAATACACATGACACATTCGGCAGGCATATGAAAACCTTACAGGCATACCAAGAACACTGGCAGCAGTAGCATTGGTAGATCCATTAGTTGATTTAAACTTCTCCATCAGAGCTTGAAGCCGCATACGTATTAAATAGCAGTGAATCTTTCGACTAAATGATCGTGACTGAAGCACCTGGATTAAATCGATTTCTACTTTTTCTAAATATGCCTTAGTTTCATTTGAGTAATATTCTGTTGGGAAAGCCCTGTTCTTCAAACGAACCGCAATGTCTTCCGGAGGCAAGTCAATCGGTAGATTGCTTAAGATATAGGTTACTTTCTCTTTTTCTGATGCCAGCCTGTATACATAGAAATGTATTTAGGTTTCAATTAACCTATTTCATCTCTAAAAAAGCATTAATATTGCTGCACTTGACATTTGCTTGTCTGTCCGGCAGTTTGGCCACTGGCTTAGAGGAGCAAACTCAGGACATACTATTAAAGAGTGGAACCAAACTATGCAGAAAACATAAATGAAGTGGCATTTTCTCTCCTATGTTCTTAACAGGAGTTACTGTGAACTGATCTCGACGGTAATTAAATAGTATCAACGGCGTTATCGGGAGATTAAGGATGACCACAAGTGAGGGCGGTATGGAAGAACCTCCCCTTTTCCTATTTCCACTGACAACTACTGTCTGCCAGTTATTCATTTCCATAGCCAGCCTCGCCCTTTTCATGCCTTATGGCAAAAGAGCTCTCACTGGTTCCCGCCTCCGGCAAACTCGAGCTAGTCTCACTTGGCAACGGGTGTTAGATGACTCTGATATACCGGCCTATACCCATTGGACGGTTCCCGGTTGAGAGTGTGCATCTGAGGACACGACTCCCTTCCGCCCCTTTCAGACGGGGTTGGGAGTGGTGCGACAACCTCCACCTCGTGCTCTCGGGACAGCTCTCCGTTGCCACCAGGGAGGGGGTCTGCAGAATACTTCTTAGCAACTCCTCTACTTTATTTTGGATTCATGGAGAGGACCTTCTGGCCGCTTTCGACCCATGGCCACCCTTTAGTCTCTTGCGTTAACGTCGTTTTGAGTAATCCCAATTGGATTATTTCTATACGCGAGCCAGGTATAATTGGCTCCCAGAGAGGGTTTCTGTACAGCTTGGATCCACTGCCCTTGTTTCTCTTTTCCATGAGATTTTTACTAATAGTGGGAGGAGCGCATCCTTGATACTGGCTGGCTCAATTGGGATAAGATGTCTTTTCTGAAGGAATCAATTAAAAAATATGCGGTTATGTGCATATTACCTGTGGGAGGTCAAACCACTAACAGAACCAAATTTCATTGCTCAATCCAGGGGATGATAAAAAGGGGAACTTTCGATATCCCAACGGAAGACATTGTCGAGTCGCTTGACGACCAAGGCATCTCCGCGAACATATTCTCCCGATTAAAAACGTCGCGACCCAAAAAGATATTCAAACAGTCTGCTTTAGAATTCTTGTTTCCTCGGTAGAGCTCGATAACATTCTGGGCATAAGCTTTTAAACCGTTAGTTACGTTTGCGGTTTTAAAGTCCCAACAGAGATAATCAAATCGTACCAAGGACCTTTTACTGTGCCATCGCTGCCAGGCTATCGGATAAGGCTTGTCTCATATTGCGTCGTTGAGTGAAATGTGGAAAAATACAACATGAGAAATGAATGCGAGAAATTATAATCCGACGCAGATATGTGTACCCATTGTCAGAGGTGTAAAATAGCCAATTACAGGGGTAAGGTTATTATCAAATTTGATTTCACCATTACGTTTATTTCATATTACTGAAAGAGAGAAGCGAAAGAAAAACTGTTAAGTTAACACACAGGAGCGGTCGACCGAATTAACTAACTTGCAGAGCGGATATCCAACCGCAGCCGTTTCTCCCAGAACACAAAATGCCAAATATAGTAAGCGAGCATCTTAGAAAGTATTAAATTATATGCAATTTGAACAAATCAGTGCAACTCAATGATGACTGCGGGTTTAAATGGATATCAAATTTATTAATTTTAATTTTTAAGTCTTACGAAACTTCGTTCGCCTTTACCAATTCATCACATCACCTTTTAGATGTCCCTCGCGATCTTAAAAGCACAGGAATGGAATGCCAACGCTATACGAAAGCAGGTACCGAAGACATTCTATGTAAAAACGGAATAAGAACTCTCCGGAGAGACATTTGACCGAACTAAAAGCTTCGAGATGAAGGCCTACCATATTTCAGGACAGCCTAGGTGAAGGATTGCTATTGCTGTGGATACTTCAATTCCGAATTTTTATTTGAAAGAATTTTAAAAATCTACAGGCCGCCGAGAATACAGCGATTGAAATACGGGGTAGAAATAATTAAATCCCATTGTAAAACCACCCAAGGAAGGATTTATTCCAGATATTGAAAATATACTCAGATAAAACCATAGCTACCATGCTCAAATTCGACCTCCACGTCATTGACTACGTCGTACTTAACCCAGCGGTGAAAGCTTTTAAATTAATTTGTACGAAATCAATTTTATTTTACGAGTCGAAAATGGCTGGTTCACCTCATCACTGGACACCCAAACAAAAAGTACAATTTTCATTAACTCCTATCGCGTATGCCAACGTTTTCAATCCACTCTCCCCTGACCATCTTCCAATCATTTTGTTTACTAAGTTATGCCGATTTACACTTTTCCCAGGATTTAAAATCCTGGGAATGATTACGGTAACTTCATCCGACTACTACTTTTTGAGGCTAACAATCTCAGGGAAAATATTAATCTCCACACACAGGCATCAATGTATCTGGATAAGTTAAGGATTTGCGTCGAACAGACGAAAAGAAAATTCTCAAAAGAATAATAAATGGAAATCCTCTCACCTCGACTCAATTGAACTATGCAATTAATTCTGCCAGGAATTATCATCTAAGTTAGCCTTCGCTCAATATTCAGATAAAGGCTCTCAGATTAAGCCTAACGATGCTTACTTACTTACTTATGCTTTAGTATAAAGCTTTGATCCGTTTCTCAACGAAATTTGAAAGTTGAGCGACGGTAGGAACCATTAGAGATTTCTTCAAAACGAGTCGACTATATGAGCAACTTATCTGCACCAACATGTTAGGATAGTGTGAATATTTTATGAAAGGGGTTCATTTACGGAGAAGAAACGGAAAACCCTAGAATTTTCTCTCGGTATTCGAATCCCAAAATTCGGGGATTGTTACGGAGAGCTCACGAAACTACTACTATATCAGAATCATAATTTTTTTCGCGAAATAGGACAGAAGCGAATTCTGAGATAGCGAGATTATCCTTTCTCTCAGGGCAGCACGTTAGACTAAAATTTCGCTTTTCGGTGTTTCCTTTCGCCGCAATTTCAAGTTCAAAAACATACCGAATTAACCAGAAAGGGAGTGCGGTGTTTTGTGGACTGTTGAGTATGGTTATGTTGAGATCGTGATGATCTCTTATCCACTCTCACCACTGCTGTAAAAAATGAACGTAATTTTCCCTTAACGTCTATCTGGTAAAATCTGCTTTACCCTAGAATGAAAAAATACCCAAATTAAGTAACTATACATGGGTGGTCTGACAAGTTTCCGACATTTTACCATTTCTCGACATGTTTTCTGAAAATTTGAAAATTTTCTGAAGTTTTCTAAAAAACCTGGGGTCGGAAACTTTTCAGACCACCCTCGTACTTCGTCCAATGTCAGAAGGAGGATTACGCCAATCTCGTGGCACCGTGTATTCCTTACGGAAGAATGGCGCGTGCTATTCGTACTGTTAAATAAAAAGTCAATTTTCTTCTACACTCAATTTCTTCAAAATAAATGATCGCCAATTTTATTTCCCAATTCACATGTCGAACCCCATTCCTCAGTAAGTCATACACGGGGCCATAAGATTTATTTCTTCAGGACGTAGAACGAAGTTTAAGACGTTCTCTTTGTACGAAAAGCAGAACCTACTTCCAAAATATGATGTGACGCAGCAAACTTTACATATAGGTATAACACAATATTTTAAAGTTAATCATTTCGATGTTATTAAGAAACTTAGGGTGACCTACTCCCTATCTTAATGTAAATACAAAATTCGTACTTTCCCCGAGATTTTTAATGATCGCCTTTTTGTCTTGGAGATTTCATTGGGAGAAAATATGAAAATTAATTAATAAAGTAACAATTTTAGTTTCTTGCGCTCTTCAGTGGGAATTGTTTCACGAAAATTAGTGCGCACCTTCGAATTTCGTTTTGATTAAAATTTCGTATAATCTTACGCTTGTCAGGTGGAAGTAAAAGTAGGATCGCCTGTTTTACCTTTGTCATCACAAGATTGAATCCACCGTTCATACTTCCCGGCTCTTCATTAATACAGTGTAGCCATTTCATTTTCTTTTTGAGGAAAAATAAATTTTAACATAAGAAATATGCCTCTGACTTTATCAAGTACCATTATTTCGAATATTATACGCTTGAGTGTGAAGTTCGCGCTATATTTTCCCGCGTAATACCGTCCCGAGCACATACTAGCGACTTTCTAGAACCAGCGATGAAATATTCTAGAAATAAGACGAAGCGTAAGAAAAAGTCACTTCTGATACAAAAATATTTAAGTCTATCGAATGAGACGATTGGCTGAAGCGGGTCCAAAGGAAATTCAGGACATGAAATATCCGCGTCTTAAGCTGGAAGCAGAGCGTCATAAGTGGTATTTTTACCACGTGATTAAAGGGCCAGAATAAAATCTCGTTGTAAGCGGGATAGCGTCTTAAACGGGTCTGATTTTTCAGAACCGAAAACATCCTCAGCAATTGAAAATTTAGTACAAATGTGCCTCGTAACTGAATGCGTTTCAAACGCCGTAACGAGTCAAATTGTTCCCTTTTCACCACTTCCTTTCTTTTTGTCCCTCCTCCTTCGGCCATGGCTCAATTGAATCATCGAAAGGGACCAACGAGAAGGAAATAGAATATTCTCGAAATTCCCGAGTTACGGCAAGGAAAAATGTAGGCGCGAGTGACCTCATGAGCCGTGTCACGCGAAAAAGCAACAGACGTTGTAAAGTTAAGGAAGAAAGTTGCAATGGACGAATGGATGAAAAACCAATGAGAGATGTACTCACCAGCCTGAAAACGGTAGCTCCCACGAAGATAAGGTTGGTTGGTAATCTTCAAATCTTTCACACTTCTCGACAGAGACATTGCACTCTACAACCTCTTCTTCTAACTCATATCGGCCGACTGATGGACAGCTTTCCCCTCCCGTCGTCTCTGAGTTCCCAGAATTCATAGCAGCGCCGAGGTAGGGGAAGGTCGAGGAGGGAGATTTGAATTGAAATAAAAACGCGCGCATACACGTTTTATATAATTAAAGACTTAATTCACATAAAGACCAAAATCACAGGCTTCAGTTAAGACTTGATAAAGTATTTGACAATTTTCTTTTCTCTTTGAAACAATTTATTTAGCATTACCCTTATTAATTATTTTAATATTATTTAACATTATAAATCCCGACTTTATCTTTAAATTTTACTTTCTTTCCTTGAGCTGGATTTTACTGGATGATAGTTTTTCTAATATCCGAATTAAATTACGTTATAGCATACATATAAAAGAAGCATAAATATAAAATAAATACAATTTATTGATAAGGAATCTGCTGAAACATATCTTAATTACAGTTAGTTAAGCATTATGTGGTAAAGGGATTATGAAGAAAGTAGTTAATTCTAGCATATGGTACATCAGAGTTTTGGGTAATGCTGATCGTTTTCTGGATTATGATAAGAAATAAGCTGAACAAGTAATGAGAGTCAATTCTATAGTCAATTAACTTTTTGAGGAATTTAAGGCAAAGAAACTGTCTCCATTGTTCTAAATAAGGTATGCTGAATGAGAATCTAATATGATCATCCAAGTATGAGTAACTTATATCCTACCATTCTGAAAACTTTCTTTGGTAATTTCTTGAGCCTATTCATGTATACCTCATAATAAGAAAACCAAACTATAACACAGTTTTCCAATCTAGAAAGAAGCAAAGTTTTATATAAGATAGCAATAATTTTTGGGTTTGTGAAATGTCTTTTTCGTGATGGAAATAAACAGCAAGCTTTTTTATTTATTTACTTATATATTTCATAATAAGTTACATGTAATTAAAGAGATCAGTATATATAATTTGATACAATGCAGTGAATTTAATTTTTTTAATTTCTTAGTCTTAAAAATTCTAAATGAAATTTAAATACAATACAAAAATAAATATTTGGCATTCTGAGGCTGATTTCATATCATCAACAGCCCTTTCCCTTTTATTTGAAATTATTTCTGTGTTTTTGCCTTCTCTTCATTTTTTTTGAAAGAATTATCAGCCTTTTGGACAGAGAGCTTCCTTATTACCTCATTTAAGCCCTCTTTCTCTCGGCATTTAACCATTTTTTTCAGATGGACATTCGGGGAAAGATGAGAAATGTTTAATGGCAGAGGTATCTTCAAGATTATGCACAACCACCCAAGGTACTTCTTTCTGCTTCATTCAATATGCTTACAATTTCAGATTGAGTTGTAGTAATCTATAAACAATTGACTAAAACACTTGGATATTTTGCAGAATAAAGCTGAGTCAGTCAGAGGTAATATCCAGGATGTTTAGCTCTCCTACAAATAGAGATACTCTGGCTGTCATCTACAACTTCTTTGTTCCCAAAAAAGGAAACATTTTCCCCCCAGTGTGTGTTAACTTTATCAAGTTTTGTTGTTGTAAATGCTACATATTCTCCCCACAGTCTCTCTCCCGGCAGCGACAAATAGATGACTGATTCAAGAGATAGATGATTGATAACCGATTCATCAACATTTAGGTTTGCCTCGACTGCTGATGTTGAAGTATGAATACATCTCTGTCACTTGACAAAGACTGTGATAAATTTCGTCGATATAACAGTTCAACCAGCTCTCATCTTTTTCGGACTTTTGATTGTCACTTTATCAATTTTTTACTATTAAAGTAGATCATCAATTTCTTTGATGCTTCTTTCAGATCTTGTCAAAGGAGTCATCTTAACCATAATTTTAAGAAGGAATGCTCTTTGAACAATTGCTTCCGGTAATGCTATGAATATTAAGTATGCAACTAATATCTTCCATTTTATTTTGATTGTTTGATTAAAATAAAAATGAATCGTAATCAAAAATTATATTATGGTTTAATTCTAGCTTCTAGATATTGACCAGCGCAGAAAAATCAATAAAGGATTCCTTCGGGTGAAATGTCATTCTTGTTGAGTCCTTTGCAAAAACTAGATCATAACAGCTCACACTATTGAGAATTGTGTATCCCACCAATTTTACCTATACCTATTGCTTAGTAATATTTAGTAATGATATTTTAGTTGAAAATGATATTTACAGAATTTAATATAATTTAATTTTTAATATATATCTGTATCAACAGAATCAAAGGTTTCACTATAGTTCATTAATTCCATTAATTAGTCCATATCCTCAGATGCTTAGGAAGTTTCCTAACGCCTTTTATTAAAATGCAATTGGTAAATTCAATCCATGATTTATCACAAGAACTAGCTACTAATATGCAACGTTCCCAGAATGCGTCCGTTTGGTTTATATTTAACTTGAAAAAGTATGACCATACTTCTGATACGTTTAAGAAAATATCTTAGATTAAACTAGAACATCGTCAAAGAATTCATGTTGTAACACCAGGTTTCAGGGTCTTGCAAGCACAAACTGCGGAATATCTCTTTTCTGAAATTTTTAGCTTAGAATATGTTCACCATTGCAATACTACATGCAAAAAATCTAAAGTAAAACTATATCAAAGAAACAACTTTTAAACCACCAAATTAATGCATTCCGACCTCCGTTTCGCTATAATACGTATTATTCTGCCATGTTAATGCCATTAAAAATCGAAGTAATGAAGTGATTTTAATAACAACAACGAAAACAAATCCTTCCAAACGCTGAACGTAGACCTGCATAGCAGACAATGTCCCTCATCTTTATTTTCTCTTTCTCTATTCTGGAGGCTCGCTCGCCCAAAATGTGGTGTCTGCTGGACGAGTTGCCCCTGGAAGTGGTAACTTTTTTTGTAAGTGACTGTACATCCGAAGAATAGAGGAAGTCATTTAGACTGTAAGCAAAATCCTCGACTTCAATTTGACGGCGTAATCTAGAAATTTACGTTATTCAGCGTGTCATTCTTTATTAAATTATTTTCTGCGTATAAAAACTACTATGGTCTATCCGTGTACCAAAAGGCAAGAAGTATTCAATTTAAGAATATATGGTAGCGGAACCATGTATTCAAGATAACTGTCAATGAGAAAATTCTTCCGAGGGGAAGTTTTAACTAGGCTACTTATTCAGGGCCACTATTTCACTATCACCATTGTAATAGCGATTGTTAATTTGATGATATAGATTTATGCAGTTTTAGCTTCTTTAACGCAAATTATAAATATGTGAAAGTTGTGATAAATTACGAATTAAATCATGAATGGCAGAATTGAGTATTCTATGAAAATATGTGGTACTAAAATACTAGTTTAAATTTAAACATCCTATTAATCTGCTAAAGTTGAAAACGTCCCGTAATTATTATTCTTATACGAGCTTTACGATAAAATTATTTAGATACAAGTGTTAGGATTCACTCCATAAATGCGGATACCAGTGGCGGGACAAAAACTTAACACAACCACTCCATTTGAGAACCCGTCTGATTGTGACTTCCGGAAGAAGCAACAAACCCAACAAACGAAAACAACTTTATTTAAGAAAAACAAGAGAAAAACAGAAATCGCATTCAGGACGTATAAAATGCAGTAATAATAACAATTAAATAATTGAGAACGTATATCCAACAACAAGTGACCCCACCAGATTGTTAAAGCTGTCGCTTGGGAGTTAGTGGCTATAGGCTTTTACGGCTTTGTTGAATACCAAATAGACCAAACTGAACATCAATACATCAACAATGATTAAGTCCTTTTAATAATGACCAAAGTTCTGTAGGCGATAACAATATTTCTCTCGTACATTCTCAAACGGAAGTCTGAAATCCTAAATCGATAACTCCGCAAAGCTCATCCCCGAATCAAAAAATTCTATGACAGAGGTGGAAAACCTGCAATCTTCGAATTGATCGCAGCTTTTTCTACTTTCTCAGATACGCATTTATATGTACAGTAAAACTATTAAAACTAATTCTAAGGCCCCAAGCTGAAGCATTTTTGCCTTTCTTATCGCAGGATAGTAGGCATTATCGTCCTTATAAGCAGTAGTTA
Source organism: Pachydiplax longipennis (assembly GCA_036926295.1). Taxonomy (NCBI): domain Eukaryota; kingdom Metazoa; phylum Arthropoda; class Insecta; order Odonata; family Libellulidae; genus Pachydiplax; species Pachydiplax longipennis. The sequence goes on from JAVFKF010000004.1 coordinate 6,572,136, forward strand.
ATTTTAGATTGAACTGTGAAAATACATGGTCGCTTTTCCTTTTAGTTAGGTTGTAGGAACAAAATGCCACTAAGAATCAGAACAGGCAATTCTCAATATTAACTTTTATTTCACTTAAATCTCCCTGTGATTACATAAGACAAAACTAACCAAATAGTAAAACAGACATCACAAGGAAGACCGGAGGGGAAGAACAAGTCTACCTGGCATTCACCCAAAGTTAGAAGGAAAACCCCTCTGTAAAAACCTCCCAAAGGCAGCCAAAACCACAGAAGTTAATCAGCAAAACATCTCAAATTCAGTGATTTATAAACGAATTATTTAACTACAAGCCTCAGATACTTTTACAATAACGAAAAACCATGTTTGATTCCATCAAAGAATAATACATATACATTATTTGGCAATGCAAGCTGAAAAGATTCCAAAAGTAGGCAAAAATATTTGTATATACATAGAGAACACGTAATAACTAAAATATGTGATAAAACATTTACATGAATAGAAAAATTGGTAAAATTAAGTTCTTCACTGGATCTGGTAACCTATTGTATTATTCATCACTAACTTCTCCTGAACTTCAATTAGGTATAGCACCATAGACCACAACATTAAGTTCACAAAATAGATTAATTGCTCCATGAAGAATGAATAGTACAGGGTTAAAACAACAGTTAAAAATGCGGTCAGCTCTTAACAAGAACATGTATTAATAAGCACTTCAGCTCGTTAAGTTAAAGTGTGGCTTCACTGGTGGAAGAGACTATAGTTCAAGTAAATGCTCTGCAAATGTATCTGAACTTGCCACACGTCAAAAGTCACTTAACAATACACACAAGTGATTTGGTGTACATTACGGGCGCCCCTCTGGAAGATGACCGTGGATGAAGTATGCTGCAGCATCACACTTCTGTCTGTAGGATTCCTAAAACTGAACCAAAGGGTTGTAATCTGATGGACTCGAAGAAACACCTCCAGAACCTCAGCATATCTGTCTTTCAATTGGCAGCAAGAGACCAAGAATCAGGCAACTAAGACTATCCTATCTTTGGGCATCTAAAATGGCTCAAACAGCATCTTCTCCACTAAAATTCCACCAGCAAATAAAAATTGTGGCTAAATACGAGGCTGGACCTGGAAATTCTGAGCAAATTACAGGGAACAGAAAATACACAAAACAGACCTTTCAAAAACAAAAATAGTCATATGCAAAGACTGGAAAAAAGATTAGATATTTAATGCAAACATTGATATGTGAACACGTACGGAAAGGAAAGGAACGATTCACCTTAAAACACAGCCTTAAAATTTCAAGAAAAATACATCTCATCAGTAATTACAGATAACGAGAAATCACGAATTCAAAGGAATTCCTTAAAATGTTGAAGACTTCCTGTAAAAGAGGGAAAATTAACCATATGGAATACCATAGAAAATATTAGAAATTTAATGCAACATATGATACTCAAAGTCTCAGAATAAGAAAAAACAAGACAAATTATAACAACATGTAACACTTAATGAAAATAAAATCATCAGTAATAACATAACGAGAAAAGACATACCAAAACCCTCAATAGCCTTGCTGACATCCAATAAGAAAATTTGGTATTAGTTCATGAATAATAACTAAATTCGTAAAAAAAATTGCAAAAACAAAATGGCTAAGTCATATCCAGGCGTTATATAGATAAGTCGACTGCGGACACCGTATGCAAAAAACTTTCATAGTATAGTGCAAACATCGGCTACAGCCGATGGTGACTGCGACGGTGATTGTAGGCATCACGTCGACAAGGTGATGATATAGTATGATGATCCAGTAATTGGGAGAACGCAGAGATAAAAATACTATGTTAAAAAAACGCAGTAATCGATCGCATTATGTGGATGCAGCGTTTAAACGTACTTATCAGACGCATCGTGGACGTTTCGTTTCGTGGGATATTTGTAGAGACGCCGCTGTAACTTCGGATTCGTGCGTGAAGTTCGTCGCAGGCTATCTTCGTTGCTTGGCTTCGCACGCCCATGCACAAATTATACTAGTCCATGAAGCAATCCATGAAAATAAAATATTAGTAATAACATACCAAGTAAACACTAATTCAAACAACTTTCTTAAGCTTAACGACTTCATATAAAAACATACTCCATCATAAAAGATAGCCTTAAGGATGAGGCGACTTATGTAATATTATACGTAGGAAGGACACAAAAATGCAGCAGGATCATTCACACTAAGTACATGGCTATTATCAAAGTTCGCAAACAACTAATCGCAACATCTAACAGGCTAAGACATATACAGGCGTTATACAAATAGGTCGACTGCAGACACCGTATGAGGAAACATTGCGTAGTATTGCATAAAACATACTGAAATTACAGATTTGTATTTAAATTCTATTGTCCAATCTACTCTATTATAAAAGTTTGCAATATTAAAGTCCAATGCATCCAGGCTCCATGAAGTACAGCTAGTTCCAAAAAAAACTTACCACCTAAGCCGCAACCCGCATAACAGACGTGAAGCTCGATGAGAGCGAGTCTAGAGTTTTCCACGCATTCTATTGGCTCTTGGAAGGAGGAGCATTCTGACGGCGCCTTTTTAAACCGTTGTGAAACGCGTTGAACGTATTTGTACCGTCTTTATTAGCATGAAATCTAGTTTAAATTTAGTGTTAATTTTTACTGTCAGCAGCATAGTATTAAAAAATGAATGGAAATCGGATCTCCTTATTTCGGCCTGAAATTTCTGCGTAATTCACCTTTTTCTGTAGGCATCGGGTAAACTTAATTTAGCTGCTTCAATTATCCAATAAAAAATTATGTCATTGCAAGATTAAAAAGGATTATATTATTACGTTTTTTATGCTCTTGACTCCTACAGGAAGAACTTTTAAATTTATTTAGAGGAAATTCACGACTATGACTTAAATAGAAAGATGAACGAAAACTCAGGAAGGAGATAAAGAATAATTAAGAATAAGAACACAATCAACTGTATGTAAACTAATTTATGTTGCAGAAAAATGCTATCGAAAAGGGGAGTATGAAAAAACTTCGATACCTACTGAGGAAAGCAAAGATGAAAAGAAACTTTATCTGGACGAATACACTGAGAAAGAATCATTTCAAGTCAACCTGGTAGAGAGCTCTGAAAATTAGACCCAAAACACATTACAATAAAGTAAACCAAGTAAATTACTGTCAACTACATCAGATAATTACATCAAATATTACAAAAATTTTAAATACCACCAAATCAATTGATAGAAAGTAAAATATTAATTGGTGTGCTATCATCATTTTCTAAGGTAATTGTTTAAAATTCAAATTGCTAATTTAATATTTTAGAAAATAACATAGATATTAGAATAGTAGCACAATTTAAATACTGAAGGCTACAAATTTTTTTCACGTATCGAATTAAAAATTAATTTACCACGAAATTAACGCCAGCATCTCGTAACATTTTTCCGAAAATATTGTTCATTGCCAGTCCCAGAAAAACTATCCCTTTAATTAAATCAAGTTCATGTTACTTGCAAAATTATGCTGTCCCAACTTTTATCTGATGCTAAATCTCTTTCTTGCCCCGTGGTGCAAATTTTGACTCGATTTCTTCGCAGTTGAATTATTCTGCAATACAGAGAGGTATAAAATTTGCTTGGTACTACAATTAACAGAGCATTAGGTAATTCAGAATATATGCATCAACATGCCATTCTGTTCTTACTTCCATCAGGCATTCGTGATGATTGTATCAGATGAAGCATTATGATTTTGAGATGAGATTTGGCTGTTTCTGACAAATTCCCGTCTGAAGTTTTACTGAGTCTTTCAGAGAGAGCGGAGGACCTCCACTCTGGCCCTAGGAGTATCCCCTATTCATTCCTTTGTTGTTTCTTTTTCTTTTGTTTCGTCCATCGAAAGGTATTATCTATTTTCTCAAAGGAACCATAAAACGGCCGATGGATGAAGGTGAACTCCTCTCTGAGAAAGAAAACCCCCTTTTCGGCATATTGTGGATGGTCGTATGTATCCGGAGTAGCGAATTTGAAAGCGCTAATGAGGATTACCGACCGCACCCCTGCTGAGCAGGTATCCAAGGTTAGGGTATGGTGGCGGCGACCGATCACAAGTAAGGTGGGAAATGGTGGATCCGCGATTTGTAATCTTCGCCGCGGGTATTCCCTTAGGGAATGAAGATATTCAACTCTATTTTTGAGGTAGACGACCTTTCAGGACTTCTTGCAAGGAATCCAGATGGTTAAGAAACAACAGTTAGTATGGCAAATCAGAACCTTAAGACTGATTTGCATATTGCAGATAAATACCAGGTTTTTGTATACTTGCATATTGCAGGTTTACATGTTGACATTTGGTTTATTTATATTTACATTAATACCCCGCGATCCACCGGATGACGTATGTCAGGGGGTGTGAAAACACCCACAACACGATTTCCATTGTTATACTGAAATGATTTTCAGAACTATGCGCTAGGTGAAAGTGAGACTAATGATTAATGATCGCTGCTTCGGTTTCTGAATGCCTCAAGTAAACTATATAACCCGAATTGTTTGAATGGTGTATAATATGTATAATAATTAAAAGAAAAATCACTATCAATAATTATGAATGATGGGTAAAAGGAGTCATGGAAGAACACGTTAAAAATAGAAACCAACGGATGGTAACCGTACTTACATGAGAATATTCCTCTAATTCTCATGATTCATACGTTAGCTGTTAAAATATTCTTGGTTCTATATGTAATCCATTACTCCAATATTCACTTCAAGGACCTTCGTAACACCCTCATCCTAGGCACATCATAATTCTCTACGAACTCTGCGAAGAAGTTTTTTAAATTTTTTTATAGTATTTTTAAATAGTAATGCAAGGAAGATCATTCCAGTTAAAATAGGACCTTCGGAAAATCTGAACGATAACATAAAGTTGACAATGTTTGGGTGCATCATATCAGAATTAGTATCTCTATATTCTGCTTTTAAAGTGAATGGTATAAACTGTATTAGATTATACTAAATAACTAATGCAATAACAAAAATGAAAAAATAAGTAATGCTGCCTATCGTCAACTTATATCAATCAAGCTCTTCGTCAATGATTGTTTACTTTATTTATATAAATTGTTTTTTATGCTTTATTTTGTCCCTACATTGAGCTAAATATTTCGCAGTTTGAAATAACTTGAGAAATGAACAATGAACTAGAGAAACGCCATCTAATATTTATTCCTTACGCTTACGAGAACCAAATCGTTTCACTTCTCTTATAACATCTATGATACAAAATAGATAGAGCGTTGAAGATGATCTTACTACATCGACTAAAGTTTCTATTATCATGTCACTAAAATATGACTTGCAACGTAAATATGGAATTTTAGATACTCCGCATATTCAGTGTCGCAGAAACTTGAAGTTTATACGCCGATTACAGATAAATTACATCTCTAAAGTTAGGTAAGATTTAGAATAAACCATTGGCTTGCATAGATAGTAATACCAATGTTAGCAATTTTTATCGGTTTGAAAAAACCGAACTCTCTTTCCAAAATAAATTGCTGATAAGAAGATGGTTTAGGTTCTGGCTTAGTAAACTACTCGAACTTTCTTATAGAATTAAAATATTGGTACGATACATTGAACATCGCTATTGTATACAATTTCCGAGATCCTGGGAATTACTAATGCATCAGAAGGAAATTTCTGAAAGTATGATAAGCCATGGGCGTTATATCCTGTATATTTGAATGTTAACCATGTTTGACTAAGATATTACTTAAATTGGATAAATGAGTAGTTTCTCTGAAGGCTGTCATAAACGGAAAAAATATATGTTGGATGAGAAAATTGAGAAGGTGAGTGAGTGGGTTATACTTTTAAAAGAGGTCGTTGCTCCTACTCAAAGTAACCAATTGGTCAACGAGGAACGCAAGAAATGCCATTATCTATTGTGATTTATCAAAAAATCTGGAATTAACATACCTCTTACACTTTCGGTTGTTAAATTCATGTGAGTGTATGTATTACTGTTGCCGTCGTTTCTCACTTCCCTATCTCTATCAAAGCAGGCCCCCTTTTGAAGTCCTGGTGAACTCATTGCTTTAACCACTTCTTCCAATCACTCCTCTATCTTGCTTTTCAAATTTGTCATGGAATGTGGAGAGATGAAAAGTTTCTCATAGCCATACATTTTAAATACGAAGGAATATTTTCAATATCACCGAGCGATAAATATGTAGATAGACTAGCCATACCAAACCACCGCCCATTCATCTCAATCATTAAAATTCTGTCGAAAAATATGAGAGTTACGTAGGGCCAGCCATCAACCGAGGGGAGCAAAATTTCAACATGAGCCTTATATGTGCTTCTATCCCCGTGTGATACTTATAGGGTTGGAATTACAGGTAAAAAAGCCCTAAAACTATTTCACTAAGTCCCTATTATTTCGCGTATTTTTAACGTTTTCTACATTATAATAATTGTAAACGTGATAATAATAAACAGTTGAAATATAAACAATGCAAGTAGTTTTGTATGCATTCAAAATTAATTGAAAATTTTACATTCATAGCTTACAGTAGCATTCAATGAGCATTATGACAAAACCTCATTCGCCCATATCTTTTTGTGTATTTTAGAACTTGATAAATACGAGAGAAGAACGTTTAAGAACGTAATGGTTTGTGACTGCAACCATTTCAAGAGGAATCCACAGAAGAAATCACGTTTATTCGATTCACACTTCAATGACACCAAAAAAATTCATTTTGGATTCAAAATTAATGTGAAAGATGGTTTCTCGTATCCGTCATCTTTATTAATTCAGGAAAATCGATCCTAGCACATTTTCTATCAATTGATTTGGACGGTGTATTAAAAATACCAACTGCATAGATGATAAAATCTACTGATTTTTTACCGATCGAGTTTTAATTTTGATGCTTATCAAATGAAACAAAATTTATTTAAAATACGCAGAGAATGCCTCAAGACTTCATACTACATATTTACTTATAGATTTTTTATGTATTTAAAGTAATAGCATAGATATGGCCATGAGTTCGCCTTACTTTACTTGTGTAGATTGCATTCACACAGGCTGTGATAAAACAGGTGATCGATATGGACTCCTTAGGTATATAATTTTAAAGGCTAATAACTCTTCTCTTGAACGATGTATAATATTATCTACTATTATAATATATAATACGACCCATTATAACCGCAGAGTTTTGCAAACGAAGGCGTCGAATTCGAGGTCTATACATTTTGGGTCCGACACTGATTCAAACTGCGCGGAAATTTTCCTCCTCCCATCTCAGTCCTAAAAGCTCAGAGCGGCTCAGAGGCAGATTTTGCAAAAATTTCCTTCGTCCTGCTTGTGCCTTTCGTCTCAGACTCGAATTTTATGAGGGGAAGGGGGTTTGCCTCGGTTTCCTATGAATAACGGGACCTCGTGTGCGATGGTTCCCTCGGTGCGAGAAGCAAAGCTAGAATATGTACTGATTTGTAATAACCATTTTATAATAACTGAATTCTTGCATTACAACATCCATATTGTTATAATACTATTCTGCTACGCCAATGCCACCAAACTAAGGATACTAATAAATCTTTGCAATATCAATAATGCAAATAAATCCATTTCAACTCTGCAAGCGGAGCCAGGACAGAAGCAGACTATCTCCTCCATGTTTTTCCTCTCTCTCTCTCTCTCACTTCTTAAGGCTCGCACGGAGGAAATTCACTGCCTGTTATGCGGGTTGCGGCTTAGGTGGTAAGTTTTTTTTGGAACTAGCTGTACATCGAGTCTTCTAGCACAACTTTCTGCTTCTAATGGGTGCTGCTGTAGGGATCCACATTTGCTGCTTGAATTCAGTGTTCCAAGGTTTGTCTCCTTCAATAGCCTTGTCAGCTCCTTTTGGAGGGAATATTCACTTTATCCTCTTTCCAAAGTCGTCATATGCAGGCTACAACCTCAGGTTCTGCAAGCAAATACGATATGTTGCAATTTATAATAAATTCAGTAAAAGCAGGTTGAGAGGGTAAATAAAATGAATTTCATAAATGAAGCAAAGTAACAGTAAAATAGAAACTGCTATGTATTAAATATCTTGCAGAAGTTCAGAACAAGTACGTTGTTATCCTTAAATACACATGATGTGCAAGGTAAATTAATTAAATACGCATAATGTGCAGGATCATGAAATATGAATATATAAAACTGCTAGTTTCCACATTCAAAAAATTCCCAGACAAACTGATATTTTTTTCCCCACCCAAATGTATTTAAACAAACACTCCGATAACTACGAACTAATACAGAAATACTATAACACCCAAAAATGCCTTATTCTGTATCAGTGTTCATTTTCTCTATTTTATTTATCTCTTTGTCATATTAATAATATTCAAAAGGCTTCTGATATATAGTTTACCTGAAATGTTTTATAAATACAGGTAAATTTCCATTCCATTTTTACCGAATCTAATAAAGCACTCTGAGAAAAGTCATGCATAAAACCATTTAAAATTCAGGAAGAGAAGAAAAGCTGGTACTGAATGACAGAAAAGTCATACATGGCACAAAGTCTCCAGGCTCCACATTAATGGGCTAAGTAACTATAATCATTTAGAAAAGAAGATGACAGCAGAAGACAGAAACATCTGACAGCATAGACAATGCATTGTCTTCAGAAGTAGATAAAAACAAGTCTATACATATATGGAACATGTTGGTTGGTAAGTTAAAAATTAAACAAAACAGAGATGAATGAAATATGATGTTTATAAACCTTTACCCAAAAGAAACTACCTGAGATGATAAAAGGTAACACACTAGAATAATTCACTCACTAAAAGAGCTAATGTTAAAAAAGGTATGAGATGATAAGGCAGATCAATCTAGGGAAAAATAATCAGCTAATTGAAATAACATAGCAACCTTAGCATCATGATTTGAGGCATCTGCAGTTGTATGTGATAAATACGGAAAAATGATTGACAGAAAAAGCACAGTAGTTAGTTTTATATATGTGAAAAATTTTCGTTGAACTTAGAATAAATCTGAAAAACTAATAAACCTCTACTTCACATGCATCTACTCTTCCCTTCCCTTCTCTGCTCCTTTCCCTATCTGTCCCCTTTTTACCTTTATCCATCTATCTTTCTCTCTCTTTTCCTATCCCTATGGGGAATGGGGGTTTTCCCTCGTGAGTTTTATTGAAGGGATTTTGCTGAGTTTTATCAAAGGGAAATATAGGGAAAATGATTATACGATGTTCAATAGTTAAACATTTTCCTGGCCATACAATATGTTGTCCATACATGTGTGGATAATTTCTCTTTCATGGCCTAGGATGCAAATTATTTAGGAGACCTTATCGGTGTAAGTATTTGTTACAACTCAACAGTCTCATTATAAACAGTAATATATTTATCAACATGTGACAATGGTCTGTTTTGCATAAGTAGATTATAAAAATGCAAAATTAAATTACTATTTGTCTTAATGCCAAAAAAATATTCTTTGGCATAGATTATAATATTGGACATAGATATGTGCAACCATTCTTACCTAACATTTTTGGAGGTCTAGGATGTAAAAATGAATTAAATAATTCAAAAAATTACATATGTTATCACATTAAGTAAAATAATTATTTATACATTGTCCATTACTGTTTGGGATTATCAGCGCGCATGCACGCTGGAGGTGGTTGCTGCACCCTCAGACGTCCGCCTCACTTTCTCTTTTTGCTGAACATGTGGTTCTGAAACTTGCCTTGTAAACTGATTGTAATACAGTCCACTTCTTGTTTCCTTCCGGCAATAAAGACTTCCGTACATAAGTTTTTGGTCCTTCGGGCCGGATATATTTATTCGGGAACATTTATAAGTATACATATAAAAAACAATGCCTTGGATTCAAGAGAATATATAGTATTCCCTAAAGATTACAAAATATCAAGGCCACCTGACAAAGGAATTCGAATGTTGGGTTAATAATGGCACAGACATTGAGGAGATATGGAATGATTTTAAAAATTTTGAACCAAGGTTTATTAAAATATATTCCAACTAAAAGGAAGTGCAGACCTACAATTTTACAACGCGATAATACAATCTTTGAAGCATGAGTCAAGAACATTATGTAAAGGAAAGAAATTACCAATGGTAGGTAAATAACTAACAGTGCAGAAATAGCTGAAGAATTTGGTCAATACTTCTCCAGCACATATAAAGTAGCAGTTAATACAGCAAAAGATATGGAATTAAACAATAATCCTTCCATATTTCCTTCTTTCACAATAAGCTAAAGTGATACCCACAGGAGAGTAAGAAAGTTAAAAAGTAATAAAAGTCAGGGATTGGAAAGAATGAGACATTAATTCTTATTCTCTTATAAGAGTGAAATTGCAAAGACTTAGCTGTAAAAGGGACTATAGAAGTAAAAATCATATTTTTCTTATGCATCATTGGAAACTAACAAAATTAATCTAACATGTTTGTTTGGTAAGTAAGCAGCAATAATATGCCAGTGACCAACAGGCTATACCAAGATAAGATAAAATCAAATGAAGAGTGTTTACAACCCACTTATGCAAACATCTTTTAAAAAATCAATACTTTTTATACTGCTGCAAATCTTAACCAAAAATAGGAATAGATACTAATAATCTGATATTAGCGTGCCATTTCTAATAATCTAGTAAATGCTAAAAATGTTAAATATGCAAAAGGTAAAGGAATCTATTGCCCAAATTACAGAAAAGGGATAAAGATATTTAGCTAAAAAATCATACGTGATGAAGGAATAGTGGAACACATGACAAGATATACAAACCAAACTTTCTCTAGGCCTCAAGGTCATTTGCATCCACAGAATTTCAGCTAAGAAAATATTGCTACATATGATTATCTTCCATTAAATATATTATTAAACCCTTAATTTTATAAACTGAAACTCTGTCTGTGCTACTTTTGCAAGGAAATTATGAAGATATAATTCATCTCTTATCTGTAAAAATATTTAAAGAATACTACATGAAATGATGTCAGAACATCTTTGCTCATGAAAAGATTCCTAAAATAGATAATTAATACCAAAAAAGGTATTAATAGGAAATTTACCTGAATTCAAAAGAATTATATTTAAATCACAATCAGTGAAGAAGTAAGGAATAAGAATCATATGCATGAAAAGCCTCAGCAAATTCTCAAGGTCACCTGCTTCACTAAATTTCCAGCAGCAGAAATCATATTTATTATTTTAAAGCTGCTATATATACCTGAAATTTGCCCTATTTTGTTTTAAAAAGAAATAATGCAGGCAGCTTTTGGTACATTTATTACCCTTTTATGCTGACTCTTTAGCTTACATTTATTAAAGATCTCTTCATAATTCTAATCCAGGATATTCATCAAAATATGCTTTGTGATACAACATAAGAATTAAAAAAATTAAGTAAATGCTTAAGATATACTTCCAGAGAGTGTTGCTTAGGAAAAGATGCGCAATTTTAATTATAAATGTGTTATTTATGATTAAATTCACTGGAAACAAAACAATTTTTTGGCTCATTGCAGAAATATAAAAATATTCACTCTGTCATTTGAAACTAATACCCTATGCTAGGAATTGTTCACCAAAATTAACATGAATGTAACTAGTTTTCTTAAATGAAACAATTTCTTTGAAAAATCTATCTAAGGTTTGGAAATATATTAATTTTGCAAGTACAAGTACCAAGAAGTAAAAGAAGGAAGCATGCATATATTAAAATGTTGCACCTTAAACATAAAGAACAACTAAATTAAAAGCAAATGAGATTTCTCAATTAAATTGTGTTTTTCTCTTATGAATTTCAATTTCAACTGAGCATACTCCTAGTAACTTTTCAAGAAGTTCCCTTTCAACCACATGAATGATAAAATGATACATAAATTATAACTGTGAGAGTCATTAAGACTCAAAAAGGATTCTTGAAATAAAAGGCAAATAATTGAAATTCACAATACTATATCATGGATTATCATGACTTTAATATTAGAAATGTTGTTGCAAATGTTGAAAATATGATTGAGTAGCCAATATGCTCAAGAGAATGTTAAAGATAGGTATGACTTAACATGGCTAAATGGAAACTGAAGTAATGAAATAGACAATGAAAAAATGTTCAGATATCTATCCAAAGTCAAATTTTTGAAAATACGGGTCAAAGATAATAAATCAATCTTGTCGTAAATGCCACCATGTAAAATTTAAATGTGGGATGTGAGGGAAAGATGCTCTTATGAAATAAGTATGATTACCATTAGAGGATGAAATAATAAGTTGATACTAGCCTTGAAACAGAAACTCAACTAATAGCTCAACTCCATTAGCAAAATGGAAACTTTATGCCAACTTCTAAATATACTATTAGAATCAACCAAAGAAAGTAATTTTAAAAACTAGGCCAACATAAATCAACTGGATCAGCAGATAGGAAATTTTCATGTACAGAAGTCAAAATATAAGGGATAAAGGCTAAAAATATTTGTAACTACTTATTAAAATGAAGCATAAACAATATATACCCACAGGAATCTTTGAATAACGAAGAAAACAAAATTCATCTCTACATTCCCAAGATTTCATATTCAAAGAAAGCACCAGCATTCTGTATTGTGTAAAAAAAGTGCTTTTGAGAAACAAAGGGAACATAAGCTTTAAATCAAAACATAAGAAGGGAGAACCTGACTGCCACTAGCATCTTTCAGCTCTTTCAGAAAAATTTATCGCAAGGAAGGTACCACTTGCATTATGCATATCAGAATAATTTAAAGTCTGGCTTCATGACAAGAATATTATATGAAGAAGGAGAGTAACTACTAATTCCCATAAATATTTACTCACATGCAGGGAGGGATTGTAGTACTTCTTAGTATGCTGCAAAAGGTCTTCCAGAATGAATAACCTCGCTTGCACGCAACACTACTCATTAACCACATCACTGTGTCCTCCTACTTGCAGATGTAAGATAATCCATTAGCATGATTCTCTCACAAATGTTGAGATTTCATCCTCTTGCACTAAAAACCCTTGTTGACTCCTAAATTGCTAAGGATGACACGAGAAGGGTATATCTTCATTCGTTTCGGTCCCTATAGGTCGAACTTGTCAACAAATTGCGATCGGAGATTAGGAAATAAATCGTAAGCGATTCCGCGAGCATGACTCTCTTCCCTAGACTAATGAGATATTTCTTGCTAAAATTTCATCCCTAAAGAATACTTAGTAGTGAGTTGATAAAAATCTCAACAAGTAAAAGGGAAAGAAAATAAGTAGAGCTACTACAATTGCATAAGGCTGTTATTTATTGGTTTTATTTTACCGTGACATTCACGAGGTTTTGCTAAACACACATTTACTAAAGGGTGTTTCAAGCAGTAAGTATTTGTATGATGAGTACAGTGCACTACATCTGTAGAGAGCTGTTCATACTAAGCTACATTTTTTAACTACTAATTCTTACTAAATATCTTAAACTATGTATTATAATTGAACTAGATGCATTGCCACTGATATCTTCAGACCATGATGATTTCAATTAAACTAATTAGAAAGCCTCATTATTTAGAAGATAACACAGCAGTATCTCTAAATTTTGCAAATTACAAACTTATTTCGAACCTTCTTCATTATAATTAGACTCCCTTTACCGTACAAGGATGATGCAATTTCTACTTCGGTAAAAGGACTTTTGTGTCACGAAGTATAATAAATGATTTACTTTTCAGAGGCACCTCACTAAATTATCACCCATCCTTTGCTCATAAATTAATAGGTAAATGAATGCGGCGGGCACAGTCAGCAGCTGATTGATTTCTCATATCGACGACCAGCTGACAACCTGACTCTTCAAACGCATTACGTGCGTATAATTTCACATGTCAGGCAAGATAGAGGAGGAGATACAAGTTGACAACTAATGAACTGTAAATTTTATTATATTCTATATAGCAATAACATTATGACGTAAATATCATCCTTGCCCTATAACCATGTCAACTTTTCGACTTCAAGAAAGCCAAGAAGTTTTCTCCTCAACTGATGAATAATATCTCAATAAATAAGGATCGTACAGAACGAGAAGAAAGGCACTTTCAAAAACTACACGCGAAAGTGATTTGGATATTAAAAATATTAATGATATATTGCGAATCATTTCAAGAATTGCCCCAAAAAAGCGAAATTCTGAGCAGCTGAGCTTTTATTACCAAAAAGAGGGTTAGGTTCTAAAGTAACTCAGCTGCGATTGAATACTGTACATTCAGGTTATGATGTGTATATTTAACTGAAACGACTCTTACTGGTGAAGTTATTGACGTTGAAATCGGGCTAAGTCACTATACCTTGTATAGAAAAGGTCGTGATGCCATCACCATTTCTAAAAAGTACGGTGGTGGGCATGTTAGTTGCTTTACACAAAAGTTAAAACTCAACATGTGTAAATACCGCAATCGATTAAGTAGAGCAAAAGTTAGTTAAAATTATTATAAAAAAAGGAATATATTGGTTGGTGCTGTCTATATCCCTCCGAGGTCGTCAGTGGGTAGTTATTCCGCTCACTGTGAATCAATCGAATAAGTCGTAAATCTTTGCCCAAATGCTTCTTACGTAATCTATGGCGATTATAATCTTCCTGATATCAATTGGAAATCTAACATCTCAGATTGCTATAGTTTATTCACTACTGAAGCTCAAATCATCAAAGACTCGTGCTCATTTTTTTAACTGAATCAAGTCAATCGAATATTATATTCAAAATACGAGTTACTTCATCTAGTCTTCTCAGCAGCAGAGGAGCTCTATATACTTGAAGCTCTGTTTCCCTTAGAAGGTTATTCTCCAGCGCTATTCTTCGAGTTCTCCGTCAAGCAAGTTTATGATAGCTTGTGTATTGACTCCAAATGTTAGACTTAAGGAAATGTAATACTGGGCATGTTTATGAAATTTTATCTTTTCCTGACTGGAATAAGGTTATAAATGTGTATTATGTGAATGAATCTTTTCTAAAACTAACTGAACTGATTAACAATGTACCACAACTAAAAAGATAGGCAAAAGCCAATTTCCAAGCTTTACCATAATTTTACCACAAATATCTTCAAGGCCCTAAGTACTAAAAAGCATACATAGTCAATATCAACAAACTAAATCTTTCAGAGCTTATTTAGAGTTCTTTGTTTCACGAAAGAATGTTAAAAGGGAAATAAAAGCATGTCAGACAGTTTTATTCAAAGGGTTTAATCTTCAATTCCTTATGACATGAAATATTTTAGGAATTATGTGAACATGCAAAAGAAAAATTAAGGTTTCCCTGATGTGATGTTCCATGGGCATTCATTTGGCAATGGACCACAAGAGATAATTTATCCTTTTTCACGGTATTGATATAATATCCTGGCAGCACCTCATACCTCTGTATTTAATCGGTCATTAAAATCTGAGACTTTCCCAAATTGTTTTAAGCTTAGTCATTGAATACCTATAAGTCTGGAAAAAATCAGATCTTCTTAACTATAGACCAGTCTCATTTCAGTGTTGCGTTGTTAAATATCTAAAAGCATTGTCCTTGATTTCCTAAGTCCTTTATTTAAACATACACTCATCAATGAGCAACATGGTTTCT
Organism: Pachydiplax longipennis; assembly: GCA_036926295.1. Classification (NCBI taxonomy): domain Eukaryota; kingdom Metazoa; phylum Arthropoda; class Insecta; order Odonata; family Libellulidae; genus Pachydiplax; species Pachydiplax longipennis. The sequence continues at coordinate 6,587,857 of JAVFKF010000004.1, forward strand.
ATCAAGGCACATCAACTACTACGAATCTAGTTACTTATAAAAACTACATTTTGAATATATTCAATGTTGTTAAATATCTAAAAGCATTGTCCTTGATTTCCTAAGTCCTTTATTTAAACATACACTCATCAATGAGCAACATGGTTTCTATCAAGGCACATCAACTACTACGAATCTAGTTACTTATAAAAACTACATTTTAAATATATTCAATGTTGTTAAATATCTAAAAGCATTGTCCTTGATTTCCTAAGTCCTTTATTTAAACATACACTCATCAATGAGCAACATGGTTTCTATCAAGGCACATCAACTACTACGAATCTAGTTACTTATAAAAACTACATTTTGAATATATTCAATGATGGTTCAGACATTGATGCAGTATATAAAGATTTTAAATAAGCTTTTGATACCATAAGTTTCAACCACTTATTGGCTAAACAAGAGAACTATGGTATAATTGGCCATCTTCATAACTGGTTTTTAAGTTATTTGATAGAAAGGAGACAACTTGTGAGAATTATATCATGCAGTCTTATGAATATGCAGTAACATCAGAGGTACCACAAAGTTCTCACTTAAAACCATTTCTGCTCATCTTACTTATAAATGATGTAGCTTAAAATTTTCAACCCAGTTAAATTATCAATGATACTTATGATTTAAAGTTATGTATTAAATTTAAATCTATGTCTGCTTGTACAATACTCTTAAATGCTGTGGGCTATCTAAAGAATTGGTGTTTCAACAATGCAATTTAACTCAAGTAAATGTTTGTGTATACCTTTCCATTGATGTAAAGCCCTTATTCTTTACACTTACCACATTAATAGTATATCTTTAAAAAGGGCAAGCACTGTGAATGATTTGGGTGTATTATTTGACCTCAACTCAAATTTGGGCAATAGTATTGGTCAAATAGTCAGTAAAGATCTCAAAATGCTTGGTTTTATATCGAAGGTTACTAATTAAGGATTTTTACAATACATTTGCAATGAAAACACTGTTCACGAGCCTAGTTGTACCTATTCTCGATTATTGCTATGTCATGTGGTCTCCACGCTTCAACCTCCACATAAATCAACTGCAAAAAGTGCAAAGATGCATCATGAGAACTTTTTTAAGAAAATTAGTATATAATATGAATAATATTTAATTCCATCAAGCATATATATATATATATTTGTTGGATTTTTACATGATCAGAGAAATTAGCAATCAAAGTGAGACCATAAAAGAATGCTTTTAAACCTTGATTGTTCAAGTTAAGTGTAAATGTAGGTATACAAGTTCAACTTCTGAGGAGCAGGACTGAGTAATTCTCAATACCTTTGCATTCCATACTTGCAAGCAGAATCAATAAATCTCTATGATGCAGGTAATGTAATATTGAAGGAAAATTTCATGTAGACATTGGTAAGTAAGGATTGGACAAAACACCGTTTCCCTAATTATTATGAACAAAGGAAAATTAGTTCTCTGAAGCAGGGATGTGATTTGCAGTTTGCTTATACTACCTGTTTACCAAATCCTTTTTCCCAAAGTTGCATTTATAACTTATGCTTTGATTTCCTAAAGAAGATATTACTTTAAGTCAAAGATAAGGCCCTTAAGATTCTATAGAATATCACTTTCTACTATCAAATCATTCACAATACCATTTATTTACTTATTTATGCTTGTACATTACCATTTCAGAGGCAGTAAATGGAATAAAATATTTTTAGGCTTCAGATTTTGAATTTAAATTTATTTTAGAAGGGTGATTACTTGAGATAAGATACTTAATTGAAAAGAATCATCGATTAGTTCTTGGTACTCAAAATACCTATAATAACGTATACTATACTAAAACAGCATGTCAGGATATAAAAATTATGATAAAGAATCGTATACACCTATTTTCCTCCTTTATGATACAGAAGTTAAGATGTTAAAGAAACAAGACTTAAAATATTCCTAATGTAGGTGTCTTGTATTAAAGGCATTAATAATAAGCATAAGGTTTATAATAATTATCACCTTTAAAGGAAATTGAATTTTTAAGGCTATGTCATGAGATTTTCCAACAGAGAGGCTCATAAATGATTGCACTCAAACAGTGAAAATAAATCAATTGAAGTACTCTGCAATGTTTATTGGTAAGCAGACACTAAAATTTTTAAAAAGACGCTTAAACTTTTGTAAAGTTTTGTTTTTATCTATATTTCTTATTCATTCTGTAATCTACTAATTCTTCAGTCTAATCTACTCATTTTCTAATTTACACCCTGCCTTCACGAATGTGATGATGTATAATGTACAGCATTGTGGGTGTTTCCTAAAATTCTATTCTATTCTGTATTGCATTCTGTATATGTACTACATACTGTGTGTATACTATGTGTGTTATGTATTCTGTATATGTACTCTATACCTATTCCATTGTACTGTCTGCAGGAGGTTTTTGGAGGGTTTTTCCTCTCGTCCAAGGCCAGACAGTTATGTCATTGTAATTCCTTGCTTCCCCTCCCCCATTGCCACCTGGTCCAAAGACCAAACTGCAGAGTTTTTTATTAATAAATATATAATATTAATTTAAAACCAATATATCATAACATAAAATTAGCTTACTCATCAATTTAATATATAAATTATTCACTGACCTTAGATTGCCATGCTTCACATACTAATTCATAATAATCATAGAAGAATGAAGATTGATGATGAGCATTTCTAAACCCCATATTTGTGTTTCCTTACATTTTCCATACTATATTTATAGGGATTAGCCAATGCCATAATATTTGTTATTTAATCCACGATCTTTTAAAAGTCTTGTATGGCATTAGGGGCTAATGCATAACTAGCTAAATGTAGGGGCTAACCTCTCGTTGTCATTTTTATGAATCTTTTTCTTAGATGTACCTCTTCAAATGAAATGAAAATTTGAGTAGCTCTTAGGTTAATTTATAATATTACTTCTGAAAGGTCTTATACTGTAGAACTTCATGTTTATTAATAATAGTTCATTTAATGATATTAGTTGTTGTTCTTCAAATCATAAACCCATATGTATATTTGTCCAGGCTGTTCACAGTTTCTGTGCTGTCCACTCTTTCCTAATATTTGTGTTTTCTTAATTGTCAGTGAGAGCATTATTATTATCCTGTGAATTAGACTACCAGAAATGTACAAAAGCGATGCTGTTTCGCAAGCGAACAGGGGCAATCAGCTGATACATGTCAATGAACTCCTATGAAATAGCTCACGCAGATTAATGCTCTCGCCAAACATTTATGGTTAAAATCATTCTCTTTAATAGTCAAAGCTGTTCAATTACAATGTAAATCAATAGATATAAGGATTTTAATGCTATCTTTGGCTGTAAAATATTGAATCCAGAGTCAGTTTGAAAAACTTTGACGGATTGGATCATTCTGATCATTGTACTGCATAAACTGCTCTCAAAATTGCATACAATTACTTCAAAACTTACTCTCTGTTCGATTGTACTAAGATTTCTGAATTCATAGGAAGGAAAAAGTACATCTGCGCCCTTCTGGTTCCGTATTAACTTCCGCAGTATATATGTCGAAAATATGTCGTGTTCCTCTCAATTTCCAGCAATCTTACTGTCATTTGTTCTCGTAAACCTTACTTATTTCGCATTACTTAATTTTAGAGAAGGATGAGTTTTTTATCCGACGTTATACATGAAGGTGTAACGCATTGCGGAGACTCTTCGTCAGCTCTTATTGAAATCTTCCAATACTCAAAATGTTTGTGGTTCATCTAACAACGTTCTGTCCTCAACGTGAACGAAACACATTTATAAGTATAGGTAAATATATGATTGAAATCCCTTCTGTATCGTCTAACTTATTTTTTTTCTAGCGCTCATTTGGAACAATGTTTTTACAAGGCCTTAACTCAGGTCATGATTCCAGTAAATTCGTATGCACAAGTGGGCAGTTTCAAGAAACTCGATTTATATAATTATATCTTTAGATATGACGCAGCCCTCGATCATGATTCGTAACGGATGCTGTCCTCGCTTTTTTATATACTATCATTGTAACATACGCTATCTCTTTCGTGTGAAAAAGCATTAGCAAACTTTAAATTCTATGCTACATTATATACACAATTAGAAATAGGGAGAATAGAAAATGCAGTAGAAAATGAGTGTATTATCACGTTCAGGAAGGCTCAGTAATCACTTCCTGTTCCTGGTCTTCGGTAATTTATCTTTTGTGTCATGTATTTGAACGTTTAGTCCACTTATTAACTTCTATTTACTTCAGTCCGCATTCTTTATAAAATTCTGTGCGATCATAACAATTAATTCAAAATGATTACTTGCGAAAGGGAGTAGAATTTTAACGGAAACTATGGATCTCATTCATCGGTAATTCTTTCAAGCTCCGGTAGAATTCTTACTCTTTCTTACACAATATATTAATTCCTAATATATCCTGACATAAGGTGATGAAATTCGGAATTTTAAAGTTAATTTTTACTCTGTTTTCAATCATTTTAATAGTTAAACCACTGCTCATGTACAAATAACTTAAATAAAAAGCATCCAATTCGAGGAAACTTTATCTTTCTTACAGGTGGCACATTTAAATTCCGACAAAAATTTCTAAACATGGGGATCTATCAAGCTATGATTTTGCAAATATTTATTGCATTGTACTCTTATCAGAGTGGTTTTATAATCCCAGATTTCTTAAGCAACTATTCAGCTTCAATGTCTAATTGAACCTCCCCGACGTCTATAAATGACTACCTATCCTAGAATCTAGAGCAAAATCATATATGGAAATCCCGCGTGTGGCATATGGGAGGGGGTGTTATAACATCCTTATCTAATCCAGGTTTTTAGCTTCTCTAATGCTCTGCGGAAAGAACGACCAGAATTAACTACCTGTTCAAGCTACAATATATTACAACGATTAGTCGATGCCTCTCTCTTGATGTTTACCAAATGATTATGGCATAGACCTCGTCAAAAATTCTGAACCGATGAATTTACGAAAAACTTCCGGCGGCAATTTGATCTCCTCACTTGGAGCGGATTGTCGAACGAGAGATTATCATAGCCATAACGCTACCGTCGAAATCCCTCTTAAGGAAACGAGTTGCTCCGAGTAGTACCGTCACTAAATCAGATATTAATGTTACTACGTGTGGATCTCTAATCGCAGTATTCGAGACTAGTTCGAATAAAGGAAAATAATAAATTTTTTCGAGTCTCGATGGACAATTCTAAGGGACTACAGTTTTCAACCTTTGCATTACATTCGCCTTTCCTCTTGACCGATAATTTTAGTTCTGTGTACAATTAAAACCGTAAAAGAACATTGTTATTTATTTTTTAGGGGATGACATTTTTGCAAATTTAAAAGCTCAATCGCAACTACAGAATCTTACGTCTTACTGAAAGTGACTGGAAATATTAAATCTGTTGCGAAATATTCAGGTACTCGCGAAATGAATTTTCAATAACCAAAAGGTTTTGGTGGACTGGATTAGTATCCGAATCAAGGAGATCGCAAGCCATTAGATAAATAAGAAAAAATTGAAATCTTTCGATTTTACACATTTTGCGGAAATGGAAATCCTGGCATTCAGAAACGTGGAAAATTTAGGAAAACTGAATTTCTCGCATGAATGATTAGCCATAAGGAACCAAGATATTACCCTAAATTGGTAATATTTCAGTAACGAGTTCGAAGTATTGTATTAATGAATTCCTCTAGCCATAAAAGTTACTTTATATTTCCATTTCAAACCTTATGAACTTCTGCGGACAGTATTCTCCAAAATTCCGAAACTTACATTCTGTGGCTTTTTTATACCTTCTCTTGAACAGTAGTACTGCATGTTACACATCTCAGCAAACGTTTTCCATTGATCTTTGAAGTATATCTGCTCAGAAACCCGGCTGCGAAACTTTTCTGTAAAATAAAAGTAAAACCTCAAAGTTATACAGCACATTTTAACTATACGTAACTTCCGATGTTATTATATTGCATGGAAGAGTAAAAATGTTTAATCATAAAATAAATAACTTCTTACAAACAAAATATGACATTTTTTTAGAAATTTGGAAGAGGAAAATGTTAGAAATAAATCTTACAGGTAACTACACTAAAAATCAACTTTAAAAATCCTTTGAAAGATTAGGTCAAAAGAAAAGAAGGTGCACGAATTTCCAAACCACGCAAAGACGTATCGTGCCAGGCTCGTTTCCCCTTTTGAATGGAGGGGTTTCGCCAGCTATCTGCAACTGGAATTTGTCATTTCGGGGGGATCGGGACGCTCGCGTCAGCAGTTGCAAATAACCAGCCCTATAAAACCATGCTGTGGCTACGGCATGAAAACCATAGCCACGGAAAAGTTAGGAGAGGAAGAATGTTAGAAGACTAATTAAGTTTTATTCTCTAATGGCTAAAAAGCCTGTCTGTAATAGAGTGTGTATTACCTATCACTTCAATTTCCCCTCCCCCCAATCACTATCGCCCATCAAGTGGGCCCTACTTCACTTAATTTCCCATTCCCCCCAAACTCTAATGCAGACCTGTTCTCTAATGCCCGTTGGATGGGCCCATTTCTGAAGAATTCTACCCTCTACCACCTTTCTAAGCTGAAAGACGTAGATTCCTTACCTTGTGCTGAGGAATTCCTCCAGCGGTGGCCGACCTCAGCTTTCCATCGGCGAACCGAACCTCCTCTTCAAGTCACTATCACCAATTCACTAAATTTCACTATAATGACCATAGCTCACTACACAAACACACACACATCTTCTTTGCCAGGAGGCTTCTTCAGACTCGGTCGAGGCAGCAATCTTTCGAAGACCACGTCGTTGGGTCGGGCAATTCCACGGAGATGTGGTATCTTCGAGAAGTTAACGTTGAAACAGCATGGTCGCCTCGAGTGATTTCAACTCCCGGAGATCTTGCGCCGACTGAGGTTCTCGTCGCGAACGTTGGGCAAAGAATGCGTCGACGACAAAAATTTCAGGGTTTATATACTTTGCTCGTGAAGGAGGAGAGGGGAAAGGGAAAAGGTTTTGCGTAATTTTTCTCCTTAATGTATTCGAGTTCGAATGGAGTCCTCACTCATCCCTTTACTTCTCCTACCTGTGTCACTGTCTCGTCCCATCGGAATAATGAGTTAAACGGAATTACCGAGCAAAGAGTATTGGATGACTTCAGATAAAACTTAGACCTCGAATTAGAGTCTAATTTGACTAAGTATGCTGATTTTATCCAATGGAGGCATTATTCAACAAAATTTACTATAATCGATTGTTTTTCAATTATTCAACCCCGGGTGTTTAAAAATTCACCAGAAATCGCTCTCTTTACCTTTCACATTTTCTACTTTTCATCGCCGCGTGGGTCTTCTGTTGTGATAAAGAATAACATTTTGAGGATGTGATAATTTGTATAAATACTTAGAAAATCGACATTATGGAAAATAAGACGAATCGTATTTCTTCGTTTAGTTGTTTCACAAAATATCCATTAACATAAACCGTTCGAATGATTTTCGGATTCTTATGAAATCATCGAAAACTTTCACGTGGACTGCAAACTCTTATCATGATGATTCAGCAAACCAGAGTTGAAATTGATTCCACATTAGTATGCCAAATATTTCTTGGCACAGAAAAGATTTTTAGGGTGCTTGCTTCAAAATAGATTTTTGCATAATATTTCAAGAAAAGTTATCTTTTAAATCTTTATTTTCATCAGATTTGTTATTTTAAGTCAATATATGGATGGCCTTGCAATACTTGATCGCTTAAGTGACTGCTCACCCTTTAAAAAATCGGATCAGAGGCGAACTTTCTCAACTCCATAATTGATTATGAATCTGGAATTAAAGAAAATAAAGGTTTTATGAGCTTCCAAATTCGAGTACTCACTTCAATCATGCTGATTACTTGGAGACTAACCATTCCTCCTATTAAAAGTCCTTGCGTCAATAATATCGCCAAGGCGTAAATGACGTGCCACATGAAGGGTGGATTCACACTATTCTCTCACCTTAAGAAATTAAATGGGCAGATTAAAAAAGGAATCGAATAGCTACAATCTCATTTAAGCACAGTACAGTGTTTATAAGTAATCCTCTCCTAACAATTGTATCCCCCTAAAATGATACAATGAAAGTGATAATTAGAATAGGATAGCGGGTATGGAAAAAAATTAACGAAATTGTTTCTTTAAAGAAAGTTAGTTGTCGCACCTATATCCCCTCATCCAAGAACCACATTCTCATTAGCGATAGCACCGTAAATAACGTTCCTCCTTCGATAGCATAACATAACCTAACGGGTGTTCGTCGGATACTAAGTTTAAGTGTTTCGCGTGAAGAAAATAAACATCGCCTATCCTTTGTAATTGCTAAACTATTGGTTTCGAAGCGAAGCGTCGGCGATTCGAAGCGCGAAGCGAATTACGCTCTTAGATATAAAAGTCAAAAACTCAAGTTCTATTCAAGATATGGCATCGAAACAAACTGCAAATGAAAATTACAACATTTATCTCGATTTCTCTCGAGACAAGTTCTTCCTCACGTGAGAAACCAAAAAGTTTTAGGCGACGTATAAATTGGACTGCACGACGAATTTTTTCTTGAGTTACGTTCCAACTAAATAATTTTTTACTAAGATTTGGTTGCTCTAAAATTAATCTCATGTGTCTTTTATGAATTCAGATGATACAATGAGCAATGGATGAAAAAATCAGCATTTTATGTTGGATTGTAAGAGAGTAATGGCAGTTTCAAAAATGTTCACGGGTGAAAACTCGGCAATTCATTCAATTTTCGCTTTTAACTTTGTTGTTCTTGCTATAAGAGCGTAAAGATTTCACTATTATGTTGATAAAGTTATTTTCAGTCGAATTTCATCAGAAATTGAGTTTGAATCGGTCAATGTTAACTATGAATCTTAATTTTACCCGTCCGAATCTGCAGCTCCGCGTAAAGGCGACCTGGCGCGAGGCTAACTTCTTCGCTTATGGCAATTTACATTGAATTTTTCCCCCGTAAGCGCTTCATACTGACTGGATTCTTGAAACGGACCTCTTAGATATGAAATAGCTTTCAATCGATACCCTTATTTTCGTTAGGTGCACGTATACGGAAATAATTGGAAGAAATTAGTCATAAAATGAAAGATGGTTTCATTTCAGCATCAAAATTCATTATTTCCGTACTCTTATCTCATGACTCAGCGATAGCTCATCTCAGAGCGATCGTCCAGGCTATACAATGTTGAAAATCATCAAGTGAACAACAAATCACATACTTCAGATAGATCCAGCGAAAAATTTAGCTGCCTCTCTTGTAAACATTGTAACACATTTAAGAAAACGACATCTAACTATATCAAATTTTTTTGAACTGAAAGTATCGAAAAGAGGTTCAAATATTACATAAAGTTACGATGATAGCTGTGAATACGCACTTTATTATCACACTTGACTTTAAAAGGATCGCCTTAACGTCAAATTCGTTTGTTAACTTATAAATTTTGAATTTAGGCGTTTGATGAAATTCATTTAACAAACTGAAGTTTAATGCTATGGATACAACTGGAATGATAAGGCACAGACAGTGATTAGGTCTGAAGGGCACGGAAGGTTCTCCATACATTTTTTATGTTACCTTCGAAAATCCAGATCTTTCTCCGTGAATTGGCTTAACTGCTATGCATTAGATTTTAACCAAGAGTTAACGTGCTTTGACTTCTGGGCGAGAACTGTGTGAGGGCACGCGCTGAGGTGTTATAGAAAAGGGAAAGAATACCTTGTCAAAGGAGTTTCTCTTTACACACAACGTCATCCTCCCAAATACTTTCGATTATGTAAATCCTTTAAATTGCCACGAATAAGAAAAGCTTCAATCGCAACGATACGATGCCTCAATGAATGGTGTTAATGACCTACTGAAGAATATAATATAAAATTCATGGATGATGATAATGAGATACTATCTAGCAATCCACATTTGTCCCTTATTCAAATATTCTATGAACTTCATCATTCCTTTTTAATGACTTCTTGTTAATATTCGAGATGTTAAAAATACGGATTACTAACATTAGAGACGGTTAATTAATTAGTATTCTTCAATTAAATTAAACTATCTTAATCTTGGTGTGCTAAATTAGCATTACCATCTTTGTAAAAGAAAGAGGTTAGGTCTGGATGCACAATATATGTTTACACTTACGCATTATATGTTTACAGTGTTAAACCTGCGATAAAACGAGGGTGTCCGCCATCCAGCAATTAAGAAATCTTTTGAGTTTTCCAGGGTAATATTTTCTGCTTTCCAGGGTAAGATTATAAGTTTTCAAGGGGATCCACACCCGTAAATAAGTAATTTTTGATAAATACCAGTCATGTGCTAATAATTACGCATTTACAGGTCCAGTAAATCCCGTGTTACCGTAATTTCATTCATCATTCATTTGTAAATTACTCAAATATTCGTATTTAGTATCTATTTGTTTCAAGAAATGTCAGAGAAACGGATTCAAATACATAATTGTTTTAAAATAGGAGAAAATCGGATGATGGTACCGGGACGCGCAATCAGGGTCGGCCCGATGCGCTTTGGCGACCCGGACTGGGATTCATGGAGAAGCCTCTTTCACATAAATCTCCGTAAAACAAACATTTTAATGACTTGTTCATTCACCCGAGAGGATATTTTGGTGTTCAAAAAATTCATAAAGTAAAATTTATATTTTTAAGATATTGTAATTATTATTGCTCAAATTATTGGTAGCTCAGAGTAGCTTTCAATTTTAAGAAAATGTATCACTTTGTTGTAAGAAAAATGCAATGACCAGTAGTGAATTATATTCTCTTGTGATAGATTGATCCTTGATGCTTTGGATACATAAGTAATTCAACATTTTCATTTAGAAAAATAACAGAAAACATTCCGACCTACATATCGTATAATACCCATACGGGGAATATCCACCACAAATTGTCGTTGTGTGATATTTTATCGATTTCTTTATATAAGGTTTATCCTAGGAATCCTCACCTAACTAAACATTCGACTAACGTCATGCGCCCCCACGGCTAGGCGCCCCGGCAAACCCCTCGGACACGCCCCCTCTTGTCTTGGGCCGGATCGGCACGCAGATAATGCATGGTTTAGTCAGAAGGAATACTGAAAACACTCTCCAGAATGGTGAATATGTGAAGGAGGAAGTCGTGAATAGAGAGTACCTTCGTAGCTAAAACTGTTAACCTCTACTATGATCCTGACATCAACTGATAAAGTCCAGATTCAAATTACATAAAACGAATACTAAGAATGAAAAGATGATGATTATAAAATATCGTTTTTCTCATGTTATACCAAGGGAAGGAATTATTGCTTAAGCTCAGTGTTTCTCAAACAATACCTATCATCTCTGTACATAACTTATATTTTCCCCAGCTACTTTTCCTTTTCTTATTTCTACAAATATCCTCAACGATCTATTTATTGATTAAATAGGAATTCTCTCTTCCACTCAGCCATCCTCAGCATATTCTTCAGGGAAGGATAGTTAGAGAAATTTTAAGGATACAAGAACAATCCGACATTAGATTTTCAAATCTGTTAACAGCATACCAATATACATCAATATTCATTCAAGTTACGATGTCAGAAGGAAATTCACTTATTATCTTTTAATTTATACGCTGAGATTACGTGATGAATTCAACATCATTTGAATTGGAAAATAAATATACTCATTTCTTTTTCAGCTCCATCAGAATGGATGAGATCCAAGAGGAATGGTCTTGCCGTAACGTCAAAAAAGAGAGAAAACAAGAAGGACGTTAACGCCTCTATTTCGCCGCGACAGAAGGCAGGCTACTCACATAGTTTGCTTGTGTTATTTAAAGAAAATGATCCCTGCAAAGTTCGCTAGACGGTAGTAAGCGTATGACGCACAGTGGTATGGAATGGAGAAAAGCTGGACGAAAATTGTCTGATAAATTTAAAAGTATGTGAATGCAAATATTCAGAGGAATGAAACTGTAGAAAGTCATGATTTGCCTTAGAATGAAGTTCACGTTTATTCGACATTTGCGTTAATTACGTTTACATTCCGCGTTGTTAATATAATTGAATTTTTAATGACAATATTAAAATATTACATAGTTTTTGTTTTTAGGCAATAAAATTGCTAAGAACTTCCTTCAAACTTTACCAACGTAGTATTACTCCTTTTAAAAGTGCTTAGACATCTTCCGCACATTTAGGCCACCACAGGCTTTCAAACCAGAGAGCGCTTTCATTAGAGCCATCCATGGACTTTGTTAGCGTCCAAAGTAATATGAATAATGATTTATTTGATTTCCTTAAGTAAACACGAATAAACAGGATCGAAATTTCAATCTTGATTTAATAATAATCGTCACAACTTCTTCCGCATCTCACGGCGATCACTCATCCCTGAACAATTTTTCGTTGTTTAATTTTAGATACTTGTGCAGTTAACAATAGATGACATGCATTTAGAAGGACATCGCACAAATTCTCCTAAAAATATTAACGGTAGTTTCTTCCGAAATATTTTATAGAGATGATAGGTGAGAAGAGATTTTTATCAAACAAAGTATAGAAAAGCCATTCGCATGCTGTAAATAGTTTCGGCAAAAGACAGTAGAATAAATGTCGTATTGCATGACGTTTTTGAGTATTTTTTAATAAAGACGCAGAGATAGAAATATTTTTAGGAATAAAATTAGAAAGATAAGGAGTAGGGAGTAGGAAGAGGTATGGAAACATGAAAGGGGAGGGAAGGTCCGCATTCTTTCTTAAGCTTACCTTCGAAAATCGTCAACATGCTCCGTGACCTGGAAAACGCCATGGCAAATATGCCATGCATTAGATTGTAACCAAGAATTAGCTTATTTTGACTTCTAGGAGCGACACGTGTACGAGATAGTAAAGAACAATTAGGAAGATTTCTGTTTACAGGACACTCATACTCCCGAATGAAGATGAGTAATGTATGTGCCAAAACTTACACTTTTAGTTAGTGGAAAAACTCTCCGAGTAAGAAAAGCTTCCATTGGAACGACACGAAGCCTCAACGCTTAGTGCCTTGCAGGTAAACCACATTTTTCTAAAACGCTGGTAAATTTATCATCGTGCAATCATGTAAGGTATGATTAAAAATTCGATTCAACATTATTGGTTTACCCTCATTATGCAATTCATTACATTTTAGTAAACAATATTATTTACTTATAGAATAATGTTGGAAATGACTAGTATTCGATGTTAAATTAAAGGACCGTGATTTTTAAAGTTGGATGGGAGGTTAGTCTGATGCAATAATTTTCATGCGGCATTTTCTTCCGTTAACATGACAGTAGTTATGTGACTAAACAAATAATTCCATCTTAGATTGTTGTATTAGCTTTCTTTATTGCTACTTTTCTTTCGGGAACATGATAGTTGCCGTGAAAGTCAACAATTACTTTCCTCTTGGGGAGCATTACTATTTTTGGACATATGGGAGGTTAATGCAGAGGAGTGCTGGAAGGATGAGAGGCTTCTGGTTATCACTAGTTACACCTGACATATTGGACAGGATCCTATACCTACTTCTAAAGTGAAATGAGAAAAACTTCTAAGAATGATACCTTTTCATGAAGTATTAAAAGATAAGCAACTTGGATAACAACTCTTTTATTACTATAGCTCTAGCACAACTAGCGATGATTCGAAGTCTCGGTCGGTCTTAGCCCACAATATTATATTAATTTCATACGTCGCTCGTTAAATTCACCAGTAGATGATTATCAATTCTAAAGATAGTGACTTGCAATGCAGATTTAATTTTATATGTTGCCTACTGCGGAAGTAAAAGTGGACCGTACGCTGAGTAAAGAATCGCTTATTTAAACGCTTTTCAAAGAATTCGATATTAAGTTTTGATTTTCCCAGTAATGGGAGTTGTTTTCGGTTGTATTTAACTCATGCTTACCAATATCGGAGAACACCGGTTGTTAAAAATATTAAGGGAAGGAATAATCGTAAGTGAATAAATTCCCACTGATCTACTGATGATTTTCATTTCAAAAGTTACAAAGCAAAGATTCTTATGCAGTGGAAATGAATTAGTCAAATATAGAGTCTCAAGTTTACCAAATTTCCAACATATTGTTCATGGAAATGGGCAGAGTATCATATCATTTGGTAGGTTTTCTTTCATGATTGTCTCCTGCAATGATGAAACGAAGCGTGTATATTATGGGAATTATTTTATTTGAAATCATTTATTCCGTTTGAAGCTCGCTGTAAGCAATTGATTTAATATGCAATAATCTTCGCTGTTTTAGTTACACAGGTTAGATAACGCAGATATGTTATAAACTTATATATGAGCTCGAGTATGTGCGTATAAACTTTTCTCTACTAGAACTCTTATTTATATACCAGGTAAATCGCACAGATGATAAAAATCATATCCACTCAACATTCTATAGTTATTGAATTTCTAAATAACTTCGATTCGAAAATCGAATTACGCAGAACATTGATGGTACTATTCTAGAATGATGCAAGTCTGTAGTTCACATCTTTGTCTCGAACGCTTGCATGCATCTCGAAGTACAAAGAGTGATTGATTTTTCAAGGTGTGGCAGACATAAAAAATCAGTTTTTTCGAATACAGCTTAGATTAGATCAATGTATCTACTCGAAAAATTTACGTTTCAACCATGACCCTTGAGTCTAGAAAATAGAGATGTTAACAACTACGGAAGCATCTATATTTTCATGAGTATCCTCCTATCAAAAATATTTCCATAAAACTCTGACGGTCACGGGATCCGAACCCGCGATCTCGTCTGCAGTTTGCTTTATCACACTCGGCCACCCGGCGCATGTGATTAAGTTTTCTTCCATAAAAGTTACCTATTAAAATAATAATGAAAAACGTATCTTCACCACTCCCGTCGCAAGGGATTGTAGGCGAGGATATGTGGGGCGAGCAACTGTTTGCGATGATTTTTCCGCACTCGCAGGGAATAATCGTGACCGGACAAATGACCGAGTCCCCTTTTCAGACGTTATTAATTGAACGATTATACGTAAAATAATATCAATTTTTGACGCTGAAACAATTGAGTGGTAGTTTCTTTACCGATTACTGATTTAACTGCAAAGGAATCGAAGCTGAGAATTTTATCTTTATTCTGAAAACTGCTGTGTTTCGTAAGCAAGAATACAGCTTTCTGGTTAACCAAGATTTTGAAGTCTAAATTCAGCGTTTTGGATATAAAAGTTATTATTTTACTATTCATATTATTTTACGTATATTCTTTTAATTAATAATTTCTTAAAAGGAGACGCGCTCATTTGTCCTAGCGCTCGATCGTCCCGCGCTCAGTTGTCACGGAACGGGGAATAATTACTTGGATATCATAAAAAAATTCAACTGACACAAGAATGTGCTTTCGATGTGAGCTATTTCAATCAACGGCTACTTTGAGGAATATTCTTTAGAGTTTCTAAATAATTTTGAGCTAAGAAATGTGTTGGGGATATAACAAACATATACATGGTCAACTATAAGAAAATGCTACAGAGGAATCTTGGAACAGAAGGAATAAATTATGATTTGATACAATGATATAAAATATTTCATTGCTGAGAAAGGTAATACTAATTTCCACAAAACGATGAATTATGTTAGGATTTATATATTGAAAGTATCATCTTTGAAAAATAAAAATTATTTCTATGTATTACTTGCATTGCACTACATAATCAAGAAAAAGATATCCTCAGACATTTCCTTAACTAGAAAATTACTGAAGTTAATATGTAAATTGCAACTTCCTTATTTATGTTGCCTGAAGTTATATTTTAGATGTTATAGAAAAATGGAACTTGTAAAAAATATAACTCTGGTGTTATAGCTGCAGTTCATCTGTAAATATTACCATGATTAAAATTGTTTCATTCTCATCAATCATCTCAATTTTTTTAATATATCATAGTAAAAGAAATTACACTGCCATTGGCTACAATGGTATTATCTTGTTAGTAAAATTTATTTCAATTAGAAGTATGGAAAAGTCAAGGTTTAAATCCTTCCCATCAAAGTGAACCTGAATAAATTACTGAATATCTGAATAGATACTGTTATTATTATAACATTACCATACAAAACTACGAGAAAGCTATGATAATAAAAATACGAATGACTTTCCCAAAGCCCATGTTAATTAGCAATAAGATTCTAGAAAAAGAAAGGAAGAATAAGGAAGATATATAAAAAAATGAAGAGACCGATGGATTCTCATATTTATTTATAAACTAGCTGAGGCGCCCGTTGATTTTCAACGGGCATACATAAATAAGCTGTTGATAATATATTAGCAAACAACTTGTGCAGAGAAGAATCTAACATCTCTCAATTAGCTTGCATTAATGAAAATGTTATCCTAAACAAAAATGTTTAATCTTTTCAAACCTCTTATAATTTGAATCCAAATCTAGAATCCGCGATAAGAGAAGGAATCGTCTTAGATTTTCTTTCTTTAGGAGTTCCCTCAACTGTGTAAGATGATTCTTCCTTGGGATTTTTCCTGGGTGCACGTCGTCTCGTGTAATAATTACCCATTTCCTTAAGCTTCTTTTAAATTTACTTATTAAGATAGTATTGCTTAGCTTCACATTGAATCCCATAAGGGAGTAAATTTTGATGGAGACAATACTACTTGCGGTTTGCTCTGCTCTCACGAATACAAAAGATCGCCCGTGGTAAGAAATTGAGGTGTTGAACTAAGTTATCATTTACCCGAAATGCTAATGTAATACACGGTATTAGACGATTAGGGAAGTCATGGTTTAGGCACCTACTGCCACACACCGAAAAGCTGCATACTGTATACATGAATCAATTTAAATTTTTTCCAGCGTAAATCACACTTAGTAGCTTATTACCTTCAGAAATAAATAAAAGCTAGTCCATCCATATATGGAACAGATTGGTTGATACATCGTCAAAAATTTAAAAAGAGATACAAGTGAAATAAGATATTTATAAACCTTTTAACAATAAAGACTATACCTAAGATGATAAATGCTAACACACTAGCATAATTCACTCACTAAAAAAGCTAATTTTAAATGAGCCAGAGATGATAAGGCAGAAAGATCAATGGAAAAATAATCACCTAATTGAAAAAACTAAGCTACCTTTGTGACATCGTTTGAGGCAGTAAATAAAGTCTATCTGCAGTTATATATGATAAATATGGCTATAACGATTAACAAATTAAAATGATTAACAGAAATAACCACAGTTTTATATACATGAAAACTTTTGTTGAAATTACTGAACTGAAAACTATTAAACCTCTACTTCACATGCACCTGCTCTTCTCTAACCAGTCCCTTTCCTTTTCTACCCTACTCCCAATCTGAGTACTATTGGGTGCTGCCTAGAATAACTCCATAATTATCAATTACACTTAAAAAATACTGATTGATGGAATATCATTAAAAGTAATGTAAGGGAGAAATAACAGAATTAAAGATATTTATTATAAATTATAATATATAATATTGAATCAATAACCAAAATATAGAAAAATTAACTTGAATAATAAAATCCACATGTATTCTTGTGGGAAAATGAATGTATCGGATTCAACAATCACCTTGATTGTCAGGGGGACTGGTTGTTTACTATGGTGAAATTTTACAAAATTTTCATTTATTTTGTCATAGTTCTTGTAATTTTGATTCAAAAAATAATAAAATTCTTTATTTCATTTACCTGCATTTGGTACTTTTCTTGACTTCGCAGGAGCATTATTTCCTATTTAATTCTGTAAAAGTAACAAAGCCTGGAGGGTACAAAAACAAATTTTAGGTGCATTCCTTATGAAAAAATATTATGGAGTCCTGGGTTCGAACCTGACCCTTCATAAAAATGGAAATAATTTTTGTGGGGCTTTCAGCATATTAGAAATACAATGCAGTTTGTCTCATTGCTCTACAACAAATAGTTTCCAAAATAAAAGTGGGGACAAACAGACGGACGGAGCTAATGATATGTAAGATTTTTAATTCCGTAGAATAAGGAAGGCAAGAGAAAATGCCCCCGATATTATGAAAAAGGGTAATTATAGCTGTCTTTTTGGTCCAGAAATGGATGTATCGTCTCATACATTAGCATAGTTCAAAGAGAGACGTTTTACAAGAAAATATTTTCAGTAAAAACCACACTGCCGTATGAAGTCTTCCTAATTTCAAGTCCATCAACCAAAATGGTATGAATCTAAATAAACTTTCTTTCATATAAATCTATTCTCCAAAGTGCGTAAGTTTTATGTCTTACCTGGCAATGTTGATGGAGCCTGAAAGCGATCAAAATGAACTTTAAATACTTGTATGAGCATGCTTGAATCTCTCTTTCATTCTGGAATCTTTCTGAGAATTTTCGTCTCGAATCGAAGACGTTTAGATACTTGTAAATTATCGTATCAACAGTGGGGCTTAAACTTTTCCACGGATTTTCTACAGATCTTTGGTTTGTGAATGAATGGATAGGATCCGATAATTTCCGCGATGCAGGTTTTTGGGCGGGCCCACAGTTATAAAATCGTAAAACAGATGACAAATAGCGCACTAAAAATGGTTTTATTTAGCTCGATATGTGAATAAATCTTCCAAATGAAGGCTAAGATTGCCCGAAAAAGTCGTGTTTCAATCTACATTTAAGAACTCTTTCAAAATGATAATGAAATTGCCCTAGAAACGGCTTATTTAGCTGGACATTCGAAAAATATTCCAAAATAAAGATGATACCGCCACAAAGACGATATTAAATACCTTTGATAATGAAGTTGAAAACGTTTTCGTAACTGCTTATTTAGACGGATCTTTGAAAAATCTTCCAAATTAAGGCTGAATTCGCCTGCTAATCGCCATTATTGGCTCGATATTTGAAAAAGCCTCCGATATACCGCTGAAATCGTCGCAAAAGATTATACGAAATATTCCCAAATGTACGAAAAATTTCTCATCATGGAAGACTTATTGGAAGGTAAGTTAACATTCTTTCTTTACATCCTTATATTATAAGGTGATAGGCATCAGAGGTCTTTCTAGAAGCAATGGTAGTTTCTAATACGTCTCTGCAATGTTAGAGTATGGTATTCCATACACCTCTTTATGCACCAACCGTTAGAAAAACTCGGTTGCCCCGAGGTTTTGAGATCTTCTAATTACTCCAAAGCAGCTTTTCCTTGTTTACCACATGGTGCAAGGGTTGGATTTGAAAATTTTTAAAGCGGGGAGGGGCTATTCCTCATTATGCTACATTTTTCTTGTGAAACAACGCGATTAGAGTGAACAGTGTTTGTAGGATCACCCTTAGAAAGCTTAAGGGAATTCTTTTGACTGAAGATTATTTCTGATTTCCTTACTGAAACTAGATTTGCTTTACCGGTGAAAAGGCACAGAGGATTCACATAATTTACATTTCCTACTCTTAGCACATCCGTAAGAGATGTTAGAATCAGAGATTAAAAGAAAGAATTAGAAATATTCTAAAATTCCTTTTCGGCATAATGAATGCCATGTATATGAATCGTGCATGAACTATGCCTCTGCAACATTCCAATTTCATAGGGCATTGCCGCGCTACCATAGAGGCGTTTTCAGAGACTAAGATCACAAATCAAGGAATCCAAGTTTACTCTTCCAATACTTTGGTGTAATTATAATCGAGTAAGACACGATTCATATGTTATTCATTAATTTTCTATACTGATGGCAACTATCAGACTATTTACTTATTTCATTAGGTGAAGTTTGCTATCGGAAAAATTTTGACTAAGCCAGTGCGCGGAAGATGATACAGAAATATTACATTACCAAAATTAGAATTAGTAAGAACTACTCTACTGTTGCCTAATTCTTTATCTCCATATAGAATTTGTTAGTACTTCGGTTAGTTTCAATATAAATCCGTGGAGAGCATAAGCCTAAAAAATCGATTGACAATCAGTAAAAAAGACAGTTAATTTCTCATCGCATAAAAGAGAAATTTTCTTATCAACGTATTCAGGTTCATTCTAACTTGCAAAAAAAGGAAAAGAAATCATCGCACTCACTAAATCAGAACCTAGAGGTTATGCGGTCATTCCCTACGTGTCCGGAACGTCGGAGAAAATATCCAGAATTCTAAAGAAACATGACGTCGTCACAAGATTCAGCTGCGTGACGAAGATCGGGGATACAATTCCGAGACCGAAGGAGAGAATCCCGCAGGGCCTGCAAGAAGGAGTATATAAAGTCCCCTGCTCGTGCGGGAAATCATATATTGGAGAAACTTGCAGGGCTATGGACGTTCGCCTTAAGGAGCACCAAAGGGCGATAAAACATCGACAGTTGAATCTCTCTGCCATCTCCGAGCACGCTTGGAGCGAGCCAGGACACGAGGCCCAGTTTCAAAATGCAAAACTGGTCGCGAAGGAAAGACGCTATGATCCCCGCCTAGTAAGGGAATCGATTGAAATGTTCAAAACGCCAAATTTCAATAGAGACGACGGTTAAGGCCTCCACAGCACATGGAGACGGACCCTCCGATACTCGGACCAACCAGAGAAGCAGAAAGGAGGCGCCAATCACGGAATAATAAAAGGAGCCACGGAGGATGTATATATAGACCATATAGACGACCAAAAAGTTGCACTCTCCCACACTTCGACCTGAAGACGCCTGCAGGACAGCTGGCGAAACTGTCGTCGAGATGAAGACAACGCATCGCGGTGAAGCCCGAAAGAACTTGCAGTACCCAAAAGTACACCATGTTTATTTAACATGGATACTTTTATAAAATCAAAGCATTGCCTAAATACTTATGTGAAACAAATACTAGCTGGCAACCTCACATTTCTCGAAAATGTAAAACATCCTCACATTATGCCTCCTGCTTACATATCGTAAAAATTGGAGTTTTTGCTTATTCACTATGAATAAGTTAAGGGGCAATAAATGTACAAGGTGAAAAACACAAGGAACGACTACTTAAAGATGTTAGTTGCTGAACTCTCTTAGTCTCTTCTTCTGAGGTTCTTTAATTCTTGTTACTTTCTCTTTACAGAGAGAATTTCTACTTTCCTCTCAAACTAGCATAGGCAGATTTGAGGTGCTTAAGTTTACGATTAATTTCCAATTCTTTGTTATATTTCCTTGTTATAAATGTTGGAATTTCCTCTCTCTCACTGACTTAAAATCATTATTTGAGAATTTCAACATTCTGTAATCAATGATCATTACAGATTACATTGCACTTCTACAGGTCTTACTTTAAATCATGCATTCAGTCTCATCCCACTCAAGTTTACCAGTCACATCATTCAAACTAAATTAAACCTGCCTATTTTTTCCTTGAAGATACACTTTTCCCAAACACTTTAGACATTCAGAGCAATAGAAATAAGATAAATATACACCCAACTGAAGCATTCCTTCAGTGTTATAGCTTCTTTATCCTCTACTTTATTTCATAGGTCATCAAAGTCCATTTATTGGAAAAACATTAACTTGTTAAGAGCAATAGAAATCATTTTCATGAATTTTATATTTTTAAATGTTTAAAAGATTCTCATGCATGTTTCATTCTCAGGCAAATTTCATTTGCTGCTATCTGATTCTTGAATAAAATCAGGCATGATTAAATGAACAGGACAGAAATAACAACCAGGTTTTTCAGCTTATTGATAAATTATAAGAGAGGCCAAAGTATATTGATTAGATGATCCAAGGTCTTTGCATTTACTTGCAGAAGAAGATTTAAAGAATCCTATCTCTCACAGTTATGTTGTGAATGACCCAAGTAACTAAATCTTACTGAGCCAGCAATAATTTTGTTTGATGGACTTAGGTGAGATATGGTGGAAATCTTTCTTGATCACACCCAAAGAAAACTCACTTGGTAGAATCTACAAAAACGTTTTTTATTGAAACAACCTAGGTTTTGTTACAGAGTAACATCATTAGGTAATCATCATCACGTTTCTGTTTCTGATCATTTCACCTGATGATGTTACTCGGTAACTTGGCAATAGGTCATTATAATAATAAAATAGTTGTTGTGGACTCTACCAAGTGAGTTTTTCTTTGTGCATGAAATTTTATTCCCCATGTATCTGTAACAAGGAAAGGAAGTTTGTGTGCTATCAGGAGAAAAGGTACACAGTCTAGATATTGGTCAAACTGAGTTGGATTTTAAGACAAAGTGTGTTGTCTCATCAGAATGTTTACACATTCAATAAGCAACATTTGAGGAAATACCCAAGTAATATGAAATATTTCACCATAAAATTTTAAAATATAGAAGATTTACAATTTTATTAATTCAACTGATTCATTTTATCTCTTCCCTGATTCTCCATAACCAGAACAATCATGAAATCTAAGGCTGAAATTTTATTTACTATTGATTGACTTGATTTCTTAATGTAGGTTTAATTCTTCACTCAAGATAAGGACAAATGGTTTATACCTGCAGTTTGTTCTTACTTTATGGAACATCAAGTCTTTATACATTGACATCTTCCTAAACAGTTATAGTTATGAGAAATTTCCAGTTAGGAAATCATTATTTTTCTTTAAAAACGATAACTTTTTAAAGTCATATATAAAGATCATTATTATTACCATAAAATAAATTCCTCTTGAAAAAACACACCAAAATATCTCCAATAAGTACATAATTATGTGATGGATTTTTAATTTACCTCATAGATTTTGGTATCACACACAAAACAAAAACTGAACAACATTTAGTCAGGCTTATTTAATGCTGATAGGCTATTAATTTAAAAAATATGACAAAAAGTAAGCCATGCTTCTATGATAAAATATTTAAGGTTATATATGATGTAGCACTCTAAATTAATTTGACTTTCTTATTGTCATTATACAAATATAGCTTACCAGGAAAATGCAGTAAGTTCAGAGATTCAGGTATGAATGTCAAAATTTGAAATTCAGAGCAAACTTCTGCTATTCATGGATGAACTGCTTGTCTTTATATCAAGAGATCACACTATTTGAAGCAATATTTATTTTTTCTTCTTGAAAAGAATTCTGTAGTAGTTATTGCAGTTCCCAAATGTAGCGATAATTCATACATGTAATGTAATGGTTGTGTGATTTCATGTTGTATGCCACTGAATGAATGAATGCTTCAGGTCGAGATATGCATTGTATTATATCTGCAATATCTATTATTATGATATTTTCTATGTATTAAAATTTCATAATTATGTATTATAAAATTCCCTTCCTCAAAAATATTCATATATTAAATCGATCATAAATCAATTTATAAATGACTTTAAACTAATATGGAGATAATTCCTGTTCCTAAGCTGGTGGAAAAAATTAGAGAATGACAAGGTACTGATTATTGTGGCCATCAGGGCAGTTGTCATGTTGATCATCATTGCATTATCCTTATTATTGTGTGCAAAAGGCTGAGGATAAGTGTGAGTCTTACATGACTATCAGTCAGTCAAAATTTCTCTTCCATTCTTTACAATTAGCTAATGTGTTGAAGAAATAAATAACAAAGTGTTTTTTGTCTTGAAAATAAATAACTGAAATAATTACTTATGGTTGCTTGTTCAAATCACATATAAGGAGAAATAAAAATTTTATGATTTACTTAATAATGAAAATTTACGAACATCGTTTTTCATTTGAAATCCTTGAAAATAATTAAGTCAATATCATCAAAGATTGCTTTTGAAAGAATGCTCTGGCCCTAGACAAATATTAGAAAAAATAGCTACATCATCATTTAGCTGCATCAATTTCTCCTCAATAACAAACCTTTGTGTGAATTTTGCTTTTGGTTAAATTAAGATAAATGGAAGTAAAAGGCTGAATAAATCATGAAAATTACAGAATTACTCTTATAGGATATGATTTTTTAAATAAATTTAGAATAAGATTACCAATTTCTGTAATTTTTGACTGATTTGCACAGTTCAGTTTTCTTGGTGTTGGTCAATAATGCTTGAAAATTACTCAATTCATAATAAATACCTATCTGCCACATTTGATGACATCATCCTTATCTTTCTGGAAAATAATCCAGTGGAGATGGAAGGGAGAGAATAGCATTGTTTCTAACATTTGTTACAAAATTATAGTTTTTAAACTTTTGTTAGAAAGTTATCTTCTCATAGCATTCTCCATAAATTTCAAGAGTAAATAAATATTCCATTTGAAGTCAGATGATACAGGGATTGAAAAATGAAACCTTTCATTTAACATAAAAACAAATTGCTCTCTTAAATTTAGGCAAGGAAAGTCTATGGAAGAACACCAATTTATAAAGTCAAGAAAATATTATAAGGAAGAGATATCATTGTTTCAAGCAACCTAGAAGATACAGTCTGAGTTAGATATCATTCAGATCTTTAAATGAAAAAATTAACTACAGAACATTTTTTATTATTTTATAATATATATTTTATCAGCAAGCTATAAGCACTACCATTTGGGATTTTTATGATTTATACCTATGATAATTAAAACATAAATAAAAATTTTGAAAAGAGTTAATCAAAATAAAAAGGATGATTTTACGATATCATTTTACTCGATACATATACAGAGGACCATGCATTTCTCTGGGAATTTCTCTCCCTATCCTTTAGGAATATTCTGACACATCTTTTGAGGGTGCAGAAACATGCTTTTTCAAGAAAAATCACAAACTGCTGTTCCTTAACCAGGATTTAAACCCAGGACCTAAGTACCATAATCATCTCTACACTACATTAACAAATAGTACACAAATGGTGGCAGATGGGTAAAAGGAAGTTATACTTTGGCCTTCTATCATTTTGAAATAACCCAGGAAGGCTTCGCTCACGGGGCTTGGAGCTTATATTTTTTAATAATATATACGTGCATGTATATGATTTAAAAGTATCGGACTCTACGTCCGCTTCATACACCAACAAAGATACGAATGTATTTTCCATATTTAAAGCATTCGTATTAAAATTTCTCTCGAACAGAGGAAATCAGAAATGTTTTTTCCAATAAAGTAAGATATAGTTCAATTATAATGCATCGACATAAATACATCTCGATATGGATCACGGAAATTCCTACTTCCATTATAAAACTCCGACGAACTAATTGTGGTACCTGATATTCAGATCCAGTGCACACTTGGTATACCTCACTTATTACGTTCATGTCAACATGAGTAGAAATTTCTAGGTTTTCAGGATGATCAGTAACCTTCAAGGCATCAGCTAATCAACCAAGCTCTAGATATGAAAGTCTATTGATTGTGATGACAGGGCGGGTGCAAGTAAGACGGTGTATGAAAAATGCTATAAGCAACACGATATATGCAGGCATCGATTTAAAAAACGACAAAGTGGATTCAGATAAAGTCAAAATCATTACCATAAGCCGATCAATAACTAAGATATAGCAAGAAATTGAGGCCTTCCGATTCGCATTAGCTAATAACGTCCTTTCAGACATTCTTCCCGCGACCGATGCAAAACAGTTAACGTTCGAAATACAGACGAGGCCGGGAAATTGAAAAGTTATAATATAAAAAATACAATTCTTTAAACTCATTGGATGACCTCGGGAATGATAGAGGAAAATGATAATTAGCATGTGATTGAATATATATATATTGACCATGGGAGAAGTTTTGAAGACGAACTGAACAGAAAGGATTGTAAGAAAATAAATATCTCTACGTCATTGCAAGTATTATGAGCTCTATAAAATAGTATAAGAAAAGTAACGGGAAATCAAACGCTCGCAAACGATAAAGACACAAGGAATGATTTTTCACAAATTGATGGGATGATTCCTTGAAGATACTATTTTCTGAATACCGTTGCAAATATACGGAGTTCCCAATAACACGAACTAGATATTTAAAAGAACACTTCCTTATATTGGAGATTAAAACAACTCATTGAGTTCCTTTTTGTTCTAGGTAAATAAAGAAAGAAAGCCAGCGTCAAATGAGGGTTTCAAACACTTTTGCTATTGCAATATTTCTTGGTACTTTTGTCAAGTTTCTGAACTGTTACAGTTGATTTGAACGATACTTCATAATTTATAACTCTCAACATCCAGGGCTACGTCTCTAGGATTCATTCAGAAGGGAATTTCTAGAGGATATTTCTGTTGTAAGCTTCAGGTTGATTAAGTACTGGAAATTCTAGTATAAATTTATTATTTTTATTTAAGTTATACATAAATTCTGAATGTAACTCATGAAAGTAATGGCAGCAAAGGAAAATAGGTGACAGAAATATATATCAGAGTTATATTAGTTCAGCATTGCAATACCATTCCTTTAAATGCATGTTTTTTATGGAGATGAAATGATGAAAAAGCTTTGCATATCCTTTTTTTCAATTCCCTGAGAAGTTGAGGTTTACTTTGAGTAAATATTGGCTACAAAAAAGATAGTTAAATATGTGATATAGCTACATACGAATGTTCATGTATGTTCCTTCTGTTTCAAAAGAGAAGAAACTTTCTTTCTGAAATAATTTTCTCTAAAAATTTCCAGCTCAATGTTGTGTAAATACACTTCAGATTATTTTAGTTATCCTCCAGCCTGATTCTCTGTTTCATCTCAATTGTAATATTTTCTGATGATGTGCAAGTTGTAATGCAATAAAATAAAATATTGATTTATAATGAGACTAGCCTTTTGATATTTCTCACGTAGCAGAGGCCTTGGATGTGAAAGTGTCAAAAACTTACCTTTTTCATAGTTAAGGATGCTTGTGTTCCTTTTCAAAAGTATCAAATTTTCTGCACAAAAATATTGCTAACATGAATTTGCGAGGTATCATTCCCAAAAGACACATGTAATTCTAATTACTCTATTTACCTTATGTGGTATTAATCTCTTAATTCGTATAATAAGTTTGAAAATCCTACTTTAAAACTGATTCCTCACCTCTGCAAGGTGCAAATTTTAAGCTTGCAAGTACTGTAAAAATAAAAGTTATATTTTGGAATCCTTGCAAGGAATTTGGTAATTAATTAATTTTTCTTCTATTTCAGGGGGTCATTTTCAGAATTCAGTTTTTGAGAAAATGCAATGGCCTGGAGAAGGTGTTTCTGGAGAGATAACATTTGGACTTCCAAAGTATTGTTATAATTTTACTTTCAATAGGGGATTTACAGATTGGACCTTCTGTTTTTTTCTGGTTACTATCAAAAGAACTTTGCTATTGATTTTTATCTCAATCTCCATGGGCATTTCCTCAGTCTTGTCTTTAAGCTATGCTTGACTGCATTTATTACTAGGATATTCGCTATTTTTCATTGGTAAAATTGTTCAAAACATCCACTGTAATCATATTGGCAAGAGATGAGTTTCTTCACCTAATAAGGATATAAATTAAATTTGCCAACTGCCATCTTAGATTTCACAGTTACATTCGTTCAGCATTGTTATACTATTCCTTAAAATGCATTTATTGATGAAGGTGCGATAAAAAAAGCCTTTTACACTCTTTTTCTCTATTCCCAGAGAAATTGAAGTTGTCTCCCAGTAACTATTGGCTGTGAAAAAAGGATTAGTACATATATGGCTCCATGAGAATGTTGAAATATGTTTATTTTCCTTAAAAAGACTGAAATACTCCTTTAATTTCCAGGTGTATGTTGTGAAAATATGCTTGTTTTATGTCTTTATTCAAGAAAATC
This sequence comes from Pachydiplax longipennis, assembly GCA_036926295.1. NCBI lineage: Eukaryota > Metazoa > Arthropoda > Insecta > Odonata > Libellulidae > Pachydiplax > Pachydiplax longipennis. The sequence goes on from JAVFKF010000004.1 coordinate 6,615,649, forward strand.
CTCCACCCTGATTCTCTCTTTCCTCTAAATTGTAAGATTTTCTGATAAAGTGCAAGTTGTGATGCAATAAAATAAAATTGAATTGTAATGAGGCTAGTCTTTTCATATTTCTCACTTAGATGTGGCCTTGTAGACAATGCGCCAAACTTACTTATCTTATAGTTAAGGATGCTTGTGATCCTTTTGAAAAGTATTGAATTTACTGCACAGAAATATTGCTAACATGAATACAAAATAATGACTTGTCTTAAAATTTACTTCTCAAAGCTTCGAAATGATTGAAATGTTTTCACAGACATCAATAATCGTAATTCAATCAAAAGAATTTAAAGAATATATAACCTATGATTCTATGGGTAAAACTGAAAATCCCCTTTTGTGCCTTCATAGTACTTTCTCTAACCATGGCCATTTTTGAAGACTCTCAGTTTTTGTATTAGTGTTACATTCCTATAATAGGCCTGGCTATAAATCCTGATATTTTATATTCCTGTGAAACCAAATATAGCAGAGCTCTAGAATGCAAAAAAGCTATTCAATGGATTAGATATATAATTAATAAGTGTAGTTTAAATCAAAGATGAATATGGGTTCATGAACATGAACGAGTACTATATGAAAGGGAGGAAATATTTACTCTTCATTATCAAGTAAACTAAAAAATATACTTTGCATTCCCAAACAACACTTTTGAGGTGCTGTAAATTTTAGAATAAATGAGAATCATATTTTCTTGATAAGATGTATGAATATTTTAAATTTACTTCAGAGGTTGCAAAAAGGAAGAAGTTTCACTTTTCTATCTCTCAGCTGAGGGCCTCAAAAAATCTCTTTGAAAATTGGCACAGTGTTTCCTTTTTCTTAAGTTTAACTAGTAAACAAATTTTAGAAATGGATGGTAAACGCTTTATTCAAATTGTATATGCATAGGTCAAATCAGGTACAGCTATAGAATTTAAAAACTTAATGTTGAACCTCAGTAAAATTACATCCACATTTGCATTTGCAAGGGTATCAAAATTCAAACATATGCTCTATTAAAATGAGATACCATTTAAATTGTGTAATCAAATAATGTATAATTACAGTGTATAAAAAGTACTTAATAACCTCTAAATAGAAGTTGAGTAAAACTTGAAAAAAGAATAGGTCTCCCTTGGAAAGCAGCTGTCTTGTAGCTAGGGTTTTCTATGGAGTAATATTCCATTCTAGGGTATTTATAAAATACATCACAGTTCTAATATATCACATGTGGTTTTTATGAGTCCTGAAAAATTACAACAAGTTACAGTTTGCAGTTAAAATCAACATTTAAATTATTCATTTCAAGTAACTATTTGAAAACTGGAATAACTTCGTAAGAGCTTAAGCCGTGAAAAGATCATCTGAAGACGCAGCAAAAACTCGGTCTCGGTTGTTTCATTCAGATGACTTAATCTTTAAGATAATACTACTGAGGAAGAATTTCTCTGAATGAACAAAACTATTAACTTTCTCGGATATAAGAAATTAAAGATAAAAACTTGATGAATGTAATTTCGCTTTAAAACGGCTTATTTTTCTCGAAATTCATAAATGCCAAGAAATGAAGGGGAAAATCGCACCGAAAATGGCCTTTTTTTCCAGATCGTTCAAAAATAACCAGTAATTTCTCTCTGAAACAGCAATTTCTAATATCTAACAAGTGAAAGCGAAATCCGAACTGTAAACGGCCCATTTTTTTGCAGATATTTGAAAAATTAAGTCTAGTTTCGCACCAAAAACGACTTATTCCTCCCAATATCTTAGAAATAACATGTATTTTCACTCAAAAGAACGCCTTTTTATGCAAAAAATATCTAAAATTTAACAAGGAAAGACGAAATCCGCTCAGGAAACGGCTAATTTTTCCTGATGTTTGAAAAATAAACTGTCATTACGCTCCATAAACGACAGTTTTTCCAGATCTTTCATAAATAACAAGTGATTTCGATCCAAGGTAGCTTAGTTTGTAATGAATTAATGAAATATAACAAATGAACGCTAAATCCGCTCCGAAAACGACATCTTTTTACGCATATTAGATGTTTAAACTGTAGCTTCGCTTCAAAAGCGCTTTCTTTTCAAGATATTCAAAATTAACGCTCCAAAAACACGTAACTTTCCGAGACATTCCGAAAACCTTACGAATTAAGACAAAATCCTCTCCGAAAACGGCTTATATTGTAAGATATTTGAGGGATTACGTGTAGTTTCGGTCCAAAAATGCCTTATTCAGCGAGACATTCCAAAAATTTAACAAATATAGGCGAAATCCGCTCCGAAAACGCCTTATTCATCCACATATTAGAAAAAAACTGTTATTTCGCTCCATAGATGACATATTTTTCCAGTTATTTCAAAAATAACGTTTCGCTCCAGATACGGCTCAATTTGCGAAGCTTTACAAAAATTAAAATAAAGAAGACGAAATCCTCCATAAAACGGGTTATTTTTCAGATATTTAAAAAAGGCAGATTATGTAATAAAACGACATATTTTTTAAAAACTTGTAGTATCGCTACTAAAATAGCTCAGTCTGCAAAAATAAAGGACGATTCAGTCCAAAAACCACACATTCTTCGAGGTAATACATGAATAATATGTACTTTCGATCTAAAAACAAATCCTATAGCGAAAAATTCCTAAAAGCTAACAAATGAAGGGGAAATACACTCTGAAAACGGCTAACTTCTTCCAAATATTTGAAAAACCAAGAGAAATTCGCTTCCAAAACGACATTTTTCCAGATTATCATTATCAAACGAATAGTTTCGATCAAAAAACGCGAATCATTCCTAAACTCCAACAAATGAAGGCGAAAAACCATCGAAAAAGGCTTTTTTCGAGATATTTGAAAAATATAGGGCGAATTCGGTCAAAAAACGACATTCTCCCAGAGAAGTGTAGTTTCGATACAAAAAAGGATACTTTGTGAATAAGTCCTCATATCAAGGAAATAAAAGGGAAATACGCTCCAATAACTAATGATTTTTTTTATATTTAAAAAAATTAAGCGGATATTCAGTCCAAAAAAGACATATTGCTAAAGATATTTCACCTAGAACGAGTAGTTTCGCTCCTGGAACAGCTCAATTTGCAAGAGAAGCAAAAAATCTAAAAATATGACGGCGAAGTCCGCTCCGAAAAGAGATATTTTTATAGATATATGAAAAAATTAAGAGCAGATTCTGTAAAAAGGTCATTATTTTACGGATATTTAGAAAAAAACGTGCAGTTTGGCTCCAAAAACAGCTCAATCTGCGAGAAATCCCTAATATATGAAGGCGAAATGATTACGGAAAACCGCATATTCTTCCAGATATTTAAAAATAAAGGACGATTCAGTCCAAAAACCACATATTCTTCGAGGTATTACATGAATAATGTGTTCTTTCGATCTAAAAACAGCTCAATTAGAGAGATAATACAAAATCTAATAAAATGAAGACGACATCCACTCCGAAAACGGATAATTTTTTCCAAAGATTTAAAAAATTATGGGAAAATTCGCTTCCAAAACGACATTTTTCCAATTATTCAAAAAATAACGAGTAGATATACTAAAACAAGGAATCCATTTCCAAGACATCTCTAAACTCCAGAGAATGAAGGCGAAAAAAAACTTAGAAAAAGGCTTTTTTTCAATATATTTGAAAAATAAACGGCATACTTGGTCAAAAACAGTCCGTACAGTCCTGGACAAAACATTTGCAGCACTCGATGGCGCTTCAGTGCGGCCGCCGGTAGAACTACGACGAGAGAATAAGAATGGCAACATAGGGCTTCAAAGGAAGATTTGGTGGAAAAAGTCTCTCTTGTTTGGGTTTGGACCAAAGGGTCTTCACAAGAATACGCGGTCGAGGTTTCTGTATCCTGACTTCGAGTTTATTGCTTCAGCGAAATGAAAGTCCTAAAATTTGCGAATTTGTGTTATATATGTAATTAATTATTATTATATATTTATGAATATATTGATATGTAATAATAATTAATGTAGTTAATCAGCGTAAAGCTTAAAACCTATCTATTCCTAGATTTTTCGTCTCATACCTTATAGAAAAGATGGTGAGAGAGTGGAGGTATGCAGTTTTCACAGAGGACTATCGTCAATCAAATCAAACGGTTATGGCATTATTCTCACTGAATGTATCTTTCTACAGTTTATAATGATCCTTGAAACCGCTTTCTGGTAAAATTCCCCACCATTATTCGAATGTTTTGCGTTTTTATGATCATAAATTTGAAAGTTTACGTCAGTAACGAACATTCCTACAGAGGAAATTATTTTTCTGAACTAGCTCTTGCCCCAGGAAGGGCTTTATGGTTATAAAAACAAGATCATTCATTAAACTATTTTTATACTTTTTCCTCTCGTGATGTTTCATAGTATATTATTAGAGACGAAAAATCTACCCTTTTACATCACAAAGATAGTTAGGAAAGTTATAAGACTCGATATGAAACTATACACGTTTGGCTAGTCTTCCTCTAAGAGTAGAGAATATTTGAGTATCAGATAATTTGAAGATCATGCTGGAGGACTATATACCCCAAGGTGAGCGACTACGAAGTTGGTAAACAGACGATATTACTTTATTCGTTTAATGTTTAATGGCTTTTTCAAGGCATATTTTCCAGTGGAAAAGGGGAATTTTAGTAAACTCGTCTCATTAGCTACTTTTAGTTTCACTACCAGATCTGCTAAGCCGCCGTGACTTTTCTAGAGGATTCGATATAGGGATACATTGAATTCAATAGAAAAACATCACACAAGGAAGGAATAGGTGATCCATGTAAAGAAAACCGTATACACACACCCATATCTTATAGAAGGTTCTCCTTCAAGCAGAACGAAGAATGAGATGCGTGCAAGGATTCAAAAGAACATTTTAAGGAGCCACGGGAGGTGCAATTAAGAAAGGTCGCCGCACAGCCGCATATTCCAATACTGACCACAGGGAAATTCTGGGATTCCCTATTTAATTGTGTGTTTCTAAGAACTTTATAATTCCAACATTTTCTTCGCGGAGAAGAAGAAAGCAAACGTTCATTCAAGAAATCTTATTATTACCTCACAACCCTATATCCTTCGTAAATTTTAATATTTTATTTGATAACTAACAAATGAGTTTCGATCTAGTTCAGGAGACAAATCTGCAGAGAAACAGAGGAATTCTGCTTATACTCATTGTCTGCTGCACACTCCGTGGAATTGCCCAGTCTTCTACAAATTAAGAAATATTTTTGATGTCTTACGTAATCCAAAACCTTTCCGATCCTTAAGAGGCCTGAAATACACACGGTCATGGACGATTGCAGTATTGTTTAAATTATCTCGTATGCCAGTGCTTTTATTATTCAAGCTAATAAGCGCAATAGGTCTTATCTTTATGGATAGCTAGCTCACTTCCCAAAACTATTTGTATTTTTCTGATCATTACCCCTCCATTGAACCCTCTTTGCTATCTTGTCACAGTAAAAGAAAGAAATTGCATTATTAAAATTGCTTTAGATAGCTATTTCTGAGTTTCCTGATGACGAGCACTGGAAGATCCCCATCACATTAATTGTAAATATGAAGTTCGAAGTTAAATGATAAATGTGTTTCATGCATTACATCGCGTTACTTGAGTAATTTATGTAAATAAAATCTTTAGGAGGGGAATATAGTTAAGCCATCTTAACCTCAGATAACGTTAAATTTAGATATTTAAACAAAGTTTGTAAGATTTTGTTACAAAACATTAATTTATAGACTTTCATATTCGGCTGTCGGTAAAGAAGCATCAGATTAAAACCAGTACCGCGACTACAATAAGCGAGAGAAGAAAATAGTGCCAGCTGAGAAGTCTCTCAGCAGGGAATGGTAAATTTTCATGTTTATCTTCTAAATGCGATCTTAGTTTCCATCAGTTATTTTACGGCACTCCAAGTCTCTGTAATTACGTATAGTCTATGGTATTAGATAAAGGTCAAATATGAGGGGCAGGCAAGAGAGGGAAAACTATAGGAGAATTATTGCTTGTTTTCAAAACATGAATTGCATTCTCCTCATTAAAATGACCCGTCTTTTTCCAATGACCACGTCTTGCATAATAGCTGTGTTACGAAAATCTTCGATCGGTACCGCAGCCGAATATTCATGGTCCCTTCCATAATCCCCACCCTCGAATGGTATGCTATACTATATATATATTTGCAACTTTATGACTATTGTCCATTTATTTAAAGTATTTAACTGCACAAAAAGCACAAAGCCCTAGAAAAACTTATCAAAGATGCTTCGACAGCGAGGTAAACAAGTACACTGGGGGGATGCGTGGGATAATGCGAGACGCACGATGCACAGTAAACTGTTGGGTCGTGTGCAGCCGGCCGTTCCTCGTATCTCAAATGTTGCTCGTATTTCAAAGCAAAACTTCGCTCGCTCGACGGCTCGTATCTCAAATATCTCGTATGTTAGGGCACTCGTATCTCGAGGTACCACTGTATTATAAAATGATCGAAACAGGCGGAAGACTGGAATACCCCGCAACAGCCGCACGAACTATCGAGGCCGGCGCCGTGTAATGCGCCTCCGCCGCATGAAAAATTGTCTTTCTTAGGTCGTTTATGAACTTAAAGGTTTCGGACTTGCACAGAAAATAAATTCACTATTTTCTAAGAAACTTTCTCGCTGGATGTCTTTACGTGGGCGAATTGGACGAAAAGTAGCAGGCGACTACTTTTTTCAATGCATTTTGCGAGAAATTCTTGACTTTTTCATTAATTTCTGTTGAAAATTTCCCTAAAATATTTTCACCTGCCTATGTATTAACACTAAAGGAAACAGAAAGGTTTGAATCTGATATTGATATAAAAAATCCCATATCTCTTGAATTAGAGAATTAATGGCACCCGTTCCAAAAGAAACGGAACAAAACGCCGTATTTCTTTGAGATGTAACATTTTTGTTGTTTTTTGAGATTATGTTGTAAATAAACGAAAAATATTCACGGCGTTGTGTGTGGTATCACTGATACTAAATAATGAAAAAAATTGGAACAATTTTGGGCTACTCCAAAATTTTACGCAAATTTTGCAACGGCACACTAATTTCTCCCATTTGAAATACACGGGCCTATGCATTTTAAATGGGAAAAATCTGTGCCTTCATGATGGTGAATGGACTGTAGTAAGATTTCTGTTAAGTGCTACAGTGACGTAACTTTTTTCTTAATATCTTATCTCATGTTATCATTTTTACTAACTGTTATTCTTTTATAGACTATTTTATGTGCAGTTTAAAGTGTAAAGATGTTCCTTGCTATTAGATTCCAGCCTTTTCTATAATTTTCAGTTTTTATCTATCTGTAGGTTTCGCAGGTTTTTCACACTCTCTTCTGGGGTGTTTTCCCGCTGTGGGCTATTTTTCCTATCCTAGGTTTTTAAGCCCACAATATAAATTTCTTCAGTGCACTTTTTTTCTGCTATCTCTTTCTTGACGAAGGGTTAGATGTAAGAAGAGACTTTTCAGTCTCAATCTTGCCCGAATAAAGACGATTTATTATTATTATTATTGTGAGAAAAAAACCTCCGAGAGCAGATCTGCGCTGCTTACCCTGTCGTACACGTTACGTTAGTATAAACGTTCTCATCTTTGTCTGACGGAAAACGATACGGATACGCTCGTCTGGGGGGTATTCTATAACTCGATTCCGGTAGGAATGTCGGCTATGTTGTCGGAAAGTAAAAGATTCCGACTTGAGGGAAATCCCATGCGATTCTATAAACTCAAAGTCGGAAAGTGGGCTAACTTCAGACGTCGGAAACAGTCGGAATCTTCTCGACGCCGAAAAGGTGTCGGAAAGCTAGGGACGGATTCCGTGCGCATGCGCTCTAAGATAAATATTGCAGCGCGCATCTTTCAAGGTATGTTCAGTAAAATAAAGCTATCTTTTAATAATAAATGAAAATACCGTCAATAATTCATATGGGTAAAATGATGGGGACGCTTGTAACCTAAGGGCGAATGCCAGACAGTCATGTCACTGTAATTCCTTTCTTCCCCTCCACCGTTGCCACTGGTCTAAAGACCAAACTGCAGCGTTTTTTCAATAAATAAATAATAAATAAATAAATTTATTAGGAACTGGGAAAATTTTCCTTTCAAATGGTTATGCATTTATACCTATTGATGGAGCAAGAAGGGAGATAATCCCCGGTCACCAAAAATATATGTTATGAAATAATAAATAGAGGATTGGTCTCCAGCTTCATCCCATTAGAAATGCATTGAAATTACACTTTCATTGTGTTCAGGCTCTATATCTTTTGAAAAATTAAATTAAGAGTAGAATCATAAGAACTTTGGAAAGGTTTCACAAGAAATAAATTTTTAAAAGAAATATTTTTTTTATATATTTTGGATTAAAATCAGAATAAACTCATATTCTGGTTTTGATGTTCAGTTTTAATAATCCTTCCCATTGAATTATGTGAGGTTATTTTTATTACAAATATGACAATTATAATATTCTTATATCAATTTCCTCTCTTGAAAATCAATAGGCATTTCAGCATGTGTATTTATATTTTTTGAGATAAGAATAGAAAACTGCAGTTCTTAACATTAGAAATTTCAGAAGACAGATTTACAAACAGAATAAGGTACATTTTCATTTTAATGTTAAAGAATTGAGAACAATTGGATGGATAAAACATTGAATTTAAAAGAAAACAGACAAAACTAAATGAATTACATTATCATAAATCCAGAACCATTTTGAGAGAGTGTTTTGTACATTACCTTGCATAAAAGACCTTTATAATCACATACTGTATTTCAAGTTGACATCATATATGGAAAGTCCTCAAGTATAATTCCGTATTTTCTCATTTAATTGTATAGTCAATCAAGCCCTGGGGTAGAACCAAGGAGAATTAATGAACTGTATTTGTAAATCATATTCATTACATTCATGATTCATGTACTGGGGTTATGAGAAAAACTTTTTTGTAATCATTTTAGATTTTCTTGCTATTTTTCATTCCTACATATTTCTTGACAAAGGTCAGATGTAAAAAGAGACACTTTAGTCCTAATTTTCACCAAAGATAAGGCATTTTATTTTTCATTAGTTCTCTGGAACATGATTTATTTAATGTTGCTGTCATTTGCTGAAGCCACAGGCATGATGATTGCCTCTTTTGAATGGTGCTTACATTTGTCACTTCTCATTTAATACTCTGAAAATTTTGTTTATAGTCATGGAGATTTTTTCACTAATTTCTTCCTCTGGGAGAATTATGTATCATTAAGGGAACATGGAATGATTGCAGTATAACGTAATGCCCCCACTTAACATGCTATCATGATGTGGATACAGCTGACTCATGATCACAGTCCCTTCCATACTGAGATTATTGCAAAAGATCACTTAAAATGCTCTGCAACTGCTTACTAGGTAGGTTTTTCCTGTGCCCAGATGCATGACAATATGTTATACCTAAGCCACCACCTCAATTAATAGAGCAAAAATAGTTTGCATTATGATTTACATGTATTTCATCAGATAAAAATTGTTTCACTGTAGTGTAAACATTTACTAAATTTAAGTAACAAAGGATGACATTCATTCTGTACTAAATACTGGCAACTCTAAACTGAATAACAAGAGGTCAACTAGCAATATATCAAGGGTTCAAAGAGTCATTTCCATGTGTGGGAAATAAATATAAGTGTGTGGAATTCTCATGCTTCATGATCATCAGCATAGAGGTTACATGATCTTCATCTACATATATACCCTGCAAGCTGCCTTTCGGCGTGTGGCATGGCAATTAATAATGATTAATATTGGTTAATAGTCATTAAGCAATTGTGTTAAGCTACTTAATATTGACCTAGATCATGTAGAAGGTCTTCTGTATAAACTTTATCTCATGGGCTAGTGTTATCCCAATTCAAGTTAACACTGGCACAAATTTGAGAACATTGTTTTAATTCATATAATTATTTCTAGATATTATAATCGGGATATTTATAATGATAGGTGTTGTTCCACCTGTCTTTTTCAGAAAAATAAATTTTTCTGAAAAGTTCGTTTCAATATAAAAAGAAGAGAAAAATAACAATTTTAAACATTTCTTGAGGCAGAAAAATACCAACATAGTTACTCATATATATTGACATATTGAGAGTACCTAAACATATGGATGGTGCAAAATTGCTTTAAATGGCAATACTCCTTCAATTGAATAGGTAAAGCTGAAATCTTTGAAATATCATGACTTATTTGTTAGGGTGAACCTTAGTACCATTAGTCATTTATCGCAAATTATGAGAAGCGCATGATGCACATGCTTAATGCTAGATATAGGAATGAAACAGAAAAAGTCCACCACAACCAGGACTCAAACTCAAATCTCCCACTTCCTGGGTGGTTGCTATATGGCTACCAAAATGGAGCAATCCCTCCTTCAATTTCTGTTGCTATCCTCCTGGATAGCAACAGAAATTGAAGGAGATCTGCAGAAGAACTCCTGGACAAGGAGTGCTTCTGCAGATCCATCTAAAATGGCATCAAATCCCAAACCCTTTGCAGTTCCAGCCTATGGTACAAGGTCTACGATTTAATTTTCTTATTTATTCTGGGGTGAAAGAGGTGAAAGTTGCAAAATGATGACCATGTTTTGATGTGAAGAGATATATTCTCAATGGATGTTGTAGAAAGAAGTAAACTCAAAGGAGGTTCACGAGGGAGGGACTCTTGCTGGTTATGATTATTGCTACTTCTGAACAGAAAAAATTAACAGCACCACCAATGGCCAAATACATCAGTAATACAAACAGCACGCACCTTTGAATCCTACATTAATAAATCATAAAATCAATTTAGTTCTCTTTGGTACTAGTGAAATATTGAAGCTAAATGCATTAGTAGTCTGAAGTTAGCAACAAACATTGAGAATATTTAATGAGGCAATTAGTTCATAAATCATTTCCTTAAGAAAAATCATGAAAAGATATCAGAACCTTCCCATCCAATTGCCACCCCTCACTTTCTTTGCCTCCCCTACTTCCTCTTCCCTCATTTCCTCCCCTACCGTTCCACTACACTCCCCTCCCTCTCAATTTCTTACATTCTTTGTTTTCTATATTTTTTATATTTACTTTTTAACTTTTCATTCGCTAAATGACCTTAAGAGTATTGCTTCCCACCTATTTTCCAAATATCCCCTAAAGGAGGCAAGGGTTATTTTCCTATTATTTTATTGAAAAATTATCTAAATCTGTCTAATACCACAATCCTAATACCTTGTTTTAAGACACCTCAGTATTGAAGCAGAACAGTGATATCCTAGCTCTTAATATCGGTTCCTTATATTGAGATATTCTGGTTATATTCTGTTGGTTCACTACATTTACATCCACCAGTAATCTGCAATGTGAATCTGTTGCAGCCAGGCTGATCAGTTGGCTTCACTCAGTCTTCATTGATATGCTGCACCAACTGTTTTTGACCTCCATTGTTTGGCATGCTCTTCCAACCTTGATCCTACAAAAAAAATTTGAAAAATATAATTCTAAGAATATTTTATAAAGGAGTATGGTACTACATTCTATAAATGGTTGATTAAACCATAAACCATGTATAATTTAATTTTATTATAGGTAAATCAAAATTAAAGCCTCCAGTATTATTATTATTATTATTATTAGAAAATCTGTAATCTTAGGCTTGTGGTTATTTAACCTGGCACCTCATGATGAGCCCACATCTGGCTCAGAATATAAATAATAGATGAATATAAAATATCCTGTATCTTAAGGTAAAATGTTACTGTAATTCAATTTGTAAGCCATCCCAGGCATGGATATTATATACATTGTATTATTGTATTGTTTGAATTTTCTGAATGAATAAATTATTATAAATTTTATAAAAAGAAGAGAAGTAAACATTACATTTAGGTATAATATTGCATTACTTATTTAAACTTTTGCTAAATTCCTTTAAGCATCTATTTAGGTTCTCTCTTAGCAATATATGATTATAAATAGCAAAATTAGAATAGATCAATGAAATTTTTATACCAGATATCTTCCCACTCTCTGATCTATCTGTTGATCTTTTCTCTATACATATTGAAAATTACTTTCAAAAATAACTTAGAATTTTTCATGAATAATCAGTTAACTTAATGGTGTACCTCCAATGAAAATTATAAGCAACCCAATTTTATCTGAGCCCATGACAAATAGATATTGCACCATTTTGTAGAAGTGTCAAGTAATAATACTTCAAAGAGCATTAAAGATTTATTCGAATCCTTTTGATTACTCTTATTGACTGACAGAATTAATGACTCTTGCTTTGACGGAAAGCACCTGTTTGGTGAATTGAAGATAACTACTGCTACTTCCTGATGTATAAACAGGTTAGTATCTATTTATATTTTCATTAATTAAATCTCTGTTATGAGGGATTTGGACAATTTTAAGTATATATCTAAGCCATACAATCTTACATAAATGCTAGAAACTCTTATGTAAATCACTGACAAATGATGTTTTATTGGCTTGAATAAAATATGGCTTTAGGAAGGTATGGCATGACATTGATTAGTTACCACAGTATCTTATGCAGCCAAGCCTGCTTACATCTAAAACCTGAGATAAATCCTTGCTTACTGAATTTAATTGAAAATATTTGCCATGCAAACATACTCTCTATATACACTACTCCATACTATGCCAAAATAAGAACAAACTTATCCTCTCAAAAATTACTTTTTAAATCTTAAGCAACAGCAAATGTAGCAATAAGCTCACTAGAACTGGATGGAGAAAACTAGACGTTGCACTAAGAGACAGCAAATTCGATAAATATTCTACAATTAATACAGTATAATAGTGAATAATCTACTATTAATATACTATAACTTATTCAATAAGACTCAGACAACAATACTCAGACACATTCTTTTGAAAATTTTGGGAAAAGAAATTAATAAGGACTCTTATGTGACTAAAAATTCCAAAGCAGTAAAATTATTGAGAAAAGCATTAGTAAAGATAGGAATAATTAGAAAAAGAATACATGCCATAATCATAAGCTGTAGTTATTTTCCAGTAATATGTTGCTAAGGTTGTAACTATTACATAAAATCCTGAATTTCTAACCTTAAATTATGTTTAGAAATCCTTTGCTTTGCATTACTGCTGATACAGATTCTGAATGGTACTTTTAATATATTCCTAATACGTGGCTATCTTTATTGAATTCCAATTCTTTAATTATCATGTCCCACTTTATTAAGATCAAGGCATTATAGAAATACAAACCCATCCCATTTCCCAAGGTTTGCGATTTTAAAAAGCCCCCTTATTTTATTTTGTAATAAATTAAAGCAGTTTAGTGCAGTACTTTTCACTCTATTTGTTGCAGGAATACCAGCATATTCTGCAAAAAAGGAGGATTAGGAACTCACATACACAATTAAGTAAAATGTACGAGAGTATGTTTGCTTATGACTCAAGAAACAAATGTTACATGACTTTCAATCCTTATAAAATATTAAATTACCTCCATGCCAAGATAATAGCAAAAGTTTCCAATAAATACTACTTTCTATTTATTTTCCACCTCAAACTAGCAAAAGCAATCCCATAATAAATACACAGCAACATTACTTTGACCAATTGCAAGATACATATCTACTGAATTATTAAATTAGAAAAAGTTATACAATGTTTATACAAATGTTAAATGAATGGAAATTAAAGTTATATTTTTATCTTTAATTATTTTCATTGATTCCAAATTCCAAGAATCTTGATGAAATAAACAAATTTGTGAAATTTGGTTGAATTTAGGCCCACTTAAATATATTTGTAAGAATAAATGAAACTCTACATGTATAGGATAATAATAATAATAGGTAATATTAATTTTAGCATATTAGCTACAAACAATTAGAAAGAATTTTATAAGAGTTTTCATAACCAGCTCCACTCTGCCAATGCTATTTCATTACAATGAAGCCATAAGTACAGTTTTCATTAAGTAAGTATGTATTATGATGTGTATTGTGTGAGTTTATTTTCAACATGAGGCAATGATTTAATCCATCATGACTTTACTTCCTTATCTGCTACTATACCATAGTTTAATATTTTTTGAGCCATTAAGTAAATCCACATCTCATTTCTTAAACTGAATATTCATACTTTACCCCATGTCCAAAAGGAGGAATTTTAAACCCATAAAAATTGAAAATAGGAAGGATACAAATACAAATAGGAATAATTACAAACAATATGAGAACAGAGATTCAGTATTTGAAGTTGTATTTAGGAACTGAATTTTCCAATGGTATTTCAACCTAATTATGATAGAAAGAAAAAGGAACTCGGTGTTCAATGAATAAGAGACAAAGGTTTCTCCAAACGCCGGCAGTGGCAACAGCCCAGGGCAATTCCTAGGAAGAGGATAATTGCGCAGCGGCTACCAGTTATTCAGATGGATGCCTCTGCTGGTGATTGGAGAAGCCTTTGTCTCTTATAATTATGATACATATTGTACAGTTAGATCCACAATAAACTTACCATCTAAACCGCAACCTGCATAACTGGCAGTGACTTTCCTGTGAGCTAACCTTAGAAACTGAGAGAGAGAGAGAGATGGAGAGAAAAATGTTGTATTTTAAATAATTAAGTTTTAAGATGCCGGACGATGCACACACCTACTATTTCTTTAATACTATCCTTTACTGCTATTTTTTAAACGAAGGCCAAAAATGCTGAAGATTTTAGACCATATTATCCAAGACATACATTTCGTCAAAACTAGCAAGGTAGAAAATGCCTCACTACTGATAATAGGTTTTTTTAAATGGTTTGATAGTCAACTTTGGTTACATCATCAACACCATGATAGAAATGGGCTTTCCACAATCATGGATGAACACATGTGCAGCATTAAATCACAATATCAGGCGCAAAATCAAAATTAATCCTCGTTTGACCAAAGTATTGAAGTGATGGGTTTGGTGCATAAAGGTTGTCCATTTTCCATGCATTTTATTACTATCTCCCTCAAACCACTACTAGAAATGTTAAGAAGGAATATATATGGAATAACAATAGGGCAGAAATATATAAAGTGTGTAGCCTATGCGGATGATGTCTCCATATTTCTCTCAACGCAAAGATACCTAAACATCTACAAAGAAATATTTAATCGGTTTCAGTCAGTATAACAGCAGACTTCAAGTAAGCTCCCAAAAAATCCAGATTATTTGAATCATCTCCATACGCAAATTTCCTAAGCACTCACTTCATAAAAATGGAGTCGACAAAAAAATTTGGAATTATCTTCGCCCACGATATAGCAGGAACTTCAAATGAAAATTGGGAAAATAGACCTAGAGAACTCAAGTGGTAAATAAGCAAGATGAAATGAGATCTTTAAATCTCATGCAGAGTATAATTACCACTAATAATGTTCTCTTGGCAAAATAGTGGTACGTAGCACAGATTTCCCAGTTGACAAAAGAATATCTCAGTAAAGCCACGCAAGCCATGGATTGGTTTTTGTGGGAAGGAATGATTCTTGAGACGCAAATGACCCAGAATTACCTTGCTCTTAAAAGTGGAAGTCTGGGACTTGTATGCACAGAAATCAAATCAAGATAACTATATCACAAAAATAATAGAAACGCTGAGAGGAGCGAAAATAGAAAAAGCTAGGGAAACAATGAAGAAAGCATAGAATTGCACTTCAAAAATAAACCTTTTGAACTTGGAAGTTGTAAACCATAAAAACGCAATATCAAACAGAAGATGGAACGCAAAAAAACTCAAAAGTACGCTATAATTTTCGACTAGAAAGGGAAATCCGGCAAAAACTAATTACGGTGCAAAAGTAAATTGGAAAAATACTTTCAACATCATCGAAAGCAAGACACTAAATTTAACACAAAAAAGCAGCATGTTCAAAGTGATCAACAATTTGGTTCCAAAAATTGGAAGAAAATATGACATAGGTATATTATTAAGCCCGGAATGTGATTGCTGCAGAAGTTACGACAGCATAGAACACAGAATAGCTAAATGCAATCCAAACTGGAAATATATAAGAACTATATACAGAAGGATCAACACTGAAGGAATGGGTTGTAATTGCGAAATTCTATGACTGTTTGTGTTAAAATTGCTTTGTTTGTTTTGCGTCATAGAGTTTCAATTCTGATGGTAATAAACTCTTCCGCGTATTCATATACATTTATGCACACCGTGTAAAGAGCGAATGTAAAAACAGAACAGAATCCTTTGCAGCCCAAACAATATAACCAAATATAGTGTTTTTTATATATTTGTTGAATTCAATACCCAATGTTTGTCTTTTCTACATAATTTATATAGTGTAACAATATTTAAGTTTTTGTAACATTTTCTTTAAATTCAAAAATTTACAGCTTAAATGATTAATTGATACACTGTTAGAATTTTCCTTTGCTATACACCTACAACAGCATGTGCATTACTTGTTAGCTGCTTTATATCAAAGTTTCCATTGTACTTTGTAAAATGTGCTGTTGTTAAATAACATCAATAAAAAAAGGGGCTTGAGTGTCTGGTTCAAGTTTCCAAAATCCCAAGATTTCCAAAGATTAATCCAAAAGCTTATCCTCAAGGGTTCGAATCCTGTTTATCGAATTTTTTTCGGAAAATTAAGTTTCAGGTTTACTAAAAATGTTTAAAAGAAGAAGCTAAGAAGTTTCCACAGCTTACTTGTTTTAATAAAGTAATTATTTACGTGGCTAAGAAGATTGTTTACCTTAAGTGCATAAAATATTTTTATCAAAAAATATCTCAATATATTTCCAATATTAAAATTTACTTCGCACTATTAAATATATAAACCTTAAAGTCGTTCTCATTTGACTCAATTCGTCATACATCTATAACCCATTATTACATGTATTACAAAATATGTATACATTAATACCTTATATTAAATATTTCAGTAACTTATATTCTACATAGCATAAAATATGTATGTAACAATGGCATTGAGAAAGCCTTGTTCTTCAATTGATGACGCAATGTCTTCCGATAGGAAGCTTTACGAAAATATACAAACTTATTCATCTTTTCCGATTCCAGCCATTACATTTAGAATTTTTTCTATCGAATAAGACCGTTTTCACCTTTATACTAATCCTTCATAATGCATCACTCTATCATTGATAGTCTTACCGCCAGATGGGCGACTGCTTTGAACGATTTAACACCGAGTGTCCTCATATAACGAAGAACCCAATCATTATCTAAATAAACAGGAGTAATTTACGTCGTGATTTCAACAGGATTTGGTGCGACCTCATCGGGTTTGGATAAAGAAGTAACCGACGGCGTTGACCAGAATTTACGGATGATCAGTGGTGATAGAGGTGTCGTAGGACCTGTCCTTCTCTTTCCAACGGCAACAACTTTCTGCCACTTATTCACTTCCATGGAGCTCAATAGCCAGCCTGTCTCTTTCGGATGGTTCCTGGCTTATGGATCTCGCACTGGTGGCAGCTTCCGCCTCCGGCAAAAAGGAACTAATCTCACTTGGCGACGGGTGGGCTTGCTTGGATGCAAATGACTCTGACTGACCGGACTATAACTATTGGGCAGTTTAGAGTCGACATCTCCGAGGGCGAGTCCCTTCCGCCCCCTTACGGTCGGCAATCGCATCGCAGCCACCACCTCGCGCCCTTCTCTGTTGCCAACGGACGGAAGATCTGCCCACGGCCTACAAGAGGCTCATTCATTCTTCCTTCCTTTGTGGGAGGTATTATTGGAGAGAACCTTATGACCACCATCGACTGCTGACCACCAGAAATTGTCTGGCGTTACGCCGTTTTTAAAAAACCCCACCTGGGCTCCAACAAACCCGTGCTAGGTCTAATCGGTTCAGAGGAAGGGATATTGTGAAATACATAGCCATCTCCTCTCGAGATTTTACTACTAAAGAAGGAGCACCATCGATACTGGCTGGCTCGCTTGGGTTACGATAACGGTGTCAGTCGTGATGCGATCAATATTTGCTTAACTAAAACGGTTACACAACCATATAGTTTTACGATGTACTTTATATACTTATGATGAGCTTGGCCTTTTGCCATGAAAAAAGTATTTTTAATTTTATGAGATTATATTTATTTCCAGCCAAAAATTCATACCTTTGTGTAAAAATGATCAGTATGAACGCGCTGTAAGGAAATACTGATAAAACTGTTTTTGTCGCCTTTGAAAATGAGAACATTCGAGATATCTCATTCTTTCTGTAAAGCAGTTTGCAATTCTCATTTGTCAAATATACCATCATATTATTTTCATTTTCCTTTTGGAGAGTCCTTTAAGATATGGTAAACTGCCAAACGCCTGCCAGTAATCCATTATTATTCTATGAAATACCTAGTTTCCAGAAATTCACATGTTATTTATAACTTTGATCTTTTGCAAACCGAAAATATTGCGTATAAATACCGTCTATTTTTTAAACATTACTTTAAGAACTTTTTAACGTCCTTTCCTTTTCTTTAAACACTTTCGGTGACCAATTCAAATTTGGCGCGGAAATTACGAGGCGAGTAGACTGAGAGTAAGTTTGACAACAGCATTCAACGTACTGCAATACTGTCAACTAAATATGGAATGCTCTGTATTATGTAATTTTGCTACTTTCCAAAAAATAATCTTACGTAGGCTGTTTCGCATTACTACTTCCGTAAACGCCGAATCAATTTTCCTTGGGCATCAGTGAATGATAAGTAAATTTGAAACAGTCAGATGTGAAGGTAAGATTCTGTCCCAGAGCCCTGATAAGGTTACCGAAGTCTACCATCAGTGTGCTCTTTTTAATTTATTCTTCGTCCTTTAATCATCCACGGCTCTTTCTGCAACACTAAATCTAATCGACCAATGGCGTATATCATCGGAAAATACACTCGCAGTGATCAACGTGTGTTCGTTAAACAACCTTTGTCCCAATCATAACAGGATCTCGCTTATAATGCGGTTGTTTCTTGAATATCGTTTTAACCGGTTTTTACAGCAAATCGCATTTGTCTGCATTTCCCTTTCCAAATGATCTCTTTCTCCTCGCTTTATTTCTCTCGTCCTCTAACATTCCCTCTTTTGATTCCTACTTTCGGAATAATTAATAATTTATCCTTCTCGTGTTCTCCGCCGACCACACCCTTCCAAGCTACGCCCCGAAAATCAATGTAACGCCCTTACGTGCTCTTTAACATTTTCAAACTCGCTCAACTATTGCCTTTTATTTCGTTATGAATGAAATTTCATTACCTTCGCCGAGGTATAAGTCATATTTACTCCCAATATTCTGTATCAACGCAATAAATCCTTAATTATTTACGATCCACCCACAGCTTAACCTATTTTTATTTATCATATCGTTCCTTACACATATATGATTGCAATTATTGATTCTACTTCGCAAAGATTTGTTTCTGTCTCTTTAATCTTAATGAATAAAGATTGAAAATATCCTCTTCAGCTGTAACAACGTCTTACTATGATCCGTGTAATGATACATATTTACATACACTTTTCTGTTGACTCAAAGTATCTCTTTAGCGTAACGCCATCAACACGTGGATTATGACATTGGTGATCTACAGCTAAGGTTTATTTGTTCCGCTTGTTTCAAGAAATTTAAAAATGAATGAAGAATTTAGTCGAATCACTCCAGATATTTAATTTATGCGCAAAAT
The DNA here is from genome assembly GCA_036926295.1 of Pachydiplax longipennis. Taxonomy (NCBI): domain Eukaryota; kingdom Metazoa; phylum Arthropoda; class Insecta; order Odonata; family Libellulidae; genus Pachydiplax; species Pachydiplax longipennis. Next base: position 6,635,446 of record JAVFKF010000004.1, read on the forward strand.
TTAAGAAAGAAACGAAGGTCACGTTACGGAAGTGAATATGTCAGGTGGCAGGACATGATGACAGGTCAAGTTAAGTGAAGGAGATGGCGTAATCATTGGGAGCAATGAATCCATATTATCCGTTAATTAAGAGTACAGTGAAAGAACTTCTCTTCGATAGGGAATATATCGACGCTAACAGTGGTAAACAATTGAAAGAGGAAGTTGAGAAAGTGGGAAGGATAATGTACATACTTTGAGAGGGGCGAAAATGCAAGACATTGACAATCAAACAGGATATTCTTGGAATGAGTGAAATTAGATGGTAATGGAGATTATAGACGGTTCAAGAGAAGAAAACTAAAAGGCGATGGAATAACGGTTGGATGAGGGATGAAATATAAATTGATTAAGGTAGAGTAGATTAGTGAAAGAATAATAATGTTAAGGCTGAAAGTAAATAACGAAGACGTTGTGATAATACGTGGCAACTCTGAAGAAGTGGAAGTGTATTATGAGAGTTGAAGTGGCAACACGTAGAATTTTCCACTTGATTCCGTACGGAAAGGAATTTATTTTACTTTATTACTATGCTAAAATGCATTTTGTAGTTTATGTCTATGATATAGTTGTTATTCCAGATCGATTTAAGTTTATAATACATTTATTAAGAACACTGATAATTGTAAGGTAATATGTATAATTGTTTAAACAATTATCTAATAATATAAAGGAATTATTACATTTTTTAAAGTTTTATTATAGAATATACGAACAAATGAATGTAAAAATATAGAAAGTTATTAATGTAAATAATTTACACAGTGACTCAAACGCATTCAGTGGAATAGAACCATAAACATTCATTTTATATTTTAAAACGCCATATGCAATATTGAATTTTTAATTGTTTAAAGAATTCCAAATGTTTATAGCAATATTGCGAATTTTTATAAAACTGTCTGTGGCTATAATAGAATATATAGGAATGGGTATCTTCAATAAAAGTCAATAGGTTAATGTAGTTATAGTGAGGGAAAAAGGAACGATATATCCAGGAGAATGGATTTTCCTCTAAAAAAGATTACAGCTTTCATTAACCTAGATGTAAAGTAACAATAATGAAGTGTTTATAATTCAAGAAATATGAATTATTTGGTTTATGTTGCAAATATCACCCTTTCTTCCTCAATTAAGTGAACTGTAATTGTTTGATGCGTGAGACGTCCATCTGTTAGCCTTTATTTGCATTCTATGGAGAGTAAATAAATCAAAAATCGTCCGGACTAATTCGTATTATAGTAATAAAAATAAATTATTTCGTTCGCATAAATTTTTCTCCTTGATTTAATAATACTGTAAAAGAGCATGTCGCTCCTTGAGGTAAATCTTTTCGCCTTTTCTGGAGAATTATTTAATGACAGTCATTCTACAACAGAAATGGTTTTCCCTATCTCATGATCATCCCTCATTCCAAATTCTTTCTTTGCTGAATAATATTTTTCATGGAATAAGAATATTTTTGTTCTCCATATAAGTTTTATTTCCAGTGAGAGATTATTTTTATCTCTGAGGAAAATTTTTTTGCAGTGAATTCGCTTCCATCTATTTAGTTATTTTAAGAAGTAAAAGGGTTGAAATTTTAAGTGAAAGTTATCAACTTATTTAATTTTCGTGCAGTTTTCATGTGACGTATCCAAATTAACTTTTAAAGTTCAAACGAAATATTTGTACTTTCTAAAGAACAAACCTTTTAATTTAATCGGTTTCAACTCAAGCCATATTTATATAAATAACACATGAAATATTCTTATTTAAAGAAAATGCTAAAAGGAGAGGCTTTACAATGGCAACGCCCTACATCAGTACTTATTACACTGACCGCTAGAGTCCTCCACCAAACGGAGGTCGTGTGTCTTTTGTACTTACAAATGACGTTTATTTTAATAATTTAAAATACAAAATGTTTGAAGTTTTAAATTATCATGAATATCAAAGTTAAACCAAACTTTTGATTAATACCTTGTTAATCAACATTTTAACTCAGTTACACAACATCCATCCTGGATTGTGTTTCTGAGAGCTCTAGGAAAACTATTCCCATCAGCGAAAAGGCCAGGGATTGAACCCAAGAGCCTAAAATGCGTTTCTATAAGATATAAGATAGGAAAGATTACTGATAACATTTTTGTTATTAATCACTCTTCTAATAAAATCATAATTCAAGGCACGATTTAAGATTCTAATCAAATATAATTAACAAGTATTATTCCACATTAAAAAAGGAAGATGGCTGAATTAATCATTTGGAGCCACCATAATGCTGTCCTTAATATTATAAATAATTTTAAACCAGCGTTGACATTAATTTACAGCCGATTATCTTGAATTTAATAGTAATTTGTTTTTGAATCACTCTTGTGCTAAAACGAATGATTTTGATCTCTCCTCAGAAGAAGTTCCATTAGAAACATCTGAACTCTAAAAGTGAAAGAAGGAGATTTTATGGATGATCAGAAGGAAAGTTGACAAAGTGGAAAATTGCAAACACCTATACGACTATTATCACAGACATGAACTCAATATTATGTTTCGTAAGAATCAGAAACATCTGATGACGAAAATAAGAGCAAGAAAATGATTCACTCCTGAATAAGGACATGAGTAAATATGAAAGTACTCTTTTCTTAGTTTTATCTCTGAAAAAAGAAATGGAATTCTAAATTTCCTGCAAAATTAGTCTTGGAATCATTCATTTAAATAGCCTCGATTTAGCAAAACTGAATTGAATAAAGAACTGAAATAGATAGGTAAATTAATTTCAAAATTTATTTACCAATAATTTCCAGTCATCCCATATTTGAATAATAATTTATTCCTTAACTATTGATTTCATGTGAATGCATTCTCTCTATCATTTATTACGTGAAATAAGTTAACGTTATGATTCCTTCGAGAATTGGGTTTTCATTGCCAGATCAAATTATGTTCCAAGAGGGAATAGAATAAAGGGTAAATATGAAATTATATATATAATTACTATTTAAAGAATTTGATGTTTTCCAATTCTAAATAACTGATTTACAGCTGAAAATTTTTGATTAAGTACTAAATTGTTTCTGAATCATCCTTTGCAAAATCTTGCAGCAATAGGTGGATCAAATAGTGAGATGACCGGTGAAGATTCAATTCAGGGTACAAAGAAAAAGATACTAGGGATAATATTAAAGGAAAGAAGACTGATGGAGAGATGCCGACGAACATTGGCTCCGCAGATAAGGGCTGTGACCTCGTCGACCCAACCAAAGTACGATTTGCTCATCTCCTCTCAGATAACGTGTTTATCCTCACATTTCGTCAGACATTCTATTTGTGGAATTGTCAGTTCGACATTGATGCTGAATCGAACTCTAATGAGTGGCATTCAGATTCGCTTCTTGAGTTTCCACTTATTTAACTATTTATTGCAGTAATTCTCCATGTATCAGAGATTGAAATTTTTGTGACATAATAAATGAAAAATCAACATGTCTCATCTACTGTATTTATTCTCTCTCTTCATTTTCATGTCTCTAACTCTGACGTGCAATGGACAAGAAGAACGCGATGAAACAACGACGAAGAATGATCATTGATTATTCAACGAATGTCCCTGCTTGATATTATCGTTACTAGTTTATTATATTATCATTGTTATAAGATTCAATGACGCTCTTTACATTAACATTTCTTACTATTGCCATGTGGAAAATAGAAATTTTTCTGTTCTTTTTATATGTAGAATCACGATAATTAGATACTCAACTCGACAAGTTTATTTGACGAAATGTTGGAAATTCACATTCGTTCGCTTTAAGTCGTCCATCTAAATCGGTTAGTTTTACCAGGAAGACTTTTTTTATGCCACATCATAGGAAAGCATTCGCCGCACCGCCAGATTCGACGACCGAAAAGTGGAAAACAGCATTCATTGTGAAGTAAATCTGAGTAGACTGTTTTCCATTTCATTTCACTTGGCGTATTAGCAAGACAACAATTATTTAAGCACGTGCTGAATTTCAAGATACCTCATTGAGCGGCCGAAGAATGGCTCCTTATCATCATTCTATAATAAAATTCATTATTTCCTAAACAAATCAACGAAATCTGAGAAACTAAGCTGGTTGTTAGGATAACAAACTGAAGTCATAGCGACGAATTCAATTCCATTGCTCGCCGACGTTTGATATATATGGAGGAGAGTATTATTTGTATAGCAAAAACAAATTAAATAACATTTTAAATAAGAGGTTATATGAATATATTCAACAAAATATTCGAAGTTTTTATTTGTTTGTAGAAACCGATTCTAATGAATAAATATGAAAATATTGCTACGATCGCACAATTAACATTTCAAAGTAAGAATAACGGAAAAAAACTTCAACCTTTCGATAGAACATCAGTTCCTTTCTTATTTTTTTTAATGGAGAACTACCGCTAAATTGAGGTAGAATTATTAGATTTTATTTCATATTTAAGGATCAACAGTACATGAATAAACCGCTGTATTCCAGATAAACTCCAGCTCTTTTGGGATATCTTTGTGGAACGCTATCTAAATCACTCACAAAAATACACTCATAATTTTCACAGGAATGCATTACAGCCAGATGTAATATATATTGTAGAAATACATGGCACTTTCTTACTTTAGCTAAATTATAATTTTAAGGCCTCAATCTCCGTTCAAAGCTTCTAAAAAAGCGTACAAATTTAAGCCTGAGGGCCTCTCTTAACATATGGTCGATAAATTTTAATTGATTACATTCAAAGCAACTTCTTGGCATCAAGTTACATTTTATTGGTCACTCGAAAAACGCCCCTTAAAGTAGAGGCATTCGAATGTGATACGTGGGTTCCGAGGAAGTTTACTTTTTAGCGATTACGAAAGAGATAATATTTGAATTAATTTTTGACCGCGCTCAACGAAGATCTTATATCCCTCCAAAAATTGGTGTATTTCCTATACCTTTCAAATAAAAAACAAGAGTAATACGTTAAAGCCAAACGAGATGATTATCTAAGTACACCTTTCATTTTCTATATTAATAGAAAGCACTCTATATATAAGAATACACGTGTTTTAGCTAATCTACAAACATACACACACTTGCATACTGCAAGCTAATCGGTAAATATTTAACAAAATAACCGATAATTCTCTGATACGTATATATGATCCCTGTTCACATTTCGGATTTTATCTTTCCATGTTATCGCGTTTCCAAACGATTCTTAAAAATAATAATAATAATAATAATACGACTTTATTAGAGGGCGAGATTGAGACTAGTAAGCCTCTTCTTACATCTAACCCTTATAATAAGAAAGAAGTAAAGAGATAGATTATGGGTTTAAACAAAAGGAAATAATAAAGAGATTTTTTTGCGGGTTAAAAAAACCTAAGTTACTACACTTAGGAAAAAATAGAACCCTGCAGGAAAACGCCCACAGGAAGGGGGGCGTGAAAAACCTGCCTCAAAAATCGCCGAAATACATTTTAGAGGGGAGCATTTTGCATCCAACTGGCATCGAACCAACACTCACTTGATAACATTTACTCAACTGGTGCTATAGAAGACCATTTCATCTTCAAATTCCGTGATTTTGAAAGCTCTATCGCACCGAAAAGGCCTCAAAACAATTTTCAAAACTTCTCAGAACCCTTTCGTGAAGGACAATTGCATATTAATGTCAGATAAATGCCTCTTTGACCACTTCTGAAGTTTAAGTTCAATATCTTACCGGGAAAGTCTTAAAATTAGATTCCGTTATCCCAATTTGAAAGGTATGATATAATACAAACGACGCTCTTCGTCTAACCGAGGACAATTAGAGAAACAGCGAACTGCGCACATGAAATTTATGAATCACTTCTATGTATGTACATTCCGTGTTATAGCATTCCCGGTTATCCGGAAAGCATTCAAAATAATCGTCAAAATTTACCGTAATGCATTTCAACGGGAGAATTTCGCACCCACCTGGCGTCACGGTCATTTGGTAACGTTTCTTCCACTGGTACTAAAGAAAACCACGGTATCTTCAATCTCCGAGATTTTGGTATATATGTATATATATTATATATACATTATATTATATTATATATACGAGTTTATATATTATATATACATTATATTATATTATATATACGAGTTATATATATTATATATATATTATATTATATTATATATACGAGCAAAAGTTGCTTGCATACTGCAAGCTATCAGTTGAATGCAGAACCGTACCAAGAAAGGCCTCTACACATTGTTCAAAACTTCGCGCAAAAACCCTCCTGGCGTCGAACTAAGGACCCGATCGTGCGACACAATTGCATATTAATAATAGATAAGTGCCATTCTGACTTGTTCCAAAGTTTCGATTCAATATCTTATCGGGAAGATCCCAAAATAAGATTCCGTTTTCCCCGTTTGAAATTCATGGTGGAATCGGAATGACCGTCTTGCATCAAACCAAGGACCACTGGAGAAACGGTTCACCTCCTGAAAGAAAGAATTCAAACGCCTCTGTCAAAATTCTGGGTTTTACCTTTCCAGCTTATCGGTAAGGCATTGAAAAAAAAATTCAAAAATTGCAGCAATGCATTTCTTATGGAAGAATTTTGCACCCACCTGGCGTCGAACTCACGGTCATTTTGTAACATTTCTTCCATTCGTAATATAAAACAATACCTCAACTTCAATCTCCGAGATTTTGGTTCCTCTATCTTACCGATAGGTGCCTCAAAATAATTTTCAAAAATCCGCGCAATGCATTCGTATGGGAAAATTGTTATTTTTGGGACATTCTGGTATCGAACCCATGATAGCTAGATAGCATCGATGTCTGAATTATTCTGGTATGTACAGGGTGGGGCCAGTAAGTCGAAAAAATCTGACGTCGACGGCGCTTGTGGAACATGCTTAGAATTCGTATACCCTGTATATAGATATATCTGGAGAGAGTTAGCTATATATAATAGATATATCAAAGGAGAGGACATCCACAAAAGCAAGAGTGCAGTGATAAGTGTATGACGTCGACAGAAAACAAAAATACTGGAAAAATGAATATAAAAAATTGAATTGCAAATTCTTACGAAATCTGATGAATAGACCCAGATTTTCTTTATCCTGAACCCGGGTTTATTAAATCTTTCTATTTTATGATGGCATCGGAGAGCCTTAATCAAATCCGGTTAATCGCGGTTAGAATTCCATCTCAATATATATGAAGAAAAAAACAACAACTTTAAAGATGAACTCCCAGGATATGAATCGAATGAACCACGAATCAAGTGCAATACATATTGTTTCCTGAATCAATAATCCCTCAACACGATTCGATCGAGAGTCTCGGCATCTCCAAAACTATGAAAATGAGGTGTCTTATTAAGTAGAATTTAGTTCGAAAGGAAGGGCTTCTTTCAAAGAGATGACAAAGCGCAGCCTCCGCTGGACCCGCCAATCGCACTAAAGGGGGCGTGGCACATCTGTCTCATCCACACAGATGCATTTCAGTCTTGACCTGCGTATTCGCGTCAAAAAGGAGGGCGCATTTTGGGCTCTTGTCTGTTTTTTCCATCTCCTCCCTCATATTGCGGGTTTATAATTTAAAGAATAAATATCATTTTTATATTAATAAACAAGATACGGAAATAATTAAAATTATAAATCCTACGCCTAAAATTATAAACCAACACCTGAAGAATCGAGTTTTTATTGAATTCGATTATCCGGAAAATTAAAAAATTACAGTAAATTAAATTTGCAATCACTTGATATTGAATTAAAGCACCATAATTGTTTATTTCAGTCTTTTAAGCAAATATTCGCTACATTCCACTTAAATCATCTCATTACACACAAAATATCCAAATTCAAATAAAAATGATGAACTTTTACATGTTCGGAGACCAAGCTGACTTATTATTTACAAGACAGGCTTTAATAACAATTTTTCTATAAAAAAGATCCAAATTGACGACTTGATTAATTGACATATATGACCTTTATTGGCGCTGATTCCTTTCGTAGATGAAATTCTAGCAATTTTGAGAGCCGCATCACTTGTCCGGCTATTTAAGCGATTAGTGTTTTCTCTAACTAAATTATGACAGTGATCAAGCCAATCGCTTTAATTCGCCGAGCATTGTTCAGATTTTGGGGGGAATTTGAAAGAAAATATTCACTTTCTTTGGTAGTTTAAGCTGGTAAAGGGTTGTATACTTTCAGACATATCTTACGACGCTAAGAGAAAAGTACAAACCGAGCATAGCTTGGAATACTAGCAAATTCTGCTTGAGCGTAAATAATGTATAAGAAATAGTGTAGTGAATTAACAAACAAACCAACAATTTTTGGAAAAAGATCAACTATCGTAATGGCACCTTTGTGGGTTCTATTCTTCAGGAATATGTCGCAGTATCTTCTGACGGTCACATAAAAATTCTAATCCTCTGGTGTTGACACCCCATGCCATTGGCTGCGATTAGTTTTGAAGAGTTCTATTTCTACTGTAAGAAATCCTTGCGCACGATCATTATGACAGTCAACGATATCATTAAATAATTGGTGGGCTCAATTATTATGAAGTTGCCATGAGCAGCCGCACCAGCTTTGCCGGTGTCAGTTTCAATACATTCGAATAGCTCACGTACTCTTCGGCTGCCGGACATGCAGAACTCGGCAGATCCCGCCTTCAATGCTTTCTTACTGTCATCTTTATATCACACCATATCTCGGCTACTGTTGCAGATAATCGAATGATTTTTTCACATGATTTACTTTCATTATCCATCTCAACAATGGTCTGATATACAAACAGTTTCACTCTTTTAATTAGTCACAATATGTTTTTGAATGAACACATAGCGAAAACTTTGGAAACTATGACACCAAAAAGTTGAGCCGCTACCAACTTGCTTGGTGTTAGTTTTGAATGGGTTAATTCTTCGTACGAAATTTGAAAGAGAGTTTGAACTTTTTGGAGAAAAAAGAATGGTAAAAATAATTGAAACCGTTAGTAATAATAAGAACACTTTGTCTTAGTTCCACATGGAAATGTGGACTTTCAACTATCATTACTAACGTAATGGAGTTCCACAAAGTGACAGCTTCGTCAATCGATTTTATAATTGAAATCGAGAAATGGAGTGATGAACAAAATTCGGCCGTTCGCAATACTTGGCATCGCCTCTATGCGGCGAATCGTTCGTCTACAAATTCTAGTGATAAATTTTTAACGTTTAATGTTTACTGATTTATCTGACTTTGAATGGAAAATTATTTGTGCGAAATCCGGAAATATATCATGAGAAATCGGTATTGTTATTTAGGTATATTCCATCCGAATTAGGAATAAAAGATAAATATTATAATATAATAAAGTAAAGTAAGTTATATACTCCAGATTGTTGGCCAGGCATACAAGTTGTCTGACGGTCTGCAGGCGACCGGGAACCACTCCTCGTGTCAGTTCCTTCATTATCTTATGAAACATTTTACAGAAATTGTTATCCTCAAATAAAATACCATTCCCTTTATACAGGGACAACACAACAGAAGAGTTATCACAAGGTACAATGATACAACTAATTAACTAAACATAATTGTAATAGCAAATAGGGGAGAGTCATCCGCTTTGTAAGTTAGAAATGATCCCTCTTCCAGGCGGGGATGACAGTTGCACCTTGCTGTGTCCGTGAAGACATGTTAGGCCTTCATTTTAAAATAGTTCATTCTGAATGGGTGAATTTAATTTGTAAAAGGGTGGACCCGTACTCATCCACATCTGTCTTCGTCTTTTAAATTATCAGCCATTTCTATAAAACTTTTTCCACCTAATTTAAAATTTTAAAAAATATGCTGCGCTCCAGGTTTATAGTCAGTGCCATATGAGGGAATAAAATGTACTCTTCCAGCGAAAATAACCTCATGCAAAGTTGCCTTTATGAATAGTTCCTTTGCTCGGGCGAATAATACTATGACTGTTAGTTTACATTTTAGATTTCAACTGTAGTTTTCATTTAGAATACTGAATAGAAACGCAGAATAGAAAAATAGCGTTTTCATTTTCTGCCTTTTGCCAAATTTGTATTGATTTCCTCATTTATTTATGACGTTAATTATGACGTACCACCAAATATCACTTACCATAGACAAATTAGGTCTAATAATTAATAGATCGTAATATGGAAGTGTTTTATATTTCTCATTGTAATAGGCCGATATAACAACTTAAGTAATCCTTTTAATTTATAAGATTCTCGAAGTTCACTGAATTGTCAACCGTACGGATGATTCATGACGTAAAAAGTACTCACCAACTACTGACATATGTGACGAATATTCCGTGAAATTGAACGATCCCTTCCTTACGAAAGAAAGGCAATTCACATCACGAATAACTCAAACTTATTACATCAGAGACCAATATTGAAAGGAATCATTCGACAAAAGAGTAAGGAAAATTAAATAAGCACGAATTATCGCCGTCCTTCTCAAATAATTTAATGAAACAATGGGAACGTGTGTTTGCGATTTTATACTCCAAGGCTGACCTTTTGGAAAATAAAACTTAGGCAATATATTAAACTGTTCAGATGATTACTTGAGGGAACGCAGTTTTGGGAACATTACATCGTGTAAACAAAGCACTATAATATGCCGTAATTAACCTAAAATATTTATGAAACATTTTCAAGCTGAAAAGTACCGACCAAAAGAGGAATTTCCCTCTACACAATGCAAAACTTAATTTCGGGTTATAAAAATGAATGACTAACCCTTGTGCGGTCATGAGATGGAAAAGCTTAGCAAAGCGAAGTTCTCCTAAAATAGTGGTCCTGCTAACTAGCCAAGAGATATGAAAATACAAAGATATTATGATTCATATGAAAGCAAACATCTACAGGCTTAATCTTTTATTATACTTGAGATATATGCTTCATTAATTTCCAATTGACCACATTAAAAATCTTCGTGTTAAAGCCAACAAATTAGATTAGTATCTCTTATATATTAACTTAAAATTATTATAAACTTAAACGATACCGATTCAGGTGCAACTTTGTGGTAATTATTAATGAAATTAAAACGCTCTATTACAGTGAATTTTTTTCGCTACATTAGAGTGAATTTTTTATGTGGTGTAGTAAAGTAGTAAACTCTAAGGGAGCGTTTTCATTTTATTATGAACTTAGTCATTTCTACAAAATCTTTTATTATATTAATCCGCACTACCGGTTTCGTTATTCTTTAAGATCTGAAGATGAAGATGTTACCAAGCAACGGAATCGATGGTGTAAATAAATGTATTAAAAGATTTTGTGGAGCTGACCAAGAATATAATTATTTTAGATATAGATATGGAAGAGTTCCACCAACTAATGCCGCAATTTGTTAAGTTTAGATTAGTATCACTATATATAGATTGATAATTCGCTACATAGAGAGAGTTACTTTTACTCTTTGATTGAGTCTTCAAATCACATCATTTTCCTTCCTTTGGACAATCCAATGGTGATCGCGAGGTTGTGATTCATATGAGAGAGTTCCCATTGTTTCTTTAATGTTCTTGAATAGAGGAAGGATGTTAAAATTAACCGAATATTAAAGGGATGCTACAGTTTTGTCTTTCTTTGTTTTCTTCAATGACTGGCAGATATTAATTACTCTATGATACGATTTTTTCTAGATTTAAAGAATAATTTTTGCAGAATTCAAGTTTTTACTCATAATAGTTTCAGTATACTTAGATAGGTTATGACCTGTAAAATATGTGTTGTTACTAAAATTAGGATATTTTTCGGTTCTCAGTTGAATTTATCTTCATCGATGGATTCTCAAAACGAAGCGATTCGGCGGAAAATGTTAGCCTTCGTGACATCTTACTGTGACACATATTTACTTTTCACCGTGCATTTTATTTTACTTCCTTAACTATGCAATACATAAATTGAAAAACTGAAAATTTTTACGTGAAAAATATTATAAATGTGGACTATTTGGTCCTTGAATATTTTGGTGACTGTGTGCTGCATTTGAGCTGTACGTAAGTCCAGAGCATTGTCAATCGGAGCAAACAATCTGCTTACTCATTGGATAACCTCTAAGCGTCGGAAGATGTAAACATTTTGCAAGGAAATGGCCGAAGGATAAGTTTGAGACGGACGGAAAATGACTAATGGATAACTAAGGGTGAGGGTGAATCATTTGTGGCCACCAAAACAAAGAAATTAAGATTTCTCCCATTGGAATCGGAATGTACCGGAAAATTTCGCAAGGAAATGCAACGGTAATTCAATTTTAATCTTTCATTTAAAATTGATTCTTATAGAAAGGAAAATTTTAAAAATTTTATTCGTCAAATATTACTTCGATAAATTGTCAAAATTACATAATCTGAAAGTCTGCTGGAGAGTAAATGAATGAACTGATATACTTAAATCTTTGATAAATAAAGAATATGTAATAAAATTACCTGTTTTGACAAATTTCAAGGATTTCATTTATTTGACAAAATCATGCTGAAAATATTGCATCTGAGAAACTTGATTTAGATAAATGAGCGAACATAGAAATTAGAAAATTGGGTAAATCTGTTTTGGAAAAGGGTGGATTTGATTTGTAAGAGAATTAATTTGATTTGAAAAAGAGTGAATTTGAGCTGCAAAACCAATAAAATATAAAATAATGATAAATATAATTTTCAAAATTCCAAAACTTCAGTCAAAGAAACATTGGAAAATGCATCTTCACACGAATTTGTGGAGGAAATAAGAAAGAAAAATTTGGCTATAGTATATGCTTCATTTTTTCTCATAATTTCAGTTGTTTTTTTCGGACGAATGCTACTCTCATTTTGAAATATCAATCCCAAAATACAAGAAGTGATTGTTGGACGTTTTACTGAACTATTTACAGTAATCAGTTAATTTTTCAATCGTTCAAAAATATTGGACATCTGTGTGTAAATCTTAGTAACGATAGAGAAAATACTACTATGGCTAACTGAAGACTGAATTAAAGGGAATGCCGAAGAAAAGTATTAATAAAAGGCCGCTGTCAAAATATTACTGATCATTCTTTCTAATTCACGAAGAAGGAGATGATTTTCTGAAAGGGATTTGCTGGTACTCGAGAATAAATTCAAACGAGCATCATACGTGTTTGAAAAATATCACAATAGTTAATGTCAACTCTAAAAAAATACACAAAGATAATGTATGAATTATATTTTCCTTGTAGCAAATAACATATGAATACGTGTCAACGAAGTGATGAAATACTTAATACGATAGTAGGTAGTAGTAGTCACGATCAAAATCTACTGTGACACATATTTACTTTTCACGGTGCATTTTATTTTACTTCTTTAACAATGCAATACATAAATCGAAAAACTGAAAAAATTATATATATATATATATATATATATATATATATATATATATATATATATATATATATATATATCTATTATATATAGCTAACTCTCCGGATATACCTATATAGATATATAGATATATATATAGATATAGGGGATACGAATTCTGACCATGTTCCACAAGCGCCATCGACGTCAGATTTTTTCGACGTACTGGCCCTACACTCTAGACGCCAGAATAATGCAGACATCGACGCTAGCTATCATGGGTTCGATACCAGAAATTCCCAAAAATCGCAATTTTCCCATAAGAATGCATTGCGCGGATTTTTGAAAATTATTTTGAGGCACTTATCGTTAAGATAGAGGAACCAAAATCTCGGAGGTTGAAGTTGAGGTAGTCTTCTATATTACGAATGGAAGAAATGTTATAAAATGACCGTGAGTTCGACGCCAGGTGGATGCAAAATTCTTCCATAAGAAATGCATTGCTGAAATCTTTGAAGATTTTTTTAAATGCCTTCCCGATAAGCTGGAAAGATAAAACCCTGAATGGTGACAGAAGCGTTTGAAAACTTTCTTCCATGAATATCATCGTTCGTCTAGCGGTCCTTGGTTCGATGCAAGAGGGTCATTCCGATTCCTCCATGTATTTCAAATGGGGAAAGCGGAATCTCATTTTGGGACCTTCCCGATAAGATATTGAATCGAAACTTTGGAACAAGTAAGGATGGCACTTATCTAATATTATTTTGCTATCTTCTCTCACGGAAGAGTCCTGAGTTCGACGCTAGGCGGTCTTTTGCGCGAATTTTTTCAATCTGTTTTGAGGCCGTTCTCGATGCGATAGAGCAATCAAAATTACGGTGTTTGCAGATGAGATGGTCTTCCATAGTACCAAAGGAAGAAATGTTAGCAAATGACCGTGTGTTCGACGCCAGGTGGGTCCGAAATGACTCCGTAAGAAATGCATTGCTGATATCAGGGACGATTTTTTAAAATGCCTTCCCGATAAACTGGAAAGATAAAACCCGGAATGGTGACAGAGGCGTTTGAGAAGATTCCTTCATGACGTCCACTGCTTCCTTAGAGGTCCTTGGTTCGATGCTAGAGCGTCATTCCGATTCTACTATGCATTTCAAACGGGAATAACGGATCTTATTTTAGGACCTTCCCGATAAGATACTGAATTGAAACTTTGAAACACGTCAGAGTAGCACTTCTCTAACATTCATATGCCATTGTCTCTCACGAACGGGTCCTGTGTTCGACGCCAGGCGGTCATTTACGCAATTTTTTAAAAATTGTTTTTAGGCCTTTCTTTATGCAGGAGACTATTCAAAATCACAGCGTTTGCGTTTGAAGTAGTTTTCTATAGAACCAGTGGAAGAAAGGTTGCATATGACCGTGAGTTCGATGCCAGATGGATGAAAATTTCTAACGTAAGAAATGTATTGCGGCAATTTTAAAAATTTTGCTGGATAAGCTTCGAAGATGACACCCGTAAGGGGAACTTATTGTAAATTTTTACCAATTAGCTTGCAGTATGCAAGCAACTTTTACTCGTATATATATATATATATATATATATATATATATATATATATATATATATATATATATATATATATATATAAATTCAGCCAGATGCACTTCCTACAGTGGTGTGTTGGCATACATAGGATCACACTGCTAGATGGAGCACTTTCTTAAAGTTCCAACATAGCTATGCTAACGATACTCGCATTCTGCGTTACATCAATTTATTTCTTAAATAACAAGAGTTTCTTCCTATCGTCTCTATCCTTGGACTCTCAATCGAACTAAACTATCCTTCTTATTTTCATTTCTTAATTTCTCTCTTCTTTTTTTAACTATCGTGTTGCTTACCCGTTTCACATCTCTGCTTCATTATTGACACAAATTTACACCGACTTCCAAAGATCTCGATTTGTTGTTATTTTTGGCGACGGTAGTGATGAGGAAGGAAATAAAACAGTAAGGATGCAATACAGAGTGATATGCAACTTCATTCTAGATAGATCTGCACAGTTTGTAAATTCATATTTCCTGTCAAGGACAGCGAACTTTTTTAGTATGCGAAATGGGAATTAGTTCAAGCGACATTTATTCCAAAATGATGAGGTAAAATGAGTGTGAAGCCGTCATGAGGCTGATTTCCATCGTGTCATATCTTTTTCTTTTAATGAGTATTTGCTTCATACGAATGCCGACTCATCTGTTTCAATGAGTTATTCAAGCAGTGGGTCACAAAAAGCCTATGAAATCATGAATCTGCAGTGAGCTTCCAGTCACTGTTTCACAATGGATTGCTGAGTTAGAAATATCTTCTTGGATATCAGTGATTCATGAACACTCAACTGAGGCCCTTCAACATTGATAAGTGCGAATCCATTCGAGAGACGAGGAATTTCCAAATTCAAAAGATCAAACGCGAGGATTACGTTCCTGAATAGTAGTGCGGTTGTCAAACTCGCGTTTTGTAGAGATGTAATTGTTACGAGAGTAATGAAAAGAGCAAAATTCAATTTATTAGTAAAACGAAGTAATAGCACACGATATTTAGAGAGACATTTACGTACAAAAATGGAAAATAACACCGTAAAAGAAACTAATTTGTCTTCACTGATCTTATGAATCGTGACTCGCATCTTAATTGTGATTCTAATCACTGATTTGAAAATCGGTGGCAGTTTTCCTTTATGGAAAACTTAGAATAGATTGTTTTTAATCTTAAAATTTTCTGCTCCTCTTCATAAAGCCTCATCAACTTTCGGTGATAAAGTTCGTTCTATTGCAACCGTGTATACTCAAAAAATCAAACTCAGAATGTATAATAATAAAAGATGGATAATTAAAAAGGGAGCCGTTGATTTGAATTGAAATTTGATATTTCGAGAACACCTTGATTGGCGGGGAATATTCGAAGATTCGGCAGAGCTTCCTTCATATGCTGCCATCTATTCCATAGTTTAAAAATTAAATTGAAAAATCGGATTATTTATCGATTAAGAACCGAACATAACCGTCTAAAAATGATGAGTGTGCGAATAGCGATAAATATAAATTAAACGGCTCAAAGGGAAACTTCAATGGCTCTCAGCCAAATTATGAAGATTAAAAAAAAATGTGTACGATAGGTGCTATGCTTGTCTCGGGAAAAGTATCTTTGAGATTCATCTCTCTTTCCGGATTAAGAAGATTTCAATAACCTTTGATTATCGTAAACGGTAATTTCGTCATAATCACTTCAAATCGGACACTAACTTTTATGATTTCATCGACTGAAATGTCAAAATCACGAAAGACGGATCATAATTTATAGGATGCTTCATCTCGGCTATTGATAAATAAATTGGAATATATGGAAAAAATTGAAATAAATTGCATGGAAATTTCGTATCATTCTTATTAATTCGGAAAGGCGTAACAAAACTAAAGAGATTAGGATTTGCAGGAATGAAGATTGGAAGAAACAAATGTACATTTTCTCTTTGATGTCCGTTAATTGGGTAAGGAATCCAATTTTAAACGAAATCGAACACAAAGCTTGATTGTCCTTATAATTATAATTTCTTCGGAAGAACATTACCATCATCGGGCGATGCGAAAATAAGTGTGTCAAAATATAAACAAAGTAAAGTGTTAAATAACAAGGAGAGGAAATGGATCAGTTCCACCGAGTATCGCAGGAATTATTTACTTAACGGAATCCAAGTACTCATTTTCTCAGGGAATAAACACTGTCTCAAAAGACTCTTTCTTCCTCTTTTTGAGGTTCATTCGTTTTAGTCGAATCAGAATGAACATTTTCTTAGACTAGAATGAAGACGTCTTAAGTATTAAAAAGAAAAAGGCAGAATTAACAGCGTTTTATGTTAATTAAAAGTTGATACCAGTCACGGAGTGGTCTGACTCAATGGTCCCATGTTCGAATCCCGGCTAATCGGAATGTAGGGAATGGTTGTCCGATAAGCAGTAGGAAGAGTGTCTACGCCAAACCCTAAATTCGTCATCTTAATCATTGTGTATCATGAAAATCATCAGCGAAATTGGCGATTAATACAACGAGGAAACAAATTTTGAAAGCGTTTTACCAGAAAAAGAAACAGATTTCACTATAAATTTTATATAATCATATATTTAAGTGATGACTGTCTTAATAAATTAAATTAAATGATAATTTTTGCACGGAAAGAGAATAGTGTAACCCAACTGAAATACGATTCAAATGCATTAGATTACTCTTATTTCCAAATACCACATCATAATTAAAGAATTTTATCCTTATTATTTACATTAACCCTTAAACGACCTATAATTTTAATTAATATATGATTCATAATTATACATTTCTTAAATATAAGTATATATTCAATATAATCCAATAAGTTGTTGAATGTAAAAAAGGATTTCTCGGAGAATCGGTTGAATATTTTGGATTCTCTAATTAAAAAGGCATTTGAAGACAGCACGTGAGAAAGGAATTAATCCTTATTTAAACGATTGCTACTTGGAGTACTCACATTAACGAATAAATAAACATAATGGCTTTATATTGCTTTATATAACTTCCAATAAAATTGTAAAAAGGAACGAAAAAGGCGATGCTGATAAATTTCATCAAATTGTGAAAATTGTAGTTTTTATGAAATCGGAGAAAAAGCTGCATCAGGGAGACATACACATATATATATGCATTCGGAATCATAAAAGCATCATGATTAGTATGTTGAGATCTCGAAAAAAGTTCGTTTGTTCAGAGGGTCGTAAGACAAGATACCACTGTATATTTAGTCAAAAAACTATGATGTACGCTATAAATATAGCTAATCAATTGGTGGTAGAATAGTGAGAGTTGGTGTTCAATTTAAAAATCGCTCTGAAGAACCTTGAACTCCATAAAAGTTCGTTGCTGCTGAGGCGTCGAGTAACTTGACTTACTGCAGAGGAATTTTACACGGAAAAGACTTAAAAACATCAAATTATTTTCGAGTAGATTGCAGCAGAAGAGAAAAAATGATGGAGAATGGTGTAGGCGGAGCTGAAACCAAAAATACCGGCTGATTTGGAGAAAGCAAGTGAGATGGCAGCAGTGGCTGCGCATGAATGGCGACACTTGGTGACCTTGATCGAGGGCCCCAAATGAAATCCCCTTCGCCGTTTTAATTGGCCCTCTTTTTTACTCTCGGTTTCTACGACAATTCCTTACACACGACTCGATTGCGTTGTTCAAAATGGCGTCCATTAGACAGTGGCGTTCCCAAGGAGAAAAATTATCGTAAAATCAATAAATAAACTGAACGAATCTATGATACGAATAGAAGGTTGTCGCGCGAGATTTCTTCCTTTGATAGAAATCATTACTTCTCCTGGTTGAAACCTTCACGTTAATTTAGGGAATAATGTGAATGACTGAAGTAAATTCGAAGTAAATTATATCTAAATTTCGGATCGCACAGAGTTCCTTTAGCGAATTCTTGAATCTATAATTAGCAGCAGATTTCGTTCGAATTTAATTGGCTTAAAACTTACATTGCTATTGTTTTATGTATCGTTGTTAGCGATATTTTTCCATAAAAGCAAAGGATAAATTATTAACTTTAGTCTTTACAAGCATAACCCCAAGTGACGCAGCCTAATTAAAGAATTAAATATCCTAATTTAATTAGCCTAATTAAAGAAATATGTCTTAAAATGAAAAACTAATTTCCATCAGAGGTAAATTCAAGTGACGATGAGACACATCATGACTAATTAAATCGTATTAAAACATCATCGAGAAAAACTCGTCCACGTGGTCAATGTCGAAATGCCTCTTTTTAGATTTAGCCGCCAGTGGCGTATGGCAGGGGGAGAGCGATCGTCTAGATTACGCGGAGCTATCGAAGATCTGCCAACACAAGATTGAAAACACAACTTTGTCTTCGTTCCGAAAATAGTAAATGACCTGTTTCACGTCATTTTCAGTGGGATGAGGGAGCGGTAATAACATCAGTTGTGGAGATAAGTTAGCCTCGGCTTCAAAGAATAATTTTTAAAGATTAATGAGAAGACGCTGCTCGCATAAGGTACCAATTCTATCATAATCATCGTTCAGTATAGTTCATCAAAATACATCAAGTTCTCATTGTTAGTAAGTAAGAAATCCGCAGAAGGAAGTTGTCCAAGGAATCGTCTGAGCATCCGACAATAGCACGAGAGGAAACGGGAGTGTAGAAAGAGCCAAACATGGCGGCGGAATAACGGGAGGTTATTTTTACGGCTGCAGGGAAGGGCAATAACCCCACCGTCCCGGCCATGCGAATATGGAAGCGGCATAATGAGATGACCTCTGATCAAAAATCACTTTGGCCTTTTTTAATTAGTGGTCCAGAGTACGGAAATGAGAACGCCTCTGGAGATGCTTGGGCCTTTCTACTTTATGCTATTCTTTAAGTAAGTTTTATTTCTTTTTCGCGAGATTATTCTTTGGTTTTCATCGAAATATATTATTAGTTTATTTGCTTATTATTTGCAGCAGTTTGACTGTCGACAGAAAAGCATTGTGAACTATCTGACTCTCCTAAACATTGAGAAGGTACACTTTCAACACTACATAATCCCTTGAATTATGTCTTATAAAGATGAAAATTCCCAAATAAGATCACAGTTTAAATCTTTATCAGTCCTATTTCATATCAACAGTTTCACTACCATGAAATTTACAAATATACAGGGGATAGCAAAACTTCACACATTCACTCCACTGTTTTACAACAAAATCCAGCATCTTCTTATTAACCCCTTAAGGTAAGGTTTGAAAACCTCTTAAGGCACATTCTTTCTTTATAAACAAATACTTGGCAATATCAATCCTTTGTTCTAACAGTAGTGATATTTATGACTCTAGATTCTACCACTTTAATATTAAAACAAATAAAATATTTTGATTAAAAGAAAGCGAACGGCGATATTGGTTGCTTGCGATAGATTAATTCATGATACGTCTTTCGAAATTAACTCTACAAAAATTTTATCTTTAAACTACCTAATTATAATTATTACTTTATTGCAAAAACATTACCGCTAAAAATGAAATATCTATTCTTAAGAGTCATTTACTCTATATGGTGAGACGTTTCATAATTGATTCGTCATGTTCGGCACTTCTGTATAGTGGCAAACCTCTAGATTAGGAGAAAAATTAACATTAAGGTTCACACTATGTTTCTTTTGGTAATTCGAACTAATTTTTAAAGAAAGGGATTCAATGCAGTTTAAAAAATCCAAGAATTATCGGTAAAAATTACCAAATCTATGTTAACGTAATGTTTATGTTATGTGACTTAAGTTATGCGTTGAGCCGCCAAAGAGAGAGTTGGAAAATAATTTTCTTCAATAGAACTTAAATAGAATGAATCACCTTCCAAAACCTAAGCTAGACAACCTAAATACCATTAGAATTCATAAGTAAATACACATATTTAGGTGTCCTTTACAGTTGCAATTAAGTCATCGTTTAAAAAACACACTCAATGTGACTGATTATGTAACTGCGTACATCGCATCGCTTCCATTGGAGTACTTTTCGTTGCTTGAGTTCGACAGAAGAAGCGATTTGTGTGATTCCCATGATTTTCGGGTCTCTCTTTCCAGATAATTCGCGATACACAACACAGATTGCTGATTAGAGATGATTTCACAGCCCCTGCCATCCGCCGTTTGGCGACTCGCGGGTATTGATGTAATTGTAAATGTAAATTACGAGCTTGTAAAAAAACTGACTGCAATCTTTACAGTAATAGCATTTAAATATGACTTGAGCCATTTAGATGATGACGTATGCTCGCTTTTACCCTCCTAATATTTGCTCACGTAAATCGAGACTTTTTCCATGACTTTAATTCTGAGTCACCAAAATTGCAAACCATTTTCTACTTCCATAGCATTTCGCCTCTTCCTGAGAGTATCGATTGAGGATTTCGAAAACACTCCAGAAAACCATATGGTAAACAAACCTTAACGAAATTCCAAACAGCGGAGGTTCCTCGAGGCTTTGCAAGTCCCCTAAGATTGGGTTTTATTCTTTTTGTATTTGCTTCTATTTCGTAGGACCATCATTTATATACGAGTAAAAAATAAAGCCTTTGAGTGTTAAAAACGTTATATTATTGAAGAAATTTCGAGACATCTTGAATCAGAATACCTTAGAATTATTACAGTCAATTAGACTCTCCTTGCAATTCTACTTACAGTAATTCATGCTTCAGTCTCAAGTAAAGTATCTCTTGAATAGCACTTGTTTACCGACATCAGAGAAGTAAATACGAACATGACGATGATAATTATAGCAGAACACTAATTATTTAATAAAATATTTATCAATTTTAAAAACTTCAGTATTAAAAATATATAATTTATTTCATAATTAAATATTTTCAACTTCTTTGTCCTTACTACAAATATAATATAATGTTTCAAAATTGAAAGTAGTAAAGTTATAGGTTTAAAAGTAATGAGATCGTAAGATTACTTTGTAAAGTAAAATTCTGCTTGCTTTTGGAACGATTTAATACATTAATCACAAGTACCTTATTTTGTTTAGTTTATTTAAACGCGTAAACATGCGTTTTCTCGAAACTTGAAATGTTTTTGTAACGCTTTTGATTTCGTTTGTTAGCCGCCCGTCTTTATCGATTTTCTTCGGCTTTTTTCTTTCACAGTAACCGCGTGTCGAACAGACACGTGCTTGAGCGGATAACCACATCTTGCGACAGGATTAATATATTGTTTTACAATTTCCTTTTACAAGAAGAAAAGGAAAAAGTCAATATGAAAACTAGGCCCCTGCGACCTTGATCTTGGTGATTCTTTCAAATGATTCCATTTTTCAAAATCTTGTATTGCAACAATGTAATAGTAATGTTCTTTTGCTTTGACTAACTACTATTTGCCTAAAGCCTAGGAAATATCTTCCAGTAACTGTTTCCTTCGTAAGTCTCAACACAAATCAGACTCAGACGAAGAAGCAGCGTCCAACAAGACGCTCCTTTATCGAAAAAAAGAAAAATGTAAATATTTACAGTTACACGTGCCACCGACGACTTGCGAGGTAAATATAATCTGTTTTGGGCAGACATTTGCCTGTCTCTGTCTCTTTTCCATAGGCAGGTGCTTCGGAAGATTCGATGGCAAATTGAACGATCTAATTAATTTCCGTTTGCCCCAGCGAAGTGGCGAGACTCCTCGATATAAATTCAAAACAGTTTTCGCTATTTTAGACGGTGCTATTCTTCAGAAGAAATTGATCCTCCCTGTTTTATTATCAGAAGTTTATGACCAAGTGGAGACGACCATTTATCAATTATCCCTGATTAGGGTAAGTATGTAAGCAGTCGCCCCCACATTACATTAATGGGCCCCGTTATAAGCACACGATATCCTCAAATAGAGAACGTCACAAAATTATGTTTTCATGTCTATATCAATCCAACAGTAGTTCGTGATTGGTTCACAAATGAAAAACAGCTCAATAATAAATCGAAAGGCAGTGCATTGCTGAAGTTGCAAAACGTGTAAGATTGGACTTCACAAGTTTTTATTCCGAAGGACTGTTTAACTGGCTTTCAATCCCACGATTATGCTTTTTTCCTCGATTCACGCGTTCGATGGCTTTTTCACTCAAACTTCGCTAATCCGAATATAATTCGGAAAATAATCTGATTATATTTAATGGCATCCATCGACTATTGCCATCTGGTTGTTAAAAAATGTTGAGTCTTCCTAACTTAGGTGTAAAATATCACGTAAAAAAGGGCTCTAATCAAAAGTTGTAATTATGAATTTATCGGTTGATTGCCTTCTTCACTTTCTTTGCTGAACATTATTCTTTCAAGATGTTAAATAAAATATCTCTATTTACGTACTTGATGTTTCAAGAGAAACACCAGTCTGAGTTTGAACAGCTCATTTTTTCTTTGTGGCTGAAATTTCCATTCCAATATTTGGAAGCTTTTCGTAATCTACGCTTCAAAAGCAGAATATCGATTCGCTTCCGATTTCGCCGCGCCGGCTTCAATTTTTTTCACTTCGGTAAAATTAACGTTTTTCTAGTTTCGTTTTTCAGTTCGGTTCCGGTCCAATGCCCTAATTTTAATTGTTTCTCAGATTTTCTGAACGAGTAGTCCCTTTTCCGGAAAATCCAATAAAAACAATTCCTCAAAAAATCATCTTCGAGAAATAATGAGAAAATCCTCCGAAAGAAGTAACCTCTCAAAATATGTAGTTAATTGATAGATTATCTTATCGGACGCTCTCGCATTACTCAGCGCTTTATTAAGGCACTTTTCGTGGGAAAGTTCCATAAATTTATGAACGTGACAAAATGAAAGATGAGTTTTCTCACTGATAAAATAAAATCAAAAATCGTGCGTTAGCTTGCGAGAGTTCTGAACACCTTCACAAAGAAAATTAAGTGAATACAACTTAATGAAGTTCGAACGTAAAAACTTCGAAGAAGTGATAATATCCTGCGATTCTGTTCTTGCGTGCGATATTTTATACGTTTTATAAAAACTGTGTTATATTTGCATGATCTAAACATATTAGGATATTTGTTGGCTTTTGCGTAGTAGTTGTATAGTTTTGCGGCCGGATGCAGTAATTATTGAACTCAATGCAAAAGAGAAAGAAATCGTTATAGGATCTATTATAAAAGGCTTCCCTTCCATGACAGACAATCAACTAGTTGCATTTTAAGAATGTTTTTATCGATAGCAAAAAATATAGAATTCAATTTGTTCTCATTTCCCTGTGCTAACATAGGTATATGCATTTGAGAGGAATATTCCAACAATAAAGTAAAATCGATTTCTGAAAATTTTCCACTAAAGTGATGGTATTTTGAATGGGCAATTCTGAGAAGAGTTAATGAAAAATATCACAAGAATACTATGTCGATATTTTGATACCGCACTTTCTTCCAACCAATCAATTAGTTTTTAGTTTTGATTATCTCTAAGAATAAATGTAGCAACGGAATGCATATCTTTGCTATTTCGGGGAAGATACTTTAAGGACTTCTCCAAAATGGCAACGTATCTTATCCATCATCAGTAGCGCTCAAAATAAAGAATTTGCAATTATTAATCCTTAAAATAACGGGTACATGCTGTCCGGAGGGGCCATCAGAGGTAGAAATATTATGAGAATTAAAAATCAATTTCGATAATAAAATTCTGGCCATAGAAAATCCACTAGCTTTAATCATAATACGGCCAGAATAAACAAAGTCTTCAAGTACGATAGTTATATACGATACGATATTCATAAATTTATTATGAATTTCGGCCAGACTTTACATTATGTAGTGAAATTAATTATGTATTATATTCTGTGAACATTTTGTGTGGACCCCCTTTTCTTTCCCGAAGCGTAAAACTAGTAGCCATGAACAAATCGTCTTCTAAAAATTTGAAAATAAATGTTAAACATACGTTGTGAAGACACAGTGTTATGAAGGCCCTCTTTAATGTCTCTCTTCTACCTAAACTCGTTTCTCATTATACAAATAAAGGAAAGACTACAATTTGAGGATAAGTTGCGAAAAACGCTTCATTTTAGCGATAAGAAAATCGATTATCAAAATAATTTTCTGAATTACCGGTATTCTGCCTCGGATTTGGTATTGTATTGCTATGAGAGGAAGGTTACGTCATGTTCACCACGGAAATGAAGCACATGCGGTGGCTGCAAGGATCGAATCTCGTCAAGGACGTTTCATTCCTCCGATACATTCGAAGGGAAGCACGTAACGCAATCATGAGTCTCCAATCAGTTTGAAATAGACAAAATATTTCAATTAATGCAAATTGTGTCCCCAAACTATTCATGAGCTATAACGTGAGATTGAGCGTAGTCAGATCTGATGAGTTTCATGAGACTAGAATACTTTCTTCGTCTTGAAATTGCCTCATTCCATATCGTCTCTATGCGTTTAATATGGCTATGAAAGTTACTATTTATAGTTAAAATAAGAGAATTTCAACTACAGTATTATACCAATGAAATGGCACGAAAAATTCTAATATATATGTATTCTAATGTCTAATAAATATTTTCTTAACTAAGAGACAAAGGTTCTCCAAGCGCCGAACGCGGCGACCGTCTAAGGGCGATTCCCGGGAAACGGATAATCGTTTAGCGGTCACCAGTTATTCAGAATCCCTAATGCGCATTTCGAATGCAAAGCTTTCATGATCACAGGGGGTCCAATGCTGAATGAGAAAAATATTTTCTTATGAATTAAGCAGATTTCGGTTGATACTCAAAAACTAGAATACTAATATTCATGATTTGACCAAAAGTTGCGGGATTAGATACTTCATTAAGCCTTACATTTATGAATTCATCGTTATTTTAATCCCGTTAAACGTAGGGTTAAGAGAGATCCTCGTTTTCAAGAAGATGCCCTGATTCCTAAAGCCTGGAAAGGTGAAAACTAAATGAAAACTATCGTAGCTAAAAGAGAAAGCTGTAAGAAAAATTCGATAAGTGACGAAAAACATTTTCATTGCATTATTCATGCAGTACAAATTCGAGACAACACAAAGGGAAACACGAGTTAATAACTCAATAAATGCTGTGGGTTGTACAAGAAGTGGAAAATTGTGACTTTCCGGAAAGTGGGAGACCTGGGTTCGAGTCTCAGTCAAGTCACAATTTTTCACTTCTGGTACACCCTTTGATTTAGCCGCACAACTTCATGTACTAAGTTACATTTCAATTCCATCATTTTTATATGCTGTGGTTGCATTAACTACATTTTATTATACAAAAATTTCTGAAATAAAGTCTTACATTCCATAATTGTGTCAAGGCCTCTGAGATGGTAAAATCCAGGAGTTTGAAGTGGTCCAAAACCGTAGGTGATAATCTTAACTGGATTATATATTGTTTATCGTCTTTCATTTATTCGCTCTGCAATTACTTAACCTTTCTTGGAAGTTGACTATGTGTATACTATAATTAAAGTTTACGTAACCTTTTGTGTCTTTGCTGGATATATATTATTTTGAGTGCTTGTTATTTCTACAGTGTTTCTTCTTTCCAGATAATGATTAAGGCTTACTGCCTTTTACTTAACTCTCGCTGTAGGTTTATGCACACCCTCATCTTTGTGGATGTTTGCTGCTGTGGATGAATTTCCTAAGATTCACATAGGTTTTCTTAAATTCAAAATTAAATTTATTTTATTTTATTAATTTTAAATTTCATTTATTTATACTTAATAATATTACTTCTTTTACACTAGCTATGGATTGAATGGAAGAGCAGTCTTTAAGTCTCGATTTCGTCGAAAAAAATACCATTTACCGAAAAAATGCCATTTATGAAATTATTTACAATATTAAACCACGTCTGATGTTACATCACCCCAAAAAATCTTATTTTTAATAGTCGATAACTTTTCCGGTGTTCTCGTTTAGAATGCAGAAAATGCCTGAGTTTTTTCCTGTATCGTCCCAGTTCTTGCTTTTAGATGTGGTAACCCTATTTAAAAGTCCATATACTCGTACACTTAAAACATTCCAGAATTATCTTATTCTTAAATAATCCTACAATTAATGCAAGAAGAAAATTACTAAAAGGTTTGTTTTCGAATGTCCTTTAGGCTTTAATTTTGTTAAAATCTATAGATCTGCAAAACATTAAGTATTTAATGTGTAGGAAACAAAATTTACCTTTGATGTAATTCAGGTCGAATTTAAGAACCACTTCGATATACTTTCAACCAACCTATTTAAAGCGATAATTTTGTCTGAATCACTCGAAGTCGACGGTATAGTTAATGCAGCTTAAAAATAATCTATGAAAAAGTTGTTTGAAAATACAACAAAATCTACCAATGAAAATTTCAAGCATTGGTTAGTAGAAAATAAAAAAATATATTCAAGCGAATATTGGATAGAATTCAATGAAATGCGTAGCTGCAGCGAAAAGAGTTGTAATAAATTTTCAATAGGTCACTAATACAGGAATCAAAATGAGCATTAATCAAATGGCATAACCAACAAATCAATAATTTTTATTATCGTGCATAAAAATCAACCAGTAATAAGTAGTTGATTAACTAGCAAGGAGTACATCTGTCGTGTTTTTCTCACATTTATAGGAAGTTACTGATCTTTACAGATTGGGCGTAACAAGAATTGCATCGAGGCAATTAGCACTGACATCGTTGATTTTACATCGATACGCAAATAGTTCGTTGCACGTACCAGCCGAAACTTCACCGAAATCAATATTAATGCTTCCTCCTGCCTGGAGTGTGTATGCCTGATCCGAATAATTGATTCCACTCCTACCACATCTGGAGATCCATTTGCCGACGTTGAAGGAGACCTGCTGGTTTGCTCTATTTCGGATCAAAACCGTATCTGCACGATAATTGTCTTTTCCACAGCGGAACTGTGAGTCTCCTTTCCAGCGGTCGCAATGCGTTGGTCTGCATTCTACCAATGATGATATCGTCATCATGGACAACAATAGCGCAATTTTGACACTCATCGTGCCTCCGCCAGTAACGGCCGACTGCAGCAAACATTTAAGTGTTTCAAATAGGAAAAAATTACGCAAATCTAGTGGCGTTCAATAACGGCCGCAGAAGGAACTAAACAGCGACTTTTGCTAATTTGACAACAGTGGGAAGGAAAGCATTATCTCTCGTTTTGGAGACGTCGGCGTGATGAGAAAATCTTTCATGCAAATTAGTGGAAATCAAGGAAAATAAATGTAAAGAACCATAATTGAGTCATAGCTCCCGCTTAGACAAGTGGCTTTCGTGAAAGCGGATCCGGGATCGATTCTCGTTGGGAGCTCTCATCTGCGAAATAACCCAAGCTTTCGAAGCATTTTAAACAATAATACAACTCTCGATCTGGCAATTGAAATAACGATTCATAGCTTACAAGATTTTAACTGCTAAACATAAGGAAATAAAATAAATCTGTCGAAGTTCCACAACTCTTATTCCATAAGGCTTCGACTAAAAAGTAGTCGTCATCAGACACAGACAAAACTGACATTTTGGCAGAGTCAATTTTATATGTGCCTGATGATAACTATTTCTTAGTCGAAACCTAGCCTTATGAAATAAAAGTTTTGGAACTTTGACAGATTTATTTTATTTCCAGTTATGGAGTTTCACAAAGTAAAAGCTCATTCGATTGATTTGATTTGATTCAACTACTGTTTACAGCTACCAAACTGACTAGAGAAAATGGTATGCTATTTTCCTCTTCATTTTTACTTAAGTGTCTGTGATCTAATCGTGATGTCAATAAATATGATAATAATAAATTTTATTTAAAATTTTAAAATTTTAATTTTTTCTCAACTTCATGTAAATGTGGTATTTCTGAGAGGTTACTGTGATAGAAGTATTTGTAGATATTTTCTTACACTATTTTGTTAAAAAGATCTGAGATAGTTACATTGATAAAGAATCCCGGGAAGTGAAAGATTTGAGAGTCTTAGAAGCTAGAGCTTAAACAAGACGATCAATTACCTCTTCAAAAGAGAGAACACTTCTATCCTCTCTAACCTCTTCAATAATAAGAATTTTCCCTTCTTACTCAATGAAAATATTTTGAAGGTTTTCCGATTGAGCGTCGATTTATCAAATCTTTATAATGGAAATTCATCGCTTTCACCCCGAAATTATTCCAATGGATGAAATAACTCAAAATATAAAATACGAGAAAACTAGCTAGACTAGCTTCTTGAAGGCAATATCCATAGAAATTATAGTTAAGTACGGAAATAATATGAAAAACATTCACGAGAGGGGGCATATGAAAAGCGAATGAGTTGATATAAGGAGAAAATAATGAAGGAGTGCAAAAATAAGTATTAAGAAACAAATGAATCTCTCCCGAAAGCAATTAGCAATTACGGATTTCGTGGAACGTTATTAAATATGATTATTATTAGATCCTTAATTAGGCCCGAGTGGGGATTGTTAACAAACGACATCTAGTCGCTCCCTCAATCACGCTCAATTATGAGGATGCCTTATCTTCCTGTATTTCAGGAACACATTCTATCACTTTGTAAACCATTCGATCTCAAAGTGTCTGCAAAGTAGACTTGCCTACTTATTATGGTGTCACATTATTAAAAGGCGATCCTTTTAAGAAAAGCAAAGATGCGGAAAATGCTTTTCTATTGAAGAAATCGGTGTCCATTTCAAGAGACGAGCTTGGAGATAAAATCGACTAAGGGTCGCCGTAGATTGTTTATCTCAAAGAACTATAAATATCGGTTTCCTGCAGATAGCCTCAAAGAAAAACATTGGGTTGCGGTCGAAAGGAGATTAGGAGGTTAGACTTCGAAAGCCCTTGAAATATCGGTACAGCCGAATCCATCTCTTTCCAACGAATGATAATACAGTGAATTCCATCTTGTCTAAAGGAAAGCTTCGCTGTCTGCAGAAGAACGATATCTATGGCTGTAGAGGAAAAGTGTAGAAATTATTAACATTAACAAGGAGTAAGAAAGCCCGGGTAAGACTCTTTTCAAAGGAACGAGTGAAAACCGCGTTATAGTTGGCTTTGTCTTACAAACATTTATTTATTTTACATCAGAAAACGAAATGGAATGGTCTTTAGTTTTTACATAAGTGCTTTACACCTTAAAAACAAAAGAAATCTTTAGTTTCCTTAACTTGCATGAGAGCATCTTCCTTTGTTACTTGATTTTGTTAATTTTTTCCTCTAAATGAAGCAATTTTTTCAATACAGAATAATTAAAAGAATTTTCAGTCAATCGACTGATAAGAGCGAGTTCATCCGCCTTATGAAACGGTGTTTGGGCTGAAAGGCATCACGTTTAGTATGAAAAATGCAAATTTAAGCGAAATGTGTGATTTGCCGTATTTTAGAGATGTAAGAGAGATATAATGGGAAGGGAGAAAATGTTCTAACGATCCTTTCGTGTGTGAGGTTTTACGTGTATTTGTTCAGAAGGCTAATTCGAAGATTCGCGACTTTAAATTCCTGTTTAACTTCAACTAGACAGTCCTCCGATACTTAACTGGAATAAACTGTTTCCGTGAAACTTAATTTTCACTATTACTTCTCCATATTGTCACCAAAGCAGTATTTCGCTGAAATCTTAGGTAACCGAAATTTTTATTAAAAACTATTAAAAACATCGCAAAAGGCATAGAATCAGCGGAGCTGAAAGATTTCCAGAATCAGAGACGATAATCATTAATTAAGGAGTTCTAAAAATTAAGACATCTGAAATGAAAGAAATGTTCTTCCGTTTCACTAAATTTGCCACTAAATAAAGAAAAACATGTTCTTTGAAATCATGCCGATCCCTTTGAAAAATGTATTTATTTATAGTGAGAATAAGAACACAATAATAACCTTAGTCATGCTCTCCTAATAGAAATTGGAAAGAAAATAAGTATATATTTACTTATAGGTTAGGCACGTCGAATATCAAGTAAAAGTTTTTCTAAATTTTTATGAAATTTATTAAGGTCGTAAGAACAATAATGACTTTTCTAGTCGAATTTCTCAAATAAAATTTTGATTATATAATTGGAAAATGTGCTGCGTTCATCCCGAAGGTTGGTTTGAACCTCATCAATAACTACTTGAGAAGGCGAATAAGGTTCCTTTCTTTCCTTACTGAGCCAGAATGGAGTATAAGTCACAGAAGCAGAATGACTCAAGGAATAAAGCATTCCGGAACGAATTGAGCAATAATTCAGCATCACTCATAACTTTCGTATCATCGCAGTGATGAACAAGACTAATAAACAAATATAAATTAAAGATAAACGTTTCGTTATCCAAAAGAGAAATAAAAGATTCCTCAAGATATGGAAGCAGGACCAAAGGGAGAATTTGGTCACAAAAGACAATATAGATAGATAATAGATATGTATTATATATGCCAATAGTGACAACATTTTGACGAATTTGGTAAGATATTAGAAAAATCATAATCACTTGGCGAGAGATTATAAACGAGAATCACGTAAATATCATGAGAAGAAAGACAGAGCGATTAAACGGATGACTAAACCTAAGTAAATGTATTCCTTATTGTGAGAGATGAGGATCGCGTTGCATCCACACAAGTTGAGGATAATTTGAAGATCGGCTTCTCAAACGAGGAAAAAGAAAACCACATCGCGCTGACTTCTCTTCAAATTATCGATAATAATAATCATAATTAGAATAATATAAGTCTTATTTGAGCGAAATCGAAACTAAGAGCATTCTCTTACTTCTAATTCATCGTCATATTTTATTAATATAGTTTAAAGATAAAATGAGAAGAAGTGCTGATATGAGAAACTTAAGGTATTCTCAGGAAAAGATTATCCCCTACAGAAATCATCGAATAAGAAGGGGGTGTGAAAAATCTGCGCAAACCTAGAGACAGTAAAAGACCCGGGAATCTATTAAACGAGATGTGGGTTTCAAGGGAGGCATATATAAGAAATCTATATAAATACTATACCATAACCAATCTATATATACAACTAATCTATATAAACTAATTCACTTTCAAATGAGTATCACACTTAAAAATTCTACCGTTACAAATTTATTATTACTAAGTTCAATATATTTTTTATTTTTCATACAATTAAATACGTACAAATTTAGATTTCACATTTTAGTTTTAGTTTCGACATTGAGTTGACAGTATTGTCCTTACAGCGAACGCTATTGCCAACCTGACCCTAATCCACTGGCTTTGTGACCCTACCAAATTTGAATTGGCTACCACATGTATTAAGAGAAAGCACATTAAAAATTTCCTAAAGTAATATTTGAGAAAAAGACAGAATTTATACGCCATATTTTAAGTTTGAAAAAGATCAAAGTTATAAATGCCCTGTGAATTTCTGGAAATAAATATAATCTCATTAAACTAAAATCCTTTTTTTCAGTGCAAAACGACAAGCTCATCACAAGTAAATGTATGTCGCATAATTTTATGGCTGTGTGACCGACATTTCGCCATTTCTCGACATGTTTTCTGAAATCTTCTGAAGATTTCCGAAAAATCTGGGGTCTGAAACTTTTCAGACCACCCTCGTATATGATATGATAAATTAAATTCATATTGATACCTAAAAGAATCAGATCTCCTACTCTGATCATAAGTTATGACCCTTCGAAATAATCCGTTTGCAATAATTCGCGAAAATAACGAGAGTTCTAACTCAGCAAAAGTTTTTTCTGGGCAGCAACATCGCCCGTAAAGGTGGCTTGATTGAAGTGAAAACATTTTTAAAACTTAAAAAATAGGTGATTCCTTTTCGATTTTCCATGATATGGCCTACTTCTTCCCTTGTCACAGAAAGCAGGCATCTACGGGTAGTGATGCGAAATTTCGGCGCGCGGAAAAGATCAGCAAGCTGAAAAATACATAAATCCCTTTGTTATCAAGATAAAGACCTCATTCCTTCATCAAAAATGTACTTATATCTTCCTTTAAATTTCATACAAAGCATTCAAGGAGGTATCTCTTGCAGTACGAAACTTAGCTGGCAATTGATTTTCATGCATAATTCGAAAATCCTCTTCAAAGGATCATATCCACGTTTTAGGAAGCTTTCAAACGAAGAAATATATAAATAGAAGATTACTGGTTAGGAAAATAAGGTATGAAATTATTCCTGGGTAAATTTTGTGTCGAAAGAAATAACGCCTTGTTCACAACAGCGTTATAAAGATAAAATCAGAAATTCGTCTTTCCAAGCGAAAATGCAAGGAAATAATTTTTGTAAATTTTATTAAAAAAGATATTGAGAAATAAATTCAACAACTCGATATATTCCTTATTACAGAAAAGTTTTCTTTTATCAAAAAAACAATTTTTCGCAACGTTTGGCAACATCGTGCATTGCTTCTTAGGGGGAAATACACGGGAAACGTATCTACATAAGAACACGTACTGTCAACTAAATGTGGAATATAACTCTATCTAACTCTGTAGAACCAGTCATTTTTTCTGATGCGCGAAAATAATCGATAAGCCATGGTGATGCAAGGTACAGAAGCGGCCCGTGGAAAAGATTCTGCGATGGAAAGAATGGGGCGAATGGAGTGACGTCAGAGAAGAACTGGTTAGCAAAAGAGACCAAATTCAATCTGAACGCCAATTTTGGCTGATGTGCAGCGATCTCCTAAATTGGAAGAATGCTTACAAAAGGAATTAATGTGCAAATATCATCGAAGATAAAAAATTCTAATCTCATTTATGTAGCCTTAAAAGACATTACATTAAAACCTGGTTAAGGTGCTTTTCAGAGAACCAAGAGAAAAGCGAGTTTTGCGTGGGATGGCGTTGTGCAATGTCGGTTGCCTTACAATATATTTTTAAAGGATGGTCTACTTTTCGCCAAAAAAGCGTCTTAGTTGATTGATTTTGGCATCTTTCTTCATTCTACAATGAAACAGTTCTCGCCAGATGCACAATAAGCGAAGAATAACGATTTTTTAGCAGCAGTGAGCAAAAGGCATCTCCGAGAATACGCTAAGTAGTCCACATAACAATCTTTTCTCGCTTTTTTCGATATGTTTACTTCTTAAGATTATGACGAAAGGAAAAACCGACACTACGGAGTGAAAGTGCTCCTAAACGTTTTTCTTCCTCAATAGTCACAACTAAATGTTGGTCAATTATGCTTTTTAACTAATTGACAGCAAGGATGAAAATAATTGTTGATCTATTCGGCGGGTCCGAGGAAAGGAAAAGTCTGTGGTTTTAATGTCACGTGATTAGAACGAAGGGCAGTCTCAGCGAGAGCGTTTTAAAAGGGTTTTGACTTCGCAAGAAATGATTTTGGATGAACTGAGTCTTTCTGATTCACTTCCATATGCCCATAAGTGACGGTTTTCAATGTCCTCCTCAAATCGAGTCACATGGAGGGAAGATCCAATTATCTAAACGTCGGATTCAGGGAGGTAGCCAATGAAACTATGGTACTATTTACATCTGAAGTTACATCAACTTTCATAACCTATATGACTAATTTCTTAAGTTATTCAGTTGCACTTGTACGAAAAAATCTGCCGCATCCGGAAATTATGATTCCATCGCAAACCGTAATTACAGTTGTAGTGCAATAACGAATACTGAATACTTAACGGCGATATACTTGTCTGACTAACATTACCTGGTGAGGAAATTTCGTGAATGTAAATCTTATAAATTAAATCTATATTAATTATATAATATTAAATTAAAAACTCACCAAGAAAAACCGATATCTTCCTCTTATATATTTTTGTTAGGCCACGCGCAGCAATTGTTAGTTGCGCAACCACTTGCTGCGATTGAGTTGCGTTCAGTTTGAGGACAAATCGGCCAAGTTTCAAAAGTAGCCATGGTAGTCACTCAAACAGTCGGCAGAATAAAAACTAACGCATCTTTGAAAGAAGCAAGCATCCATGGCTGTAAGACCCAGTAATCTAAATGTGTACGTACTTAATTTTGTGAGTATCCATAAGAGTTATTACGTTAATGAAAACAATACCAGAATTAAGAGACACACTCCAAAAGTGTAGTACTTTTGCAAAGTTGCATTTGAGGATCTATCGAAACGCGCATTACTACAGTCCCTTGGAATTGGTCCATCTATCGGAGAGTTTTCAAACAAGGCAACAAGATTGCAATCTTCGGTTGACATAGCTTGGAAATAATGCAAAAGTAATCATCGAAATGTTAAAATTTAAAAAGCAAATCCAAGAGTGCATTTCTATGTGCTTGCAAGATGATAGAGAATCCTCCACAGAGGAGATTCGCATATTTCTTTGGGTCAACGCACGGAGCAGAAGAATTTCATGCAAATAGCATCGGAAAACAAAACATTAATGACTCCCAAAGTGAGATTTCTTCCGACGTAGGCTCAAGAGGAACCATTGCATTCTGTGGCTGTAATCGACTACTCACGAATTTCAACAAAAAATGTACATGTATTGTATGTACATCTTTTTAGAGTTTTGAGTACGTAACCTTTCATTAAGAACCACTAGATTTCCTTTACAAATACTAAAAACGATGTTCATTATTAGAATATCCGCTAATTCCGGAAATAAGAATGAATGAATGCCTCGTCTCAAATAAATATTTTCTAATAATGAATATAGCATCATCGTTGATTACTTATGAGGTCGAAAATTAAACATCTGTCTTAAACTTTCATGATTCATTTCATATTTCTATCATTTCAATAATTAAGTACAAATTGTGAATTTATTCTTAGCATTTATTCTTGGCATTCATTCTACCCAAAGTAATTCACAGAAACTTAAAACAGGAGAATTTCTTTCGTACGTGTCATTTTTTATAAAATTATCCTAATTTGTTTTTCTTTTCCTCTCTCTACACCGGAAAATGACTTATTTCATTGGTAGTGCTTTAGCGGGCGTGTCTCAGTGTAAATTCGAGCTGAGTCATGTCCGCAATCGTTACCGTATATCCTAAATCTCAAATAATTCCGCATTTTCACATAGTCTATCATTCATTATTAGCATTAATGTTATGAGGGCCAAAATTCCCACTATTTTCTTAAGGAAAAATGCAAGAAGACGAACTCAACAATAATTTTGGGTCGACATGGGGATGAGTTGCTTGTAATTTTAAAATTAAATATAATACTCATTTTTCTTCTCGTTATTTTGAATCGAAAGGCTACTCCACGAATAGATTAGAAATATTTATTCAATTTCGCTTCTTTTGTAGCTTGTCCCGATTTCACACGGCAAATACTACGTCATTTAGTGTTGCAAAACAATATGTTAACTTTACTACCAAGCATTTCTTACGAAACTTCTTTGACTTTCCCGGGATCAAACTGGAGACCTTTAGATATTAAAACTAGTCCATTATATGTGTGGTTTCTTCATTTAAATATCTTTAAAGGTCATCGTGCAACTATTCATTCTCAAATTGTAGGCAGATGCAGATGTAAGACATCAAAGATGACACAAAAAGCAAGTGACATCTTATTTAACATCAAAATGGTGAAAAACAATGAGCAATAAGAGCTATTAACGCTTCACTTTGCCATCATATATCTACATTTATTTAAGATGTTTGTTACTATCAATATCACCAAGAAAATGACTCGCCTACCCATAAAATGAAGAAAATATACACACAAAAACAAGCGTATAGCAGGAAACAGCGTCCGAAACTCAAACAAAAAACTGAAAGCGTCGAAGCGTGATATCCATTAGAGAGAAGGAAGCTCTTTTTTCTGCAGCAATTAGAGGGATTCTTGTGATTGATCCTTCTGATTGGTGGGAATGATGAGCGCAACGATCATTGAATTTCTTCCTTTTCAATGAAGCAGAGAACGGCTGATTAATCCTATTTCACGGGGATTATT
Organism: Pachydiplax longipennis; assembly: GCA_036926295.1. Lineage (NCBI taxonomy): Eukaryota > Metazoa > Arthropoda > Insecta > Odonata > Libellulidae > Pachydiplax > Pachydiplax longipennis. Next base: position 6,672,290 of record JAVFKF010000004.1, read on the forward strand.
CCACACAATCTCTCTATTCATCACACTTATTCGCTCTAAAATTCACTACGACAATTCTCTTTTCTTTTTCCAGCGGAGAAAATGAATCGCTCGTAAAACAGTTTGAAAATCGTGTCAGCGGAATTTATAATAATTTCCATCGATTGAAAGGGTTAAATGATCGATCGCTTAAAAGTGGAGCATCTAAGGGTTATAAAATTCGATAGCTATATCAAGATTGAAGGAAAAGAAAACATTTTTGAATTGTAGGAGAATTCCCTATATCGAACTTGCCATTAATTTGATACTATCATCAACATATTAGAGAATTCTAAAAAATTCACCTCTTTTTCAATTTATTTCGCTAATTAATATTCTGCTGTCTTATTCCTCTTGAGAAGTTTCATATGATTAACTTCTATAGCAAACAAAATCGAATGGACGAACGATTAACGACAAAATATCTTTCGATAATTGATATTTATTTTACGAATGCCTCAAATCCTTCATTCAGCTATATGAAAAACGAAAATATCCTCTTAAGTGCTTATTGATTAATAAAACAGTGGCGGCCTAAAACAGAGTGGGCCGAACTCAGTGTGTTCAGAATATCTATGTAAAGTTTTCTTCCGTTCTCTTTGCTATTTTTGGAATTACAGTAAACTTCTTGAGATATTTAGAAGTGCAAAGCTTTCTCTCGTAGTTGGATGGAAACGGGGAATTGATGGTGAAGACTCCTATAGCGGAGACAACTTATCAGTACGACTTCGATATTTTGTGCTCTGATGGTTTTTATCTTGTACAGATTCCTTTTAGATATTCCTGATTATTTATTATTCCTGATTCCTTTTAGATATTCCTGATTATCTTCAATTACAGAAAAAATACAACGGAATTAATTCGTGACCCCTTGGATTCGAGTCCCAAGACAAATGCCTTATTTGTCTACTGTATAGCTTCCCGCGGATATTATAACATTAACAAGCATTGGTATTTTCATCTGCGCTCATCGCTTGTAAACTATGCTGATGAAAATACGCAAATAATTTCAAATAGAAACTAAAATTTTCGTAGCTATGGCTTTTATTGGCAAGAAATATTGTTTTGCATTATAAGCAAAGTGTTGTATACGTACATAGAAGTAAAATAGATACTTATTATTTTTCCTACTGTAACATTTTCAATGTATAATTCGTGAAGACGTCTAGCACGTGTGCGTCCTCAATTCGATTGTAAGCGTTGGTTTTGGACGAAATTTATAAACCAAAGAGAATATAAGATAAATAAGGTTCTCAGCAACGTGTCATTTTAGGAGTTTTACAGGAATTTAGATCAAAGGTACTTAAGATCTGTTTGCAAATGATTCGTTGCCGAAGAAACGTTAAAGGTGAGAGGAGAGGATTCAATAATTAATAGAGAATATTTATTTTAAGAATGATTCTTGTGCGCAAGGTAATATTTTGGTGATAAAAAGTGAAGCGAGCCATGCGTGAGCGCAATGCGCCACAATGACGTCAGCTCCGGCACATCGATCGTCTTTTAAGAGGAATCATCGCTTACTTAATCGATCTATTGAATTTCTGCTCATTCCGATCCCAAATCAAACACATATCACATTCACCGATATATTACACACTTACTAGTGGATTCACCCGTAAAAAATGACGGAACTAATTTTAATTACAAAAACGTACCGATTTTAAAACGTACATCCGATGCTTCCGAATAATTAAAAATAGCATTATTCAATTTTAAATATCCATCATGATAGAAACTGGGACTATAAGTCCCTAAAACTTAACACGATAAAATTTCAATTAACCTAATGCAATTCATACCACAGAATCCTCTCTCTATGTACTACATTTAACTTACGACGATTATTGTATAAGATATTATAATCCATATTCCGTTTCTTTCTTTCAAAAAAGAGAAGGTAAACCCATTCGATTGCTAAAATCTCATATTTGTAAGCTCATCTTTATGGTTATGCTGAAGAAATTGGAAACAAAGCTAAAGGCCGGTGGTAGCAAATAAATGACGCAACAGCGATCAGCTGTGTGAATGTCTGAAATGTAAATGTGCATAAGACGATATTTATGTATTAGACATTATGAATATCGCCCTCAAGAGGTGTCGATTGACTATTGCAACGAGCACATTGTAAAGAAATAATGATTTCCTAAAGCAGACTCTGTACTTGTACTTGTTGTGCTTATGTCATTTTAAATTTCTGCAATGAGAAATAAATTGGCGATGAATCACCTCATGAAAGTTTTAATAAAATTTATAATTGGACAATATAGTAATTTTTCCAGGACGAAAACTTTATGACTGGTTTAAAATTCTTACCAAGAATATAATACATTCGGGGATTTGAACACTGAATATTCACATGCAACTTAATAGTGTAACGCTGTTTCTTTGTAATTCAAATTTATCCGTCACGAAAAAAACCGCGAATCGCAAAAAGGAACGTTTTCTATAGCTTGGTTTAAATGATTCTTCGGCTCTCCATTTGAGCCAGCGAAAAAGTACCACTAAAAGAATATTGAATTACCTTTAATACGTTGTAAGATTTATTCATATGCGTTGTTACTAAGCTTGGAGTAAATTTACAGGAGGGAATATAATTAAAAATACAATAGCAGTGTAGTCGACTGTGCTCACAGAATTTGGTGTGAGCGCGGCTTAGACTGGAAACATTTACGTGGAAATACCTCAAGAAATCGATAAAATCGAGACTTAACGTTAAGCTAGTATGCGATCATAAAGATATCATCACTGTTATTTCTATCGATGCAGGCATACCATTATCTCGGCGATTCTTTTCAGAATGCGGAGCAAAACACTGATTTCTTATCCTTAAAGGTCCTAGTCATCTTAGAACATGAATTCCAGATTTATAGCTGAATATAACTTAAGAATTAAGTTGCCAAGAATTCAATTTATTTATACTACACCACAATGCTATGGAATACCACCAAGTAAAGGCCCATACCATCGAATTTATTCTGAATATAACTTACTTTTTATTATAATATATATACCTTACTTAATATACCTTACTTAACTTGCGTTTCATACACCGTTAAATAAACTAATACAAAAAAGCATTAACGGCCAAAAATGTATTAAAACCTTGTTGAGTTCAAGCATTTAACACAAGTACTGAGGTTGAGTTCTTTTGCCTGGAAGCTGAGTGAGACGGAGCCATTTTCTTCGATTAGGTGTTATAATTACGTCTTGGAGTGATGAAAGGAAGCAAGAGACACTTAAGAAACATTCAGACATCTCATTTGGATATCCCCTTCTAAGGCTCCATACTGAGATGAAGAAGAAGAGGCCAAGAACCCAAAACTCGATCGCATAGAAAATTCTCTTTTTCAGGCCAATACTTCAATTCAGACAAATTCAGTCTAATATTAGACCATTTCCGTGAAAAAGATCTGTCTACAGCACACGAAGTAGACTGTTAGTAGAAATGTTGATGCATTAAAATGTTTTACAGCCAAAACATGACGACAAGCATCAAATATTCAGATATCCTACTCAGCGTTTAAGAACTGCTACTACAAGCAACTCTTTCTGAAACAATTCTTTTTTGACAGTAGCCAACTCGAGCTAAATCTTTCAAAATGATGAGCTTACTTCATTTTTCTTTGACATAATTACTTTTCGCACCACCTCTCCATATATTCTTCATTTTACTATTTTTTGTTTATTTCATTTATTTATCTATCGATATAATTTTATTTTCATATATATATCATTATATATGTTGCTGACACTTTACTGTGCTCACAGGATCAGGAGTAAGCGCGGCTTTGACTATGATTGATTTATTACACATATATTTGATTTATTTATATATGAAGCAGCAAAAGAAGCAGTAGGATAGAACCCATAAAAATAACAAACCAGAGTGGTGATCGAAAGAAATGAAGGAAGTGCAGTTGAAAATAAAAAGAATGTTTACCTCAAATGGCTACAAACTAAAACCCCTGAAGACCGAACAATATACAGACGATATAGTAGGGAAGTATTAAAGGCTGGTTACTAGATAGAAGAATGAAATGTTGGAAAATAAATATGAATACTTAGCGAAATAATTAGGAGGTACTCGGACGTCTCAGGTCTGGAAAGCGATAAGAAAAGAATTATCCTTGTCGTATGCCATTCTGATACTGCGAGAATGATCAGAGAAATATATGTTAGAGGCGAGGAATGTCGTCTTTTCGTTCGTGGTCACACCAAGTCCCGAATTAAATATGTTTATGTTACAATTTTCTTAATGCTGCCAATTGAAAAAATAAAAAATATTCTTTCTTAGCTCACTTCACGAATGGATTCATTACCTCTTATGAAATTTCGACATTGAACTATTTGAATGTGGGAACAGCGGTTTTTCGAGTACCTTCTGATGACCCCTGTCGATTCATTTTTATTGCGAGCCTAAGTAATTAGGGATTAGATTAGATTAGGGAAATAGATTTATCGTGGATTCACCCACTGAACCACGTCGAAAGGCATATAAGTAGATACCTCAAAATTCCTATAACTGAGCCTCAGACGCTATCAGGAATTAAATAAAGAATGAAAGGAACAGACATTGACAGTGAATATTCCTTAGAGCGACATTATTTAAAGACTGCGGAACGAAATTCGGTGAGTGTCGCAGTTCTTATTTCCACTGCAAATTTGAGGTCCGATTTCTGAAATACATTCAAAGATATTGATTTTAGGTACGTATGTTATACTTTCTCATGAAATGAAACGCAAAGCAGTAAACGAACGTAAAGCATGACGAGGATAGCTGTAGCGACAAAAGTACAGAATTTTGAATCGTATCTAGAATTGTATATAATTTAAAAATATTACATTAAAATGTAATCGACTTAACTTTCAGTACGTTGGAATGCTGCACTGCACATCCGCAAATCTGTAAATTCATGGGTATTGCGATTTTGAAGGGGAGAATCGAACTTCCTACAAAACAGAAACTCTTCCGATTGGATTAATTTGGTTCCGTGATCACTTTCTTCTTCAATTTGGCACGCTTACTGACATTAGGTAACTTTTGTGGATAATTTTGGCACGCGAGCTCGAAAAGATCCGCCCTAGTTGTTGACGCGCTGCTATATTTGAAATAAATAAGGAAAAATCTCCCGGGAAGGCTACAAAACGAGCCAAAACTAATGTCAGATGAAGTACCAATTTCTTGCTTTCTTCGATAATTTAATAATAATATGCGAATACTCAAAGTATCGCATCGACGTGTTATATCAATATTATGTGAAAATGTTGGCGGCACACAGTTTGGAAGACTATGGGTTGCTTGGAAAAAGAGTCTCAATATCGCTTATATAAAGACGTTTCCTTATCATTATTTGTAGTTGTCCCTTTCTCCTTCTTAAGATCCATTTATACACTTGGATTAATCTGTAATTAACATTATTCTCCATTTTAAAATGGATTAATTTCGCAGCATCACGTTTTATTTTATTTAGGTAATATATTCCATCCTTTTTCATATTTACCTTATTAATTAATTTATTGACAGAGTTGAATGATTTATGAATTTACCGTTGTGCGATTGTAATACTTTGTAATTTCGACACAATTTCAATGTATTTATGAACTTCAAATAATAAGATGCACAATTTATTACCTGTACTCGGAATGAATCTTACTGTCAGAAATTCAGAAGTTGTGTCAAAATGCAAGTACTAGAGATCAATTCCGGTGTATAACACTTTCTCATACATGGAAAGGAGAAAAAGGCTAGCAAGATGCACAATGAATCAACCGATTCGCCTGTCCTTCGCAGTCGACTTCTTCTGGCGAATATTTCACTCATCTTTTTTTTGTCAATATGGCCTAAGTATCGAGGAGGACGCATCTTCAAAGAACATACTTTCTCTGTAAGTAAACCAAGTCTTTCATCGAACCTTCTTTATTTCCGGCCTGCGTTTTTCGAGGAACGCTCATCGATTTCTACAAGACACTCTTCGTATCGCCTTACGTTGTATCTTTTCACAAATACAACACTCGTCGTTTTACAATACAACACTACATGTACATACAGCGTACTCAAATCGCTTTCTTCGCTCCTACAGAATAAATTCTAATCGGAAATCAAGGAGAATGAAGGGGACAATCAATTGCAAAGACGATTCCCAGGCCTCGTGTAACCAAAATAACAACAAGGTGTTCAAGAGAACGCGTCAGCCTGAAAACCAAACAAAAGCGAAAATAGCGACATGACTGAGGCTCGAACTCAGGTCTCCCATTATTGAAGCAGGTATTTCGTCAACCTACCAAATTTCTGCCTGGAAATTTGGAGACCTGGGATCGAGTCCCAGTCATGTCACTATTTTCAATTCCGTTTCCCTTATGTTGGGCTTCGCTGATTCTGGGAGGAAGATCAGTGAAAAAGATACTTGGAACAGTCGAATTCATTTACGAAGTGGTCCTGGTGCATGCACCCACTGCCACACGCCGGAAGGACACACATTTAAATACAGAAGTAACGAAATGTTCAATCCTAAGGCCACTTGGAGTGTCGCATTTACACCTGATAAATGCCCACCAACTCTCTTTCTTCCGTCCGAAGATCGTTGGCGTAATCGAATAAGCAAATGAATTTTGTGCGCCACGTCACGCACCGTTGCCAAGTCGCTTCTTCATGTGTCGCAGCGCCGGTTTTCAAATACGTGCTTCACAAAAGGAGACTGTCGTTGCGTTATGCCAATTAAATTTACATATTTTGGGAAGCCTTTAGGCGTGTGGCAGAGCACTTTACTTTCCTAATCGATCACTTTTGACTTAGACGAAAATATTAATACTCGAATCGATCGGTTCTAGTATTTATTTTCATGATTTTTCTTGCTGTATCAAAACGACCTAAGTAGCAAGGAGGACGCATAGTATCTGCCATGTCTTCAAAGAAAGTACTCCTTCTGAATTAAGTAAATTGATTCTTGTATTCTTACTTCTGCAGATTCCCATCCTGCCTCCTGAAGCTTCCGAGTAGCGCTCATAATCCTTTACAAAACGTATTTCTAATCAAAGTACCGTATAGCGTCGACACTCGATTTTTATTAAAATGTGCCTCATGAAATTTTGGTCCTGCCACCATATATACGATCATTGGAATATTTTTCATTTGTTTTTCGGTTAAGGATGGATTATCTTTAGTTTACTTTCGTCTTGTTTTGTTCATGGCTGTGATGATATGAGTGATTGATCTCCTTATGCTCTGTCCCTTCTTTTTCCATGGGCCCAGTGCGTAATCCTCTTGCCTCTTGATTCTGAGAGAAGGAAGTAGTCGAGAGATTATTACTGCGCCGAAATAAATTTTCAAATCAGAGTTTGGCCTTGAATTAGCGATATTTTTAGGAGAGAAAACTGAACGTATTGATAATATCAAACCCGTATTCTCAGGGAAAATAAGGCTGATTGAAAGATAAGGAAGGCCATCAATATTCGATAGAATATCATCTATTAAAAATATATAGAATGTATTCTTCTACTTGCTAGAATGTTATTTCATTCCCTTAAGGTTAATGTGATTTATTATTGCGTTAATGTGAGAGTTGTGATCATTTCCTGAATTTCAGACGAGGATCATTCCAAAAGAATTGCGATTCAAGAGTAGTTACTTCTATTCCCATCAAAATATAATCCATTCACAGAAACGAAGTCTACTTTTCTACTAAATGCCCCCTTATCTAGAATCACCCATAAATAGAGAGCAGTATTGATTTTATTCCATGAAACTTGTCTCTCTTTGAGTAGAAAAATTAAAATCGCATTCCAGACAACAGAAACACTCCTTTCCAAACCGCACGACAAATCAAAGAAGTGCGACGAAACCTCGTTCTAAAAGTCAGGACTTTTCTGTGGAATTGCACAAAATGATTTTCTTCTTTAAAAAAAGGAATATTAAAATATTGCGGACTCGAGTCATTGCTGGAGAAGAGATAATATAATTGAATTCTTATAATACGCCTAAGACACCTTATACTGAGAGAGGAAAAGAGTAAATCCTCTGTCCTGATGTAAAATTAATCTCTCCTCATTTAATTTTTCTACTTGTCTGTATTTTGTCTATCACTATGCAATAAGGGTTGACTAATTAAAAGTTTAGGACAATATCGGTATCCTGAAGATACTTCATAGGTACTTGATAGATGGAAGATACTTCACCGTCACTTCAAAAGTACTTCTCATCTTTGCAATTTTTTCCTTTTTGCATTTAATTTTCAAATCAATGCCTCTTTCCTATTCATTTAACGTACGCAGAGGGAACTTCTTAATTTTTCCTTCAACTTCGGATGGAACGGTAAGATTAGAATTTTGAGGGGATCTTTTAATAAAATTTTCTTTCGTTCGTCCTCGAATATTGCTGTTGTATTTGAGAATCACAGGGTTGTCCAAAATAAAGTGGCTGCTTTGTTACTGCGGAGATAACATTTCAAGAGCACCGTTTTGGCTATGATATATCCCAGGAAAGGAGATAAGATTACCGGCGGAAGCTTTTCGAAAAATTTATCAGTACAGAACTCGTCATCAACGTATGCAGTTCTTTTTTATCTAAGTTAAGAAAAGTCGCAAAGTACAGGCGAGAGAATAATTGCTACGATGTTCGGTGGACCATTAGAGCAGCTTTCTTTCTTTCACGTTAATGCACACCCAAGCCAATGCTGGCTTTCAGGGTGAGTATGAAATGCTATCAAAGTTTGTATTCTACTTCAATGAATCACAAAGATTTTTACAACAGGATTGTGATAAAATCATCCCTCAGATACGTTGGAAAACTATGCGATGAAAATTACTCTAATTCAGTATTTTATACATATTTGTCAAATCTAATAATAATAATTATAATTTAACAGTTACAATAATGATAATTTAACAGTTACAAACCAAATGATAGCAAGAAATGGGGCAGGGGGCAGCATTACGATGATCTGGCGTGTGCTGATCCTAATTTTATTGAGCAAGTAAATCGCAATGTAATTTTGAAATAAGGAAAATATTCTTAACTTCAATTACCGAGATTGGAGATGGAAGTAATCGAACTCTCAAACATTCCCAAGGAAATATAGATATGAAAAATGTTCCACTGGATCGGAAATCGAGCCTGGGTCTCCTAATTTAACTGTAATATGAAGCATATATATAGACACACACACACTAGTACTACTACTAAATTATACTTAGTAAGGAATATGTTTCTGTTAGATTTTATTGTAAAAAAGTAATGATATCTATACTTAATTTTGTGTAAAATGAGGCATATTTTCATGATATGTTATCATCGATATCTTTAAAGATTATTGGATGGGATACATTAGAAGAATAAAGAAAAATAAATATATTAGGCTGCATTTAGAATATAATTGCAGGTACTGATGGGTAGGATGGTTTTAAGATTTCAATCGAGAAACCGGAATTCCTCGGAAAAGGTCATGAATTTAAAATTAAACCTCGAACATATCTAAATATTATTTCTCATTAGAGGTATTTATGAGTGGAATAAGTTACCTGCATCACTCTTAAGGCCCTTGCCTGAAAATAAAAAATCTTTCAAAAAGAAATTTTATAACATTTTATAGCAATGTTGTGCAACGCTGTGTAATTTAGGGACCTATGGAAAAATAAGGGGTCGCATGACAGGGTGATGTACGGTGGGGTTCTATCCCATGACTGCTACGGTAGCCGAGGCCTGTCATGAACCCCGAAAAGTCCAGTAAAAACAGTTACAAATAATGTTATAATTTCATGTTATTTATTCGTAAGGTAAATATAATATATATATGGGATCATTCTGTGGGAATTGTATGCTTATTAAGTATGTATTTTATGTTAATTATGCTTATCATTAATATGTATGTATGTAGGTATAAAACACTGTCACCAGGCTTACAGCTTACCTACAGTTTGTGTAATAATAGTAATAATAATAATAATTTGGTATTTATACAATAATAAGATGTGGAATACGTAAGATGGTGTTTTGCAGTTATCATGATTGCATTATCATTTTGTATGACGAGATATCAATTCAATTTCTGTGTTACTTTTAATAGAACGTGAATGTTGTTATGAATATTATTGTTTTACCACAATTAGATCAAAAGGATGTCTTCCTTTTTTATTCCTGAATGTTCGTGGACTTTTATCACGGCTTTAAACTAAGACAGATATAGCCAGTTGTGTGTAAATGTAAGATAATTTTAGTTCGTTGAGAGAGTACATCACTGTAAACATAAGAAATTTCATCTACTTTTGAGCGAAATTTGTCTTTTGAATCGCCTCCTGTTCGATGGTGATATTGACGCTTTTTAACCAGTGCTTTCATATGAGCCTACGTATTGCTATTATAGACTTTCTGCCGCGATCCACTTAGAAAAACAAAATTAGAAATAGAAAATATTATTAATAATAGTCGTATTTTCGAGAATTATTTCATATTCTTTTAATCCTATGGAAATCGATAGTAGAATCATAGTGAAACAATTTAAGTAATAAAATTATTCGAAAAGGTAAAAGTCTTCAGGATAACAAGTCGCAAGATATGACGACGGAAGCTGAGAGATTAAAGCGTTGCAAACAGATAATCACTAAAGCAGATTCCGTCCAACAGTCATTAGATGGATAAATAGATGAATGTGGTTAACATATGAAGTTCTTCATTGCGGTCATTCTTCTTAATGACATACATTTCTCCAGATGCGGGCGTCTTCGATTTTTAAGTCTTTAATTAATAAAATGACTTTATTAGAGCGAGATTTGGACTGGTAAGTCTTTTCTAGCATCTAACCCTTAGTCTTATGAAAGAAAGAGATATACTGGAAAAACAGCTTCGTGGTCATAAAAGCCTAAGTTAGCAAGTATTAATTTATACGCCATTGCAGGAAAGCCCATGTGGAAAGTGAAAAACCTGCGATAGTTAACTTTATTTTCAAGAGAAGTCAGGTACAGATATTGATAATTAAATTTAAGGTTAACATTTTCACATCAATAGCCAATTTCATCTTTTGAGGGCAGTTGATTCGCGATTAATTGATCAAATTATTGTTGCCACATTCGTATTTCTCTACACTCTCTGACGTATTCTGTAATGCGATATATACGAATGGCTGTGGAAATACAATAATTTGATTTGTGAGTTGCAAATTCACGTCAAAAGAGGACGATAATGATTGGCATGTTTTTTTTCATTCTCTTTCCGTCTTTTCATTCCAATGACTATTATCAATTCATTAGAATTCTCTGTTAGTTATGACGTCATGTCAAACGATACGCTTGTCCTTCCGTGCCATCGGCTATCCATCCTCTTTTAAAAATGATTCACACCAACTGAAACACTTTCTTCACTTGCATAAATAGGCTTTGTTTAGTAGAATTTGTTTAGTGAATTTGGTGCAATTCTTCTCCTTGTGTCGCTCAGTTTTCGTTCCAAGAAACCAGAACTCGACCTGCTGACTTCAAATCTTCGCTTAGAATTCGCAAGAAAGTAGAAAACGTTGATATTGCATGTTTTTTTGCGAGAATACAGCAATTTTTATTCTATTCTGCCACAAAATATTCCGCTTGAGTCCAGATAAGGGTTCAAATTATTCGTTGAGAAAGTATGAAATGAGAAAATGTTCACAAGCTTTGAAAAGTAACATTGGTCTTCGTAAATAAAATACAAAGCTTAATTCTCTTTGATGCAAATCAAACCCTCGAGTAAATGTGAATATTGTGTATCCTTAGCGATAGTGAAATATTGATTTTGAAATATAATATTTCCAAAACGTACGAATAGTTCGTTGATAGTAGTGAATAATGTATTCGAGGAAAAGTTTAGCTCGAGATTTCTCATCATAATTGAGCAAATATTTTTATTTACTCGCGAAGTAGAAGAGGCAAAGAATGGGTGTAGATATAAAAATTGGAATAAATAAATCACTTCAATTTAACATCTCATCTTACGTGCATCTTTTCAAGAAATTATTCTAATTGTAGATAATTTGGTTTTCAGAGTGCAATCTTTTTAATAGTATCCGATTGGCCTAAGCCGCAATCATATCCAACGGGAAAGCACTTTTGCAATAGATTTATCACACTCTGCAAACACTCTGAGAGTTTTATTTAAAGGAAGATTTCTATCCAAAATTCTATATTCCGTCGAAGAAAATGATTGCGTATCTTAGTTTACTTAAAAACTTAATCTCAAGAACATAAATCCCATTTATAAAAACAACATGAAATCTATCTTCATAGATTCCATTCGTTTGATAACTGTTAGCGGCACTAGAAGATGGGAAAATGCAATAATGAGGATTCATTTATAATATTCAAGGGAACATACATCGTCTCACATTCATAAGAACTTTTTCTATTGACTACTAATACTTTTAATTCTTAATCTATTATAATATTGGGATGTTTTTGTAGTATGTAATATTAATTATGTAAATGAACTATCAGTAAATAGATTTCCGCAGGTATTTCACACCCCCTTTCTTTGAATTTTCCTGCTGCGGATCTTTTTCCTAAGATAATAGCTTATTTTTTAAACATATAATCTTTTTAAAGTTTTCCACTCTATTTTTATTTATACATACATTATCTATGTTTTTAACAATGTTATTGACCATAGGTTAGATGGAAGAAAAGACATTTTAGTCTCAATCTCGCCTTTGTAAAACCTTCAAGACAATATATGTGATGGATTTGAATCAGTTGCGCAATGTTTAATCGGTGATAAACGGAAATCAATATCCAGTGCCTTTCGTATTGCTCACATCATCGGACGGGCAATCATTCTAACTATCAACTGATTTAATTATGTTCTTTAGAAAAATATAGAAGATATATAAGAAGAAATGTACAGCTATAAATAACTAAGGACTATATAAATATAGAAGACATAACTTAAGATCTCTAAGATCGCTTAGAAGCGTTAATTTCACAAATCGAAGGCCAATAGGAGTGGCGTTCCAGTGACCGCCTATGGGGACTCCAAGAATACATTGACATTCTCAAACCAACTGAGCTAATAATAGGCCGTAACTTTCTCCTCTGCTTAGGTAAAGATGATTTCTAACTGACCTCGGAATGACGACTTAAGTAATTTTATTGCACTTTCACTACTTTTGGTCCAATTTCTTCATCCTGTTACTGATTTTCAGCTTCTTCATACCACATCTTCAAGTTCAATTGATAAGTTCACCTATTTTATCAGTTTATTAAAGAAGGGGGTAAATCTCATCCCGAAAATTCGAAAAGACAATATTATTATTATCGCAATTCAAATATCTTATTTCAACGTCTTTAAAAGACAGTTAAAGTTAAGCTAAAGTTATCTCGTTCGTGCTCAAAATACCGCAGCAAAATCAACAAAACGCTTATTTTTTAAAAGTCATCTTCTTAAAATATTTCTAGTGAATTATCGATTTAAATGTACTGAATTCATGTATGCGCAACTCTTTATTAAAACTCGCTTTTAAAATCTAATCTCCTAGATTATTTTCTAAACACAATATCACCATTAAATACAAATTTCTCCATGGAATATATTTCTCTGATCGCCGCAGAAAGACAAAGAGTAGAGTGATTCTTCAGTTTTGTAATTTCCATTCTTTTTGCATTCAGTGTGAATCAGCACACTTATTAGAAAACTGGATGATCGAGGGTTCGTCAAGAAGTCGAAACTCAGACTGCACTTGAGATTTTTAGAATGAAGTCCCGATTCAAGCCATAAACAAATTTGAAGCGTTTCACTACGTGAAGGTGTTTAGAAGCATTGTTTTGACGTTAGGGCCTCCGGATTGACGAGAGGATAATGCGTTCGAAAGTGGTATCGGGTTCGATTCCGGGTGGGAACTCACGTGCGAAATGACCCTAGATATATCGAAGCCCACATTTTTCAATAGATCTAAGCTTTATATTAACACGGGAATAAGGGCTTCTTAGAAGAAAGGAAGCGTGGCGAACCAAACCAGCATAACTTTCAATTGGTGGCCCTCAGTACAAGATTGACACTGACCGAGGCGTCAACAAGATGGGGGCCGAATTCTACCCCACTCTTCTTCCCACGTATATTTATCGCTCTAAATCAATATTCTTGTCATGTTACAATGATTCTTGACCATATTCAGGCTATTTGTATAACTCCCAATAGCTTTATCGTTTTCCGGATTCATCCCTCATCTTGATGCAGTTAGGAATCATCCACACAGCAAAAGGGAACACAATCTAAAGCTGTCTTTATGAGTAGTGAAGGTCGATGTCATGTCCCCACTTGTAATTCGATTATGAATTTTCATGAGTTTATGCCGATTTAGCTGAACCCTATGTGAAAGGATAATCCACAATTACTGAGAGATGGCAGTATTATTTTTCCAACGAGTAGCCATTTATGTAAATGAAATAAGTAATTGTTTCGATTTCTTTCTAAAATAATGATTAAGACCTGCATTAAACAAACATTTTTTTCTGTACTAGTAGAATTGGTAACTTTCGAAGATTCCTCTCCCTTTTGGAAATTTCTCACATTTGGATAATCACAAAAGAGATATTACGAACAAAATATCGAAATGTGGGGTGGAGAAATTAAAATTACACTGAATCATTTTGTGAAATACATATTTAACTATAATAAATTGAACAAATCTGATTCGAAAAAGTATGATATGTTTGTATATCTATTCGCCTAAAACTCGAGAACCAAAAGTTGTACGACTTGCATACTTTAGATAACGTTAAATGTACTCCCTGCGCAGATAATAGGCTACTTTTCATTTACCTACGTGTCCCTAGTTCGATACCAGACAAGTAAAAGCGTTCTCATAAGAAATACACGCAAACTTCACTTTTATCGGTTGCAGGATACATTTCTTTGCAAAATCTGAAATAACAATCGTAAGAAATCGAGACAAGCACCAAAAGAAAAAATCTTTATCGAGCCGAAATTCTGAGAATTTTGATGAAATAAGCGAAGATTCTGTGAAATTTTGAGACTTTAAACAAGCAGTCCTCTTGACGCCTAATTCGATTGTTGAGCCGATCTTATCCGTAAGAATACACCGGAAATTCAGGTCCACATTAAACTAATGGTTAAACTGAATGATAGGATTACATTGAGGAATTCATCCAGATAGCACATTAATCCTTAAATTTTAAAAATGAGTCATAACAACTTCAAAGACGCAATTAATATGGCAGATAGAATTTTTTTGTTTCATGTTGAGAATCAACTATTCAGCTAGTGTTTATTAATAATCACCATCGTGTCTATCCATCCGATGTCAGTAATTCCCATACGAAATACACGTAAGAACTTTTTGAACATGAAATAGAATGAAGAAATTAAGAGATTCATTAAGTAACCCAGCACATATTTTAATATTTTTCGATTATAGACGACTCGAAAAATCTCCCATAAGAAATTTACGTTAAGCTAATTTTGATAAATTGAATACTTTTTTCCTTTACAGAATTAAATTTAAAATAATGGTACTACGAAAGTGAAACCAGAACCGAAATATCGGAAATAGAATAAAGATTCTTGTTTGGGACGTGGAATATTCTTCTCAATTTTAAATGGCGAGATTTAGGGCCGAAAGAGAATAATTTGTATAATTTTGTGGCTTAAAATTAAACAATGCGAAAACATTCTGATAGAGGAAGAAGAGAGTTATATGAAAAGAGGCGTTAAGGGGGGTCAAGAGTTGAGACATCATTTATTTAGATAAACATGTCCACACCATTTCTTTCGTTCAATTGATATTTGGGTAATACGTATTTTGACATTCATTAGATTCAAAAAGAGTAGAAAATTTTTTAAAGACCCAGGCCACTTAAGTTAAACAATAATAACGCTGATGACTTTATATCAACGAATCATAAAAGTCTTGCGAGACCATGCTTAAAATTAACAATTGAAATAACTAGAAAAGCAAACAGCTCTGAGCAGGGAGGGAGTTCGACCAAATAAACCGGAGAAGTTTCCGGGCGGAAACCTGAGAAGTGACAAACCTTCTGAGCAACTCCGGGTACCCGGACTAGGTATCAAAAAGATATTTGTTAATTCATAAGAAAGTAATTTATTTGTCGAAAAAAGATATCAGTATGCCTAACGGACGTATGAATCGATTTCTTAATTCAAAATAGCGTATCCTATTTCTGTACTACGAGTACTTCTGTAACGCATAAAATTCCTAATCACGAATGACCGGTTTAAATTTCTCGATGGGTTTTGGCCCTCATTTTGCGACATAGTGTTACATAAGTTGCTTTAAGCACGAGTACTCTTTGTTGCGAGCAAATGAGCCATTCTCGGGCATGTTTAAGAGTGGCGTGGGATCGGTAGAAAAAAGCGCCATCCAGAGGGGAAGGGAGTGGAGGCAGCGGAGGAGAAGCAGTCAGTCCGTCCAAGGCAGCCTTCGAGAGAGCGTCAGTGACTACCAATAGTTTCCCCTGTGTTCTTCCGTGCGTGCTGGAGAGGCGCGTGTGCGTGTATTTTCCGGACGAGGGTGTGGCCGCCGCTTCGGAAGTGTTTTTAGTAGGGCCGACGCTTCTTTCGAGTCAGGTGAGGAAATAAAGCAAATGTAATTTCCATTTGGCGTCTTCCACTGGAAATAGTCCTCTACCGCCACGTATTCCTCCGTTGGAGTTGCGCAGTGGAAAAATCTCTTTTCTGCTCGTCGTAGGCGAACGACGCTCTCTTTAAGGGTAAAAACCCTTGAGTCGACCGCCCCCGTGTATCCACAAGTGGCATCTGGGAGGGGTCAAGGTGGTGTCCACGTCAGTCGGCCAGCTGGTGGCTGCAGCCTCGCCCTACTGCCACGTGGGAGAAGCGCCTTAGCAACGGACAGCGCCCTCTTCCACGCGCCTTTTGCTCTCTGTAGGCCGATCGTGCATTCCCCCGTGACTTATGATGTGTGTCCGCCATGTTGAAAGGGAAAGGGCTTGTGTGTTATCATTTCGTGATAATTGGGTTGTGGGCCAGTCCGACGGATTACCTTCCATTCCACTCCTAAGTCCATTTTTAGAAAGCGGAAATATTTCTTTCCGGCTTACATAACGGTATCACTCTTATGCATTAAATTGAGATAGAATTACATAACTCTAAGAAAGTTTGATGCAAATGCAAGTGAAATTTCTTCTCTTTGGGTTCTGCCTTCGTTATCGCTCCCAATCATGCTTGATTTCTCATTCGCAATGTGTTTAATGCTCTGGGAAGGAAACGATAATTCTTACTCATTTTTAATTACATGCTGATAGAAAAAATAATCTCTGATTTCTAAATATGTTCACGTATGTATCTACGTAATACTGTTTACTAGTTACCTGTCGCGCGCGAGTATTCCTTAGAAGTTTCTTCGATTGATAATTGCTCAATTGATAATCACTCT
Source organism: Pachydiplax longipennis (assembly GCA_036926295.1). Taxonomy (NCBI): domain Eukaryota; kingdom Metazoa; phylum Arthropoda; class Insecta; order Odonata; family Libellulidae; genus Pachydiplax; species Pachydiplax longipennis. The sequence continues at coordinate 6,689,686 of JAVFKF010000004.1, forward strand.
CTGCTCTCGAAGTTTCTACAGAATTATTCCTATTTTTTAAATTATGGGTGAAATTTCATTTGAGAATTTTCTTATCGCTCGTGAAAATTAGCCAAGACTAGAAAGTAGTTTCTGGTACTCGAAATTGCCTTGTTTACCACCGTTTTAATAACTTAGCGGCGAGTGAGCTTCATTTCGACCGGCAGTGCTATTTATAGTAGATTCGTGCAGCTCGCGGGGGCCGCCCCAAGCCCTACGACACCGAATTTCCAGCGCTAATCAACAGAAAGGATAGTTGTGTGCATTTACAGTCCACGTTTACATGGATGATCTCTCGTTAGGGCGACCATGAGTACTCATGGCGATTTTCCATCGTTACCCGGACCCTGATGTTCCAATTAAGGCGGAATAGGCAGAAGCGCTTTCTAACTGCTTCTTTTAGACGTCTGTTAGCCGTTAGTTAGGTGATTTACAGCTCGGAGGCGAGAAAAAGGTACGCGGACTGGTCTCAATTGCTTAAAGTCGTATTATCTTCATATCCACCGGTTAAGCGGAAATTAAATAGTTAAGTAGAAAGTCGAATAGTTAAGCGGAAGTTAAAAAAGCTTATCGCGGCCGCGTAGGAACTCATTTCAAAACTTCGAAAATATTTTTCTCTTCAACGGTCTTGGATTGTTCCTAAAATAAAATCCGACTCTGGTGGAGGAAGAATAAAAAAAACAGTTGAGATAGCAATGCGTCGCGAACGAATCTGTCATCGGTTCCCCACTCTTCTGCGATGCTCGCTTCTTTTGTTTTTTTTTTCCATCTCTTATCGGCGGCTATTGCGCATCTCTCTGCCGTCAGATCTTTTTGTACATCGGGGGTCGAACTGTGGATAGTCAGAGGAACTCGTGGCAAACGCCATCCGGATATCCGGCTGCAACACCAAGAGCCATCGTCGGCGATAAGGAAGGGTGGGCTATCTAGAAAGGGGCACCCGCCCTACGACCTTTGTGTCTGGCCACCCGCTATCTCTCTCCAACTCTTTAATCTGAGGAAGCAAATTCCGTGACCCGGGGGACTGCGTGCTCGGGGACGCAGTGCGTTCTCCGGAGTCATCCACGCCACACCTCCCGGTAACTATCCTACTTATTCTATCGTAGTCTCATTCTCGGATATTAAGCGTTGTCTAAGGGCTATTTGCTCAATACATTGCCTCCTTACTTCGCTTTTAGTATAGCTTGTGATAAACTTCTTTATCCGAATCCATGCAGTATCTTTCGGTTGAACATTTTTGGTTGTCCTTGCCGAGTTTCTTTCGCGTCCATGTAGTCTGTCGCGTCCATGTAGTAAACGGCTGTCATTATTTTGTAGAGATTTTCTATCGGAATTGAAGTAGTTTCATGGAATGTATTCTACGCAGTTTGTAGTTGTGAAATTATGCTTTAGGGTTATATTTCGCAGTTTCAGTTGATCTTAAATAATGCCAACACATATTTTTCAAGAACACTCTTTGCTATTCCGTTATACTCATTACATATTGCTTCCCCGAAATTTGCCTTGCATTGTCGGAGTAAATGTAGTAAAAGTACGCTCAATGGGTTTATTTCTTGCTTGTTTCCAGACCAACAAACCGGTTTTAACCTTCTCCTTATCACAGGAAGTCAATGGGAGTTAAATTAAATCAGCCCTTAATCGGTGTAACGGAATTCAGTTATGAGGTGGGCGTATTCAAGCCGTAATCATTAAAATTTCAAAATAAGGACTGCTCTATCGAATGTGTTGAGACACGTATTCTACTTCTTATTGCCACGTGGCCGAGCGACGCCACTCCTCTCTGCTTTCAATATATTTTAAAGAGGTTAACTTTAATGAGAAATGAGCATAAGATCCTCTCTGTCCTCCGCTCTGTACATTTCCGCATGTTTCGCGGATTATGCTCGACGGCAGATGAAAAAGATCTTTCCGCTTTCTTCTAAAAGAACATTTGGCTGCTTTCGCACATGTTCGTGTACGGTTGGGCATTTCAGAATTGGAAATGAAATACGTATGTGCTTATGCTCAAGAATTTATTTTGCATCCATGAATATTTTCTGTGTCTAGCGATTAATGAAACGGTTCGGAATGGCATTTTAGGCTGTATTACGTAACCGATCGGGGACTATTTGGTTTGAATTCTATGTAATCTATGATTGCATAGTGCAGCAATATTTATGAGAAAGGAAATACGTGATGTGTTTGTGTAATTCAAAGGGACGACGCGGGAGTGGGCGGAGTATCGCCATCTTGTGATCTGCTGAAGGAGCGTCTGTTCACATCTTACCGGGCAGCATTAGATTCAAACTGAAACTTCTAATACTGTCAGGTAAAGATGTCGTCCGGGCTCCTGCTTCTACGATCGCTTTACATAAGTTCGTCGAGAGAGGAATTCTTCAAAACCGGAGGAACTGCCGCTGAACGGTCCTCCACGTACGCCCAATGCTTTCAAAGTGTGACGTAAGTAGTTTTCTATCTGAGCGAATCATTTTTTTTTCTGTTTTACTTTTGTGTTTGCCGTGATACTGGATTTACGATATTGCCTTTCTAACGTAACCTGCGACTGTAAGGAAAACGCGTTTTCTATGATCTTGCTGACACGTCTTCGATGGCAAATTGCTTTTTCTGATCAAGATAGCAATCTCGAACCATTTTATGACTATACATTGCGGATTTTATTGTTAATTATTAAGATATAGCGATTGTAGGTTAATGCCCATTAGTTTTCCATACGTAATGCTAACCTTATCTTGCTAGGATCATCAATATATTTGTACGACTCAATGGTTATATTTAATTCACCCATTGAGTATTTATCCTATATAAGACAACCCGAAATTCTAAAATTTAATCGTAGGCAGCATAATTGCAATGTAAAGAGCATGCCTCTTAGTTTTGTTGGAAGTTCAATATCCAAAATGAGAATCTGTATAAAAATCCCTCAATGAATTTGGCTAATTATTTCGAAACACAAACATCGGTCGATTTGCATCTTTTTCTTTTTAAAACCTTTGTCTCATTTGCCAGAAAACTTCTTTCGATCGCGAGCCCGAAGGGAAATGAGTGAGAAATAATTTGAATTCAAGTTTGTTTCTCTTACGTTAAGACTTTTTAGGCCTTAATTTTTGGTAGATAAGTAAAATGGTGTCCTATGTTAGAAGGAAAGTCAATCACTTAAGTAATTTTACATAAATATATTTTAAAGCATGAATGCGTAAAACAGTGGAATTGACGGTGTTGTGAGGTCTAATGCTTGTAAAAGTATTCATTCCACGTAAATCACAAATAAATTATGTTTCACGAAACTTTCTTTAGTTTTGTCGATCTTAGAAACTGTAAGTGGTCTAGATTTAGCAAATTTAACGCATAATCTAAGCTTTGGAGCATAATAAAATGCATGAATTAAATTGAATGTGAGGCTGTGTATCACCCAAGGGTGCTGAAAAGTATTGGTATTTCACTTATTTACCACGATCTATTTTCGTATGAAAGATTTTCGTTGTGACTTACTGACGACTTAAGATGTTCGTAAATTTATTCAAATATTTAGGAAACAATTCAGAACTGGATGGTACATGTAGCAAGCAAAACCCTTTCTAGCACTTAAGACGTGTCGTGCTTGACATTATGGGCATACTTTGCGAATGTTTCAAAACTTCACTCAATCGCTACGAATCTATAATAATATTTTCATTTCAAATTCCACACGAAACGCCTTTTCCGTTGCATCAGCAGTTTCGAAGAACGACCGATTTCCATTGGAAGAAACCATTTCTGACTTACATAAAAGCGCTCCTTTGACACTTCCGGGTTTCTGGTTAATCTCTGACGCACTCTGCGGGCATTATTTGCTACAGAAAAAATTTCAGCTTATTTTAAGTATCACGTCATCTCTGAACAGAAAAATGAAATACCTTTGCACGACATTGAGTCCCATTTAATACATTCACGGCAGTGTTAAATACAGTAAAACCTTAATAAGATGCTTTTCAGCGAACTGCTTTATGTGAAATGATTGGAAAGATATTGTCCTTTTTCCACGGGTTTATTTGTTGAAAGACGACCGATTTCGACGAGTAATCGTCATCTTCTATTCCAGAATCCGTTCATTAAATAAACCCGTGGAAAAAGGACAATCTTTCCACTCATCTCACATGATGGGATTCCAGCTTATATCGCCGTGAATGCGTTATAACAGGGTTAGTATCAATTCTGATTTCTTTTACTTCTAGAAAACAAAATGGGTGGGTTCTTTGGTTCTTTAATTCGTAAATAAATTCTTTGCCTTAGGAACGAAAAGGAATTTTCTTCAGTTTGATTAACTTGTCACAGCTGTAGCGAGTCCGTTGACTGTGTCGCCTTGTTGTTTCACTTTTAGGTCTTCCTTGGTTACTTCTCATTTCACTCTTCATAATGAAGCATCAGATATACAAATGGAATGATTTAAACAACTTTCACTCTTAACGGAATACTGAAAGCGCAGTGCATCACGCCGACTGATAAGCGGAATTGTATCATTATCATAGTGTGTGTGTGACCGCATCTTAACTTGGTTTTACTCTGTGTTTGTTTTCCTCCATCATGAATAATGAAGCGAGAGAGACAGAAAACGTCAAGGATGAACATTATAGGATACGACATGAAAACTTAAGATTGATGTGATGGGTCCTAACGTATATTATTCACTTCGCATTTTCCTATTTATTATTCTCTGCGAATGGATTTTTATGCATAGAATGAAGGGATTTATTTAGCGATCGAGGTTAATGCTTAACTGTCCACCGAACTTGGAGTGCAAACGGTAGCACGAGGCATCGAAAAACGGCATTTCAAAAATGAAACACTGTCATTATCACGAAGTTCGTTCAAAGCCATGGGGTAAAGTCTCAAAATGGAAATGTATACCGCTAGAATGGTATTCTACAACATGAGAATTCTAAAGAGGAGGCCCAGATGGAAGATATATATACATATACACATAAATTTAGATAATTAATAATTATGCCTTGTATCGTATACAATCATTAATATGTGATTATGAGTGGCGGTATCAGTTGTAAAGCAATAATTAATTGAAATGATTGGGGCAGACTATTATGCACTCATTTCCATAAGAAAATGTCTCCTTCCAGCTAATTCCAAATACAGCTTTCAGTTCGAACAATTCATTATCTTAGTTGTAATGGTGATGATGGACATTTCATGCAGTCTCTATGGGTAGATCGAGTTAATGCCAACGTATTTAATATTAGATTTGTCGACTTGTACAACCTCTTCGTACAAATTCAAATAAATGTCAGGGCGTACCTATCTTGGGTGCAATGTTTGCATTGAAGGAACGTTATAATTTTGTTGGGTTATCGGGGAAGTTTTGAAAGAGATCATGAAAATCTTTTTTCTACTTTGGGACCTAAACAAGATTTCAATTTTTGTTCTTCAGTTTCCAATGAAGCGGCAAAATTGTCCTCACGGTTCAGCAGCATTCAAAAAACCCAATTCAGTTGACCTCGATCATGAAGACATTTCCTCGCACTTTAATTGTTCAGCTAAATTTAAGTTTCTACTGAAATTTTAATTTGAATATTACAATTTAAACATATCTGTGACGTTTGGCAAGGAGCCACCAGGATTGTTATCTAAAGCGTGTATTTACAGCTAATGTCTCTTTATTCTGTTACATCTGTATGTGCGGTAAAAAATCATCCCTTTCATCACAGTATAATTTTTGAACACTTAATATAAAAAGGAGATCAAATTATTTGCTATGCTGTAAAGTGTGAGAAGAATGCAAAAACGTGATGTCTATATTCGAAGTATTTTGGTATATCAGTAAAATAAAAGAATGATGGGTTAAATACTTTTAGAATAACCTTTTCAAATACTTTAGAAAGATTTCCGGAATTTTTTATTTACGAGGTTAATACGTATACATATTGGTTGGATTGTTTATTTTTAAATAATCGTTCTTATCGGTCTTATTTTGCTTATACTTGCTTCGCTTTTCGAAATGTCATTTGGTGAAGTATTTTCGCTCCCCTCTCGAAGGCAATTTTTTTCTCGCTAAAACCCAGATCGAGCATGATCTATGGAAAAAAGTAAGAAATAACTCTGAGGCATTTTCTCAGAATCTTAGCTGAAGAAAGATTCTTCACTGTACAACTGCCCCTCCTGATTAAGGCACAACTTTACGAAAACATTCACAATTTTTAAAGTTTTTCATTAAAAATTAAGGTTTTTCTTACTTTTTGTAACCATGTGGATATGGAATCAGGGAAAAGGATTTACGCAATAACAGGATATAAGCTATGCTGGAGTATATAGCGCCTTCTCTCGCTGAGGACCAACCGTGTGACTAGTCGTCACGTGAATACCGCCTGCCCATCTCTCAGATTCTTCACTTATTTATGCTATATTCTAAAATATATTACCGAATAAAATCACGTTTTATCTCATATTTAATTTAATTCACGATAAATTGTACGCCGCTGACGGCGAAAAATTAAAATTTATCGTGAGGTAAAAATATCGATCTCGGCATCGATCTAATTTCGAGATCGACTTGGAATCTGTTTTCATTCGCACTCAGAACATCATATATAATTTGATTGAGGGGAAACCTCTCTACCATTACCAAAAACATCTTCGACCGTTGTCCTTCAGAAGTACGTTGCTTTAAAATCTCGGATGAAATGTCGACGAAAAATGAATTTATCTCAGGCGATTCGTTTTCATGCCTGAGTTGGCTATACCTTCAATCAATTGCTTTGAAATCTCTTCTTCTCAATCTTCTTTTGAAAATTTCTGAGAAAAAATATTCTATGAAATACAGTCTTTTGCTAATTTCACGCTGAAAATCGCTTAATACTGTCGCATATTCAGAATAATTGAAGCATGGAGAGGAGGAACCGAATTCGAGCGCACCCACTGTCCAATTTCGTATTATCGCATCATCATTTTATCATCATCATATTTCTTCGAATTTGATTTTTCTGTGCAAGATTTGGGATGACGTAATTCAGCTTTAATCCAAATCATTGTAGGATACATTGGGAAGGGAACCAAACTTAGGTGGATTGATATCAATGGGCCATTGATTATGTTTGATCGAAAGGATCGGATTGTTTCCATAAAAGCAGTTTTATAGACTTAAGCCTCGAGGGACGCGATTCATTTGTCTGGTCCATATTGTGAGGGGGGTGTGGCCTTCTTTCTGCGTGCGCACCACATGCCCTCACCGCAATGGCGTACTAATTACCATGTCTAATTGATTGCACTTCCACCATGGATAACGCGAATTTTCTTATAACACAAGATGTGGCCTCTCTTATGAAACCAAATGCTAAGTATGGCCGTTGCATGGCTTCCCTCTTTATGTTACATTCATAAGCAATGCGAACCTGACATATTAGTAATACATACATAAAAATTCCTAATATGCAATCTGCTTATTCTGGATTTCTCGATTGGACATCTCCCTTTCTTCCTCCAGAAATTTCTTCCTCAGGAATTCCGGTTTCTCAATTGATTATTTCAAAACTTTCCACTCATCAGCATTGCAGTAACGCTGTCCGTTTTTTTTAAATGCCCAAATTTAAAATAATAAGGATAACACAGCAGAATGTATTACTTGAATTATTATTCGAAGCTGTCTCTCTCTTTTTACAACCAAGAGATCCTAAATTAGATATTGCTATACTAATGACCAGTTGCTTAATTCAATAAATTGCAGTCATTATTGAGATGTTTTTTCCCCGCTGATAAGCAATTGTCATTTCAACTAACGCAATGACTGGTGAGATCATTTAGATTGCTCGTGAATGAGAAAGATTATAACGATTAATGAAACGGCGAAATCGATTAATTGTGAGAAAAACGATTTCTGTAATAATCGCCTCTCCGAAATGTATCCTCAATCATCGGATGGAAATTGATTGGATAGAAAACAGGTGCGCTGAACAGCGCTTCTTTCCATGATTTGTTCATTATAATTTATTTTTCACGCTGGTAAGTTATAACAGCTCAAAATTTCTCTTCGTCTGCAATTTGAAGCATGAGGAAATACTATTCGACAACGATATGGTTCTATTGGGTAGGATCGAATATCGGACACTCCTAAAATGCAATTAGAAAGAGGAAGCCCACACAAGAAAGGACGTATTCTTAAACTAAAATAAGATATGGCATGAGTAAAAATATAAGATGTAATGAAAAATGTGATAGTGCAATGTTCTGAGGACATTATCTTGTAAATTAAGTTTAAAAGAAGATTGCGTTGAGCCAAATGAAATATTTAGTAAGAATTAATACATGTAAATGTATGAATATTTGATAGAGTGATAAGACGTAGAAGCAGTTGGCAGTAAACAGAATGATCTACTCTTAATTAAATAGTTCCAGCGATTCCGATTGAACTTATCCATGTGTAAACGCTATAAGTCACAGAACTCTTACTCTTTACGTAATTTTTTTTATAGTTTTATGTTTAATTTAATTTAGAAAGGTCCGCCAGCGATGATTAAATTATAATATCTTCTAACTGAAAATTGAAAGAAGACGAGATTTCATTAAGTTTTACTGCCAAATCCATTCCTCATTTAGTTTTATTCTAAAATTTCAAGCTGCATTTCGAAGTTGATGCGAGTTGAAACGTACGTTCTCGAGAGGTTCTCGTAAATATTTGAACGGACGGATGGAATACGAACGGGTATTTATAAAGTGCTCGCAGCCTTGGATGGAAACTGAAAATTATGCTAACACTCACCGAAGGCTCTCTCCGAATACTTTCAAACAAATAACATTTGTTGTGCAATGTCAAAAATCAGACGTCCATGAGACGTAAGGAATTGGGATGATCACTCACGTACACGGAATTATTAACTCTTCAAGGTAGAGGAGTAAAAATAGAGGGAGTGATAAGAAACAATGCAATACACAAATTCGGTGTTAGCGTGGGAGGGAGGCCGAGCCCACCCGCAGAAGTATTTATACTACTAGTCCCCTGTTTCTCCCGCAGCAAAAGAAGATCCCGAAATAAAGCAGGGCCGATTTGAAGTTATGCTGGAAAGAGGCCCGAATATTGTAAAACAAGCCTTAATTAAGACTAAACCTTAAGTGTTTTCTTTAAAAAATTAATACATCTAGCATTGACCCTTTGAGCGGCGTGTGGTATGTCGATTATTTTTACGCATCGTTCTCGGAAAAAATGAATCGACGATCTTCCTATCAGACCAGCACGTGGCAACATTTAACGTTCGTTTTATCCGATTCATTTTTTAAGAACATAAGGTAACGGTAATTTTAAAAGCTCTTCGTCAGCTGAGGTCCGATCAAAGAATCGAACCCGGGACCGCTTTCACTAAAGTCGTTTCCTACTTGGCTCTCCGGAGGCCCTTTAAGAACTCTCTGAATTTGTTAAGTCTTATATTGAATCTTCTATAAATTAACATCCTCAAGCATCCGAGTAACGATCACCGATTTGCCAGAGTAATTCTTAAGAAAACTAATTGCCTATTTCGGGATCCTCATCGTAATAGACGACCACGTTATTCGTCAGAGATATTTCGCCGATTCTACTGTCAACGTATACGTCAAGGATGTATGAAATAAGAAAATTTTACGTGATTAAAGGTGAAGAAAATCATGATTCGCGTAGAATGAGAAAGTAATAAATGGAGGAAACGGAATAGCAAGAGGAGGAAATATGTGGAAAGCTGATTGTAATGGGCGGACGAAGGAAACTAAGGGGAGGAAAATATTTTAAAATACTACGAAAGAATGAGGAGAGTTATCAAGATGAGAATCACCCCAGCATGGCTAATAAAAGATCAATCTACAGAAAGACGATCTACCGCGACCATCAAAACCTTCATTTAAATTTCTACCATTCGCACTTAAATATCGAATAAATCGATCGATATAATCATATCGAAACAAAAAAAAAACAAATTATAAATCAAATGAAGGACGAACGACAAGAAAATGTGAAACTTGTGGTAAAAATGCACTTATTGAAACAAAAAATCGATTTGAGGCTGAAAATTGATTTATTTGCCCTTGAAAATTAACGAAAGACTCAAACAGAGATGAATTTGTTATTTTCAGTAAATACCGAGGAATGTGGGTTTAATTAGGGTTAAATATTAAATAGTCATACTTTTTCTATGTGATATCACATTATAAAAATCGTTGGTTATAACAAATAAAATGATATCTAATTGAAGTAATTATAAAAATAATAATAATAAAACAATGTATCAGTATCACAATAATGATATTCAAACAAACGGCAATAAATAATAATAACTTTTCTATTTTTTCGTTAATAGCGTTTCATTAGAGATTCAATCATCTGTTTGCGACAGTTTCTTCACTTCAAACCTCACGACAACTTCAAAAGGAATCACTATAAATTTCTGAGGGTGCGTTCGTGTGTGAGAGAACTAATTCAAGCAGGAAGCGCGAAAAAAGTTGTGAACATTATAATAAAGAGAGTTTGCAGAAATCAAATCTTTCTTTTTCGTTTTTTTCCTTTCTCTTTTTTTATTCTCTTATTATTATTTTGAATCTTTATAGCGATGTAACTTCATACGAGGTTAGGTGGAAGAGAGGCCCACTCGGACCTAACCTCGCCTAATAAAGGGTCGATTAAATTAAATTAAATTAAAGAGAGTTTGCGAGGTTTTCACGCTAATTATTTCCACAAAATTAATGTTTTACATCAGGAGAACATTTCCGTATCGTTCTGTCGTTTTAGAATTGTAATACTTCGGTGACACATCTGAAGAATCTGAATTCGGTTTAAAACAATTACAGCATTTGTGATCGATGAACACACTCTCTATCTTATAATTGATATGTGTGAGCAGATACGAGTTTTCGAGAGTTTATTTTTCATATGTGTAAATTTTCTTGAAATTAAATTTCACTTTTGCAGTACATAAAAGGAAGCCCAAAAATTATTCGGTAGAATAACTTCAAATAATAACTTGTGCCGTTAATGATACTAGGATAGGTTTCAATGAGTATAACTAGATAATCTAAGTGAAATTGAGCCTTACTGAAAGATATGAACCGATTCAATTTCATAAGGAAGAGAATCACACCTTTGACTCTGTTTTACAGTTCTACATTCTCCAAAAAGCAATTTTATTCTTCTCATTCTTTCATACATAAATGGCAGGAAATATCTCCTCTAAAAGTTTTGGTTTAAAAAAATAAATAGAAGAAAGAATTACTCCTAAAATTGAATGCTTAAATTGTTTAAAAATTCCCATCTTAGATGATCGCTATAATCATTTTTTTTTAGCTCTTAGAAGTAATCTCTTTTCTGTTTTGATGGACAACTGCTTCCATTTCTTATGAGAACTATTACGCAGAAATTTACATATGTTATGCACGTAAGTTTATGCACAATCTAGACCCTGGGTACTCAACCTTTTTTGGTGCACCCAAAAAACGAGGCGGACACCTCATAACATTCTCGTCCAGAGTGATATTCAGACCTTCCATTGGCAATTTTCTCACTTTACTAGTTGGCCGTTTAGGTTAACTTCCACTCTATCCCCGCTATTGCAATCCCAAGAAATACTGTTGTAGAAAATAAAAAAAATCTTCTTGCCGAGGCTTGGTCGCTTCGGGCACCAGGTTGAGAGTCCTGGATCTAAACAATGTCTTTTACATTTTCTTTGATCACATTCTGAATATCATGAAATCATTTTAACTTTCTCCATTTCATTTATAAACTTCAAAACGCTGACCCAAATTCTTCGTAGAAAGACGTGATTTATAAGTGTTGTCACGTGACGAGTCGTAAATGATAATTATAATTTGGTTAAAAACAAATTATTAATGAATAAGTATTATTAAATTTAAAAAATGACTCGATGACATCCACGCAAAGACGTCAGTGGAAAGCAAAATCCGCAAGTTAGTTCAGTAAAGCAGTCTGGAGTTCATATGAGTTGAATTGCAGTTGTCATTATTACGATACGGTGTACTGTAGGATTATTACATTTCATTACATCGTTAAAAAATTAATTGCATTAAATTAAATACCATTTTAAGAGGCGCTTTTGTCTCACCCGAAATACCGCGTAAGACACTTTTGAGGCGGTTTCTCAGACCTCCACATTTAAAGATTGTTTACTTTTTATTTGTATCGCCGTTTTTCAATCATCATCCTCTTTATGGTAATAAATTGCTTCATTATGGAGTGAAAATGAGGTAACTAAGAAAAGCCTACCTTTGTTCGAAAATTTAACCATTTTTCAAAATTTTGACGGGAAGGTATCTTATATAATTCGTTGACATCCCATCTTTATCTGTGTAAAATAAAGCCAATTACAAACTGTTCCTTTTCGTGTTCAAATATAAGCCAAAAAACCCTTCCCTGTTGTTTTCTAGAGCGAAAAAGTAAGAAATTACCACACATTACCCGGTAAAAACGCTACTCAGCTTACAACATGGTTGGGTTTAACTGCATCTTGCTCACTCTTCGTTTAGACCATCAACAGGAAGGGATATAATCTCCAACATGTGCTTCCATATCATTTCAGTAAGTCAATCTACTCGTCCGTAGCGAAGGAAAACATATTCGTATTCATCGATGGCGCAGAACCCAAATTACCTGGTAAAAAACAAGAAGTGGTCCATCATGAAGAAGGATTTAATCTTTTTTCCCATTATTTACTCTTCGTCGCCCATTCCCTCTTTATCAGACACACTCTTATCTCTCGCCCACAATGTTATCTAACCTAACGAATCTCAGAACATTGCTTCTTAAAAATAGCGTGTAATCGCGTAGAGCGAGCTGAGATTTCACCGGGAAATATCATGGGATAACGTAATGAATATAGTCGTATTTACTGAAACCAACTTTAAATTGGTATAATACGACACTCCTACGTAATAGCAACAGAAACATTTATTAAACCCTAGGTGTTCTGGATAAACCTTATGGAATGTATCTAAATGTAAACAATACTGTGTGTCTTACACGACTTTTATTTTAACGACCAGTTTCGATCATAGGCAAAATGTATTCGGAAATAATCACAGAATTGGTTTCAGTTGATTAGGATTGATTTGTTTTTTGGGAGTACTGATTTCGAGATTTTCTTCCGCTTAATGTGGTATTTCATTGATTGAAAGCAGTCCGAGTTTTTTCACTGCAAGGCCAAGTTTGTTTCATACGAAATGCTCAAGTCGCTCACATCCCTTTACGAATTTAATCGCTTTGTAATCCTAATATCTTATTTTTATGAAATGCAGGTGCCGAAGCGAAAGAGCCTTTCGATGAGGAAGAGAAACGACTCTTTATTGAGGACCGGTTTCGCTACCGGAGTAGCATCTTCAGGTTCCTAAGAACTAAACAATTCTAGGATGCTCCTTGTATAGGATGAAAGTGTTGGAGAGATGGGTCAGGGAGGTATTTGTGGGAAGGTGTTTCATTTTTAAAATTTATCAGTGTTTCTCTTCCTCATTTTGTCTCATTTTTAATTGAAAGGTCATTGACAACTGTTAAGCAATCAGCCCTAGGGGTACGAGCATTGAAAAAATATCCCAATTTGCTACTTTATTGGAAGACCTTTTGAACCATTTAGTTTTTTACGTTCTAGAAGAAAATATTGTATTCAAAAGCAAAGGAAGTCCGTCATAGCTTTACTACTTCATTGCCATAAAATGCAGGTGTATATTGACTTACTGTGTATACGACATGTTACGTGATTCGTCGTATATAGAATTATGAAAGCTAAACTGCGCACGATTTTCATTTCTTCCACCAAATATCATTAATGAAGTTTCTCTCGTTTACGTCTCTCGCTGTCACCGTTCCCTTCGTATTTTTTCGCATTAGCAAATGCTCTCAATAGCAGGAACGCAGAAGGATTACATCGCATCGGTGGAAAACGCCAAATATCACGCTTCGTTTAAAACACTCATAACGGGAAAATGGATCAGGTCAAAGGGCTTGATGGTCGACCCTGTTTGAAACGCCAAATTGCAATGGAAGAAATGCAGGTAAATAGTGAGATCGATTGCTAACAGAAGTGTATGCATCAGATTTACTTTTCTTGCATTGGGATTGTATTGGATCTTGCATTGGGATGCATGCATCAATTGGAGTAAAAAAATGTTTCCATGGAATTCATTTTATTTCTTCCTGATATTTAAAAATAGTGTGAATTTGATTAAAATTTTAATTGGCATAAATTACGGGGACATTAGTCCTCTTGATATAGAAAGATTTCCTGATTTTATGTTGAATTTTAAAACCGTTCTCTTTATTTAACTTTGACAAGAAGCGAGTTTTGTATGCAGAAGACATCTACTCGGAGCAAAAATAAAATTAATAAGATCTCTCGATTCGCTTTTGAAGACAAATGAATTGCACTGCCAATGAGCACGAAGCTATGGGCAGCCTTTGAAATGCGTGGGTGTGAAAACCGAAGTCCCTTTCAACGTAAAATTGAAAAATAAATAAGGATATATCTTTCGCATTTCATAAATTTGTAAATAAGAGTGTCGTTAGCAAAGACTACTGTATCGCTGAATTAGATCGGTCGGAAGGTGAGCCTCAGAAATAGAAATACCGTGGCAATAAGTATATTTGTGGCCAAAGCTGCGATTCATTCCTAAAGTCGTCTTCCCGGAAAAGACACGCTGAGCAATTAGAAAAGAATAGAATCCCTAAGAAATCTGGGCTCTCGATATTTGGAATGGTTTCAGAACCAAATTCGTCCATTCTGCTTTGGAACAAAATTATACTATACACGTTGAAATGAATTGTACCATTTCTAATAGTAAGTATTATTACCTCAAGGTGATACATAATTCAACATATCATTTTGTGCGATAAATAAGGATGATGAGTCGCGGAAAAATGTACAATTCGTGTCTTAGAATTTGCGCGATTAGGAGAAACAGTCGATAAATAAAAGACTTACTTTAAACTACGGATTATCGAGTAAATTATTGAAAAAATAATTACTTGGCACATGAAATGAAAAATTATATATTTAGTAAACGGTAACAGCCTGCCAAAATTGAGCACATATTAAATGGTAGAGCTTTAGAATTTGTAATTCTTCATTTTGTTCTTAAATCCTGGATTCAAGATTATAATCCGATGCTATCCATTTCGGTCAGTGATCGTTCGCCCGGGTAAACCGTAGCTCGCGGTGGAAATGATTTTCCTTATAATTAAACAATTAAACTTTTTAACGTGATAGACGGTGATCTTGGACTCAAATTATTTTTTTTAATACTGCGCATATTACTCCTATTCCAGAAATTTTAGATGATGAGAAAGAAAAAAATAATAAAT
This sequence comes from Pachydiplax longipennis, assembly GCA_036926295.1. Classification (NCBI taxonomy): domain Eukaryota; kingdom Metazoa; phylum Arthropoda; class Insecta; order Odonata; family Libellulidae; genus Pachydiplax; species Pachydiplax longipennis. The sequence goes on from JAVFKF010000004.1 coordinate 6,705,008, forward strand.
GACGATAGAATTGACTTCGCTCTCCACGTGAAAGGAAAGATCAGCCTGTCGATGGAAACATCTTCGGAAGATTCAACTCTTAGATTCAACTTCTCCTGTGGTATTATAAATCCGCAGGAGAAATTGAATAATTAAATGTATAAAATCACAGGATGAAAAAAATATATATTATCGACCCTTTTTTTAAAGTTGCTCTTGTATTTACGATGGATATTACTAATTACTTATTTGAAAATGGAAATCGTAATATATACTAATATCTTCGGGTGTTCGACCATTACAGTCTGAGTATTGGTTGGAGCAATGCTAGATATGGCCACTGGATACATGCAGAATTATTAAGAATAATTTGTCTTAAACTTCCTTGAAACGTAATTAATAAACATAATTAAGTCTCCAAGGTTCACGAAGATTGGAAATACTTACGTAACGAATGCATTCGCAAGCAGGAAACCAATGCATTCTAAGCTCTTTTGTTTTGCTTGATTCTCCGCAACCACTGAATTTTCCTTAGAATTTGATCCACAGGTTTAATAGCAGAGTCCCTGCACGCATTGGAAGGCGATCCAGAAATAGCCTCAAGTGGATTAACTTATATGGAGGAGGATTGTTTTATCTGTGAAGTACCAAAAAACCTGGAATCTCGTTGAGGAATCGTCTTGAAAAGCGGAAGTTGTTTAAGGTGTATCAGAAAGGAGGAGAATAAGACAAAACTGTTCTACTAGAATTTCATTTAGCAAATTTTTAGAGATTCATTGATTAACTTAGTTGGTAAGGTTAGCCTCATGTGGGTGTGGGAAAAATCTTTGCAACTGAAGAAATAAACCACTTTGATATCACTATGAAAGGGTGGCGAAAGGATGCATAATAAAAAATGAAAAAGCAATATATAAAATAAAAGAGTTACGCGGCAGAATAAAGAAAATTAAAGAAAATAAATTCAAATTATAAAAGCATAAAACAAAGGTTACAAAGGAATCAGCCTCAATAAAAATGCTTGGATAAATGCTATTCGATTTTGACCTTTTTTGGTAGAAAACTTTCTTAATGTTTGATATTATAACCAAGAAGTCAGCCACATCTCCCAAATACGTAAAAATGCTTTTTTCTTTTGAATCAATAGTGGTGTCATGTTTAATGTAACGGGTAGAATGATGAGAGGTGACTTTTGTAGAATGATGAGAGAAGAAAAATATTTTTAATAAAGAAAAAAGAGCAGGTTTGGAAGAGTCATCACCTGATCGAAATCTGGCCGTGTTTCTTCATTCCTCTATTCTATGATAAAGTGAGGATATTATGCTTATCTCAAAACTGATTGTACCGCTTTTGTTCTACGTAGAGTGTCTCATATAAATGCAAAAGAAATATTCGGTAACCATCATACTTTAACGGAAAATCAGTATCAATTGAAGCTCCATCCTACTTGTGTATAATTTGACTTACAAATTATTGACAATTATTTTTCTCGTAACCCAGCTTTTAAAGTAATATTCAAAGTTTGAAATTAATTTTCTGGGGTCCTATGCAAAGGCGATCAGTGATTGACCGAAATGAACTGGAGTAGACGACTATTGCTCACTTTATTTTGCTCGTGAAAGTCTTTCCATATACTCAGGCGAACTTTCAAAAATATTTAATTCAATGTGAGATGAAATGCGATCCGAGGTAGAACCATTTATATCTTTGTTTATCATCTGAACTGATTTTACGGCATGAGACAATGGCGACATCACTTTTTGTCCCATTTTATAGCATAGATAGTTTCCAACTAGACTATAACTACCGGAGATGCATTTGCAAATACACCAGAAAATGGATGAGCGGAAGGTTCATTAAATACTAAACTGTGAAAACTGTGAAGCTGAAATTAGCTAACGGTGAAGATGAAAATTTAAAAGAAAATAAAAACATCAGTTGCTACTTTGTGCTAGGACTCCATTACGTCAGGATATGAAAAGATAAATTTAAGTGGCACTGATAAAAGTTATTATCTTTTCGTTTTTTCCGTAATTTAAAAACAATTTCATCATAATTATGCAATGCCTATTAATCTCTATAGAGTCGATCAAACAATATTTATATCGTTCATACTTATATATTTACCAATTTCTTTATAAATCATGTTAATATATATTTGTTAACCGTGGAAAAAATCCCCTTAATTTCGATAATGATTGACCTAATGGTAAAAACAAAGGTGCATTTGGCAGTCATTCATGGGTGTTTGTGCCTCACCTTATTCGACCGCTATTCAGATAGCATCACCCATAAATGATGGCTCACACCGGGAATGGCTATCCGGGCTGAGCGATTTAAAATCGATAGATTAATTGAACGCATTCGAATGTGGTTTAAAGCGAATTCAATCCGATAGAGATGTTATCCAGACTCTGGGTCGAGCAAATAAACTTCCGACGAAAACGGATCGATAAAATAAATTTTAAATATTCTCGTGATTTGGGTCTCTAATGATGGCTGGGAGTGCTTTCGATTTCTTGAAATGAGGCAGTATTGCGTATCTTCGAGTGTTCAGCTCAGCAGATCATTTACAATCGATCAAAACGTTTAAAAATATATGTAAATGTCTTTCTTGAAAAATGTGCAATAATAGTAAGTAGTGACTTTGGGACTACTTTGACGAAGCACAACAAGTTAGCTCAAAGACAAAATTTGTGTCAAGTAAGCACGAAAGAATTGTCAGCGAGTGTAATAAAAGAGCGGGTGCACGCAACCGTATGCAAATGAAGTCTTCTTAATGGAAACTTAGTTGCGGCTGAGATCCAAGATTACAAGGAACTTTGGTTTCGACCGCAGAGCAGATATCTTTCACGAGAGACAATATGAAGGTGAAAGGGTTATGGGAAAAATACATAAGTAATGTGTATATGAAATATGACTGAGATTGCTGTTGCTGGGAACCATGGTTTTTGAAAATCTCTCCCTTTTTATATGTAGTCGAAAAATTAGATCCGATTTTTTCGCTAAGTTAGATCTTGAGTTGCTCTAAATTTGAGGAAAAAAGTGCACTCGTAAATTGAAGGGAGAATGTAGGATAACCATAGTCATAACATACATGACGGTAAGAAACAGAGACTATCAAATTCTGAGAAAGGTGAAACCCGGACGTTGCCTTTTTCTGTGTTAATTCAAGTTTAAAGACACTTTAAGTCTGTGCAGCGTCACTACTTGATGAAAATTTGCAATGAAATGATTTCCGTCAGTGAAATCTACCTATCCAACATAATAATATTTCTCACGTAACGAGGAGAGCAAAAGATAGACCTTATAAGACCACGAGGTAAAACGGTGCATTTGTAACCAACGCCTTCACATTGCGCCCTTTTTATATGTAAATATTGCACAGAAGCCATAAGATGCAAGCCGCAATTTCTAATTTTCACCGAAAAATCTTTCGAATTATGGATGAAAATGCAGAGAATTATATTAATATAATCAATCCTGACTTCGCCGTATTTCACAGAAACCATCTTGAAAAGAAAAAACCTCGTAATTTCCACAATAGATCTTTAATTTGACACGTTTCGTCAATTGAGCAATTTGACGAAAAAATACAATAATCAGCTACATTTCTTCATTTCGAGATGACTAGTGAATATCTATCTAGATTAATTACGTTTAGATACCTATACACCTGGAAATAATTCTTGATACAGACAAAAATGCTAATTGGAAAAGAAACATCGGAATCGACTAATGAAATAATATGCTCTTGTGTATTTAATTGGAATTTACTCTGGAACGGAAAGCATCGGTCGAAAGTCTCATGTATACAGAAGTTGCGACGGAGCTGTGAACATTAATGCATCGCCTATTGAAGTTCACTTCATATTCCAGAGTCCTTAATGAAATCATAGATAAGCTGAACTTACCACCCGTAGACTCTGATGACGTTTCTAGGAGTTTCTTCGTCGTTCGAAATGTATCCTAAATAACACTCGATTTCTTGAATTCACCTCCCTTATCTTGCCATTTTAAATGTATTTGTTTTCCTTATATATTGTAACTTATTTGTTCTGCTCTTACAGTATCCAATGTAAGTTGGCAACCATGGTCGTTGTTTGATCAGATAGTAAATAAGTAAAACCGCGGTTGGTATGAACTACAAACAAGGATGTTTTATGATAGGTATTGATAGTAGATTAGTCGGCGACTGATACAGAAAATATAGATATATTTAATCGAAGACTTTAGGAAATTTCTTTGACAATATTACATTCCGATTAAGTTTATTATATTAAGTGAAATCAAAATGGAAAATAATCAACGTATATTTATTTATCGATGAAATTCGCTCAGTTTCGTAGCTGAACTATTTGAATGTAGGTTCTTCAACATTCCAGTCTGTTGGTCTTCCTCTCCTTGCGGCTGTCATCTTGAAAGCATATGTTAGTGCATTCCATAGGGCAAGAGGTCACCGAGTGTCGTGTCCAAAATGGCCGCCCTCTTCCGGCCAAGCAACGCCAGCCAGACAAATATTCGGCGTTTTATTGGTTACGGAGTAAACGATCTTTGAATTGAACTTTTCTTTTAACTATTCCAGTGAAATGGCGATGAATTATCGATTTCGATTAATGTTTATTAAAAATACGACACTACATCTCCATAACGAGACTGAAAAGGAGTTGCACTTTCACTTAATTTCAATCTTATATAGTATTTCATTTTCTTTCATAACGGCCATTTTGTTTTTCTATGAAATATTTAAATAGAATACTGTCCGTTCAACAGGATTTTTTCTAATTTTCAATTTACTATATTCAGCGGAATGTTCAACATTGTACTTGAGCACGTCCCTGCCTTGGGTTTGGATTAAGTAGAATATAACCTCAGTAGAATTAAGTAGAATCAAGAGTCTTTACAAGAATGATATTTCAACTTAATCTTGATAATACGCATTCATTTTAGAAAGCCGTGCTTCGATAGAAATTATAGTATGTGAAGTTAGGCTTTGCTAACTACTTACTATCGCTTTCTGTGCTTCACTTTTCCGAACCACACGAATTAAATCACCTTCGAATTTCTTCATTTAATCACAAAGGCAACTTATTTTAAATATATTAGTGCACTCTCTTGAAATTTATCTTAGAAAGATGTATCTTACAATTGAAATTTCAAGAAAGGGCTCCATTTTTACATTAATTATATTAATTCTTGCTTTGTTTTCCTCTTCTATGGCATTCTTCGTCGAATCTTTCCTGGTTTATCACTGTCTTTTCTTCATCAAATACTTCTTGTGCTGCGTCCTTTATCACTTATTCAGTTGTTGCCTATTCTTTATCAATAACTTTCTGCCTTTCAACTTCATTTTCTTTACGTTTATTCTCTATTCTTAATGTATATTCATTCGCTGCTTCTTTATCCTTCATTTTAGTTTAATGCCATTTCGTTCTCACAGCACTCCTCTCTCTTTGTGTTCCTATTAGTTTCTCTCTTATTACAGTTTTTACCAAATAATGGTCACAATTACAATTTGGTCCCCTACATCAAGTGATACCCGCATCCCTGATACAAGTGGGCGTCATGAGTCAGTGTCAAGTGATGTTCTTTTGGCCGAGTATACACGCTGTGTATGGGCTGAAAAGTGTTGTATTTGCCAACTAGAAGAGGTAAAACGAAAGTAAATACGTTTTCTTAAGAATTGCTATGACAAATCGGTGGTCGTTACTCGGATGCTTCAGGAGGCAGGATGGGAATCTTTAGAAGAAAGAAGGTTCAATCAAAGATTCGATTTAATTTATAAATTTAGAGAAAGCCATGTTCGTAGATGGTGTAGCCGATATTATGCCTCCTTCTTGTTACATTATATTATACATTATATGTAGAAGTAGGTATAAAATTAAAGTATTAATTAATACATTTTGCTGAAGAAAAAGATAAAAATACACAGTATTTGCACATTTTCTTTGTAATATTGCCTCTGGTGGAATACTCTTTCTACTTATGCAAAAAATGTTCCGTCTTATATTTATAGAAGGAAAATGGTCAGCAACGTTCAGATTATCTAATGAGGGATGATTATATTACAATTTATTTCTTCAATACATCTTTGTAATCACACATTCAGAGGCATTCTAACTACACGCTTCACAGCTTATCTTTGTTAGCCCAGATACCTATGCAGAAATAAACAAGAAAAATAACAGATGAATGTAATCATTAAATGAATGATACAACTATCAACGAGTGAAAAAGCACCCTTATTTTCTCAGCCAATGCGGAAATTTAAGACTGCTAAATCTGAAAGAAGTTTCCGAAAGAAATGTGTACATGTTGGCTCATGGAACCTCGGTATAATGTAATAACACGAATAAAATAGCACATCATTCAAAGTAAACCACGTCCTCATTACTAGTACATGTTAATTAATTTTGTATTTTTAATCGTTCACTATGTTGCGATAATTTACTATGTTATTAAGGAAATTCACGAAATTTCACTAAAAAAAAGGAAATATAACAAAAGAAGCAAAGGAATTGATTGGTTATGTTCAAGGTGTTTGATTGATATTAGTTAATAGTGTGAGGAGAGAGAAACCAAGGGTGAGAGATGCAATGATAAACGGAAGAGAGAAGGCAAGCTAAAAAGAGAACAGACGAGGAAGGAAAGAGGAAATACAGAAAACTAATTAATGAACCGAGAAGAGAATGTGAAAAGGCGAGAAAGAAATGGCTTTAGTGCAATGAGATAGAAGAAAGGAGGAGGTGATGAAGCAGTAGCAAATGCATCGAGAACAGGGAAGGGAAAGAAGCATTCGGGAAAAAAGCTCTTAAAAAGTGGAAAGAGTATATAGGAGAACTGTATGATAAGAAGGGGAAAACAGAAGAAACAGAAATAGAAGATGAAGTGAACGAATGTTCAATGGGATACTGAATATCGGAAGAGGATGAGCTGGCAGAAGAGTTGATGAAGAACCTTAACGATAAAGGCACAGAAAATATAGTCGGTCTATGCAATATAATATTTAAAACAGGAGAGTGTCCGATAGACTCCTTGAAGATTGTTATGGTACCAATACCAAAGAAAAAGGGCACAACTAAATGTGGAGATAAGGGGCAATAATTCTTATATCACATGCCGCCAAAATAAAACTAAGAATAGGAGAATGATAAGCAAGCTGGAGGAAGGAGAGGAACGATTCGGATTCAGAAAAGGAAAGTGGACACAATTGGACTATTGAGAATAATTGGAGAAAGATATTTGGAGAGAGGACCTTGAAAAGGCATTTGATGGATTGAATTGCAGGATACTGGTGGAAAAAATGAAAAGGAAGGGAATAGAATGGAGAGAGAGGAAATTAATTAAAGATTTTACAAAAAACAACGAGTGGCGGTGAGTTTTAACGGAGGTATAAGTGAACGGTGAGAAGTGGGGAGAGGACTGGCATGCTGTCTGACGCCAACATTGTTTACCGTGTATTTAGAAGGAATGATCGAGGAAAGTTTGGAAGAAGAGGAAAATGTACGGGCAAAAGTAGGGGGATAAAATGCATTAAGTTTTCGGAGGTTATGGTAGTGATTGCTGAAGATCCTGAGACGTTGAAAAGGATGATGGACAGAGTTAACTTTTGGTGTGAAAGATATGGAATAAAGATAAATAAAGGAAAAACCAAGGTAACGTTCTCTACCGAGTGTAATTGTAAAATTAAGACTGCGGTAAATGAGGATGGACCGTTCGTTTAACCGCAGCAAATTAATTATGCTCTTGTCATTATTGATATGCCCATCATATTCTTCATCCAGAAAAATAAATATGAAGATTTAAAATTAAGAATCGGTTGCTTCTTTAACGTGATTTCTTTCCCAATGTCGTAATGTGCCATAATATTTTTCAAATGTTGAACAATGAAAGGGAAATAGATTTTTAAACAAATACCTGAATCAACATAATTTTCCTAACATGCAAACATTTTAATCGGATTTTCATCGGAATATTCATATTTAATTATTTCTTTTTAGACGTTTCAATAATATTACAAAGGGAGTAAATGAATAGAATAGTCGCTTTTTCGGAAATAAGAAAAGTAAATTTAATAAGAAAACAAATGAAACAGGAGACATTAAAGAAGATTCCAAACATTCTCAGGAATTCGATCGAATGAAAACAATCAAATACCTATTCTATTATTTTTTCGATCGATTGTCCCATCTTCGTGGAATAAACTGCTCAATTCTACCAAAAGAAAGATGAAAAAAGGGTCATCGTTTGTCCGGAAAAAGGAGGATGTGTCCTCCTGGTATTTGAAAATTTTTGACTTGGAAATTTCGGCATTGGAAAATTCGCACTATTTTTTTCAAAATCTCGTCCGATAGTTTTTTAGAGGATAATTATTTGTTCATAATTTTGGTCCTCTTAAATAATATCATCAATGAAGAGAAAATTTATTAATTTATTTTATTTACTTTCTAAATCCCCCAGACATACATTATAATGTGTCTGGGGGTCTGTAACTGTCTAATCATTACAGTGGCGGGAAATAACTTCAACGACAGACAACGCACGCAATCATTCCTTAACCAGAAAAAATCCGGGACTCGAACCCGGGACCTTGGAAGGCTAGCTCGCCAACCACTGGCGGACATAAAGAAAATGACAGTTATTCAGCAATGTACATACAGCCAAAGTTTCTTTGTTTCAGTGTAGCGCAATACGAAATTGAAATCAGCTGTTCTGCCTATGTCACAGAAATGATTTAATGAATAAATATTACTTTTGAACTTAATGAGCAAGATTCGAAAATAATTAGTAATTCCAATTTATAGATTTAAAAATTTTACTGTAGTAGTACCAATGGAATCGAATTTCCATATTTATTGAAATTCCCAATTATAGAAATTCCAAAAAAATGTTATTTTATCTTACGTCACTTTATGGGACATGCCCTTTACAAAAGATTTGAGTTAAAAACAAAGTACATAGTAAAAGAAACATCTACAGTAGAATTCGATTTAATAACACTACGGAGTAAGTGTATAGTTAGTCTTTGGTAATATGATAATAGTGTCCGTTCGAAGGATTCACAGCAAATGGTCAGCATATCGAATCCCACGCCGTCCTATCCGAGAGTCATGATAGAACAAGTGAAGAAGAAATTAACGTAAGAAATAAAGCAATGAAAAGAACCGTAGATTAAAATTAAGAGTGATAATAATAAATAAGTATCTATAAAGGGCTCCTTATTTTTCTAATTAAAGAGTGGAAGAGATGAGTAATTCTAGAATAAACAATTGTGGGAGGCAGAGAGGATATCACAAGTGCAGCAGAGAGATTAAAAATTAAATAGAGTCGATTAGAGGAGTCAATGAATTTCCTAACTAATTTTAAAATAAATAGAATATTAGAGAGTATGTGGCTGTTGGAATTGGATAATTCTCAATCATAGGGAGTATCAATATTAAATCCGAGACGAGATACGAGAAGTTAAAGAATTTAATTTGGATTTGTAATATCTATAAATTAATTTTATCTATAGCTATTAATGCCGTAGAAAGTATGATATGCTATCTCATTAATTTAGTATGTAGTTTGAAACTATTACTAGGTTAAGTGTAATGACTATCCTTAAGGTACTGATTGAACGTTTAGGAGATGAAAATTTAAAATGAACTGAATATCTATATTTATCTACTGCTATTTTACACAGAAAAGCCAAGGAATGCCAGATGGGTACCGCGTTCGACTTTGGCGATCCCGGGTTCGATTCCCGGTGGGAGACCATGTGGGTGGAATGACCTTCTATCAATAGTACTACAACAAAAATATAAAGAATTGGGAAAGGTTTCCATGTTCAGCATTTCCGATGATTGTATAAAATATTTTATTAATTTGAATATTAATAGCTAGGCGACGAAAATAGTAAATAGACAGGAATTTCGCCAGTGATCGTTTCACAAGGGTGTACGCAAGTGTAAATATCTTAAAGATTATAAACTGAGGTAAAATTAAACTGCACAAATGAATTTTGGTGGAATTCTATCATGCATTTATTCTAATCTGTTACTACCATACTATCGCTTTAGTAAGGTATTCTGCAACTTCTTTATGCTTATTGTAAACTGATTACTATAAATTATTCAGTAAAGTAGAATAGAATTTCTTTTGAATATTCACTGGTTCTTCCCCCTTGCTTTTTTATGTTATATCAATGCAAAGCAGGCGGCTGTGCTGTTTTGTCGTCCTGAGGTTTTCTGAATGTGTCCGGTAACGGTTACTCTGGACATTTGTCAGGAATTTCACTTATGCTGACCTAAACAACAACCGCTATAATCGGCCTTTTACCCATGCGAGCTATCAGGTTTTCACCCTTTCATTTGGACTACGTCATTCGGCGCCAAACCATCCCAATCAAACTCAAACGTCCCCTACATCACTCATTGGAGCATTAGTGAGTGACGGACCTAACATGGACCTGCGGGTGGTTCCCATCGCATGCTTTTCTTACTCAGACGAAGCATTCTGTTAAATAAAGAGTAAATTCCTTAAGAATAATCAATGCTTTTCAGAGAATGAATTCCGTTATGTGTGTCAAATTCATTCTAAGGAAAAAAATCTCTAACAATTAATGTTTAATCGGAATCAAAGAGTCGCCTTTAAGATACAGTAAAACCAGTTTAAATTGCTCTTGCTTGATACGCAGTTAACACTCGGTCAAGGTCTCTTTCTCACGAAAAACATGGTTGAAAAATAAGACGCTCTGCTACCCGCTTAAAAGGCGATGCACCCGCCAATAGTCATTACGCTGTTTACAATATTCTTCCCTAATTGTTCATGTGGTAAACATTTTCCCTGGTGAGTCTAAATTTCCAAAATTAAGTGAAAATGGAAGACGCTCTCTTTGTATGAATAGCAGAACATTCTTAAAAAAATGACGAGAAGGCAGCAGTCTCTCTCGACATCCTCAGCTGTGGAAAATAAAGCAGACGAAAGAAGATTCGTTTTCGTTTTAAGGGTTTAAAACACTTATTCATAAATTAAACACTCTTGCTTTTTGTTTTCTGATGTAAAGGAAAGAAAAATTGTTAATATCCCCGTTATATCGTTATCCTGTTTACAAAGCGGTTCCTTGAAAGAGAACTTTCGTTGATTCTTTTAAAATAGAAAACAGAATACCGCGTTATTCATTCATTATTTAGCAGGATATCATTAGGTTTCGTTTGTTAAGTTATGAAGACAAAGTGAATTGGAGCAAAGATTCGCGTTCTTTTCGACTTAAATATCATCTAACGAATAAGATAAGAAAATATATGGCGGTGGAGTATTTAACGCAATTTCAAGCCGTCGGCCTCTCTAACTGAAGTCACCCGGTGAAATACTTCACCAACAAGACAAGAAAAGGTGCGAATAATAAAGTAAATCACAAACTGTGCAGAACTCTTTACATCTTGCTTTGCGTATTACTTCTTTCCAAAGATCAAGCAGATCTATCTGTTCAGTAAAAGCTCTGATCAGGGTGAAAGGGGTCCACGATCGATTCCCGACACCTGCTCAATAATCTAAGCTGTCGAACCGCTACAAAAATTATTACCGTTTACATCCAGAGTTGATAAAAGTTAAAAAAAACAATGGAACTGCAAAGAACATGTTATGTCGAGATCTATGTGCAACAAATTGAACAACTTTAGCTAAACCATGCGTTTAATTTTTCATTTACATTAAATTAATTTTGCTTTAGTTTCATCCTCTCAACCAACTATAAAACCAATCGGCTTGTGATAAAAGGTGGGGAAAAGCATCAAATATCATTGTGTCCTATCCATTTCTTGGTCAAGAAATTTTCCATTAAGTCCACGGTGGCGCGCCAAAACCTGACAAACTGGATACCCAACATGGTGCAGATTACTTCTTCGAAGGCTTATGCAAATTTAGCTCATTCGGAGCGTGAAAAGAAAAACTGAAGAACGCTTCCCGGATATAAAGCGTAAGTATAAGGATACGGGTTGAATATTGGTCACTAAGTTCAACAGGAAAAGAGAAGGATATAAAATTTGGAATAATTTGACATGGCATAGGAGTCCTATAATAATAATATCAGAGGAATCTTAAAATTCGATCTTATTTAAGTCGAACGAAACGCAAGACTTGACTAATTCCACTATTAATAGTTAAGTCACGGATCTCTGGATTCAGTTAATTTTATTCAATCATATTGCTGAATTAAGAAAGATCCCGAGAATATCCAGTGTGGCGTAAATGAATTTCTTATAAATAAACTGTGGCGAATATGGACCCATGAAGTTGTCTTTTAGGATTAGAAATGCTATCAGTTAAACAGGAAATTAGTGAAGAATAGAACTCTTACTGCATTTCACGTACGATTTGCTACGTGAATGTATAACTAGACATTTCCATTTGCATCTATATTTTAACTCAGTTTTCTTAACTCGAGAGATATGTATATTTATATCCTTTAATTAGGTATCTGAAAGAAGAATATTCTTTACCAGAAGCACGTAAGTGAAATATATATTGTTTTACGTATGATCTCATACGTTTTACGTTTGGCATTGCACTACTTCAGACGCTTGATCCTTATCAGTCAAACACAATGATCAGTATAAATGAAAAGAGTTTATGCAAAGCTAACTTCAAAGTAGACGGGTAATAACCATGCAAGAAGATTCACGGCATTCTAGAGTAATGTAATCTAAATTAGCTAAGATAACGGAGAGTGTGAAATGAAGTATGATTATGTTTCTGTATTTCAGTTAAATAATTTTTCCGTTAGCTAAGAATAAAATTACCAACCGTTATTTTTAAAGATAAGTCGCCTTTCGGTGACCAATCCAAGCTGTCCTACATAGAAAAACGAACTTCCTATTACTTATCTAAGAAATTACACTTAAGTATCACAATTCCTGCAGATTAACGGAACTGACTACCGGTTTCAACGCATAAAATTCATCTTCAGAAGAGATAAAAGTTCCAAAAATGAAAAACACACATGCTGAAAGGAATAAGTTGATTGTAATATTTTTACATATTGTAGAGATGTAGGAATTAAACGGAAGAAATTAGCGGGGAAAATGAAAAATATTGAAAGTTAAGATCGGGGGAATTTACGTAATTGCGAATCATAGATTTTTCGTTAAGTTGTAGCCACATCATAAATGTTGTATGTTTATAAAAAGCAAGATTGCTGTGCCAATTGTTCTCCGTAGGCAGTTCCGACAGCTATTCTGTATCTTGCTTTATTTTTAAAGTCGATGTCTACTTATTCTAATCTATAGTTTATATTCTCGTTTGTCGGTAAGTGTTAGTTTGTAGTGTCGGTTTGTCGTTATTAATGTTTTCTGAAAGGAACAATGGCGTCAGAATTACCCGTACATAATAAATGGAATTACTTAACAATAACTCAATTTTAAACTCAATTATAACATAGGGGACTCATGTGTGCCAACTGATAAGGACATTGGATACCTTGGGATCGCCTTCAGTAAAAATTTAAAATGGACAAGTCATATTGAGAACATAACTTGTAAAGCCAATAGAACTCTTAATTTTGTTATCAGAAACCTCAGGAGGTGCCGTAAGGAAGTTAAAGAAAAGGCATATTTAACACTAGTTAGGCCTATGCTTGAGTATGGCCATAGCGTTTGGGACCCACATAAAAAAGGACTAATGGATAAATTAGAAAACGTGCAGAGGAGAGCAGATAGGTTTGATTTGGGTATGTATGGGAAGAGGGACTGCGTCACTGCTGTGATTGAAGAGGTTGGCTGGGAAAAATTAGAATCGAGGCGTAAATAAAAAGATTAGGGAATATATAAAACTATTGAGGGAAAGCCTACGTTAAAAGAATTAAAAATTAGACTCAGAAACCTGATTATTTTGGGAGAAACGACCACAGACACAAAGTCGCTTCTCTTAAACAGAGAACAGATATCTGTAAATACTCATTTCTTAACCGGGGAATCGAAGAATGGAGCAATTTACCTGAAGAAGAAGTTTTCGAACCCTTTTCCCTTTTTTATAGTGTGTTCATTAATAAAATTAAAAAGGCTTTGTAAATAAAAATAATTACCTTGTTACAATAAAAAAAATGACTTTGATCAATATATTTTCAATATGTTTTATAAGAAATTGTTCAATATGTATTATAAAATATGAGATTATTTTTATACCAATGTAAAAATATATTACTTTTACCTACTTATTTGTAAATTATTGTAACTAGTTAATACATATAAGATGTAACATTTTAAAATGAATGAATTTTCATTATGTAATAATTTTAATGACTTATCAAGATATTGTTTTACTCTATCGTTGTTATTTTAAAATTCGTAATTTTTATTTCCTTTTTATTGTGTTGTATTGTTTGGTAATATATTGTGACGCTCTGCCTTCGGGAGGTTTTCCTCTCGACCAGGCAGGGTATTTAATTTATGTATTTCCCATCAAATCATGACTACCACATGGCCAGGTGCCTACTAGTAGTCTTGTCAACAATAAATAAGTAACTAAGTTCAGTATATGTCAATCAAAAATTGCAATTTCTCTTCTGTACAATTAGTACTGCTGCATTTAATCCTACATATATTCTCCCCGTTGATAATCGATGTGCTTATCTTTCTGAAATGACAGGAAAAGAGGTGCTGTCGGTGGTAGGTGTCGTACCTGTTGAATCAGTGGAACATTGATTCGACGGCGTGACCCCTGGAATTTGGATGTCGCCGCATTATATCTGCATTGAGTACCTTAAATTTCACTTGAATAGAATCCCCTTGGGAGATGATGAAATTTGTTACTAACCTCTTCATTCCATCAATAAGCAATTCTGCTATGTTCTTTCTCTTTCTTCAGATCAATTATGCTAGATAATCCGTTATTTGTTCTTTCCTTGCAGCTGCGTATTTCTTTTTCTTCTATTTTTTATCATCTTCTCTTTTTAATTATCTTATTTTCTTGTCGAATTAATTGTTTCTCTTACATTTTCGCTGTCTTAATCCTTTCTAAAGGAGTCGTGTTGTTGTATTTTGAAGTAAAGAATGGAATTTAGGAATCGAATTTCCACCCAAGAACTCATACATTTAGTAAAATGTTTGATAAATTCAGGAATTTCTTATGGCAAAGTGGTCAAGGCTCCTACCGCAATATCCTGAGTTCTCAACTAGTCGGATTTATTGTGCTTTTTTGACAAATTTTCTGATAATAGTTTGCAGCAGAAAGGGTACTCGGCCGAGCGACGAAAGCAAAGCCGATCTTATATGGTAAAATAGAGGAGTTAAGAATCTTTTTGAAATTCCTGAGTTTTATTGATTTTATCACCCATTAGCATGGTTGTAAGAAAGTCAATAGAAGCATTTCTATATATATACACTATATTTAGTGCACAAATACTTAATGCAATTATTTAATGTGCAACGTGCATAGTTTTTTAAATTTGTAACTTTTTTTAAAAGCATGTAAATCCTTATATTCTAAAGGCTGCATTGCGCGGGTTATGATATTCAATGAACTCATAAACATCTGTTATTATCCTTTTACTGGACACGTCAGTTAAAGTACTTAATTTTATGGAGGCTTAAATTTATTATGATATTTATTCATATATTTATATTTAAATATATAATTAAAAAAACGAAAAATATTTATCATTTAGGGGTCTATGCCTCATGTTGCCTAGTATTGTTTACTAAATATTAAATAATTAAAACTTATCGGATAATGAAAGGAAGTTGAAACGCTTTTCCGTAAAGTCTACTTGGCCGTTTGCATTGAGATTATTTTTCACTACACTTACATGCTAAAATATACAATTTATAATACATATTTAAATATACATAACTATCACTACACAGGTCTAGAAAATGCTTTCAGAATGAACATATATTAAGTGTAGAAGATTATTAAAAATCATGAGAATATGATGCAGTACGACTTTTCTTCCAGAATTTTGAGTGATAAAAATAGATCGATCTTCTGATAAAAGTATGTATATCAGTTTCGACTATATTTTTGGACGGAATGAAAGTTTAAGGATGAATGCAGAGTCAATGGCTAATATAAATCTAGAATATTTCTTAAAAAATTAAAATTAAAAGTTCTGTAAAGGCAATGGAGGAAATATTTCACGAATTTTTTAAATAAACGTAAGAATAGGATATATTACCATGATACTACGCAAGTAAAACGTACAATATTATGGAATTAATTTAAGAGAAATAAAATACATTATAGTAAAATTTTGACCAATATAATCTTATTAGTGATCAAGCCAATTTTGTCACGATTGGTATGGAAAAGAAAATCATATTTTAACTTTAATTCCTATTTTTCCGCTTTCTTGGGAATGCATCGGGAATTGAATCCGTTTTTGATGAACTACCTTTATACTGATACAAGTTTAGATGAAATAAGACTTTGAAAAATGTTTAAATAATAATAACTAATATCCGTTGCCTGCTTCGACTTTGAATATTAATAAACCTCATAAATTACATACTTAATTCAAAATTTCAGTCTTTCTGGTTCGGAAGAAAAGAATGACTTCTTGAATGATATAATTCTTTTGTAAACACAATTCTCGATTAGCTGTGAGATGGCCATTTTAAATTTCATTTCAAACAGGGATTAATTATATACAAATACAACTTAATTATGCTTAAAATCGAATATAAGAGCTCTTTCATCTTTAACCAATCAAATATTCGCTGCATTCCTGGGAAAAAAATCACAGTCTGTTTTCTGAGGATAAGTTAGCCATTGGAATCCATCGAAGATGATTCTACATTACTCGTGTTATGAAAGTAAGTATGAATTCTGTTAACTCAGGCAGCGAGATTTTATAGAACTACATTCCCAATGAGCATACTTGTTATAGAGAGTTACTCACTTAATAAAATTATGAAAAATATACCACTGGGAAGGAAACTCCTCTACGATTTAATAGTGCGCGACTTGAATATGAAATCACTGTCATGGTTTGAGTTTGTGAATGCAGGAGCCGAATGACTTACTTGAATGTATCACTTATGCGTAATCTTAAAGATGTATATTTTACTCTTACGTTTGCAAAGGAAATATACTTGTGTCTTCCTTTTTAAATATTTCAATGAAATTGATTCTTAACATTTCCTTTTATGAGAAAGGCTTTTCGGTGAAATTGATAAGACATATTGGTGGCTTCTTCTAGTAGTTCGTGATATCAATGACATCTATCCAAATTAACGGATCGTTCGGAATTATTTGTGTCACAATAATTAAAATTATTAGAATTAATTTTAAAAACTCAATTGACGCTGAGGGCTTAATTCATTTGTGGTCTCACTGTTTTTATGAACTCTCCACAACAATTTTTTTCAAATTTATAGAGGTACGACGGGTACTTATGCTTAACTCAAGGAAAGAATTTCATATAGAGTAAGTCTATATAACATGCTTATAGAATATAGTACATAATTAATGTCACTATATAATGTACAGTCTATCATTCATCATTCAGAATTATTTATGGAAATACTACTTAAAATAGAAAAATTCGCTTTTTCTTGCTGTGGTGAAGCAACTGAATTTTTTATGGTCTGTACTTGCCAAATCGAATTTGTCTCAGATTATTCATTCATAGACCAACAACTGTGGATGCTCCTCTGATAGCCTAAATCCCTGGTCCACCATCTCAATTGAGTTGAAATCGTCGTCAGTAAATAAAATTACGGAGAAACTTGAATCCCTAAAAAAGAAGAAATCGGTTAACACGAAATGTGACTAACGAATCTCTAGTTAACCGAATTCCTTGTGGTGTGTTGCTCCATAGAAAGGAGCATTATCTTATATTTAAAAGCATCATACAGTTACTTTTATCAAATGACTATACTTAAGTAGATATTGCATTCACCTTCGATGGCCATTAAAAGGAACTCATTCATAAGGCACCATTCTAGAGGAATTCTTCGGAATGAGTCGATGGCAATGAGTCATCATTTCCAAAACCCTTTGAGGGTCATATGAATGAAACCTATTAAGCGTTCCCTCTTTGGATGTCACGTTCCTTAATTTGGAGCGCAGACGCAGTGTTTTCTTAGCTGGAAATTGGATTGTCAATCGAAGAAAAGGTGACGCCGCTCGTGTTCCGAGTTTCGGAAATACCGTGACCGGACAACTGAGCGCAGGACAGTTGCGAGTGTCCCAACTGAGCACGGACAACTGAGCACTAGGTCAACCGAGCGCGTATCCTTCTCAGGCGTTATTAATTGAACGAATATACGGAAAATAATATCCATTTTTGACGCTGAAACAATTGAGTGGTAGGTTTTTTTACCGATTGATTAAACTGCAAAGGCATCGAAGCTGAAAATTTTATCTCTATTCTGAAAACTGCTTTATGTTTCGTTAGCAGGAATACAGCTTTCTGGTTAACCAAGATTTTGAAATCCTAATTCAGCGTTTAGCATATAAAATTTATTCTTTTACTAATTAAATGAATCCAATTAAAAATTAAATGCACTCATTCAGGAATCAAATATCTCACTTGCGATACTGTCAAAGTTATGTAGTTAGGGGATTTTAAGGCAGAATAGTCGAAAAAAATGATTTAATTTCAAGATCATTCCTTTGTCTGTAGTTTCTAATTCCTGGAGATTCGGTAGGTTTTTTATTGATCATAGCTACACAAAAATCTAGCAAATTACCCGTTAGATTTCTACAGTAATCTTTAAAGAAAATTCGTGAACTATGTCAAAAGTTACAAAAGAATATCCTATTACTTCATGCCCTAGTATTCTTTCAAAGGTAATCACTGCAATTAAGGTAAAATTTCTTCCCATAACCTCAGGCAAAGCCACACGAACCAATTAATTTCGAATCGCGTCTTAGTTTAAATCTAAGACGCGTCTAGAATTAAATCCACAATTATCAATGAAAGCTTAAATAGTTTATGTGGTTATATATTTAAATCTCCTGCCAATGATAACGACGATTTCAATTTTCCTACCTATTAAGAAAATCAACTAATTCAATTATTTTATATAATGAATAGCTATTGGGAAGCTATATATCAACTTTAAATAGGATATAATATATTTATATATATTCACACACACGAATAAAAGTAGATTAAAACAGGAAAATACACCAGGTCTGGTATCGAACCGAGGTCTATTGCCGTAACTTATGTTTTTATTTTTCTCTTCACTTAACTGAACCACCTGCATGTTGTATAATGGATAGCAGTTTATATATAGAATGTCTTTTTGCTGCAGCACTAGAGATGGGATGACGTGAATATGTGGAAAAATGGAATCAATTTCAGGAAGTCGTTTTGATTAATATTGCCCCATGCAAACTTGCAACTTATTGAGTCAGCCTTTTATTTTACAAAAGATCGATATTCGTGAAATTCCGACAGTTAGATGACTTTGCATTATAAAATTAGTTTTTTTGATATAAATATATAATTTTATTAATACGTTTCATCATAGATATACTTATTTCATGGTAAGATTTACGAAGTGTTCGGTGGAAACATTTTCTGATGGGGCCTCTATCCGATATTTAGGAAGACGATTCTACACTCATCGAACTTACTCAACTCAAACCTCACATGAATACTCCAATTTTATCGAAATGACATTGGAATAATTTAAGATAAAATAATTGATTGGGTAAATAAAAGGGCTCTGTTCTGTTTTCGAAAAGATTTTTCAAAAATATATAAGACAATCAGCATTATACAAGTAGGTTTAAACGCTTAAGATACGGTTTTTTTGTCTTGGTTGGGTTGGGTTCCCAGAAAGCGTTTCAATCGGAATTTAGAATAGGAGGCGAAAATCGCATTAGTTTCAGTGCGACCAACGTAGCGAGAATAATATTTGAATATCGAAGCACCAATAGACTATATAACTTTAATATAAAACACGACTCTGAAAACTGAAAATGAAATATACGGGCATGTGTAGGAACTAAACTCAATGAAATTGATTTACGTAAATTTCTCGTAATTCCATGAGCCAAACGCATCGTTATTTCGGTTTCGGACAATTTCTTCTTTTGGATTGAATCGGAAAGTTACAAAGTGATAAAAGTAACGATTATAGAAATTATTATTCGTTCTTTAGTATCTTGTGGTACACTTGGGAGAAAAGCGGTCGTCAAAAATCGTTATGATTTTGAACTTTCGCAATAAATAACAAAATCATGCAAAAGATTCGTTTCCTGTCGGTGTAGTTCAACTATTTCTTCGTCGTATGTAGCTTTATTTACAGGAATATGTGGCATTTTATGAATGTATCAACTTGTCGATGTGAAGCGTCCACGTGAAGAGAGCAGTATGCAAATGAAGAATATCTTATTTTCAAATGAAGCGCTCATATAATTGCTTATTGTTCGTGCGATGATGTCCTAAAGAATATAAACCATGGTACTGCAATACAATATTTTGTTAAAGGTATGAGTGCTTTTTCGTTATTTTTCTTTATAACGGATAATTACTTGAGACCCATCCGTGCATGCAGTTTATTAAATCTCACTTTTGTTGGGAAATTCCTTCTTTTTTCTTTCTTAGCCACCTTTCTAATATTTAAATGGTGAAAATAAAACTAAAAAAGTGCCAAGTCACATTTTCGGAAATCCTAAATACGAATTTAATTAGATAACTACGATAACGTGAAAGACGAATAAACATGGATGAAGATCAATAAACTGCCGCAGGCCAATAAAAAATTTATTCGATTGTTTACATTCGATCGAAAACAATAGAATAAAACCATCGAATAACTTTAATCATTCAATGCACATTTTATCTGGATTCCTTCTGAAGCAAACAAAATTATGACGGATTCAGCTCGATTTGAAGTGTGCCGCGGAAAAGTGGGCATTTACAACATTACCTTCTCGAGAGTGATTATGCTTTATGGTGCAATGTATGCGACGATAATAGAGAAATTAATGACATTGAGTTAACGAAAATTTATTTCCCGCCTCACTGATTTAACGAATTAAAGAAAATGGTGAAGAAGTGCATATGAAATCCGCCGTTCTTCCCCTTGAACGAGTAGGCTAAGAGTGTTTTTCATACCAAAACAAAAATACCTCTCTGGGAATAAACTAACAATGAAACACGTTCTTGTCGAATACATTTCTCAAAAAAAAACGCAAAGTAAGGAGAAAACCCGTTTAAACCGCTCCTGCTTAGGACGATATTCCACTTTTCTCTCCCGCTGTTCCCAAGATGCACTGCAATCCGCCTCATTCGTTTGTTTGGTCAAAAAGTACTTCAATTTAGAATAAAAATTGACTTAAATTAATTAACTAAGGAAAACGCTCTCTTTGTACGCAGGCGATAGAAGGCAGCATACAACAATATGTGCTTTTTAGATATCCCATCTTCAGTTGTAGATAATGAAACAAAAAGGAGCCACCTTCGTTCTGAGGTGTAAAGCGTACAAAATAAATCAAAATATGTATTATCCCGGTTATAACGCGTTGTTTACTTAGTTCTCCGAAAAGGGTCTTAACCGGGTTTTACTGTATTTATTTTCAAACGATCTCTCGAGGAAATAAGATGATCAAAAAAGGATTATTCCAATTCACATTCGATATCGACTCTAAAAATACTTGGGTAAATTCAACTCGTCGCAAATTTTGTCATGTTAATTAAGATTTTAAAGCAAAAAACATCGCAAAGCGCATTAACTACTTCTCCAGCGACACTTGAAGTCAAATGAGGATAAAAATAAATTGCAGAAGATGAAGAATATGTCGACATAAAAGGATCTTTGAAAGATTTTCAGAGACGATGTGGTGGATAAAAAGCAGTCTGCCGACATTTGATACTGCAGAACGTTTTAAAGAAGTATGTTTATCGAGTTTTATGAGATCCTACGCATGTAACGAAATATTAAATTATTTAAAAAGACATATTTCATGGAGTCTATTGTTTTAAAAATGTGTCGCTTGAACTTAATGGTAAGCATATTTTTTTATCTTCATATTTCTAATTTATAATGATTACTTTTGTGTCAGCTAACACGTTATTGTTTACTCTTGCGAGAATTCTCCAGAGTAAAAACATTATTATTATTACTGCTTTCACAAGACAAGAAGGAATGAGTTTTCGTTTTCAAGTATTGTGCAGAAAAGAATACGCTGTGTGAGTCCAATCGAAAGAAATGAGCGCAGAAAATAAAGGATCTGTTTCCGGTGGTACTTGATTAAATTAAATTTGATTGGCCTCCATCACAACAAGACCTTCTCATTTCTTACGGCAAACTTTAAGAGAGCCAAAATGTTCAATACCATTCACACAAATAGAATCTGATACCATCTATTTCATCAAAGAAGCGAAATTTTAATGAAAGCACTAGAGAAGGACTGATATGAAATGTATCGTGAAATATAGATAGCGGTAAATTCTTTTATTCAATTATTATATCGAACCAGCTGAAGTCTCCGTTGATTCTCAACCGAGAAAGTGTAAGTAGGCAGTAATACTATAGTTAATAATATATAAAAATAGACAATTTAACTTCATACTGGTGTAAGTCAATGCTATCCAAAATGAAAGTTCGAATCTTTTCTATGATAAGTATATAAAACTTTATTTAACCTCTATTTCGAACTTACTCCCGTGAATTATTAGAGAAGCCAACAGCAGTCAAGGGTAGATAGGGATTTCGGTGTTTTACACCCCCTGCCATGCGCCAGTGGCGGTTTACAAGGTTTAGATGTAAATGTAGACTTTGCTCAAGTTCGTCCGATTATTGCTTTTTGCTTAATTTTGCGATAGAAGTAGAAGCTTCAAAGGATTAAATTAACTTTATATTCAATTTTGGGAACTCTTTACCTCGTCTAGCGTCGAACCAGAGATCAAATGTATACATTAAAATAAACGAGGAATAGAAAATTCCAGAAATTTGACTGCTATCCGTATAGTCCGTTATTTATTCATACCATTACTTCAGAATGTCTGTTATCTGTTTAGCCCTCGATTGACCAACATTGAGAAAAGCAGTGCCGGATCGCACAAAGTGGACTCTGAGTAATTATGGCCAATTATAGGAATGTTTGAATCAGCAAGATAGTGAAAGTGAAGAAGTCCTCGAAGTCTGATGATGAACTGCTGCTGCCATCTCGAATACAATCCCCAAAAATATCTCTTATGATAGGTGCCCATGCATATAAGTACACAGGAGATAGTTATAGATTTAGATAAAGATTCAAAATGTGCTCGATTAATTATGTTGATAAGAAGAAGTTCCAGCCTTGGAATGGAAACTGTTTGAATGGGTGCTGCCCTCGTTTTTGCCATAAGATATGTGACCCATCGAGTTTCCTGCTATGCAAATATACAACTTCCTGATGCATCACAGAATCCCAACAGTTGATTGACTCATCCTCAGATAATTGCTTCGGGGTACAGATTGCAAGGTAAGTGGATGAAGTGATCCCATAGGTAACTGTGTTCAATCTCTTGAAAGGATTCCTTCTCAGCTGGTTGCCAAACAATATGTTGATACTTTCTCTGCTGTGGAAGTAAATTAATCATCCTATACATTTTATAAATATCTGACACTACTGGATGTAAGCGCAATCAGATTGCTTTTTTTATATCTTGTATTTTTTTATATCTTTCTTTATATCAATATATCTTGTTTCAACTTAGGCCCTTTTAAAAGAAAATCATTTAATGATTTGCCTGAACTAGATTTTGATGACCCATCAAACACTACTCGAATCTTAGTGGTACTGTTGAGAGATTTTGCCACGGCATATAGTCTTTCTCCGAATCCCATTTAGCAATTGATATATGTAATGGAAAAGGCTGTATACTACGAATATAGTTGAAACCAGTTTAAATTTACGCTCTAAATTCGTAAATCTCCTGATAGTTTGCATTTGTGAGCCCCAGAGATAGTGAGATATCTTTTAGTAGCAAAGGTACTACATAAATTTCATCGGGATATCGATACTGTAATGTCCTGAATTGTTCCCCATTTCTGAATATAAATCAGCACCAAGCAAGCAATTGGCTCTGGGTTGAAAAATTCAGGATCCGCTAAATACAGCGAGCAATATTTTTTAGAAACGGACTCAGGGCTTGGAAGGGAGGCTTATTAGAGGGTATTTTGGGAATGACGATAGCTGATACCCGTATTTCCACGTCATTATTGCGTGGCAATAAAGATTTATTTGTGTTAATTAAGATCTAAATACATAAAAAATAGCCATATTGTCATCAAAAGACTAATGGTCGGTAGACGCATTGAGGGAGAGGATTGCACTTTCCATGTCAGTAAAAGGAGATTCCTTGGTAAATTGACTCGAAATAGCGTTAATTTTATGATATTGGCATTCAGTGCGTTCCTCTAACTCATTTTCGGACGAATTCATGTCTAAATTCAAGACAAATTCCAACTCGCGTAACTCATTCGTAATTGAGACGAAAGATTTTAAATAATCTGGCAAAAAAACTTAAGAAAACAGATTTCGCTTTAAACCGTCGTTGACATCAAATACAGTCTCTAAAGATAAACCCACCGATCACATATAACTACCGTCAAATCACAAATGTAATGTATCGATAGAGAAACTGAGAAGTTACATAAAATGCCTTTCCCAAGATAAGTAGGTAAGCCGTACAAAACGAAATTTATTCTAGTGGAAAATCAATCCGGCCCTAAGGACCTCTGTTTTGCCCTCGATTGAATGGGAAAAGCAGTGCCGGATGGACTGTATGAGTAATTATGACCACGAGGAATGTATGACTTACCAAGATACTGAAGTTGCGCTGATGAGTTATGTTTTTCCCTTTTAGTCTGATGATTAACTGCCGCTGACAACTCGAAAACAATGCACACACAGAAAGAAAATCTCCAATTATAGGTGTCGCATTGGACAAGACACGCATTGCGCTCTTGTAGCTATAGCAAATTGGCGCGAATACAAAACATAAAGTATAATAATGTAAAAGTTTCGTTTATCTCATCAAAATTCTGCAAATTTCGACCCATCAACGATATTTCACAAACTAAATAAGAAGCTTCATTAAATTTTCTTTCTTTTGTTGCCGGTCTCGACTATGTGCAAGTATTTTTTCTAATTTAATTTTGCAGAAGAAACAAAGCCTGCAATCGATAAAACTGAAGTTTATATTTTTTCTTTATGGAAATCTATCTAAGCGATCTGGGTTCGAATACAACAAAATTAGCGAATAAAAACGCGGCAGTAATTCCCTCTTAGTCTCAGAGGACGAGTATGTAAAGTTTGGCGATTCGGACAACCAGTGTGGACTCCAATCAAAGACAAACAAATTCACAGAAGTTCTAACATCTATGGAGAGTTTCGAAAACTCAACTTGTTCTTTTTCTTTGGAAGTTAAAATGTAAATTATTGACGCAAATAATACCTCAGGTTTTTGTTTGTGAAACTAATCATTCAGAAAATAAATTATATATCAAATAAAATTTTTAAAAAAACGAGTAGATAGATCCGTGAATAGAGTAATTCGCTCCCAAATAACAATATTGATGAAGCGATGGCTTGTAATTTTCATAATCACTCATAATTCCAACCAATACGAGGTTCTCAGATAGCGAATCTGACTTCATTGAAAGCGGTCCCGGGTTCGATTGCCGGTGGGAACTCATACGTGCGGAGAGTTAAGTTTTAGTAATAATCCATACTTCCAAGTATCACTCGGTTGAGAATGTAAGTTTTTTCCTCGGAAAGGAAAAACAAAACTCTCAATATTATATATATTATTAAATATCGAATCTGGAGTGGGACAAAAGATGTTTTCTCTTCAAATATTTGTAATTTGGGAATTTGTATATCGATAAATGTCTGTTTATGTCTTGCGAAGGACTGAACATTACTCATAATTCGCATTCATTCCCGATTAATGCATACTAGAGCCAAAGAGTTACTGTTAATCATCGTAAATTTAAAATTAAAGGTCCACGGATCAATAGGCAATGTTGTAGCGCAACACTTTGTGATTGAGAACTAGAAACTAGTGCTCCCCTTATTAGTTTCATTCAGAAGAATTCAGTAGACGACAGTTGGTCTGAGTTTCTCCGAATCCTTCGTGAAGGTACCTCTAGATTTATTCCGACAAGAGTGGCTCGGGATCGGCAAGAGCCGCGATGGGTCAAGCCTAAACTACGTTCACTCCAAAGAAAACAAAGAGCATTACATTCCATTATGAAGACTTTTCCATTAAATAGCATAGAATACGAGAAGCAACGTCGTAAATATTTAGATATCAAGAGGTCAGCGAAGACTGAGGCACGTAAGGAGTTCGATACGTATAGATCTCAAACGCTACGCGAATCTCTGGAAAAGAATCCTAAGGAATTCTGGTCTTACGTACGAGAGACAAGAGGCAAACAATCGACCGTTCTGCATCTCATAAACAACAATGGTAGCGTCGTATCAGATTCATGTGAAAAGGCTAATATTCTAAACCAACACTTTAAGAAATGCTTCATATCAGATAACGGTCACGTAAATGCATTTCCTACTCGTATTACCTCTAAAATGAGTAAATTAGAACTAAATGAAGCAGGTATTAAGAACCTTTTATTGCAAATTGACAGCAAAAAATCCCCCGGGCCAGAAGGTATACCTGCCCTCGTTATATCTACGCTAGCTAACGAGCTTGCTCCCCTCCTACTCGTGTTTTTCAATAAATCTCTAGACGAAGGTATGGTTCCTGCCTCATGGAGGAGAGCGAACATCACTCCAGTCCCAAAAAAAGGGCGTAAGTCAAAACCGGATGATTTCCGACCAATATCGCTCACTTCGATATTTTGTAAAATTCTAGAACACATAATATGCAGTTATCTAATGCGCTTCCTTAGTGATAATAATGCAATTACACGCAGTCAACACGGATTCCGCAAAGGTCGCTCATGTGAGAGACAGTTAGCACTTCTTAATCACGACATAATGCGAGCAGCCGATGAAGGTTTTAGGACAGATGCCATATTCCTGGATTTTAGAAAGGCATTCGATACAGTACCACACGCAAAGTTACTCCAGAAACTAGAGTCATATGCAATCGAAAATCATATTATTCAGTGGATTAAGTCGTTCCTCACATGCAGAGTTCAACGGGTAGTCTTAGATGGCGTTTAC
Source organism: Pachydiplax longipennis (assembly GCA_036926295.1). NCBI lineage: Eukaryota > Metazoa > Arthropoda > Insecta > Odonata > Libellulidae > Pachydiplax > Pachydiplax longipennis. The sequence goes on from JAVFKF010000004.1 coordinate 6,732,101, forward strand.
TCTGATGAAGTAGAAGTATCATCTGGAGTTCCTCAGGGCAGTGTCATTGGACCGATATTGTTCTTAATTTACATTAACGATATAGTAGACAATGTAAGAAGTAAGGTAAGGCTTTTCGCGGACGACACACTCATATACAGGAAAATTCAAAATGTGGAAGATACTTCCATATTACAGGGTGACTTAGACGCTATTTCGAAATGGTGTGAAGATTGGCAGCTCGGCTTGAACATAGAGAAGTGTGTAGCGATGAGCATGACCCGCTCCCCGTCCCTGAACTTAAAACAAACATCCTACCTTATTAGCGGTACAACATTAGAATTCGTAAGTAGATACAAATATTTAGGCATTGTTTTCAGTAGTAACTTATCGTTCAAACCGCATATTCAAGACGTAGTGGGGTCAGCTGATAGGACGCTGAGGCTATGTAATCGCGTTCTCAGGGGTTGCCAACAGAATGTCAAGGAAGTGGCTTACTTTTCGTTGGTTCGTCCATTGCTTGAGTACTGCTGCGCGGTGTGGAATCCACATGAGAAAGGATTGATCATAGAACTAGAGCGCATGCAACGTAGAGCGGCCCGTTTCGTCAAGGGAGACTACAAGTTCGACAGCAGTGTGTCAGAGATGATTAAAACCCTCGGCTGGGAATCCCTCGAGGACAGAAGAAATGAGTATAGGCATAAACTTTTCGAGAAATTTTTGAGTAGCGATTTACATGAGGAAATAAGCGACTTCGTGATTCCCGTACTCAGTGAGCGTAGTTTTCGAGACCAGACGTCAAAAAGATTCCGCGAAATTATAGCGAGAACAGATAGCTATTTCTGGTCTCTTTTTCCAGATAGTATTAGGTACGCAAACCAGATGGTTGGTTAGGGAGTTCGGTGTATTCACACCCCCTGCCATACGCCTTACGGCGGTTAGCGGGGTATTAATGTAAATGTAATGTAAATGTAGAAGGAATGAATTCCCTGTAAAAAAATCCACAGAACTAGCCAAAATCTCTATAGCGTGGATAAATAGCGGGATTCACGTGACAAAGGAGACTTGGATTAGTCAAAAGTATGGAGTTTCATTTAACAATTATAAGTATATACTGTTTGCGGATGGCATTCTTATAAGTGGAACGCCAATCGGAGGGATTCAAAATAAAGTGGACAAACGTTGGAGGCAGCAGGGAAAAGATGAGGCATTTTAAATAAAGAAATAGTGGTAAAGGTAAATACTTTTCAATGAAGGAGAATCTGCCAAAAACAGACGCTTCATCGGTCCCCGATTTTAGAAGAGGGAGAGAAGGGCTTTAGGAAAATTCCAGAATGGAATGCTTTGCATTGGGGGGGAATAAATGGTTTCGCCCAATCATACAGATGTCTTTTAAATCATAGCCTACCGATGGAATCCAGTGAATCAAGGCCGGCCAAGAGACGGGTTCATTATCCTCAATAACTCATCCAAAATCATGCTCTAAGTAAAAAGGCATTTGCACTGCACTGCACAAAATCGAATAAAATACGATAAAGGGTACTTTCTGGAGAAAGATGTTAAGGCAAGTTTAATTTAGGCGGTAAAAAATATTCCTCGTTTATTCCTTCGGCTTTCCTCATCATTAAAAATTGTGACAATATTATTTAGTCTAAACATTAAAAAGGTCTATAAATTTACATAACTAGTTAACGCATTTTTTTCCAGATTTGAGGCTACTTGGCTCACTACGAAGCCATAAGAAATCTTGCCTTCGTATGGCTTAAACCGGCGTAGCAAAGGAAGCACAGTCCTTCCGATTCTCTACAAGAGTGAGAGGAAAGTCAGATTCCATATAAAAACACACGTTGAGAACGCACTTTATCTTGAAGATTATTCAAGAGACAGCTTTCGTAGAATAAAACTCATCGAAGAAACGACCTGAAACTCGAAAATTCTTCATCCGTACCAGGAATGCACGAGATAATTTATAAAAATAGGTTGTACTAAACCCCAAATGGCGTAGGATCTTCCTGGAGCTGAATAACATTTCAGAGGAAGGAATAACATCCTCCGTGATAGAAGCAGCTGGTAACGTAAGGCGATTATCCGACTAGTTGGCTGAAATGACGAAATTCAATGAAATGTACAGAAGATAAAACTAAGGCAGCTTCAAAAGATTAATCCAGAGACGTTTGGTTTGCAGAGTAGAAAAGTACTGAAAGTATAGCATGGAGTGCATATTATCGAATATTTTATAGAATTATTTCATGGAATGCCTCTCACAGGCTTCTTTTCCTGGTGAAAAATGCAAAAAAATCACAAAATGATTTATAATAATAAAAGAAAATCAAAAAATCCGATCTAGACTGAGATATTCCTCCAGTTTCATGAATTTTCCACGGACGAATGCATTGATCTTCCACGACAGAATACCGCAATAAATCTTAAATTAGAACAAGATCATAAGACAAGGTTGTCTCTATTACCACCTAATCCAGATCATATTTCAAACTTCCATTTGGCTCATTCACTATGGCATCAGACCACGAAAGAGAGGCTATATGAGGTTGTGGTGGTCATAATAACCGCACAGCTAACCTTCGATTGAACGCCGCACGTTACTAAGGATATTGTTTATCAGACAACGATGATTGAAATTAAGAGACGCTAATACGGACGCGTTTAAAACGATTTTAATTCGTGCATATATTTCGATGGAAATAACTTCACTGTGCGCGTTTTCAAATAGATGTTTTGTCATTGCTGTCCTCACTTAGAAAGAATGCAGTCAATAGAATAAGTAAGTACTGCACGGACAAGACGAATCAAAAGTTAATTAAAAATACATTTTCCCCGTTCCCGTAACATGCAAATGAAAGGTAATCCATTTATAATTTACAGTAGCAGGAGCAGAGAGCCGTAGTGAAAACTTCTAAGAAAAGTTTAAAGGTAAAGTACACAATGGAAAATAGTTTGAGACAACTCACTCGGAAACTCGCTGCCACTGGAAAGCATGAGGAGCATATTCTTAGAAACAATTTTGAAACTCTTAGAGGATAAAAACCTCATTCGATGTCTCATGAGATTCACTTTTATTTCTATTCCCAGCTGGAACCAACTAAAAACAATAATTATTCATAACTTCTAAAGATCGAAGAAAGAATTGTGAAAAATACTAAGTACTATGTCTAATCGGTTTTAAATGGCGTCCATCAAAGTTAAACCATTCCCGATTTTCAAACTAAGTTAGCGATTATTTGTTTAATTACCCAAAGCAATACCCAAATTCAATCAATTCCTAATTTGGCAAACTGACCAAGGTATAGGGAATAGACAGATTGAGAAAAGAATGGGAATGACGCACTCGTCCGATGCAGCCAACATCATTCTTATAATTAGATTAAGTGAGGGAACGGAAAGAAGAAACGCGTCGATCTTGTACTTCTAAACAAGGTTTTTGTGAAGATAAAATAATAAGAAGGATGATGATCTAAAGAGTGAAAGAGAACGAACGACTTGATTGAATTCGTCATCACTCGGGAATGACGCCGTCTATTATATTACTCGGAAGCATCCTTTAGTTTCAAGTACGACACCACTTCTTTTGGCTAAAATTTATTTATATTTATTCAGGCGCATTAGTCGGAAAATATTCCGCGCATGTTGTAGTGCCAAATTCTGGAAAAGATCTTTCTTCACTTAAATAAAACACCTTCGAGCCTTACTGGCAAAAATCGCTTCGTAGCAAAACCTGATTATTTTATCTAGAGAGCAAAGACGAAAGAGTTGACTCATTTCACATGACTTTTCTACAAAACGATTCGTCAGTTCATAATTTGATAATTAGTCACGTTTGACTCATCTGCTGATGCACGCAAGATTGCATTTACTTCCTAATAATAACAAGGAGAAGTGAATGAAGCCTATAGACGGTTGGATTCTGACTGCTAACTCAAAGTATTATAACTGAGATTATTTAAAATCGCGCCAGGACTGAACTGGGGGAGAAGAGTCACCAACACGAGAGAAAAATACAGCTTCTTTAATTATAAAAACATAGAATAAGACGCTTAATTAATGTGAGCAGCGCAGTTTAGAGAAACTTGCTTTCACCCATTCAACAGTTATCAGTCAAAGCAATCAAAGGAAATGAGATTTAAAGCTTAGAATTGCTGGCGGAATGAACTGCATTTATAACAGTAATGTGTGGAAAACGCATTTCTTTATTTATAAGGTAAATATTTAATTGTTCTGAAATTCATTCATAGCATACGCGGTTCGCCATCCTCGATACTTTGCCACAGATTAATGTAATGCAATTTTTATAGTGCTATAAATAACTGAAAAAAGAGTGGTAAATTGATCACAATGTAAGCACAAAAGGCCGCAAAACTTTCCTTAAGGATAGAGAAATGCTGAATCCACACAACGCTTCGAAAGAGGCTCAAATCGAAGATAAACTTCAAATTTCCGCTTTTTATCTTTTTCGTCGTAAATCAATATTAATGACAAGTAGCATAAGGAGTCAAGGTTTATAACGAGGGTGAGAGACCAAAGACAAGCCCAAGCTTATCGAAAATCTTTATCTGTGAACTCATAAAAGCCAAAGAAAGTGAAAAGTCCTCAACAGCAAATAAAGCACACCCATAAAGAGGAAGCATATAAATAAATCTTGGAGGTCTTGGAAACTCATATATGGCTACCCTTAGATATGAGATGGCATTATAAAAACACATGGAAATGTTTTAGAATTACTGACTATACGATGTGGTCTGGAAAATTCTAAACGAAGTGGTTAAACAGTAGTTCTGTAAGTCTTCAAATGAGTAAGAATATTTGTTTTAGGTCAATTCGATGCGATATTCCAGTGAAAGCACAGTCTTAATCTCACGGAAAATTTAAAAGTATAAACATATAGCCAAACACTACAGAATACGAACACACCACACTCACAGGCTAGTATTCATTTGTGTTCTGCAAAGTTATTAAAAAGGATATAAATTTTTATTAAACAGCATACAGTTCCCTCGTATAAAATTTTCCTTATTTAGTTCCTTTGAGGCTCTTTCCTCAGAAGTCCAAAGTTCGATGGATGGAAATGGTGGTTGAAATTCTTTTCGGATTCCGATTTCGACCGAACAGCGATGGATCCTCTGCAGCACACTAATTCATAGTTATGTAACATTCTTTAAAAATCCAACTTAATAGAAGAGCATCTAAATCATAGAACAAAAACGTTCCAATACATTTCCAGTAAACGATAGGAAAATAAAGCGTTCGCTATATGCAGTAAATCAATCTTGGATTTGATTCGGCACACCAAGAGGAAAAGAAGGACGCTAACTATCCGCCTGAAATCTTATTCAAATGTGTGTATGATGAAGGGTGTCACTACAAAGAGAGATGGACGGTCATTACATCAAGGAACGCATCTCAAGGAAGACTCATCCTTATGTTAAAGGATCATTAGTTTTGTAAGCCATTCGAAAAGAATTAAGAGAATAAATTCCCAGAGGGATTGTGATTTCCCCAATCCTGGAATCCCGAGATATGGGCGATTAAAATAAAATAAGATTTTTTTATAATTTACTGTAAAAATAAAAACAATCTTTATTTGGAATCATAATAACTCCTGAAATTATTGACTATTTTGGGAAATTAGTTTGGAAATGAAAAACATCAGTTAATTTTGTCAAGCATCAACACAGTATAATGTACGCATAATAACTAAGGAATACATAATAATTTTCATTGTCATTAATTGTACATTCACCTGAATTGACGATGAATAACTTTTCTGAGAAAGAGTTGACTCGCAATTCGAAATTATATTCTTTATTGAATAGTATGCTTTAAATGTGCGAATAGTAAATCTCCTGCTCCAATGTATCTTTTCAATTGTTCTGCTAAATTACATTTATTGATTTTTTGTCGAAGTATTTTGCATCGCTTAAAGGGAAGAATCTCGATTCTGCCAGAAAAAGTTCTTTGTCTGTTTAATGCAAGTAAAACTTCAACTATGAAAAATCAATTCATAAAATACCTTAGAAGGTTTATTTGTTAAGTTTAAGTGGCTATTCTTGTAGCATACGTATCATTTCTTTGACTCTACGAAAATAAACAGTTCCTATAGATGCCGCTCGGAAAAATACAATAAATTCGTTTAGAAGGATCAAGAATGTAACGATCCCGCCAATAACGAGATCCATTGGTTTTATATATGGTCGCAGAGAATAATTATTCCGTTCATAACGAGCACCGATAATTCGAAATCCCCACTACAGCGAACTAATGTATTCTTTGATCTCGTATCTTTCCTTCATCACGAATGGCAATCATTTTCGGAGTTACAGCATCTTGTGTCCAATGCTAAGAAAAATTCTTATTTAAGACCCCTTAATGCTCCGTGAAAATTACTTATTTATTTACTTAAAAATATTGCTCTATAAAATATTTAACTCGTCTAGCAGCTCTATTAATATATATATATATATATATATATATATATATATATATATATATATATATATATATATATATATATATATATATTTGTGAACACGAAACTTTATTGCCTTAATTGTCAGCGATGTCGTTCTGACATAGGAACGTGCTGCTTAACTTAGCATAAAAAATGCTTATCCGATCTGGAGAACTCTTCTTCTGCGATCAAATGTTCACTTTCCTAACTCGTTTTTTTTCATTCCTTTCGTATGTATAAAATCTCAGATCTTACTCACTGTTAGATTCCCGCATTTTTAATTTCTCAAAGCAAGTGAAACGTACAAACCGTCAATTTTAGAGAACTGAGTTTAGATTTCATTTTCATTCCCTCATAACAAACTCTCCTAATGTGAAGCCGAAAAGACTGCTTTGCCGTAGCGTTTTCGATAAAAAGAAAACTTATTTATTATCAAATTTGGTAAGCATTGGTCAGACGGTTCGCGCGTGCAAAATTGATATTTCAATTGATGAGGAAGGAGAGGGAAAAGATAATTTTACTTTGTTATCAATGATAAGGAAATTGAATGTGGGATGGAAGTGAGGGACGGATTCCTCTCTGGGGAAGGAAAGCATACTTCAAATGAAACGCGAGAAAGTAATTTCAATAGTTCCGAATATAAGTATATAACCTATTTTCAAATGCTTCGACCCCCGTCGAGATTCGAATCGATCTGAGTCAAACGCGTTGCCCACTATTCGTAATACCCGTTTAAAATATATCGGTTACATACTATTCATCAATCACTGTATCTATTATATATAGTTACTTCTCCGGATATACTTATTCATCTTTACAATATAATAAATCTATCTCATGTCTGTCTGAAACATCATCACGCAAAACAACCCAACGGATTTTGATGCAAATTTGAAGGAGGATGATAGATGACCTTCAGTGAGATTAAATTTACTTTTCATCCCGATATGAGACCCCGGTTCGATTCCAGACGAAGAAAACATTTCTCTTAAGAAATGCATGTAAATATCACTTTACCGGTTGCAGGCTTTAATTCTTTTGCATGATTAAATTAGAAAGAATGATCGTATGAAATCGAGACAAGCACCAAAAGACAAGAAATTGAATAAAGATTCTTATTTTGGTTGCTAAATTTCGTTATCGGGTCGAAAATCTGAGAATTTTGATGAAACAAACAGAAGTTTTGTGAAATTTTTAGGCTAAAAACAACCGGTCCCCGTGACGACAAATGCGATTGTTCAAGCTGAGCTCATGCATTTTCCCGTAGGAATACACGAGGAATTTAGGCTCATTTAAATGTGTTGGTATGAATGAATGATAGAATATATGAATATTCAAAAATTTTAACATTGCAGCGTCGATTCGCAGGGAAAAACGTTCCACAATTTAGGGAAAGTTCCTTAATCATCTCGACTTTACGAATGTTATTTCAATCTGATGAAGATACTAAGTGTACTTTGCGACGAAAATATTTAATTTTACATATGTATCCTACCTTTGGACATGTGGAATAGGGGTGCACGAATCACTATTTTACTTCCTAATTAGCCAATTCCGCGCGTCGCAAAGGCATTTCGAGTAAATGTAAAGGTGATTCAACGTCTCATTTTTTACACGAGATATCTTTTGTTTTCGAGAGAATCGAGTGTGTCGTAATTATAAACAAGAAGTCAACGAGCAGTTCAACTATTCCATATTAAAAGATTGAGTGTGGCTGTCTATGTTCGCTTCAAACTCGAGAAGGATTTGTTGAAAAACGGCGGGAAACTGAAATCTTTGTATGAGGCATTTCCCGAGAAGATAGAAGTCCGCAACTCGGCATGTGAACAGCAGTCAAAAATACGTTTTACAAAAGCAGTCTACCGTTTCCCTGGTGGCTTGGTCCACAAAGCATAGTACTAGTGGCATCTCATATTCATTCGTCCTGCTGATTATTTCTTGTAGTGTGTGGATGTGGACCATGGTACTGAAGTCCTTACGGAATCCTGCTTGCTCTCTAGGTTGGGTAGATGATAGAGTAAACTTTAACCGTTCCACTATTATCCTCATGAATGTTTGTAAACTACAGGAAGGAGACTGATGGGGCAGTAATTCTTCAGCTCTTCCTTGCTTCCATTCTTGTGCAAAAGGACTATTCTTACATGATTCCAGTCCTGGGGGATTCTTCCTTGTTTCAGGCAAGTTGTGAATAACTGCGCTAAAACGAGTGTAACTTTTGTTCCACCAAGTTTTAAATATTCTGCTAACACTCCATCTATGCCTCCTGCTTTTCCGTTCTTCGTCCGCTTTATTGCTGCAATTACTTCTTCTGGGAGAATAGAGAGGGGATCTCGTTGGTTTTGGCTTTCTTCTTGGTTTTCATCTTCAGCATTTTCTTCCTTCTTGTATAGGTTGCCAAAGTATTCTGCTACCGTCCTTAGTATTGCTTGTCTGTTGCAAGTTCTTGTGCCATCTTCCTTCTGTTTGGCTAAAATTTGTTTCCTTCCAATTGCTAGGCGTTGTCTGGTCTTCTTCATACTTTTGCTGTTTTCTATAGCCACTTGCGCAATTCTCTCATTGAATTTTCTCACGTCTTCCTTAATTGCTCTTCTGATAGCCTTACTTAGCTCTACGTATTCGATGCTACCCCTTTGTTATTCTTCAGTTCCTTACGTCATTTCATCATTTTTCGGGTGCTGTCACTAAGCTTTCTGCCTTTTACTCTTCTTGGTGAGATTGCCACTTCTTCTGCTGCTTCCTTAACAGGTGGTTAGCATACCTAGAAATTTGAAGAAAATCTCAGTATGATACAATGTTATTGTGATGGCCCACCATCTAAGCATAAATCCACCCCTTCATCATTCTGTTCTATGCAGAAGGCAAATTCCTCCGCCATTCGAAGTCCAAGGAATGTTATCTCGACGCCACCGCATCAAACAGCGGAAAAAGTATTGGCAAACGCATCGACGGAGGCTACAAGTAGGTGACGGCAAAGAACTTTAGACTCGTTTCACATTCGGAAAGCGTGACGAAATTCCTTATTTACGATAGCTGTTATCGGTATCCATGGCAGAGACTAGGGGAGATAGTTGATTCTTGGGAAGAAATGATATATTTCAATTTGCGAAAAGTAACATCATCTTTGACTATAACGGACACTGCTGACATCTGTGAATACTGAGATGGAAGCAAAAGCTGTATTATGAAAATAAATTTATTCGTCCAATGACATACATATATAGTATGTATAGGACATATCATTATCAAATCTACATTTAATTTAATATCAATTACATCACTCATGTTTTATAACAAATATAAATTGATTAGCACATTAGCTTTGAAATTCGGTGAATGTAGCTAAAGATCAGTACTTCTTAGTTTAAAAGTTACTTTTTCTACGCTTGCTCCTGATTATGTATCCGTCATTCTATAGAACTTAAATGAAGTTCACTTTTTGTTCGTTAGGAGCATTCGCATGCGATCTCGTGATGACTCTCATGGATTTTATCACACTGCCTGATACATATGCAGCAGGAGAAACTGACTGTAATAAACATTCAAAATACAATTCCTTCCTTCAATAATGGCGGATGTAATCTTGTGGAGCGGCGATAAATCATAACAATAAATACTGCAAATTTGCACGGACTTAAAATATTTGTGGCTTGAGGAACCCAAAGTTAAGAGAGATCCGATTCGTTGGATTTTAAATAGACATGGAATTGCTAGGGATTTTGAAGGCTCTGAAATTCAACTAATCAACTCTTGCATTTTCAGAAACGAGTACACAAAGACTACAAAGTCATTTACATCCCTGATGCTCATTTTGAGATTTATTGATATATTTTAACACTAATGCATGAGATTGAACGTAGAGACAGAATTATGAAGTACTTTTTCTTTTCATTCCAAGTTCATCTTCGTGGAAAATTGAGCATTTGAAATCCTATTTGAGAAATTCATTGGTTCACAAATATTCGCTGCAAATTTCCCAAAAAATCTCTCCACCGCGCATACAATTCCTTCGAATGATTAGAGGAAACACCAGGCGAATATGTTTGTCATCTAATGCGATCCTCCATTGCAAGAATGATAAACATTCGTTTAAGCCCTCTGTATTGTTATTAAACACTCGTTCTTCCAATGAGTCTGCACTCTTCGAGAAAGCATATTCAGAATGTGGAACTTTCCTCGGATATTATAAGACAGTACACAATGCGACAGACCCTTGCTTACCAAGGTTTGAGTCGTACGAAGATAATCCGAGATGGCTTGGATATTAACAATTATCGAGTGATATTACATATGTAGCCAGCGTGTGGCGGATCACTTTACTTTCCTAATCGATTACTTTCACGTATCGCTTACGCGAATCGACTAGCATCTATTTCTCTGACCTTCAGTATCAGAATGGCCAACGAGGGCGCATAATATAATAATAATAAACGTCCTTATTTGGGCGAGATTGAGACGAAGAAATCTCCTCTTCCATCCAACCCATCGTCACTTATAATACATTCATGAAGAGAAAAAATGAAAATTAAAAGTGAATATAAAAATTTAAGATTTTCTTGGGGAAAAATTATCCACTGCAGGAAAACACCCGCTAAGGAAGCGGGTGTGAAAAACCTGCGCAAACCTACCGATAGTAATAACCAAAAGATACAATAAGAAAATAATACAAAAATAGAATTGAGCATAAAAAGAACAATGGAAAAGACGTCTTCTTATAATATAATAAATATGAAACATAAATAAGCATAGTTAGGTAGATACATCAATAAGTCGAGTAATAGAGGCTGCAAACGTCTCCTTGAATGTAATCATCCCATTTAGCGCTCGTCATTTACCAATGTATGCTCTGCAGGAAGATGAAATCCGAAGGCGTCAAAAGCAAGAGAACGGCCACCTCATCGCGTCGCGACAGTTGACACCTGTTTCATGGCGAAGTGTTTTTTTATCCGTCCGCTAGAGGGCCACTCCCACGCCTCCTCGACGGCCGGAAGTGACGTAGAGAGCACACATGCGCGCCATAAGAACGCAGAGCACACACACACGATCCGTCTGGGAAGGAGGAGGATTGATTAAGAGGCTTCCACAATCGAGAGAGGGCCTATCAATGAGCAAACAGTTCCTTATTACCACGGAAAATTTCCAGTGAAATTTGGAGCAAAAATCTCTTATCTTTGTTTATGCGAGCGAATCGTTACACCTTTAAATCATCTATCTTTCTTTTTCACCTATTAGTGGATTTTATGGCAGAAGAAACTGGCTGGTCTCGCCGAATAAAGTACTCTTTTTTATGCCTGTACACGAAATTATACCTCTAAATGTTAGGGTTTCAAGTGGAGTAAATTTAATGTAAATTTTAGAAAACGTAGATGCATCTGCTACCCTCCTTTCCTATAGCCCTCTCTCGGATTAAATAACCTTTCATTCATATTTATTCGGCTGATATATTTATACTCCTTCACATTCTATGGCAAAAGAAATGAACTCTACATGAAGAAGTTCACCAAAATAACAGGGAACTATAATTGGAAAGACCACTTGACGGCCTCATTAAAGAACACTCACCACAGCGTTTTTCCTCACAGCCGAAATTTTTCACGGACAGAGTAAAAGACGAACACTGTTTCCCTTCCGCAGAAAGAGGACATTGAAATCCACGTGAAACGTGGTATTCTTTCGGTCAATTACTCTCTATACACATAGTAAAAATACCAATTATGCATATTAGGCGAATTTTTCCCAATCCTGAATACACTGCGCCCCGCCATCCTCAAACTCGTTACATAGATCGATAATCCCTATTTGTCTATCGGGTAAAAATTGTAGAGTGAAAAAATACGAAAATGAAATAACAAAGAAAGACGTTCTCTTTTTACGAAGAGCAGATTATTCTTGAAAAATGACGGGAGGGCAACCAGTATAATTCAAAAATAGTTCGCCAACTCTATATATCGTGTCAGTGATATCAAACTAAATCAGATTCCTTATTGCTTTAAGGAAGGACTTATTTGAAAATTTAAGATAATTTACATTTTGTTTTCTCGTGTAAAAGAATTGTGATCTAACGGTTCGGACTCTGTTTCGCATGTAGTTTCCCTAAAAGTGTCTGAAGCGGTTGTAATTGATGGCTCGGATAATTAGCTACCGCCACTTCAATGTCACGTCGTTCAATTTCATAGGATCAAAACAGAGCACGTGAAGAATTTGAGCTGTTATAAGTGCAAAATCTAGACCCAATGTGAGTTATGAGATTTCGATGTTGTTGATAAAGTACAGGCCACAGAAAATTCAGAAACCCCGCTGTGGCAAGAATAAACAAAATATGGAATAACAATTCCACAAATTATTACGAAAGGCTTGAAATTATATAGCATTAACTATACAGCATGTTCTGTTAACATGTTATGTAGACTTATACGAAATACTTCCCTGAAGCGAAAAGCAAGAACAAGTCGTACGACCAAAAATTTTTTTGCCAATTGTTGCAAAGACTTGGTCTGATTGAGGACCACAAATATCTGAGGCCTTTTAGATCTGCCACTGCACGTGATTTCGCTTTATTGCAGGTGTACATATAAAGGAAATCAACCACTGCTCTCAAATTTTGGAGAATAACGTAATTTTTAAAAACTTTCAAAAATCAGAGATAATCTAGCTTATGAATGATAGGACATGAATGATAATATCGCAAAAAATGCGAAACAAAAACTCGCGCAAGAATGATGATTCTATTCACGATGCATTTGCAAAAGAATTAACGTTCTTAAGCCAGATATAAATGAATTTTATCAGAAATTTCTTTGCTATGTCGAGGAGACCTTTTTCTATTTGAGTGTCTTTTTGTGCACGTTTGTACCCTACTTGAACGTAATTACAATCATTTCCTGTGAGTGTTGGTACCAAGTAGTATTCTTTATTTGCATATTTTATGCTTTAAATTTAATCATGCATTGCTAGAAGATAAAACCAAATATCCAAATATGTCGGCTTATATCGGAGAGGAGGTTTTTTGGGCTATAATTTTGCGTAAATAAAATTTGGCGACACTTTTTTGTTTAACAGGAAAAAGGGAAGGCAAGGTAACTCTGGCAAGAGAAAACTATGAAAATAGCAATTCCAAAATTTGTATTGAAAGAGATATAAATGAGAGAGACCGTAAGTGCCGAAAAGCAAGGAATTTTCACATGGAGAAGAATGAGGTCAATATCGGTAAATACGAAGGATTTTGCTGAATAATTTAACAGTTGTTAAATGTTCTAGCTCATTAATGAGCAGGAGCATATATTGTATGACCATGTCCAAATGTTGGATCATCAGCTAATATCATTAAGCAGAGAAATTCATGAAACTAATTTGCTGATCAGTTAGAATTGATTTAACAGAGTAAAAATGAAAGCGGTAAGATTTATCAGAAATTAAGAAAACACTTAGCTTACCTCTATTTTTTCACTTGAATAAAAGAATAGCTAATGAGGCTATACACTACAAGTATATATCAATATCAACAAATATTTGTTTGGATATCTAAAAATATGTTTTTATTAACAGCATGTCGTAGGTTCTCAGATTTTCGTGGCGTTCAGATAATCTCTCGACTTTTTCCGGGTTCTCTGCTACGTTCTTTCTTTCCACAGGACGACGTTTCGGCTGCATTCCAGCAACCATCTTCAGGTCTGAAGGTGACCTGAAACATCGAGAGATGTCCGATATAGCCCTCCAACGCGTAAGGCCTTCTTCGAGTGACATTTTCATCATTGAGATAAATCTTTTATTTGTTTGTGTGATAAATATATATTTATGCTTTCCATACGTACGTAATATGGACGATTTAAGCCTTTAAAATGTTTAAAGAATAGCAGAAGAGCTTAACCGTCCGATATTACCCGACTCTCCCCTACTTGAAAAATTATTTAACAACATTTCTTGGATCACATGTTGTTCTGTATTTTAAGAAAAGTTTGCAAAGATAGTACTCTTAAGTAGAAATTTATTTTAATCATATTACATTCGGGATGAAACTAACACATGTAAGTTATGGCTCACCTAAAAGTGAGCACATTCGTAAATACGCTGTGGGTCAGGTTTTCTTTTGATCGGACAATCTCAGGTGCGTCCTAATATCTCTCTTTCGAATGTCATCGGAAAATAATTGAGAAGGGCAAGGTGAAATGTTTATAAGTCATACTCAAACATATAATCAGTAACGAAAACAACCTCAGCTTTGTCTTAGTTATTTTTGTTAGTCATCTTATATTAACATGTACAAGAAAAAAGAAAATTTATTATCTTGAAAGTATTTTTACACAGAATTTTTAGTTTTCCGTTCATATATTTATCACTTGTAACTATTTCTATCACCTTTGGTTTATTTTTGCTAAAATCCTAATAAGCCAATCAAAATTGGGGTCAACTTAACTTTCATCTTTTCAAGAGGTTTCTTTTGTCCAGGTTTCCCATAATTAATGCAAATCAAGGTAGAATAAAGGAAAAGTTATTTGAATACTCAAATCATTCGAAAGAACTCTCTGACAAATTGAGCATATATATATAACATATTTTAGACATAATTATTCGACATCACCAGTTGGGCTTAATAATATCACTCTTGGGATTTCCTTTCAACCTATCGAAGTAAATCCTTTTTGTATTCTTTTCCAAATTCCTAAGTTCTCTCTATACTATATTTCGCCTCGTTTTATTTCTTCGACTCCATTCTCTCTTCATCATTTCTCATCACTTTAAGTATGGCATTGAACTCTTATCATTGCATCTAATTACTATCTTTTATATTTTAGTTTCTGTTATAACTAATATTCACTGTGAATTGGTAAATCTGCTGTAATTGAGAATTAACTAAGTAAATAACTACGAATTAAGGAATCCCTTGAATGGGAGCAACAAAAAACAAATCTTAACTATTTCCGCAATTTTTATTTAAAATTAATTAAATAAAAATCGTGCTAAGTATCGTTTCTTGTCAGTACATACTATATGGCGTTCGACAAAATTCGGCCAAAACACCTCAATGGTAGTGTATTCACATCAAAACTGTCTCACTAAAAACTTATTTTCTATCAATTTTCAAATGAGTGTGTGTTAATAGCTCCTCCGAGAATATCCGATCCTGAGATGCTTCAACGTACAGAGTAGAGGTTTCAGATTCGACAGCAATGTTTCGGCTTCGTCCCTCAAATGGGATGCGCTTAGAGACTCAATTACGTTTGTTCGAAAAATGTATCAGAGTAGATCTCGTCGACGAGATACTTGAAAAAGCGTTACAAGAAAAATATCGCCAAGACGGATACTCTGGTCCGCGCAACATTAGGGAATGTGATAGTTCTTTTGCGGCTCGCAGGGCCAGAAGGTAAATGTAAAAATTCTATTGTAGCCGAAATTGATTCTTTTGTTTGAGTCCGGAGAGGGCAAGGGACAGAGGGCGACGTCACATCCTGTCTAGCCATTGGGAACCTCTTCGCCCCGCATCCGCCTTATCAAACGATATTTATGTAAAGCTATGCATCGCTGTTATTGTCAAGTCTTTTAATGCAATAAAACCGCGTCTTATGCGGGATAACCGGATGTTGGTCGCCTTACATAATATTTCTGGTTTGCTTTTCGCCCAAAGAGAGTGACTCGACTTTGGTCATTTTCACTTTAAAATGAAGTTGTCTTCACCAGATTGTCTATGAGAGAGAAATGAATATTTATAACAGGAGTGGTGGGTAAGAGCACGATCCTTCTGAAATTACGCTCAACAAAATACTGCACTCCCTTTTATTCCTTATTGATGTTGCGACAAAAGTAATCACCACCAAGCGAAATTTTAATCGGACGCTATGCCGTGAGACAGAGAAAATCTAACAAGTATGTCAGAGTTCGAACCAGTGGAATGAAGATTGTTCCGCTTCCCGATATCTTAATCATATTCACACAAAATTAGTTATTACAAAGAAGATATTCACTAAGAACCACTCTAGAGATGAGGCAAAGCGTGAGAGGACGATGTAAAAAAATTTAGTTTATCGAATGATTGGTGAAGTGCATCTTATTGGCCGTCTTAAGTGGAAAGATATAAGTTACCATGCGTTTCCTGTGATAGAGAAGTGGAATAGCGAGAGTTTATCATTATCCTATAGTGTGAGGAGGACAAATCAACGTTGATAGATTAAATCGTTTCATTACATTTGCAGAAAAAAGATTTAATGTAGGTACTGATGGAATTTTAAAATTCAGCAGAGAAATTCCTCGGGTAGAATATTCACCAATTTAAAAGTAAGCCTTGATGGGATGAAGAAAATTATATTTGTTCTCAATAGAGCCATTCTAATGTAATAAGTTATCTGGATCACTCTATTAGCCTGAAAATATATTTCGAATAGAATTGTTTCAGTGTGTGACGAGAAGATGGAGCCAAAGAATGCAGATTGCATGTTTTATATATCTATCAATTATATCTCCCCTTATCACTGCATATAAGAAAATTATAATTTTATTGGTATATCATGTGCGTATTGTAAATTTAGTGTGTAAATATAATACCTTGTATATATGTAGTACTTCCACAAGCTACCCGCAGTATCATTAATAATAATATAAAACAAAAGAGTGTGATACAGCAAACAAATTTTCTTGAAAATTCGCGTCCGCCCAATTGTAAGAATCGCACAGATTATTATGTAATAAGAGAGCGATTCTAATGCTTCCTCATTTTCGCCCTGAAGAAAATATTGCTCGAATTTTTGCTGCAAAATTTATCCGCCATCCCATGAAAGAATTTATGCAAATTCTGCTTTTAAAGGTAGACTATTTTATCTCAATGTTCGTGTTTTTTTCGGACGACGCCCTGACGGCATTGCAAGATCAATAAACGCTCATATTATGGAATAGCGGCTGAGTTTGATTTAACGCAACTTACTTGAAGTTTGAATTTCCACATCTTCTCGTATGATTAGTATAAAATAGCATTGTTTTATTATGAAATAGATGAACTTCCGATTGATTCATACCACACGAATTACTTCTTACTGGATTCTCAAAAACTCTACAGATATTAAATTTAACAAGCGAGACGTGAAAATACGTAATAATTCATTTGACACACTACTTTGTTTGTACCCCCTGCCGAGACGTGGCCCGCATGGTAGATAGGAAACTAAAACAATATGTAGTCGCTTCATTACATTGAGATTCCGTTGGAAAAATCAGACAAAATAAAAGACATTTTTACCTATTCGTATGTTTGTCCCTGCTAGTGGTGCATTGTAACTGAAAATGCTATAATGACAAAGAATTGCCTCTTTTTCAGGAAGACTGTCACCCATTCCAATTATAGTTATAGTATATCCGTGTATTCTTACGGGAAAATGCATATTTTATCCAAATGCAGAGTATTTTGATAAAATATCATTGGATTTCATTAAATGGGTACTGTATTCCTCCACCAAAATAGAAATCCTATAAACTTATATAATTAGCGGAGTGTCCGTCTGTCTGTCCCCCCTGTTATTTTGGAAATGGTTTGATTTAGAGATTCGGGACGAACTGCATTACATCTCTACGCGTTAGAAACCACTACGAAAACTATTTCCATCACCGTGAGGGTCCGGGTTCGGGCCCCAGAAGGCCCCACATTTCCGAATTTTCCCATAAGGATAAATTGCGCGAATTTTTAATATTATTTAAGACACTTTTCAATAGGATAGAGTATTCAAAATCACGTAGCCTAGAGATGATATGGTCTTCTATAGAACCAGCAGAAGAAATGTCACCAAATGAGCGTGGGTTCGACGCCAGGCGAACGCAAAATTCTCCCCTTTAAAATAAATTGCGGCGATTTTCAAGAATTTCTTGAATCGCTTTCCGATATCATACAAAGATAAAACACAGCAAGTAAACAGATTCCATTAAGGAATTTCATATATGCAGTTCACCTTTTCTCCAATGATCCTTCGTTCGAGCGCAATTTCGCATTCTACCGTACATTGTACTCATCCGCCGAATTTTCACAACCGCAATGCATCATGGATGTGTTTACAACCGTGATGCATTGCGATTATACATCATTGTAAGTTTGAACCGATCTGTTGCATACATCAAACGAGATTATTATTGGAACAGAAGACTTTGATCCGGATTACAATAGGGCTCGTTAGAATTAAAGATAATGTGTAACTCTGTATTACTTATTCAATATGAACCCGGGCATCTATATAATACTTGAAATTGCTTTCTCAATTGTAGCAACTGATAAAGCGGTTGATTGACTAAAAATAAAGCAGCAGTGAATCATGGTCGCCGTATCCCTGACTCATAAGGAGAGTTTACTCCATCAGCAGCGATTTAGACCCTGTTAGTTAGATATATGTCGAATCTAGATTAACGAATCACCTCCAACTTAGGGTTTTACCACAGAGTTTTAGCCACAATCCCATCTTTGGGATTGTGGCTATAATGTACAAATGAGCTTTTCCATTTTTTTCAGATACCTTATATTGCATCCTTGTCGTGGAAAAATAAGTTTAAGAACAAATACAGGATTCGACAAAGGAAGGTGAATAGATATGTATGTAAAAGTTCGGTTTTTAGCAGAGGACATCCTGAAATCGGCGGTATTATTTCAAAAGTAGTGCAGGGAAACTAACGTATTCTTACACTGCGCAATATAGCATAACATGCTCCGGAGAGTTACTGCCAAAGGTTTTTCTTTGTCTTCAGGAAGTGTCGGAAGTTTTTAGTCCAAAAATATTTGATGATTTAGTAGAAGCGACAGATCTCTGCAAAATTTGGAATTTCTACAGGATTTGAATATACGCTAGTATTTGCGGACAGAAGTATTTGCACTTAATTTGAAGAAACTGGAGACTCACAGTGGAAAAAATTCTCAAACTATTGGAAAATAGGTTCACCAAAAAAGAAAACAGAGATAGATTAATTTTATGAAAGACTACGTGGAAGAAATAATGAGAGAAAAAAATTCGCGCAGATGGGCTCGAACCCGAAAAAGAAAGCAGGTACCATACCACTAAGCTAGCCACTCAGCTAACGCTACTTTTACCTTTATACCATAGCTTACAATTTTGCAAAAACTGCCGACAGCCGGCGCTTGGAGAACCTTTGTCTCTTAGTTCATTGAACGCCGAGTTCCTTTTTCTTTCTTCATTTTCCGTGAAAAGCCTGCTTTGGGGGGATTCGTTAATCTTGACTCGATTTTGATCTATCTAACTAACCGGGTGTAAATCGCTGCTGACGATGTAATCTCCTTGTCAGAAGGTAAACATATTCAAGTTACTTTATTTGCATTATCATTAAAAGGAATATATATGTGCTTATGACAATCCATCACCTTCCGTACATTAGGGCTCGTTTTTAAATTCATCGATGGATTTATCAAACTGATTTATTTATTCATCGATGGATGCTTTACATCGATGTCCATCGCTTCCATCGTCATTAATACCCGTTGTATTTCCGATAGCTCTGATGATAGTGGCGGGTCATTCAAAAGTTAATATCCGTAATCTCATAAAAAGCACGAGCAACTAACAAAGGGGAATATAACATATTTATAATGCAACAATCAACGAACACAAAGGATGCGATGGTTTATGTTTCAATATAGTTAAAAGAATTATGGAGATGGGACTAGTTTTATATGCAACAGTAGTCATCTTGTCAAACAAACCAACAGACTGTTCTTAAATTCATCAAGAATCGAGAATCCATCAAAGTAATCCGACAAACATCGATGAATTTAAAAACGTTCCCTTATGCTCATAATAATTCTGGATTCCACAGGTAAACATATTGTTGTCATTAATTTCAGAGTGTTTTTCATCGAGTTTATTTTAGTCTCCATCATACATTAAGTTACATTTTCTATCTTTCGTATTGTTCGGAGTCCAGTTAACTGAAAATAATATGGTATTTATCACTGTTTTTTCCTCGTTGGGATGCAATGGGCAGTTCGGCTCCTCTTCTTTAAATTCTCTGTTTTGGTACTTGTGTTGCCTTCCTGCGACAATTCTTCCTAATGTAATTTTTCATAAAAATAAATCCTACTAGGATATTAATGAACCTAAAATGCATATTTTATAGGAACACTTAAACTTGTCTGCTGAGAGAATTAGGTAAACAAAAATAAGCACTTTATTTGCAAAGGAAAGACATTTAACAACCTAATACTTAAAAAGATGTGCAATGTTTAGCTCTCAAGTTTGAGTGAACATATATAAACGTACAAATTTTCTAATTTATTTATGAGATCATGGCATTTTAATTATTAGATGAAAAGGTTAATTATCATATTCTTGCCAATGCCTCTTAGCTGGGGACGTCGAGGAAATAATATATAACATACATTTGGCTAGCTCAATAACAGATTTTAAGAAACAAAGAAAATGAATTATATTAAAATTAATTAGTAGTGCTTTATTTTATATATATATATATATATATATATATATATATATATATATATAATCAATGCATTTGATTATTGTTATTGTAGATTATTTATTCCAATCCACAACCAGATAGCCTAAAATGACTGGTAGCTCATGAATTAGTGATATTTATAATCTTTTGATGTGTTTTATTACCTTTTAGCCCTAGGATTATACGACCTCTAACATGGAGAGCTAAATTTGCATAGTTGTCTAATTTCTCTGCATTGGGAAGTAAAATGAGTCATCATAAGAAGTAAAAATTATAATTATATTTGTCTATGAATCAAGTAAATCGGCAATCAAATATTGATATTGATTAGTATTCATTAAAAAATTAATTATATTAAATTAATATTACAATTAAAAAATTAAATATTATGGCATTAAATTTCCAAAAGCATAACAAGACTAAACCAAATTGTACTATTACTTAAATTTCATTTCATGTAATATTTCAATTTCTGTAACAACAGTGATATATTTTTGATAGTATTGAAATTTTTTCAATCAATGTTTTTTCTCCTATTAAATCATTCTTAATAACTCATTAGTTCTGCAAATTCAACATTGCACATTGGCAATATACACTCAGGCATTTCTTTATAGTGAATGATAAGATTTATATTAATCTATAAGCAACTTCTTGGTCCTAATTTTTAAAATAAAAATCTGGATTGAAAAGAAATAAAACTCACCTGTTGATAAATAGGTGGTCAGGAAAAACCTCTGATAAAACAAAATCCGGTATATACACCAATACCAAGGGAGTACTCCAGCTTTCTCTCCGCTCATAACGTTAGATTAAAAATTTGCTTGACGGCGTTTCCTTGCCTCTAAACCTCAAGTTGAAAAATATTCCGAATATACCAGAAACTGAGTGCAGTGTTATCTGGGCTACAGGCGTGGTCTTGAAAAGATCATGCTCTATGATGCCCTCGCACCACTGCTGTTAAAATTTTCAATCTTTCATAATCGTCTGCTTGGTTCATTGTAGAGAGGGACTGACCAAAACTAAGTTGTAACTAAGATGCTTTTATAGAACGAAAAGAAGAGATGATTTTCAAAAATTATATAAGCAAACTCACCCAGATTAATACAGCATCCCTCTGTTTTCCCTTGGTCCCCTAAAAATGCATCTTAACCAGCTTTTACTGTACATGATAAAGGAATATACAGGATAACAAACTTGTACAACAGAATTTGATTTAGAGACATTCTATATCTTGGAGAACAGGCATGATGATAGATAAAGGAGGTGAGTTCTATTGGAGAAATTAAAATCATGCTAAAAATAAGGCAAAGCAACAACTATGCATTAAAATCAAATAAAAATATTTCTTGTTGATAGGTCCAAAAGGAGCTCTCTATTTTTCTGCTGAAAAAATGACAAGGAAGAGATGCTAGAAAAGGTGGCTTGAGTAGACAATTCTGAGGGGGAGAGAGGATATTACAAGTGTGGCAGAGAGGTATATCAAAGTTAAGGAGAATCAATAACGGACTATATATATAAAATGGTCATGACAAGCTTCTACAAATACAATATGGGATGTATTGGTTGCAATGAATTGCATGGCACATACGAGCTTTAACCCTATTTGGTTCATTGAGTTGCTCATTAATAACAAGCATAAATAGAACCTGCATAGATTCAATTAAGTCTTCTTAAAAATGCTTTGTTTTTCCATTGATGTGTTTATGATTCTGCTGAAGTAATGAAATTTGATGATTTGACAAAATTTTTCCATCTCATCACACACTGCTAATGTCCTTTCTTAACTACTGGCAAGAGAAATGCATGAAAACAAACATATACTTCAATTTGAGAATAATGAAAAAGCCTCTTTGCTTGCAGGCATACCTGATTATTCTCAAGAACATTATAGGCAGGTGCATCTGACATTAAATATTTGCGAACACATTTTCATCTTACTGTAAGATCCAAAGAATCACGTAAGTATTTCATGGACGTGAAACCAGAGCAAATGATTACTTTCTGCAATGAATCCAAGATACTAAGAGATGTATTATAACAAACCCTCTTCAATATATTTGTATAATATTATATCACATGCTAAGGAAAATACCATTCTACCAGTCATTTGCCTTGCGCTGAGTGAGAAATTCCAATTAAAACTTCTCGTTACCAGCTGTCTCAAGTATATAAATTTAGACTGTATTAGATATCTGGAGGGACAAACTTACTTATATTCTAATTGTGTTCTCACTTAAGGCTCTTTTGCAGTAATGATAAATCATGATATATATTCAGTGTTAAAATGCATTAAAATGGAATTATGCTGCATGAGAGCCTCAAAATTGATGTAATTAACAGAGCATAAAAATATACAGTAATGATGATACTTGATAATGGTAAAGGCCTTGAAATCTCACAGAAAGAATCACAAATTGTGATATCAGAGAAGAAAGTATAAATTCACAAACACTCAGTATTTGAAGTCATGCGGTGAAGCCATGTCTAATTCTAAAATGTTAACCAAATTGATCACTCAATTCCCAAATAAAAACAACATTGAGGATTCATATTATACAGATTTTCAGAATTTCATAAATTATGTTCATATGTCCATGGTGAACAAGTATGTCTTGAGTGAGCCAGAGCTTAGCATCACACATGTTCATGATAGTTTGGTAATGGCTGAGTGAACATTCATAGCAATTAGTGTTAAGAGAGTCACTCAAACAAACAGGTAAGCTTATGAAAACAAGACTGAGGATATCCTTGGCAATATGCAGAAGGGAATGCTTCGAGTGATCCTGACCATTGAAACAAGGAAATCAAGTAATTCCAGAAACTAAACATTCCTTATTAAACATTCAGGTGTATCAAACTGCTAGGAAATTGAACTCACGTCTTGCATACCCCATATAGAGGTCAGTTCCAGCCAGGTAGGATCTGGGTGAACCTTTTTCATGATTAGAGGCCTCGAGATATCAGCCTATAAAATCCTTCATTCTTTGGTGATATTGAGTAGACAGGATGGTCCCCAAACATCGGCATTAGTAATACAATCCCAGCATCACCGCTAAAGGCAATGCATAGCAAAGGAGAAATATTACCAATAATGGCAACTACAGCTGTATAAGGGATGATACCGCAATCTTCCAAAACATCTGGAAAAGTATTCAAATATCACAATTGCTAAAATGAAATTCATGGAAGGTTTAGATAAAAATGGAGCTCTCTTATACAACCAAATTCCATCATACATTCCAATGATTTAAATTACCTAAACACATGTACAAACATTGAGATGAGATAACGCAGCAATTACACCCTTACAGTGCTCAGTACCTTGCAAATCCAAAAAGGATGACATCTCTCAAAACTTTTGACAATAATTTTAGAAAATGCTTAACAATCATTTGTGAGAAACATAATGGGAGGCTGTATATTTTATAGATTATTTAATATGAATAGGGAATGTGGTGATTAAAGCAAGACTCTATAAAGGCATTTTTCTTTGGGCTCATCAAATGTTCAAGTAAAATATTAAGCTAGTGATACCAAGAATAATGTTGCATAGTATTTGAGCTCACATTATATTTGAAAGGGTTATTATTTGAGATGACATACTTGTATTTTATAGAATAAGATATTATTCGTTAAATAACTTCAACTGCCCATGGAATGAATCATTACTGCCCTGCTCTAAATCATTGATAACATGAAACACTAATTACAAGAACTCGTCCTCCTTTCTGTTGCAGAAGTTCTGAAGTCAAAGGGAAAACACTTAGAAAAATAACAACACTCCAATAGCAGGTATGCAGCATTTGTTGGCACAAAACAATAAGGTTTAATTCATTCCATTACTACATTAACACAAGGCAATTGAATTTTTAAATTATATCAAAGGAGCTTTTTCAAATCTTAGTGTTAAAAGTAGTGATTATTAATTAAGAATATGAAATGCAATCGCCATATATGGCTGAAAATCCCAAGTAATTTGAACGCAAATTCCTTTTTCATTCTTAGGATAGTAGTGATATACTTAAAAATGGAGTAATATTAATTACGAAAGTTATTTAAGAGAGTTATTTACTTTTCTCAACTTCAAAAAATTCAAAATGTTCGTTTCTTTGCATTAATGTAAAGTATACCTTTAAAATATTCAGGCAAAGTGGTATTTTCACATTATAAAAATTAGCTGAGCTACCGCAGATTTTCTTGAGCAATGAAGAGTACTCGATGAGCCGCCAGAAACACTCGTAAGCTTATGGAGTCGAACATGCGGGGGTTATTACCTTCTCCTAAAGCCTTCTTTCCTCAAAGTAACATCGAGTTCCCTATATTTATGTTGAAATAAAATTTTTTCTCTCGTTAAATGGAAATTTTACACATAACGAATAAATCCACGTTATTATGTTATTCTCCCTGCACAACATTCCATTATTTTGTGAAAAAAGAAAATTTGTACAAGGTAGTTAAAGAAACACTCTAAAAAATAAATTATATGACAAAGATGAGGTACCTGAGCTTTTTTGTCTTTTGATTATATTCACCTGTCTCTTTTTCGATGGCTTAACTTTTCAATAGATAACTCGCACATTATCTATAGAAGAATGCAGCATTTCCTTTTTACCATATAACTAGGAAGCTTTACCTTAGAAACAGTTCTATTCTTGTTTTCGCAGTGTATTTATCGTATTGAAGAAGTATTAGCACAGTGAACATATGGTCTTGAAAATGCAATAATAATTTCAGTAATATGGAGAATGCCTACGTCGGTGCTATTCATTGGGTATAAAATTGAACGAATTTTAGTTTTATGTGCTATGTAAATCAAGGTTAAAGTGGCTGAAAACACTGACTACTGCCAAAGACATGACTAGGAGCGAGCAACGTAGCCCGCGGAAGATTGCATGACACCATCAAACAGGAGATTTATCGCAAAAGACATCCGGATCTCCGTAGAAACGGCTGAATCTATATATACCCACCAACATTCTGCGTAAGAAATTTGGAGAAAAGTGTAAATATATTTTTAGTGAAGGAATGAGGACTTTATCTTGATGACAAAGGGATTCATGAATTTTTCAATTTGTAGATTTTTCCGCGCGCCAAAATTTGACAGAACTGCCCGTAGATGCCCACTTTCAGTTGTAGGTGTGAAGGAGGAATATGCCATTTCATGGAGAATCGAAAAGAAAACCTATCTTTTTAAGTTTAAAGTGTGAACACTTCAATCAAGCCAGCCTTCGGGCAACTATGCAGCCCAGAAACAACTTTTCTTTAGTTATTAATACTCCAACTCTCGTAATTTTTGCGAAATACGGCGAACATGGATTATTTTCAAGGTTCATTACTTATGACCATAGTAAGAAATCTGGATCTTTCAGTAATTGATATGGATCGAATTTATCATATCATATGTATTCATTAAAGCTCCGAATATTCTTTAGGATTCCTAAAAATTTTCAATTAATTATTTAATACAACAGAATTTCGCGTACTAGGAAGACATGACACTTCATCTCATATGGTATGCAGCTACATAGGATAGCTTGTGAGAGAAGGGTTACAAAACTCTGGTATAGGACAGCCCTTGAGCCATGAGACATCTGAGCAAACGTAGTAGCTCTTCAATTTTGGGAATTCAGGATTAGAGTTCTTGTTTAGTTTGTCTTCGGATTCTCGGAGTATAGAAGTGGAGTGGCGTCGTAACTTATCGAACGTTGTTGTGGAGATTTTTCCCAAGTGGTTTATTTTTAAGTTTATGCGATCATCGTTTCCAAAGAGAAAAGAAGTCTAAAAGATGCAAGCTGTGAAGTAAACAGTTTTCGTTTTCACCTGTTGCAGAAAGTCTCTCGGTGCTATCGAATTCTGCGAAGAGGCCGCAAATGGAATTCAAAGAAATCAATGGAGAAGGAAGGACGCACACTGAGGCTCATTCTTAATTTAATTGCTCGACGAGAAACTAAAAAGATTACACAGCCATATAATTATGAGATATACTTGATTTACTTGTGATGAGCTTGGCCTTTTGCCTTGCAAAAAAGGATTTTTAGTTTAATGAGATATTTATATCCAGCCAAAAATTCACAACTGTGTGCATATATAATCAGTATGAATGCGTTGTAACGCAATACTAATAAAACTGTTCTTGTCGTCGTTGTAAATGAGAACATTCAAGATATCTCATACTTTTTGTAAAGCAGTTTGCAATTTCAATAATTTCTTATTTGTCAAACTTTACCTGCTAATGTTCCCATCATTTTATTTTCATTTTCCTTTTAGGAGGTTTTTAAAAAATGGTAAACTGCTAAACGCCTTCCAGTAATCCATTATTATACTTTTAAATACCTATTTTCGAGAAATTCACATGGTATTTTTAACTTTGATCTTTTGCAAGCCGAAAATATTGCGTATAAATACCGTCCTTTTCTTAAACATTGCTTTAGGAAATTTTTAATGGGCTTTCTCTTAACACATCCGGTAACCGATTCAAATTTGGCGCGGGAATCGCGAGGCGAGTAGACTGAGAGTACGTTTGGCAACAGCGTTCGCCATAAGGACAATACTGTCAACTTAATGTGGAACGGCCCATAGAAGAGTATTTCCCTCAAAAATTTAAAAAATACCGCTATACCGCCGGGAAAGTAATGACGGATTCGGAGGTTTATAATTAAGATTCGTAGTTTACATTGATAGATTCAAACTTAAGTTCTGATGAAATTTGAATGAAGATAACTTTATCGACACAACAGTTAAAATAGCTTTTATAGGAAAAACAACAAAGTTAAAAGCCAACATAGAACGAATTTCCGAGTTTTCACTCGTGAACATTTTTAAAACGACCATTTTTCTTTTAAAATCCACATAAAATGCTGATTTTTTCTTCAATTTCAATTTTTGAGGAACCGCATCTTAATAAAAAAATTATATAGTCGGCACATAACTCTAGAAAAAATTCGTCGTGCAGTCCAATTTATACGCCGCCTAAAAGTTTTGGTTTCTCACCTGAGAAAGAACTTGTCTCAAGAGAAATCGAGATAAATTTTGTAATTTTCACTTGCAGCTTGTTTATTAACGATATCTTTATTAGAACTTTAGTATTTGACTTGTATATCTGAGAGCGTAAACCACTTCACTAAGGATTAGATGCCTCACCTCAGGAGCCTTTCTTCCGTAGAAAATACTGACTCGAATTTTGGAACTGATCATAAATTCCAATTCTCTCATTCCTAGAGCAATAAATACTACAGGGTTCACTTATAAACCTACCAATTTGGAAGGTCATCTGGTAAGGTTTAGAGGTCTGCATGAGGTAAAATTTCTTGCATAAACCAGTCTTGATCATAAATTAACCAGCGACCATTCAAGACCAATTCATCTTTAACTTATTTTTGGCCAAAAGCCAATCCAAAGTCAGATTTCATTCCATTTTGGGCAGATAATCTATAGCAGATTTTAGATTGATTTTGGGTGGCAAAGTCAATATCTCTCTTTAATAAAATGATCAAAGATAATTTGAATCCAAATATTATAGAACATATATATATATATATATATATATATATATATATATATATATATATATATATTGGCATCTAGTATGTCTTGTGTAAGAAAACTTAAAATAAGCAACAGCAATGCTTGAGGGAAACATTTAAAACAAGGATGGTGCATTGCACTGGACATGGATGTATATGAACCAAATTACAGAAGGAATACTTCAATCATTTCATCAAGGTTTCAGCATAAAAATATTAAATTTTGTTTTGTGAGCATCACAGTCCTATAGCATTCCTGTCACATAGCCTCAGGGCTGATGTTTCAATTCACACTTGGAAAATTTTGTGATGATGATGCTAAATGAGTGCAGAAGAGCCAATTTTTGAAGAAATTTTGCTCATGAACAGCTGTTTTCAGGCAATTCATTTTACATACAGACCAAGATTAAAGTGAGAACCTTGATGAAAGTCAGTATTAATAGTGAAATAAATAGTAGAAAAACACGAAAATTTTTCGAGATACCTGTAGTAGCATTTTTCTAATGTTCTAGCAAGGTATGGTTACAGATTTCAATCTATGTGCACCATTATGTTTAGGGTGAATTCATCTTCTAAAATTAACAGCAGTATTTATTTATGAAAATCTACTTTGAAAAGATGAAATCTAACGAAAAAAGTTTTTTCCTGTGCTAACTAGTTTTCTTCGAAAATAGAATATCACTAGATATTGCAGAGATCTGATATTACTTTTGAGATTCTATTCAATGAGAAAGCATGTGGTATAAGAAAATCATTCAATCAATGCTGATTCTCGCCATCATCCTTCCCAAAAACTTGCCCCCTTCCATTCCCTAATCCACAGGCTTTTTCAAATTCCCCTCTCGAAAATAGATTTCAAAAGAGAAGTTTCCACAATACTACAGATAGCCGTTGCTAATGGATTCCCAGAAGAAACTATCCATAGACTTATCAGGAGTTGGAGCCGAAAAATCTCTTGCCGTAAAATCTATAAGACCCCTAGCAGAGAGGCGCACTCGAGGTATGCTTCCCTTAGGTATCTGGGGAAGCTCAGCACCCTCGCGGCACGCAACTTCCCAGAAGACCTCCTGAGAGCAGCCTACAGATCGTCTCCTAAACTTCGTGACCTGCTGCATAATGGGAAGGACGACGTGGACCCCGCAGTGAGGAGCGGAGTGTATCGCCTAACCTGCACCGACTGTGATTCACTCTACGTTGGGCAGACCGGGCGCTCCTTTGAGATCCGGAAGAAGGAGAATTTGGCAGCCCAACACAGAAATAACCCTGCTGTGTCGCAGATGGCCCATCACCTCCTTGCTAACGATCACAAGTCGTTTAGCATGGATTTCCTGCATTTTGAAGAGAAAGGCTCCTCTCTAAATGCCTTGGAGCAATTAGAAATACTAAGAAATGTCAATAATCCGAATACCACAGTTATTAATGAATACCTCTCTCCTTTTCCCTCACCCATCCTATCAGCAGTCATCAACACCCTTCATCCCTCTCCCCCATAACCTAACTCCCCCTCCCCTTGTCTTCCTTCCTTATATATATTGTTTGTAAAAATTTTCTCCTTTACCTGAAGATGACTCCATGAGTCGAAACCATGGTCGTTACGAAATAAAATTATCTGTGGTTCGGTAAAAGTTCGACTTTCATTTGTTCCTGTAGTTACATTGACAAAATAATCACCTTCCCAAGAGAGTTACTACATAAACTAGGAAATGAAAGTGTATATAACATACACTTTCTAAAGTATCATGCTGAAACTGTCCTTCCAAAGTTTAGGCTGATAGTAGTCTATCTAGTAGGTAGTAGAAACTGATGAAATAAGAATTCTGATGAACTACTCAAATCTTAGGAACTACAGATATAGATTTTTAACAGACATTAAAAGTAACCAAGACTTTTTATAAAGATTTTATTTTTAAGAGGAATTCAAACCATTGAACAAGCTTAAACTTCAAACAATTAAACAAGCTTAAAATTAAAATACATTTTAAAAACTACATTCATTTAAGGAATGTAATATTAAACTTCTGCAACTCCTAACTAATTGAAAGGATTTATAAAAACAATACATCTTGATAAAATCATACATTTGTATTAATAAATTATTAATTACATTATTGATAAATTTTAGGGAATTCTCACCATTTAAAATGATGAATTTACCAATTAATACTGATTTCAAAATTATTTGTTCTCATTGAAACAACAACATGGGCAAGACTTATAGCAGCCAACTGGCAATGAAACATTCTTTGGCAAAAAATTAAAGCTAATTTATAAAATTATAAAATAGAACACAACTCTTCAGTTATTTATTCTTCAAAATCAAAGTCTGCTGATTTCTCTGAAGCAACGGAGGCTGCATCTTCTTCATTTCCTTCTTTGAACATATCTGCTGATGCCCTTCCATCAGAGAGTTTAGTAGCTAATGAGCTGCCTTGCATTTGTTCCTCTACTCTAAAACCACTAGGCTCTCCCTCACTCATTCTTTCATTCTGCATTACCTCTTCATTATCTTCTTCAATTTCTTTTTCCTCTTCTACCTTCTCCTCCAAAACTTTACTTTTCCTAGCTGTTCCTTCATTTGGCCTTTCTTTCTCTTGCTGTTCATCAACAACTTTTTCCTTCTTCTGACCACTATCATTAATGTTTCTATCTTTTCCTGAATCCTTTTCTTCATCTTTACAATGCTCTAGATCACTTGAAATTTTAGTACTACCCTTCATAGCAGCATGAACAGCTGAAGATGAAGGGTTTGGTGATTCCTTTGCACCTTTGTCAGGACTGTTTGTATCCTTCCTTTCTGAGTTGGTTTTCCCTTCAGCTTTCTCACTTCTCTCATCTTTTCCTTTTTCCATTTCTTTAATTTTCTTTCTATGATGATTAGCAGAATCCTTTTCTCTCTTCCTTCCTTCATCCTTCTTATTTATAGCCATAGTTCTATTTGAGTGCTCATTCTTTTCCTTCATCTCCCTCTTCTTTGAATGTTCTTTCTTTTCAAAGACTTCAGACATGGTCTCTTTTGAAACATGTTTCTCTTTTGTTTTTTCAGATCCAGAATTCTTCCTCTCTGTCTCTTTTTGTACTTCATGTCCTTTCTTGAAGGACTCTTTATGCTTTCTGTCAGCTTCACCTTTGGAACTATCAGATTTCTTTGAGCTCTGCTGAGACTCTTTTTTGCTGAAAGACTGACCTGTCTCTGATTTTTCTTTCCTAGAATCTTCAAAAGTGTGCATTTTCTCTCTCTTATCTTTAGATTCATGGCTTCTGTGTTTTGATTTTTCTTTACTCTCAGCCTTCTTTTTGCCCATACCATCAGACCTTTTATCATCTGACTTAGACAATTTTGAATGAGACGAATGTCCCATCCCATGTTTCCTCTTTTCTGAATCTTTGCTGGAATGTGTTTTTTGTTTTTTTTCCTTGTGTTTATCTCTCTCTTTTTCAACTGAAAAAAAGGGGTCATATATTATTTAGGACACCAATCAGTGGTGTGGTATGGAATAATCAATATAGAGAGAATTTTAGTAGCAATTAATGTCTATGATATAACAAATACAAGTCCATACATTATAATTGAAAGATTACTGAGAGCAGAACAGACTAATGGAAAGTGGGTTAAATGCAGGACGGGCAGCAAAATACCATAGTTTCATAGCAAATTTTGTCAAAACAGCATTTATTCTGTGCTTTTCATTTTCTCAGCTCCAAGAATTCTGGCAAAGTTAAAAACTAAAGAATTAATTAATAAAAATTGTATTTTTCACTGAGATAGAAATATCTCCTAGTGCCCCATAATATCCTCTTCACTATTCTTTCAGATATTGCTCCCATTGAATACCACTGCCTAAAATTATGCTACTGTATGATATAAAAGAACCTTAACTTGCTTTAGGAAAGGTTTACTATTCATAATTTGATGACTAGATTATTAAAACACTTTGGATACAAGTGTGTATTGATTATGTAACTAACAGACTTGCACTATTTTTACCTTAAAATGTTTGTTTAGTTAAAATGGTTGTTCAATAAGTAATGCCCCATATTTTTTTCTCCACAATGAGCAAAAACTAGTAGATGTAAAGTAAAAATAAATAAAATAAGCAAAATAAAATACCTAAAATTACAAATGTTTGATAATGACTATTCAATCAAATGACAAAATAACATTCTTATTTTAATAACAACAAAAAGTTTTCCTCTTTCACCAAATTTTAAGCTTCCATTTTAATAAAAATGAAGTACAACAAATTCTTGATTTCCAAAAGCAATAAAAGATAGATTTTACAAGTAAACATGACGTAGAATAGGAGTGGAGAAACTTTTCTATTTGAAGGCCACTATTAGCTTTTGGTCACTAAAGAAAAGTCAAATGTGAAAAATGCCACTCTTGTGCTGCATTTTGCCTACCTTCAAATAGTTAACATTGAAATGTTGAAATTAACATGATCAATCTTGGAATTTTGATCAAACATCTTGAAAGGAAAAACACTTGTTACACAATAGATTTAAATTTGACATGTTTGATAACGAGTTGACATCCATCTGTCACCTGAAGATGTTAACTCCTCAAAGAAATATGTTGAATTTAAAGTTATTGAGGAAGTTACTAAGGGTTTTTCCTAACAAGATGATTGAAATATTAATAAAAAAGAATTAAACTGCAAGAGAACATTTTCCACTTGGCATTATTAACAGGAATAGAAGAAGTAATAACTTAAGCAGGAGTATTATTTTCAGGAAGTGACTAAAAGACCACAAAGAATACATAGAAAAGCCAAAAATGACCTGAAAGCTGCAGGTTTCCTATCTTTGACTTAGACAGATACATTTTTCCTAGAAATTTATGAGGGAAAAGGTATATAATTTGCAAATTGTAAAAGATAAATTTGATACAAGAACATTCACAAGTATTATACAAATATTCTTGTATAATACTTGTAATAATTTATACAATTTTGTATAATACAATTACAATACAAAAATATTTGCAAATGTCTTAAGATAAAAACTGAGACAAAAATTACTGAACAGATTCATAAGATTAAGTGACACACCAATAGCATGAATAAAATCCAAAATACCTGAAGGCTTAGTGAACTTTTTCTTGGGCTTAGATAATGACTTTTCTTTCGAACTTTCAGTAGCTGAAGATTTTTTTTGAGCAGATTTCAGGTACTCCTCCAACTGGTCATCATCAACACCTTTTGAAATTAAATCAGCCTTTATTTCAGACACAAAATTAAATTGAAAACTTAATAAATATTAATTTATTGATAACATGCAATGGAATATCATTGAACTTATTGTAGATATAATCCCATAAGACAATATTTTACTCACTGGAATATTCCACAATTTTCATTAAGCTTTCCATTTCTGAATTAAATTTTATCCCAATGATGCTTGCTATCTTTGAAGAAGACATTAAGTAATCAGCATTTATGCTTTAATAGTGACTAAATATTTGTATGCTCAATTGTCTTACAGAATAGTTCAACAAATACATTTGCAATGCTTATGGCATAAAAAACTCTGATGCTTATAGTAAAATCTGAATCATTCCAAGCAAGATTAAAACTTTGTGGATAAAATTTCAATTAAAATACTGAAACAATTTTGGTGCTCCATTTGAGGGATTGTGACCAAGAATATAAAAAGCAAGAATTTAAATTGTATAAAATTATAAATTAAGAACAAAAGTACAGAAAATATTGCTAGACAATTACATCAATAACTGAAAAAGTTTAATATGCTCATGAAAATAAAGAAGTTGCAGCTGAAGAGCTGATTCTTTAATGATTGGGAATATATAATTGTGTTTATCCACTGTAATTTTCCAATGGATGTTTGAAGAAGAAGTTGCAAGAAATTGAAGTAGATATATAGATCTATAGAATAGAATTAGAGACTTAAGCACTGATACAGATATAGTTTCAAAATTTTGCCATTAAAGTACTAGCAATGAGATCATACATTCTCTGTCACAGAAGCCAAGTAATTATTAGTTAAACAATTTTTTCTTATAATATTGGTAGTACCTAAGTAATAATAGGTAGGTACCTAATTAACTGGGAATCTTAGAACTTGTATATTAGAAGAAAATTTCAATATATTTGGCTGTTGTGAGATAGAAATGAAAACACAACATAGAGCTACTGAATTGTTAAATCAGGAGTAATTAAATGGTTTTCACAAAATATATAAAAAAAGGATTTATCTACAGATATTTAATCATAGTACCACTTAAAATCTGAAATGTATACTTGAAAGAGCTATTGTTTATGATAAAGTAATATTTATCAAACATTTCCAAACTTGACAAAATGAGGATGGTAAATGTCTCATCAAGAAGGATTTCTCTAATAAATGGCTTGATGGCCATTTAAAAACTTTCTACATTGCTGATGAGCTATAGTTTGTGGATCATTTTAAAAGAAACCTTCTGAAGTAAAGTGCAGCAGGTTTTCAACCATACTTTATAATATTACTCATTATTATTGCATTAAATGTTAAATATAAATTAATAATATAATCTTATTTAGATCTAGTTTGAAACTCTATGCTTGCTTTTTATCTATCTATTAGCTTGCATAATTAAGATTTCACTAATTGTGTACTTTTTATATATTTTGTTTATCTTGATTTTATTCTCTTTAGATGCAAGTTATTTGTAGGTATAAGTTTTGAATTGATGTTGCATGTTTCTATTGAATATTTGCTAAGGTTAAGAGGTAAAGAGACCATTCTGACCTAACCTAGACAAAAGTGTTCAATATAAATAATAATATCTATACTATATCTCTGTAAAGGGGGTCATGTCTGTCTGTCTGAAACAGCATCACACAAAAACTACCCAACAGATTTAGATGAAATTCAACAGAAAGATGGTCTATGACCTTGAGTGACATAAAAGTTACTTTTTATCCTAATATGAGACGCCATTTCAATCCCAGATGAGGGAAACACTTCTCATAAGAACATTTCACTTTACTGGTTGCAGGCTTTATTTCTTTTACATGATTAAATTAGAAAAAATGTACAAAATGGATATAAGCACCAAAAGAAAGAAAACTGAATAAATATTCTTATTTTTGTCATTAACTATTGTTATTGGGTCGGAATCTTGAGAATTTTTATGTAATAAACGAAGGTTTTGTGACATTTTGAGGCTATAAACAACCAGTGCCCTTGACGACATCTGCGATTGTTTAACAAACAGCAGTGGTGTGAGTGCATCACGACTATATAGCAGGACGTGTCATTTTAAGGATTTCAAATATAATGATATACAAGTATTTGGTGATTATGGTAATATATGTGATTTCTAAATTATGAAGACACCTTAAGATTTTCCCTTAAGTAAATATTTATTTCAGCATCTTCATTATTATACTGCCTAGCAAGTTGCATTTACGATGCTATCCCATTGAGAATCAATGGGGAAGTAAAAATATCCACTCTCGACTAGTAGAGAAATAAAAGAACCTCCACACCTTTAAAACATTATTTGCAATTCAGAGCCAATCTTGTAGACCTCGTTATAAGAGACTAGTAGAAACTAAACATTAAAAATTTGTTTCATAGATCTGGTAAAAGAAAGTAAGCAGGATTTATCCTTTCAGAATAAATATCTTTGCAAAGCTGTTAACCATCCAACACAAATGGATATTTCTGCTACACATTAAACATCACAAAAAGGGCTGTGAATATGAGGTTGAACATGTTTCTAAATATGAATAAGCATAAAGAATCAAACAATAACTCAAAATAAATCAAAACTTACCAACAGATTCACAATCAGACAAGATGTTTAATACTTCGTTAATCTCATTAACTTCTTCCAGAGACTTATTAAGATCAATTTGAGGATCTTCATCCGATCCTAAGATAAACAGAGCTAATTATTATTATGCAAATAAATTCAATGTTTATCACACAGCTTTCCAATCCAAATACACTCATTCGTAAATCAAGTTTCTTGAATGTAATATTATCAGTGTTATTTTGCTATTAAAATGATATCCTAGCAAAGTTGTCAAAATCTTCATTTTCCTGCATTTTGTGTGCTTCACAATGAAATGTATGTCCTTTATGTAATTCAGGTGATGAATTCTTTCAACTGCTGCTCATGGCAATTTTGTGTGGATTGTGTGATTTTGCAATCTGAAGGAGTAAAATTTGCAAGAGAATGATAAGATTTTCATTTCTAAAAGTATTAGCCAAAATATTTCTGAATTTAATTTTCCTGGAAACTGATCTGCAATAAAGAGGCTTCTCCCCTTATTTTTTCACAGTAATAATAATGATATTTATTCCCAAGGAAAAATAGAATTGAAAAAAAGCTGATGGGACCGGGAATCGAACAAGATCTCCTGATTGCAGGTCAGGTTCTCTGTCTGTTGAGCTATCTTGCCAGGACATTCTCTCAAGCTATTCGGGAAACTTTGTGGGTAAGGACATTGAGATTTCGTCTGCTGAAAATTACTCCTTTTCCTACTATCTTATCATTCTTCATAAATTTATGTCGGTGGGGTCGAGTTACTGCTGCAGGTTATTGCCTATCCAACATCCGTAACATCTCTGTATATTTGACGTTTTTGACAAATTTTGGCGAACAAAGAAATCAATTTTCCTCGTTCAAACTCAGTAAATTGTTAACCACTAAGCAACATACAAGCAATACATGTAATATTTTGCCATTAAATCACTTCAGAAACATCAAAAAATCATCAGAAAAAATTGCGAATTTTTGACTTTTTTTTCACAAAAATTGAAAATTTTGACTAAATTTCGCAGCCTCAGGACATTCCAATCGAGCTGAAATTTCTTATGGTTTATAAGGACCACCAACCACAAACTTTAAGCACTAGCCGCATATCGATTTCGAAAAAAAAGTTTTTTCGATCCACCCTACTGTCCAAGCCAAAACTTGGTTAGATAAATGTTATCCAACATCCTCGCCTTCGGAAGCAACAGTGAAATGGTGGTTCGCAGACTTTAAACATGGTCGTGTCAGCACCAAAGACGCCGAATGCCCTGGACGCCCCTCCGAGGCCACCACTTCAGAAAATATAAAAAAAGTCCATCTGATCGTTTTGAACGATTGTAAAGCAAAGTTGCTTGAGATAGCAGAGTCTGTGGGTATATCGATGGAATGCGTTGGAAATATTCTGCATGAACATTTGAGGATGAAGAAGCTTATCGCACGATGGGTACTGCGTTTCCTGACTCCAGACCAGAAGCAAAGACGTGTGGAGGATTCCGAGCGTGGTTTGGCCTTGTTTCAAAAAAAACAAAAAGGACTTTTTGCGCCGATTTGTAACGATGGACGAATCTTGGATACATTATTACACTCCTGAGTCCAATCGGCAGTCTGCAGAATGGTTGGAAGGGGGTAGCAGTCGTCCGAAGCGTCCAAAGACCCAACAGTCAGCTGGGAAGGTTATGGCGAGTGTTTTTTGGGACGCAAGTGGAATCATTATGATTGAATACTTGGAAAAGGGAAAAACAATCACAGGCGACTACTACGTTGCTCAACTGGACCGTTTGGACATTGAGATCAAGAAAAAACGGCCACAAATGAAAAAGAAGAAAGTGCTGTATCACCTCGACAACTCACCAGCTCATTCGTCAATGAAAGCGATGGTCAAATTGAGTGAATTGCGGTATGAATTGGTTTCACATCCCCTGTATTCACCAGATCTGGCACCCAGCGACTACTATTTATTCCCAAACATGAAGATATTTCTTCAGGGGAAGAAATTCACGTCAAATGAAGAAGTCATGTCTGAAACAGAGGCCTATTTTGGAGGACTCGAGAAATCATTTTTTTCGAAAGGCATCGAAATGCTCGAGGACTGGTGGAATAAGTGCATAGCTCTAGATGGAGATTATACTGAAGAATAAAAAAGGTTTTCAGGTAAAAAATTGATTTTTTATTTGTTAGGCTCGGGACTTTTCAGGCCATGTAGTAATTTGCATATGAATATAAAACACTTTGTGAAATTGGAACCAAAGAGGTGGTTGTAGAATCTTAGGACAATATATACTAATGCTAGCTGGAGTACCCATAAATTCTCAGCCAGGAAAATGGAAGTATGCAGTAATCATCTAATAATGATTTTTTATAAGATAATCTAAGATCTCTCACATTAGCTTAATTCAATGGGACAGGTTATCCAAAATGAACATTCAAATCTTTTCCAATAAATTATAGTTTAGAACTGAAATCTAAGTTCAACAATAAGAATATGAAACTTAGTTTAATTTTGTTCTATTTTGAACTTGGCTGAAGATCGTCCAATTATTTTTTTAAACTTAATTTTCTGAAATAAATAAAACTTGCAAAGGATTAAAATTAACTTCATAAGCATTGTTCGGGAACACTTTGCCTCATCTGGGATTAAACCAGTGATTAAATACATCCTTAAAAAGGCAAGTTGTCAACTTTCAATAACATTTAAGTTCTGCAACAAATACCTCCCAAACTAAATTCCAATATGGAATGGATATGCAATTTGTGATATTGCAGTTTAAGATTATCAGGTTATTTAAAGAAAGAGTTGGATTTCTTAGCTTGTTTTTGGTAAGGGTGAAATGGAATGGGGTTAGTCTTATTAGTTCAAGGTTGTTTCTTTCCAGTCCACCATTTTTAGGTAATTTGTCTTTTTCAAGAGTGTTGATGTAATAATTACATGGGTGGTATCATCTCTTTTTGATTAAGCAGTAAGTGCAACAGATTTTTTGCACTTACTCCCAATTATACTTATTGTTTATACACTCCTAATGATGCCTTACTAAATTAATAATTGAGTGATGAATAGCAAACTTTAAAGTGTAATTGGTTAATAATGTGTGATTATTGACTCATAATTATTATCATCCATAATTTCTCCTAGCACTCAAGTTACTCGGGAGGAAAATTCCATCATTTTAGAGGAATCCCTATCCGTGTAAGGCTTCATGGTGGATATCAAATATTCCATCAGGTTCAGTGGAAAGCAACAAATAATGGGATATAAAAAAAAAAAAATTCTGGCAGCAACACAATGAGGTGAGTATAACACTATAGCATCACAGTCTTCTAAAACCAAAGAGCCCAGTGAATTGGGAAAGTGAGTGTCACTCACAATTGCTGCTTTGCAAATGGGAAAGGAATCTCAGATCTTCAAGAAAGGGTGAATGTTGATCTATATGACAAACTCTCACATAAAACCCTGGTCCACTGGGTTGGAGGATGAGAACTGGATTAATTATCTTATCCTAGAAGAAGTTATAGTCATGGAAATTTTGCTTCAGAGAAGGATGGAAACTTTGATGGAGACTTGATATTATGGAAAAGTTAATGAGAAGGGATAATGATATAACAATGGCTACATAGAATTTGAGACCACTAAAGAAAGTAGGAGCCTTGAAACAAATAAAGAGAGTTTCAGGAATTTAGAGTAAATGTAGGAGCAGCACAAGGGATGAGGGAGAGGAATGTTTCAGTCCGGAAAGTATGTTGTGATGAACAATAGTGGGAGGTTTCCTGGCACACAAGTTTTTTAAGGCCAATTATTCTGAATTTTAACTCAATAGGTGATAGATTATATTCACTCAGAATATAGGAGATCTTTAATTGGCAAATATTATGTACATATGCTCCAGAAACAGAAGAGACTAACAAAGAAGAGAAAGAAGCATTTTATGCTGGAAGAAGTACATTTCAGAACTCAGAAAGTGGACTGTTAAATTATTATTGGAGATTTACATGCTATGAATGGAAGAGAGAGATCAGAATACAATGGGCAAAGAAAGCTTAGATGAAGTCAGCAAAGATAATGGTTGGAAACTGATTGATTTTGCTCACTGTTTGTTTTAATTTTCGTATACTCTGAAGATAGTTACTTAGACAAGAAGCAATTGTATGAGAATAACCCCACAAAATTGATAGAGTGTGACCTAATGACATTTGCTAATAGGCAGCTTTCATGGTATCAGCAAACTAAGGCCTGATGAGATGTTTCCTAGGTAAGAGGCAGTCTTTCTTCTTCATTGCAAATGAATCCACCAAATTAAATATATTAAGGTTACTTATTTCTATATTAAATACACAGTAAAATGATGAATTTTGACAACTTTGCTAGGTTTTCATTCAATTAATTAGATAACATGAAAATATTGCATTTGAGAAACTTTACTTCTAGAGATGAGTGAATTTGGACCACAAAACCTGTAATATGAACAGTAGAATGTTCATAAACAACAAAATGTATCAAATTTCCAATAATAAATAATACTTCCAATAATTTAAATGTTTGCAACAAAATTTTGCCAAGTAGTTGAAGGGATCATATCTTATCTAGTTTTACACATATTATATAAGTAAGTTTCTCAAATAGCAAGAGAAATGATAACAGGAATTTTACATCAAGATGTACTGTTGCCACAAAAATAATGCATGAACAAAATGAAAATATAGTGACTGTGAGTAAAATAATTAAATTTTTACTAATTGTAATTCATTTAGAATTAATTCATCCTTACCTTGTTAATACAAAGAACATAAGAAAATCTGTATTTCTCAAGGCTGCTATAGCGCTTACAGAAAAGGTCATTTTTCAGACTATTGGCTTTGCCCTAATTACAACTAATAGATGGAAGAATTCTGTTTTCACCATTCAACACTTGAAAGATGTACCTAGGACTTATTGGTTTCCATGCATACATAAGGATAAAAACATTTGAAAAGAAAAAAAAATTGGTAAACATACCGAAATTGATCATTTTCATCTAACTGCCACTTGGCTATAAGGCGTGATAGCGAAATCAACTTTCAAATAAATCATAGCCATATCCTTTATCCTTTAATTCAGATACTACTCAGACACAGCATATTCATGTATTATGAGAAATCTGGACAAAGAGGGAGTGTGCTCAGAGCTTTAAGAAGGCACAAATATAAAACTTCTGTGGCCCCATTCTGCCTTTACCCTCCTTCCCCACTTCCAACCCTCAGAAATCTGGGCAAAGCAAAAATTTAAGATAGCAGCCAGATATGAGAAAGTTATCTTCAAATGGAAGCCAAACAACTAATGCATAAAGCAAAAGAAGTATAGTTTGGGTGTTGGACTTTCGGGAATCTCTTCATCTACACCCCGTGAGCCGCCAGTGGCATATGGCAGGGGGTGTTTGTGCATTTCTTATATGTCATGTTATCCTTTCTCTCAGATGCTTTGCGGAAAGAACCATCCGCTATTATGTATCTAATGCAACTGGAGTAATCTTCATTGATTTGAAAATTTTATGTTTTTTAAAATATCAAAACATTGTTTTTGTGAATTGATATTAATTTATGAGTTGTAGTCCTCAATATTCAATGAAGCCGGAAATTATATGAAGGTGGAAAATACTGGGTCTTGTAAAGAATAAAGAGGAATCTGTTTCTAACTTAAGACCATTGCCCTTTTAAAATATAATTCCTTACGATCTACCGAAAAATTCCCAGCAATGACTGGAATTGTATTCCTTTAGATTTGCAATAGAAGCCCTCCTAATCGGACATAGACATATGGGTACGCTCCGGCCAAGGCAATTTTCTGATGTTGCCAAGAGGCAATAGGACAGATGGAAGGGGTAAGTTCTAAAATTTAAAACCCCTCAATCTTATGCACCACAGACAACACCATTAGATTTTTTAGTGGAGAACTGTACATAACAAGGTTTACAGCAAAAAAATTCTCTTCTTGATTATTGTCGTATAATACTATACTGAATGGTTTCTGGCAAAATCCCAGGAAATCGGCAGAACTGGATGGTTGAAAAGAAACATGCAGATTTTTATAATTCCAAGAAACTTATCAAATTTCCAAAAATAATTATTAAATATCTTTTTCAAAATCAAGTAAGATATACTTTACTAATATTGGAAACAAAAATTTTTAATACCAATAAATTCCCAAATCTACACCATATTCTGTTGTGACCACTAAGCTAACTAAGTCGGAGAATCAACTGATAGTTAATTATGCTTAATTAAGGAAAATGTAGCATTTAACAGTATTTTGTATGGCTTTTCTATCTTTTCCAGATCCTGTTTGCTGCCTCAATCATTCCCAAAATAATATTTCTTTTGCCTTGGTTATATCACCTCCATTCGTGGGTGAAAATGATTCATTGATGTGGATTATTTTTAATATGCATATGATTAATGGTAAATGATAAAGTCATGATCGTTATTACTATTATAGAATCCCCAAGCTTCATACATTTGATTGCTGGCATAAAAAGTCATTTATGCTTAGAAATGAAATAACCTAGGAATTGCTGATTTCAAAAATGTAGGTGTAACTTTTAATAATAAAAAATTGAGTTTTCTCAAACACTGATTGAAAAACTCACTATGA
Source organism: Pachydiplax longipennis (assembly GCA_036926295.1). NCBI lineage: Eukaryota > Metazoa > Arthropoda > Insecta > Odonata > Libellulidae > Pachydiplax > Pachydiplax longipennis. Next base: position 6,774,877 of record JAVFKF010000004.1, read on the forward strand.
TAAAAAAATCAGTTTCTTTGAAATCACCATAACAATGGCGATGCAAAGTTAAGATCTGGTCTGCTACCTCTCTGCCTCTATATCAACTAAAGATTAAGATAACTTCCTTATCTCCAACTTCTCCTTACTCAGAAGGCATCCCCATTCCACAACTGATGAGGGTAAATCTCTCCCTCCGGAGATTTTGCAAACTAAATCGGAAAACCATTAAATCTGGAAATCTCGGAGCACTATAGCAGCCTTAATAGATGAGATCTAATAACTGTGTCACTTTACATCAATCAGTTAAATAACCATTCAAAGAATAATTACCTTCAGACTCAGAGTCACTAGATATTTGACTCAAAACTTCATTAACAACTTCCAAAGACCTTAAAATGCTAGCCTGGGAGTCACCTAGTGAGTCCTCTCTCACCTTATCTGAAAAGTTTTTAAAAACTAAATGAGTAGGCTATGATTTTCTTTGTTTACTTTTCAAAAGCAACTATTCATTGGCACAAAATAAGCACTCTTTTCAATGAATTAAGAAGATGAAATTCTATCTGTACACTGAGCTCTGAAAATTGTTTTTATTCAAACCTTATTAAACTATTCCTATTTAATAAAGTTTGATTAGACACTTTTTGAGCACACTGTTTTTATATAACCATAGACTGATTCATACAAATTTACAAAAGCCATCAATTAAAGTTATTACTGTCTATTATTCAAACATAATTATTATGAGGCTGGATGAGTAATGAGTATTCTAAAACTAAAATAACTCTATCTAATCAACCGTATCCATACAAATCTAAGAAGATATTTTTTGCCTTCCAGGTTTCAAAAGAAAAGTGGGTTTTATCTTATAATCAGAAGCAAAATTCTCAAATTCAATTGGATGGCATATTCTAGATATTAATGTTTATCGGTGAGAGTGACAATGTATTCACTGCAACAATGTTGGCTCATTGGATTCAGAGTGACATTATGAACTCGTCTTAGTTTTCCATAAATTACAGTGTTGATAAAGTAAATTACAGAATGTTGGTAGTAAACTCCATTTGATAAGCTGTATTTTTAAATATTTTATTATTCACTACAATAATTTGATCAATGAAACATTAATGTCTATTCATTACTATGACAGTAATAATACACCCTAAATAGATTCAAAATCACATTTTTTTAAATTAGAGACATTCAAATACGAGAGGCGTCCAAAAAGTAAGTTTCCCTATTTTTCTGCTTGGTGTATGATTGAGGTAGGAGAGAGTATGTGTCATTTGTATGTAGTGTTGGTGCAGATGTTGTGATACTACTGAGTAATGCTCAAGATCGCTCGCTCAAGATCGCTCACTGGATGTTAGTATGACAATGGTTTTCATGGAGACACCATAGCGCGTTCCCGCCAGCTACGAAATCCGGATTTTTGTTCTATTTGTGACAGAAAAAAACGAAACAGTACTGTAATTTCATAGACAGATATCCTCAATTGTCAACGATGAAGATGCAATATGTATTAAAATGCTTCGTCGCTGGGGTACATAGTTCATAAGGGGTAGACAAACTGCTTGTGACGAAGAGCATAGTGACAGGCAAATGACAAATCATCAAATTGATTTAAACGACGCGTTTGTGAGGCAATAGCACTTGATAAACGCTTTTTCTGGACGAAATTCTTGTTATCCTTCCTCCGAAATTCGAAATACGCCTATCATCACTGCAGAGCATTATCCTTGCAGGACAGAGAAGTTAGCGCAAGGTGGGTGCCGCACTCACTATCTACCAGGACAACGCGTTTCAACATTCTACTCATGGAACTGAGCAATTGCTGGAAAACCTTAGTTGGGATGTCTTTGGTCATCTAACGTAATCATTTGACCTTTCCCCTGTAATTTTCACCTATTCCCTAGGCAAAAAAAAAAAATCTTGGAGACTGGCGATTATGAACTCAAAAATGAAGTGGATTGTTGGGCAAGAAATCTGGCAGGAGAATGGTGTGACCTTAACTTTTAAAAATGTTACCAATACATCAAAAATGCGTACAAAAAGAAGGGGATTACGTCGAGATATAGAGAAAAGATGAAAATTAATGAATTAATTGTTTTTATGATTTTGGATAGAGATTTTATCTTCTGTAGCTCAGGGAAACTTACTTATTGGACGCCCCTCGTATAACCATTTATAATTTTTGAAAATTAATGCCATTAAAGTTTAACCTTAAAATACTTATTTTAAAGTTTATAGACTAAAGATATCAGCTTGAGGATGAAACAGATCTTTAAAGTGGTGTCAAGAAAAAATAACAACTAGAAAGTACACTCAGATCATGCATGTACTTACATACATGATTATTTTACAAATATGCTTCAATACATATACTTGACTACTGTTACTAAAATTAAATAACAATATCAAATCATTATTTAAAAGTTTTACTTCAACGAATTGTACCAAAACTTAATTTATTTAGAAAATAATTTCACTGGCAAGCAATGCCAGATATGTTGGGAAATTTTCCATATTACAAGATGACAAAAATTCATTGTGGATAATTACAGATGATTTCTTAACCATGATAATGCAAAATAAATTGTATGTTGGCTGTTGTCTTGAATAATGTTAGTTTTAAATGCTCCAAAAAGCTATGGTGTGCAAGCAAACACGAGTGGAATTGCAACCAGAGGGGACAAGGGACAGTGCTTAGCACTACGTTTTAATTCTTTCCCTATGTTACCATCTTTTGAGAACTGATTTGAGACTGATATTTCTAAACTAATACGTTTGCATATCTTTTTTAGCCATACATTCTCAGCCTCTAAGTAAAATATTAACCCTGCAAATGTGTCTTTAATGGAAATTATAATTAAAAATATTATTAAAGCAAATATGAGGGCATACATTGCAATATCTCAAACCTGTGACCTATAAATTAAAAAATTGAATAATTTTCATTATAGCTCAGGAAAGAGAGAGAAAATAAACAACATAAGTACCCCTGCTACTCCACTTTCTACATCATACAGTAGAAATGGCAAACACTGAGGAATTGGCTTATTTTGAAATAAGAGACTTGTATTTGAACCATAGTGTCAGAGGGGGATAGTTTGCATTACTGCTTTAATGATGGTCTAAATTAACATGCCGTTATTCAGGAAAAACAATTATTTTTTAATTTGATTACAAATTTATTTGTTGAAATTTACATTTTTAAAATGAAAAATATACAAGAAACTTAGTTCTTTCTCTGCTATATGAGCTATAATTTCACCCTTTCACTCCCAACTTGGAGCTTTAAGAAACACTTCTGAAAAACTAGATATAGGGTACGTTGACTATGTTATTTTTAGAAGTGAATCAATGTTGAAGAATAAAGCTACTGCTTTCTTCACATTGCCTGCTGCTACTGATGCACATGAGTATCAATTTGTGGCAGGTCCATTTTATGCATACAGAAAGACACTCTCAGGATAATATAGCACCGAATAAAGGCACATAAATGAATGAATTGTAGGATGTGCTAGGGTAAGGAGTTGTTTTGAATAATGTGTTGTGTGTGAGTGTGGAAGTGGCGGATGGTTTAATGCTAAAAATAAAGAATGGAAGTAATAAGGGTGCATCCTCTTGGGATAGGCACCACAGAATAAGTTGACTCAAATCAATCCTTATCACAATAAAAAAACAATGAAATTTTACATCAAATACCTCTCTTTGACTTCTTTCTTTTTGCTTCTGGGGAGTCAGGCAGTTGTCTTTTCTTTCCAATTGGACCTTTATATCTAGTTAAAAAGCTGAACTTCTTCAGTCTTTCATCTACAGGTAGCTTAGTTGCTTCATTTGCTTGTTCCATAGCCACTTTAATTCGTCGACTATAATCAATTCCATTGGCTGTCATCTATTACAATAGAAAAATATTTCATGCTTAAGCTTTAAGAACATTAAAACATCTGCATACGCTACAATAATAGAAAAGTATCTAAGCATAATATAAAAAATAATTCTTATATGAGCAAATACTAAAAATAGGATAGCTTTACCATATAGTTTACTATTCATGCATCAATGGATTCCTTCAAATAATAAAAAAATAATTTAGCTGAGTGGGACACAAAATATTTAAGCAATCTTATAAAAAATTAGTCCAACCAAGTAGTACTAGTAATAGTACTTAACCAAGTAAGTTAAGTTCTATTATAGTAACAACACTTGAGGCTATGCATGCATGTTAAGTAGATATGAAATAAATTTTAAAAGAAAATTTCATTCCAACACCTTACTCAAGACTTGAATTATTACTCAAAAGTTGTTTAAATATAAAAAAAGAAATGCTTGCTGAGCCCAATCTTCAAGATTTTTACACCATGGTAATGATGACATATCTTATAAATATTGTGCTCTAAATTGAAATCAAACACATTATTTCAATATATCCCCATCTACAGACTACACCTTGGCATGGTGAAGGGGCTTGCGTGTTCCTATGACCTAGAGAGCTATACTGGCTGGAACTTGTTCCTGGTAGGGTCAATCATGCCAGAAAGGTCAATATGTAAGGGCCAGACAAAAGGTAGTACACGCTGTACTTCAGTGAGGTGGCTGCAAAGGCATCTGTACCCCATCGGGGCGGCCTTCATGAGTGATGGTGTCACGTTAATAACACCGTTGAGGAAGGCAAGCGGAGACCACCTCAGCTATCTATCCCATGAATATGATGTGCCACTATATAAATATGTCATTATATTGTCCCTGGCAAATACGGGACTCAGCCCAATAGGGAGAGCTTCGTGCCCGGCAGGGATGGTGGTAAGGCCACCCTGGTCGTCATTCCACGAAATCCTTACTCAACGACTCAAGAAAAGAAGAAGATGACCAAGGAAACAAGGGTAGGGACCTGGAACGTCACAACGCTGCTGAGAAAAGGGAAGTTAGAAATGAAGAGGTTCAACATTAACATTCTGGGGCTATGCCAAGTACAGTGATGGGGGAGATTTTTGGAGTGATGATGAGAGTGTCATATTCAGTGGGGGAAATTATAGCCAGAGAGGGGTTGCTATAGTGTTTGACAAGGGAGCAGGAAATGCTGTGATAGCCACCGAACTAATAAGTGACCGAGTAATGTCTGTAGAAATTAAGGTTGAACCAATAAACACTGTGATAGTGCAAGTGTACCTCCCTACTAGCTATTACAATGAGGATGAAATCGATTTAGTTTATGAACAAATAGAAGAGGTTACTGGAAGGGTGAAAGGTAATAAAAACCTTATTGTAATGGGGGACTGGAATGCTGTGGTTGAGCAAGGAAAATATGGGGAACAAGTGGGAGAGTTCGGACTAGGATATAGAAACGACAGAGGACAAAAACTGGTAGATTTTTGCAGTAGGAATAACCTCTGTATCACCAACACTCTCTTTCAACACCATAACGGACCGAGGTGCACATGGAAAAAGCCGGGGGACACGGATGGGTATCAAATTGATTATATTTTGGTAAGGAAGAGGTTTAGAAATAGTGTTAAAAACTCACATAGTTATCCTGGTGCTGATGTAGACTCAGATCATAATTTAGTAAGGATGAAAACCGAGCTTAGATTTAAAAAGATTTATCGGGCAAAAACCACACCCAAATGGACCGTAGAAGCCCTCAGGGTTAGGAAAGCTAGAGAGTTTCAAGAGTCAGTCAACAGGGCTCTAGATGGTAAAGAAAGGGAACTCACCGTAAACAAGGAATGGGAAAAGATCAAAACCATCATCAAGGATAGTGCCCAAAGAACCATTGGGAGGGTCAACCAAAACAAAATTAGGAAACCATGGGTGGCAGTTGAAATGATAAATAAAATGGAGGAAAGAAGACAATGGAAAAGGGTCAACACAGATCATGGGCATAGAATGTACAGGGCATTGAACAATGAACTAAGAAGGGAAACAAACAGAGCTAAAGAATTGTGGCGGAAGGGACTTTGTAATGAAATAGAGAAATTGGCTGAAAATGGGTCAACCTATTATATAGGAAAGTGAAACAATTGATGGGGAATAAATTCAGTAATAAAATGGCCACTGTTAGGGATAATAGGGGAAATGTCTTAAGGGAGCCAGCAAGCATAAGGGCACGATGGAAAGAATATGTTGAAGAATTGTATGCTAAAGACATGAAGCCTACCCACATAAAGATAGAAAGTGTACAAGAAGTGGAGAAAGATGATGTTGGACCGAGTATACTGGATAGTGAACTTGATAGGTCACTGTGGGAAATGAAAGGGAATAAAGCAACGGGGTGGACGAGATTCCAGTAGAATTTCTTAAGAATCTGGAAGGAAAGGGTAAGAAGCAATTCTATGATTTATATAAGAAAATTTACGACGAAGGAAAGTGGCCAGAGGATTTTACTAAGTCTATCCAGATTCCGTTACAGAAAAAGAATAATGCCTTAGAATGCCGGGATTACCGCACAATTAGTTTAATCTCTCATGCGGCAAAAGTAATTTTAAGGGTCTTAAAACAGAAGAATCGAGGGCAAAATTAAGGAACTCATATGAAATGATCAGTTTGGTTTCCAGAGATGGAAAGGGACGAGGGATGCCATTGGGGTAATGAGGGTACTCGTAGAACGAAGCTTAGAATTTAAAAGGGACATTTGTGTATGCTTTGTTGACTTTGAAAGGGCCTTCGATAGAGTTCAATGGTCAAAACTGATGGTGATACTAAAGAAAATTGGGTTGGATTGGAAAGATAAAGAAAGTTTAGTGCAAAATTTGTGTTTAAATCAGACCACACGAGTAAGAGTTGCTAATGGGGAATCAGAATGGGCAGAGTTAGGGAGAGGAGTAAGACAAGGCTGTCCTTCATCACCATCTCTCTTTTACATATATGCAGAAGAAATGGTTAAAAAAGCTTGAGATGAAATAGATAAGGGAGTAACAGTTGGTGGGGAAGTAGAGAAGTTGGTAAGATATGCAGACAACAAGGCTATTGTGTGAGATTCTGAAAGGGGTTTGCAAATCTTAGTAAATGCACTAAAGGATAAAGCAAAAGAGTTTGGAATGAAAATAAATGTAGGAAAGACTAAATTATGAGGTTTTCAAAGGAAAAGAAAGCTTAGTTAACGATAAGGGTGGATGGGGGAAAAACTAGAACAAGTAAATCAATTTTCATACTTGGGTAGCCTTCTTTCTAAGGATGGAAGATGCTCGACAGAAATTAGAAAAAGGATAGCACTAGCAAAAGAAGCATTCATGAAGCGAAGGGAACTGATGATGAAGGGCCTTAATAAAGGAATCAGGAAGAGATTGGTAAAATCCTTAGTGTGGAAGGTTATGTTGTGTGGGTGTGAAACGTGGGCATTAAAAAAAGAGGATATTAGAGATTAGAGGCTTTAGAAATGTGGGTATGGCGTAGAATGGAGAAAGTAAGCTGGGTCAATAGAAAAATGAATGAGGAGGTTCTAGAGATGGTTGGGGAGAAAAGTGTAATGATTGAAGTAATTAGAAATCGACAAAAGAAATGGGTGGGTCAAACATTGAGTGGTGAGGGATTATTGAAGAAAGTTATCGAGGGAAGAATGCCATGGAAAAGACAAAGGGGAAGACAAAGACAGAAGTTGTTAGACGAATTAAGGGCTGGGATAAGTTACCAGGAATCGAAGGAGAGGGAACTGAATAGGGAAGTGGGGGCACATGAACCTACCGAAAGGTAGAACACTTTTTATATATATATATATATATATGTATATATATATATTATATTTTTATATTTCTATCAGTGAATCCAGAAACTTAACAACGATAGCAAGGCATATTGCACACAATAATTAATATTTATTCATATAATTATCTATTTGTCAGAAAAAAAACATACAGCACACACTTGTCATGCATTAAATTAAACTGAAAGATTACATCAACAAAATATGAATAATCACACAACATGAACATATTGATACTATAAACAGGAGGTCCCTAAAACATCACCTAGAGAAGCAGTTGAAGTAGAATGAACCTCATCCAGTCTCCTGAAAGAAAGAAAGCTTGGTACACTTTCACAGAAAAGTAAATTCAATGCAACAAGGAGCTAATATATTCAGGGAAAATTTTAGTTAGATGGAAAAGGAGACTTTAAAGTCTCAATCTTGCCTAGACCTAATTTATTTGTAGTATATAATACACACCCATAAATGCAAAGAGATGAGGGAAGAAAGAGTTAATTGGGAAAGAAAAAAGAGGTCATCATGCTCATCTTGTTTTTAGAGCCATAAAATCTATCTTAATTTCTTCTGAGAGGTCTAGGTAGTAACCTTGATGCTTATGATGTAAGTTGTTTCCATACCCTTCTTCCAACAGGTGAAAATTACTTTAAAAAGCATTAAGTCGAAAGCTGAAGGTGCTGATGACATCCCTATTACTATCATAAACAAACTTTGCTATTTATTGTTACCTTTGATAACAAACATTTTTAACCTATCGTTCCTAACGGGAAAATTTCCAACGCCATGAAAACGCGCGCTAGTGAAACCAATTTTGAAAAATTCTAAATCGAATTCTCATGATTATCGACCCATCAGTTTCCTTACGGTCTTATCAAAAGTCCTCGAAAAACTCGCGCATCATCAAATTACTGAATACCTGCATAAAAATTCGATTCTTGACTGCTCACAATCAGGTTTCCGGAAGTCGCATAGCACCGCCACGGCCTAGGTAAGATAACAGATGATATTCGTAAATCGATGGATAATAGTAAATTAACAGCCTTCATCCTACTGGACTTAAGTAAAGCCTTTGATTCGGTTGATGCTGATATAATGCTTGCAAAGTTGCGAAATATGGGTTTCTCAGAATTGTCCACGGGTTGGTTATCTTCTTATCTACATGATCGTAAACAAAAAGTTGTTTCCGATGATTGCTCTTCTGCTTGGTTAAACATTGATCGCGGTCTTCCACAGGGATCGACCCTGGGCCCACTGCTGTTTTCCCTATATATCAATGACTGCCCTCAAGCAATTAAATACTGTAAGCATCATTTGTACGCCGACGACCTGCAAATATATCTCGATTCTACAGTTGTCTGCTTCTCGGAATGTATACAGTACGTGAACCATGACCTCGAACAAATTAATAAATGGAGCAAGGACAATTTTTTGAAAATAAATCCACTAAAATCGCAAGCCATTATTATCGGATATCCCACGTCATTAAAACGATTTACTGGAAATATCAATGCAAAGCTCATCTTGGACAATAATGAGATCCCATTCTGTAACTCTGTTAATAATCTCGGTGTTTGCATAAACAATAATCTTACGTGGTTGGAACATGTAGTGAAAATTTGTAGAAAAGTTTATTCTTCCATTCATTCCCTCAGATGCTTAGGAAGTTTCCTAACGCCCTCTGTTGAAATTCAATTGGTAAATTCATTAATCATGCCTCACTTTGAATATGGTGATATTGTGTACCAAGATTTATCGCAAGAATTAGCTTCTAAGTTGCAACGTGCCCAAAAGGCGTCTGTTCGCTTCATATTTAACTTAAAAAAGTATGACCATATTTCTGATGCGTTCAAGAAAATATCTTGGATTAAACTCGATTCTCGTCGAAGACTTCATGTTCTTACGTCAGCTTTCAGCGTCTTGCGAACGCAAACTCCGGAATACCTCTTCTCTGAATTTGTCAGCCTAGAATCTATTCACAGTTGCAATACTAGGGGAAAAAACAACTTACTCATTCCAAATCATAGGACGGAGATGTTTCACAAATCCTTTGTAGTAACTGCCATTAAGCATTGGAACGCACTTCCATCTCATATAAAATCATCTATTCCAATCCGTTCTTTCAAGAAAAAAATGCCTAACTCATCTTCTAGCGAATCAATCACCCAATTGATATTGCTCCTTCTATCCCACAATATAGTTACTTCAGCACTGATCAACACTCGGATGACCGTTCTTTCTCACTGCACAATTATAGATATATATTACTTGTCCTTTGTACCTGTTCTTAGGTCTTTTGATATAATAATATTTCCATTATTAATGTATGTATTTATTAATTTGCCCTTTTTAATTAACTGCTAAATTTCTCATATGTCATTTTTGCATGTTTTTATTTTTCAATGTTTTATTCTATTATTGTTTGTGATATTTATTATTTTCTCATGATGTATTCCTGCAACTTCCTCTTTTTTGACTTAATTTTATTATTACTTTTGTATTTTAGTTTGAATGTTTCATCTTATGTTTTTATCATATTTTTTATTTACTTTGTTTACTATTGATTTTTTTTCTTTTTCTGATTTTATTTTATTATTGTTTTTGTAATTTCTTTATAGTACTGCTTTTGTAATTTTCTATTCATACACAGTTTTCTTTCATAACTTTTAGCTTGTATTATCAGTAGGTTTGCGCAGGTTTTTCACACCCCCCTTCTTTGCGGGTGTTTTCCTGCAGTGGATATTTTTTCCTAAGATATCACTTTAGGTTTTTTTCAAATCCACTCCTTCTAAATTTTTCCTTTCTATTTCTCTATTCACCTACACAGAACTTTTTATGTGTGTATTATTTTTGACGAAAGGTTAGATGGAAGAAGAGACTATTCAGTCTCAATCTCACCTTAAATAAAGACCTTATAGACAGCAGGTACGAGACCTCTCCTGAGAACCTACCAAAACTGGAGGATTTCTTCTGGCTTTCTCATAAATTGAAAAATTTGGAGGAAATCTACTTTTTACATATGTTAATCACTTTTTTGTTAAAAATTTTGGATAAGAGTGTCTTGGAAAAATCTATAAGAGTATGCCAGTTTTCGGGAAAATGCAGGGAGAAATGTAGTTGCCTGCCACTTTTGGCCCTATTTTCGTAAGACAAAAATTCCAGCAGAAAAGTCTCAGAGAAAATACCGAAATTATTTTTGTTCAAATCAAAATCCTTTAAGTTAATTGATACTGCCAAAAAATGAATATATATTTCCATGGTGATGCAAAACTCGGCCCACATGGCTGTTATGCTGCCGATCCTTCTATTTTTCAGAAGGCTTGTTTTGCTCTCATTGGTTTGATCAACAACAACAGTTTTTATGATTGGCAAATGATATTTGAGTAATTTTGCTGATATAAAAAATCCTCTGGTAACAAAGATGATTGTTGAACTCAACTCTCATAAGAATATAAGGAAAAGAAGGCTGACATGAAATATGAGGGGAAAGAAGCCCAACATTTCACGGCAAGGAAGACATTATAAAACTTTGAAATTAAGCAATATATATTTACAAGTAATCTAACTTTCTATGCTGAAGATTTTTTAAGATTATTTTTAAATGAACTAAAGAGCAAGAATATCCACATCACTTTCTCTTAGCTGACAGACAGAGAATTTTGGAGCCTTTGGTAGAATATCTTGAGCACATTACTCAAAATTCTTCTAAGACTATGTTAGATGGTCGAAAACATGATGAGCATATGTTCTCAGAAACCTGATGACTCTGATTTTTGTCAGGTGGAAGGAATTTCATAAGAGAGAAAGTTAGCGCACACTCCCACAAGGTCAAATACATTTCCACAGGCAGCATTGCAACGTGGAATTATTTTCAATTATTTATTTAAACATTCTCCTGATTAAATGATACATTAATTTAGAAATATAAAAATTGCAATATGTTAAGAAAAAATTGTTCTTCATTTTGACTTCCGCTAATTCTTTTATATAGTTTTTATAAGGAAAAATTTTCAAGGAAAATAAAAATTAAAATATTTTTTCTCATAACAGTTTAAATTTTATGATTATTTGCAGTAAAAAGATGGAATTAGATGGAAATTCGAACGAACCATTCATGAATAAGAAGGAAAATAAATTTGGCTCATTTTGGTTCTGCCATGTAGGAGATTAATTAATTCAGGCACGATTAGGGCATTAATTCAGGCACGATTCGCCTTAAGATGCTTATCAGAGGACCAAGCAAAAACCACACCTTAAGAAGTATGGTGTTATAACCAGCTTGTGGAATGCTGGTTGCCTTATGTTTTTGAAGAATGGTCAGCACAAAGATACTGTCTCAATTACTTAATTTAGGGCATTTTTCATTCTTCAATGAAGTAGTTTTCACCAGAAAGGCAATTAGGAAAGAATAACAATTTTTATACAGCCGTAGTGATAGGGCATCACAGAATGCAATCTCTCCGAAACTATACTCAACAGCCCACCAAACACTACACTTCCTTAATTTTTATGTTTACAAACTTAGATTGCAATGAGAGGAAACACCAATGAGCAAATTTTTAATCTAATGTTATACCCAAATGCTTCTGTGAAAAAGATCTCAGTTCATCTCATAGTTTGTATCAGAGGGATGGCGATTGTTCTGCTTCTCGATATCTTAATTTTATTCTCCCTAAATTAGTCATTCCAAAGATGAAATTCACACCATTCTAAAGATAAAGCAAAGTTTGAGGATGATGTAAAAAAAATTTGGTCCATCAAATGAGAGGAATAATTGGCTAAAGTGGATTGAGGAAACTAAATATTACATATCTTAAGCAACTTAATCAGTACTTTTACGAAGAGTTTCTTGAGAAAGGGACCAGGGGAAATATTAAGCGGAATAACATATGAAGTGGAAGCATCTTAAATGGGTTTTCAATTGAAAAAGTAATAAATGATTTCAATGATATAAGCAGAACTGCACTCTAATTGGATTCACAACACTGCAGTGGTGCTGATTAACTCAAAGAAATGTCTATTAGTGGGTAATTAGGGTAACTGGAGGAGTTCAAATATTTGATATGGAAGAATTATTATTTGAACTTTTATCAAGCAAAGTTAGGACTAAATGCTCTTCTCTTATTTCTACAACGAGGATTCATATTAAGAGACAAAAAATAGAAGAGAAGAAATGGGAAAAAAATTAAACTTTAGGAAGAAAGTTCCACAAATGATAGGGACAAGATCACATTGCAAGATGAATCATGGTCAGGGTAGTGCCAACTTTTACCACCCGAGGCAAGATATTATACACCAACCAGTGATTTACTTATAACTCATTTTGCTTGAACTTGAAATAATTAGAAAAATTAAGATAATAATTACTGCCTTAATAATTACATTAATTATTTTTCTGAATAAAGCTTTAAATTTCAGTAAAATGTAAATGTAAAATAGTACACTTCTAGACAGCTGAGGCATGTATCCAGAACTCATCTCATCCAGACTCAAAAGAATTGACAGTTGAAAAAATTAGAAAAAACATGACTTAGAACTGAACCCTGATCCTCTTTTGATATCCACCCATCAAATCACCTACCTTCATGAAGTCTTTCCTCTTTTCGTTATTCACATATCTGGTTAAAGCACCAACGCTCAACCAGGCTCTGGTCACAGGTTTCTCATCAAAAAATGTTACATTGTAGTGGGTCTGAAATAATTGAGACAAAATTTATATTTTCATTAATTATTTTAAAGTGCGAAAATTCTTTTTTTGGTGTAATTGCATTCTATGACTGTCAAGCCACAGAAAGTAAGGAATAGGAATGCAATTACATTAGTTATGTCAGAAAAGAATTCAAAGTTCACATTTCATTCAAAAGAATTGGTCATACCATTAACTTCCAGTCACTGCTTTTTCATATTAAATCTCAGTGTATAGAACTCAATAATGATTGCATTACAAAAAAAAATTCAATGTTTCAAGGAAAACAGTTGTTTCACGCTCAATAGTTCGTCTGGAATGTGAGCTTAAAATTTATAATGTAAGGCATGAAAATACAAGTACTCTTTGCCATATGCTATTGAGTAAAAAGGAAAGAAAAGAATCTTACAGGTATATCACAGAATTCAGTGATCCAGTAATACTGTTCAACATCAGGATCATCATCAACCATGGCAGGCCACCAAGGATACCCCGCAAGATGGGCCCATACCAAAGAACCAGCTGTGTAAATATTGTGAATTAAATCTTCTTCTTCTAGAGGTGTAGGTCCATGTTCTGGTGCTGAACAACTTGCATATCTTTCATCTAGAAATAAGAATTAATTACAAAAGAAAGTTTATTGACCAAAATAACAAGAATTATAATATTTTCTATAACAAAAAATAGAGATAATCTCAATCATATCAAATCTTAAAAATTTGCAACAATAAGAATAACAAAACAACTTTTGTTAGGGTGAGACTGAGACTAATAAATCTATTCCTACTTCATATGAAATTCAAAATGAGATAGCTAGAGAGAAAGAGCAGAGAAAAAGACATAGAAGTTTAAACTGGAAGGAAAACGAACAATACATGAACACTATCACACAGGAAAAACAATTATAAATTTGCTGGCATATAAAAATTAACAGAAAAAGAGTGTTATGACAAGCAGCATGATTAGAAACAGAAAACTCATATAAATGCACATTCAAATGAAAAATCACCAACATAAACATCCAAAAATAGTAAGCCACCTCAAACCAAGGATGTATAGAATTCCTGTTAGCTACTACTAGCATGCCAAAAATTCTGAATCTTGTTTGTCTGCAAGTCATTCAGCCTGACTGAAACATTGGCTAGGTGAAGCAAGATGAGGTAAATTTTCATTCCTAGGAGGTGAATGGAATGGAGGGGCATTCACAGTTGGCCTTCAACCCTGCTCCTTAAGCACAACCACTGTCATCTGCCCTATCCAAACTGAACAAGTAATTCAAGACCTTAATCATTTCAATTGCATCACTCTTATTTCTCATTCACAGCATCACAGCCATGGAAAAAGACTGAAGTATAAATACATAGGATACATTCTTCTATTTTCTGCATCAAAAAATGAATGAAATTTTCCATTCATCAAGATCTAAAAGCAAGACCAATTATGGCTAACTCTGCAGTAAGGCTAAATCACCTCAATTAGATCGGTCAAATAATGCCCGATTCAATAAAATATCTGCATCAAAGGCATAGAGAAACTCTGAAAATTGCAAAATGAAACAATTTACATAAAACATTGGTATCTAGCTAAAATCTTTCATTCTCAATGAAAATTTTATTTTGAAAATTACTTGGGTATATTCACCAATCAAAATTATATTGAGAGAGGAAATTAACTAACTGGGAATAAGTAATAGACTCGATAAAAATTGCACAAGATGCCAATGATATCTTTTTTTAATGCAGTAGGAATTTTCTAACTTAGCAAATGAAAGCTGTTGAATGATTCATAATAATTTAGATACTATCAAAATGACCGTCTTTTAGCCAAAAAACCAGCAGTAATACACATTTAAACACTCGAAAGAAATTTAAATACGTTTTGTGAATGCTATTATTTTGCTACACCTGGATATTATCAAAATTGAAGGCACATTACACCAAGCAAATTCTCCTTACAAATTGTATTACCTATTCAATGTGTCTTTCATTTTTCATCATGATACTTGTGTCCACTTTATGCCAAATATATACTTAATTAGCAAAAGACTCATAGCAATACAAATTATATTGGCTGACACGTTTCAATACAAAAAAGGGACCTTTTCTTTCCTAATCTATTTCCTGTTCCATTCCATGAGTAGTTCTATTACTTTTGATTACAGGAGGAACATAAGTGAAGAAAAATATGATAAGCATGTCAGTGATGACTGGGCAATGAATTAAACTAAGAGAGATGCTTTGAGATCACAATGTGAAACACTGTTTTGCACGTTTAACATTACTTAGACAAATGGAAATGACTACAATGATAAGAGATAAGTAATAAAGAAATGGGAAGTCAGAGTATATATAGTAGGTATAACTATAGTATATAGTAATATATTTAAGTCAGAGTATTTAAGTTAGTTTAATGAAATACTGAAGGAAACTTCAAGGGTAGTGTTAATTATATGCAACTGATACAAATCATGCAAGGAAGGATAGAAAATTTAGTATTCTTGACAAACAGGCAAACATTTCAAAGCCTCTAGTTTGATTTTTAGATCTAAATTTTGTTTTTTCTTGCAAAATACAATCAAGTATGAGTACAACTGAAAAATGTGAAAATTATCATCCCATTTCAGGAAGAGCAAAGCTCAAATATTATTTATCAAATTTTAATGATTATTATCACAAAAGATGGGGAAATATAAGTATTTTTGATCTTTGCTGTAAAAATCAAAAAAAGAATCAGTGTATTTTGATTATTATATTAATATGACCTTTATTTCTAGGAACAATAATTTGTCTTCCTGCCAACAGCAGTACACTCATTTTATCCTAATCAAGATTTTCTTCAATGGGAGATATTTATCATAACCAAATTATCATCAATTCTCACATTTACCTTTGAAGATACATCTTGAAATCACCTTAGGCATTATAATTTAATCATAAAAAGCATGTTGATATTCAATTATCTTTCATTCAAAACCCCTTAGACTTCAATACCAACTGGCTTAAACAATTCATCTATAATTCCTGTAATTCATTTCTTAATTTTTATGGTTCTATACACTTAACTACCCTAAAAAGTACTTATTTACACAGTATTTAATATGGATGACATAATTTCTAATAACAAAATATCCTTTATTATTGTGTATTAATGCAAGGCTCCACCATCGAGGACTTCTCACTAAAGAAATGAAATTCAGAAAGCTGACCCCTTTCTGTTTTAAGCTGGATTAAGTCACACATTAAAATAATATTGTTTATAATAATAGTAATGCATATAATGATCATTTATCTTGTTTCTGTTTATCACCTTTTTTGAAAATCCATAATTTGAATAATAAAAAATAAATAATTCTTGGTATAATCAAAATTTATTACAACTGCATAAGAAAATGTGTTCCTGCTACCACATCACAGTAAAATTTGTGTTTCATTTTCTTGATGCTAGCCTAGCTCATGGCCGAGTTGATATGGAACCACCCCTACAAAGGTAGGGGCAATTCTAAATAACGGCATTCATTTTTGTGACTCTTTATTTTCAATGTTTAGAAAAGTTTCACTATAAGGTCAATATAATACTTAAGCCTGAAAACAGAAATTTAAAAATAAATGGAACAGTAGCTTAACAATGCCATTAAAATATTTTCTCAAGTTTTTTGCTTTGAAATCTGGGAGCATCTTACATGGGTTGGAACTTTAATTGAGACAACACTGCTGTAGAGATGCCATGCAATGGAACCAAGTAATGTCCCTTATACCAAACATTAGTTACATACCTACCTTACCTCAGAGCAAATAAACTCTCCCTTCCCAAATCACGCACATGCGCACTAATGAGAAGAACAGACTCATGTGTTAGCTGGTCATCTTATTTAGTGCTATCACTATGTTTTTGAAAAAGGAACAATTGGAGTTGGATAGAGAGTGAATGTGCCAGAGGTCATTCAGCATGAGTGTTATCAAGGTATTCAAGAGGCTTGCGCGGGATGTGCATTGCCATACGGAACAGTGGAAAGGTGGCCTTCAATGATGGATGCCAAAATGTGGCAAACATGAGTTGGTCAGGTCATCCTAGAGTCGGTGAAGAAGTAGTGTATGCTCTTGTCACGTAACCAGACAGTAATCAAGGCCATAGGATTCGTGAGCTGACAGTGAGTGAGGGACAGGATTAGTGACTGTGCTTCACATCCTGAAGTTTAGCCAGTAGACCGCTAAATTTGAACTATCAACAGAACAAAAGGTATCCTATTACTTCCACCTTGCTGGTAACGGGTTGTACACAATGCTTAGTGACTACATTAAAGGCCAATAAAACTTGTTAACATGTATCCCTTTAGTATTAGCTGTAAATAAATAGTTGCCACTGCTTAAGTTCCAACCCTTGTATATGCAGTCAAATACATGAGGTATGAAAACATCTGGAACACAAGATGTTCAACGATTAATCAGCTTCAACCCAAATAAACTAAATGATGATCTGACATGACACTGAATTCCAACTTTATAGACTACACCCGTCTTTACAACATACATTTAAACTGTACATTGCAAAGATGTTGGGGGGGGGGGAGGAAAAAGATTGTCAATCACAAACTATTAGAAGTATATGAGCTAAGCAAGAAATATCACACAAAATCATCTATTCACTAATATTAGAGCTAGATTACACTGTGTCTTTACATTTCCATTACATTTAAATACAAACACAATGCTGTTACATAGTCGGGGAGTGCATTTAAAATTTTCTCAGATATAAGGGGTCATTATAAGAAAAAGTTTTGAGAAGCCTTGGGCTATACCAAAGGAAAGCAGCTCTCAAAAGGCAGCAGAGTAATTTCTATCTGATTTGAATACTTGCTCTTTTGATGTGCATTATCTGCCTATGCTTTGAGTAAAAACAGCCTTCAATCAACTTATGGTATTATTTTAATGCCATCATTGTTAACAAAGATGAATGCTAAACTGGGAAGCAATAAAGCAAAGCCAAGTATGACAAAAAAATTTTGATTGCAAAAGGAAGAGGTTAGAGGCAAGGAATTGCTCACAACATGTGCTTCTAGTGAAGGGGTACAAGAATGATATAAACTCATATATAATCCTTTCACAAAAAAGTACAGCCAAAACAAAAATAAATACCTCAACAGGATTACATCTTGAAGCAACATGGGAAGAATTAAATAGGTATGAAATTAATAAAAAGCACAGCCTAGAGGATGAACAGTAAGATAGCAATGAAGTAGTTCACAACTAAACAGCAGAGTCATAGAGATGGGAAAACATTCCAGAAAAAATAAGATTTAGCAGTTCCTACTGAACAAATTTTTAATCAAACTGGTTTCAACTATCTTCTGGTCTTTAGATGGGTTAAAATAGCTGGTTGAAAAATTTGTTCAGAAGGAATGACTAAGTTATTATATTTTTATGGCAATTCATCAAGTAAGGCTGAACCACATCAATTGGATTCCACAAGCAATGCCCAATTTAATAAAACATCTGGAGGTCATTAAGAAACTGTCACAAAATTGTAAAATAAAACAATTTAAAACTACACCTTACAAAGGCATAAATGGAGCATTCAGCAAAAAGATTTCATTTTCGATGGAAAAATTTCATTTTGGAAATTACTTCATTATTAGTAGTATTTACTAATCAATATTATATTAAGAGAGGATATTGAGCAAGCCTCAAATCCCTCTATATTTGTACAATACTTTTTGAATGTGATAATTTAATATAATATTGGAGAAAATCCTCTTGTATTATCAGTTGAGTGAGTTCTTAAGAAACCCAAAAAACAGTCGACATCCCTGAGATTGCAACCAAGTTGGTTGCCAACTTCACTTTTCTCAAGAATTCACTCAGCTGACAACTCAATATCCTCCTTAGACTTCCCCTTTTTAATGCAATATTATAAGTATATAACTAAGAAGCATT
This sequence comes from Pachydiplax longipennis, assembly GCA_036926295.1. Classification (NCBI taxonomy): domain Eukaryota; kingdom Metazoa; phylum Arthropoda; class Insecta; order Odonata; family Libellulidae; genus Pachydiplax; species Pachydiplax longipennis. The sequence goes on from JAVFKF010000004.1 coordinate 6,794,171, forward strand.
TCTTCACTTCAAAGCTGAATTATTGTCAAACAAGAGATACTCCCGACTCGCACAGCCCATAAAACAGATTTATAAGATTACTATGGAAGTAACAAACACCAAAAGTTATAAATTGACCTTGTAAAAATTTTACATGTATGTATGAGATATAACAAATAGCAAAAAGTACAACAACCATACACATGACAGACGTGAAAAAACAGAAATGTGACTTTGAAGAAAGATATTGAATCTTTTTTTTAGAAAAATCATAACTGTCTGAGGTAATATGAATCATGCTATTTAAGCATAACCTCAGCAATAAGTTAATTTCTAAAACAAGTCTTCAAAGTAACATAATTAAAAATTATAATGGGAAAAAACTCTAAATACACATTATTAAGCAGGAGATTAAGCAAAATTAACTCATTAAGAATAAAATCTTAATTTTGCTTGGAACAAGGTAGAGAACAGAAAACAAAATGTCTGCTGCAGTAGAGCTGAAATGAAAACAGATAAGCTAATTGATTTCTATACTAATTTAAACCAATTCTTTTCTGAAGCATCATAACACCAAATTTTCAAACAAATCAGGACAAAATTTGAATGTAAGTAATTGAAAGCCCAATACCTCAGTTTTCATTAATAGAAATTGTACTTCTTAAGTCAAAATGACAATATTTAACTCAAAAAGTGGACAGGATAACTAATCAAAAATAGAAATGTTAGCTGCAACAGTAACAGGTACTATGCAAATGGAAAAAAATCAGCTTTTCTGTCAGATTAAACCAAAGTTTTTGCTAAATAAAAATGGATAAAAAGCATTTTTTCATTTTAAATAATCTTAATTGATGAGCAGCCAAGCTATCCTGCAAAACCATGAAAAGATGTGAAAAAGGAAGTATTTTAGTCTCTAAGCTAACAAATACATGAAAAATGAGAGAAAATGCTGTTTTTCCTATGCAGAGTGGTAGCAAACATGACTAAATTGTGCAATATCAATAACCATTGCATATTCATTATGCAAATACCATGTTACAATATGTGGTTTTGTTTCATTTTCTTAATGAGAACCAATCATTTTGGCAGAAAATATTAACAGTTGATTGAAGATAAGGATCAGGACAGTTAAAACTTATAAGAATACTGAATTTTAGTGTTCCATCAGATCAGATTTCTGTATCACTTTTGGATAATCGGGTCTTATTGAAAATCTTGTGATTTCAGCAACTAACATCTGCAGTTAGGTGTTTAGGGAAATTTCAAGAGATAATACCCTGAGTGAAACTTTATTTTTCTAACCTAACTGAAGTGAACACACGGGCATACATTTAAAATGAATGACATGATGAAAATCAAGCTCAACTGGACTGAAATTGCTAAGATGAACATAATTTTATAATCAGCATAGACTTATGCTCCCAGAGAGTTCACGTTGACCAACAGTATGCTCTAGACAAGCAATTAGTAAGGCCCCCAAATGTCTGTGCTCGACCATGGGCAATGGATACAAATTAATAATTTTGAATAATGCCTCTGAACCTCCTAAATTAAAAATAAAGAATGCAACACTTAAGCAAAATTAATTTATTTAAATGCAACAATTCAAATCCATCGAAACCTGCAAGGCTGACAGATCCATGTATTCAGTACTGCAACAAAGCTAAATAAAATATACTTGTCAAAAGGCTTCACCATCAGACATTATTTATAGCAGTGCTTCTACTCAGCTTCCACTTATATTTGAAGATGTCCCAGTCCATTATCTAGTATCTACAAGGACTGATTAAGAAATTTATAAAATATATAAGAGAACACAGTTTAAAAGATATAAAAGAGAAGAGAGGAAAACAAATTGCCATGGATACATTTTAGTGCCCAAGACAACTGACTTTTAAAGTATATGAAGAGTTCAAAAGAGTATCATCATCTACAATAAGAATGAGCTGAATAAAAATGTCAAATGATAAAATATCTTCAATATCTTCTGGGATCACAGCCAATAATAGTCTAAAATTTGAACAATTACAAAAACATTTAAACTTACTCGCCATATAATATATCACAATAACAAAAAATTCTTTTGGTCTAACTTTGACAAAGGTTATGAAGATAATAGCTAATGATTACCATCGTGCATGTAACACTGCCACTTTTCAGGAACTTCAGTTGGGTCACGAGTGTTGGGCAAATACCGCCATTTGGAGCAAACGCTATTACTGCATTGGACCCACAATCCAACATTCCTTTTCTTCTGCAACCTAAACAATCTTGACTTTGGAGAAAGGATTTTAGATTCTGGAGAGCAGCTTTCCTGACTTCCAAACTGGAAAGACTTTGGTGTGCTTTGTGAGAGTGACAAACTTCCAAAATTGCTTACGCTCGAGAGATTGCTAGACGGAATTATACGATCACAGGGGCTTATCTTCCTCTGGTCTGCTCCTTTACCAGTGGCTGTTTGTTGACTCTGAAATTTAGGTGATACAAACGGTTTTACAAAACTATCTTCATTTCCACCTTTACTTTTGGATGGAATGGCGTTCGCTTTAGAGGTTTCCTTATCTGGTAGTAACTTTTTATTTTCAGTATTTCCCGAATTAGAGGTTATTTTGGGCATCTTATATTTTCTTTTGGGTAAGGTATCTGTTTCCAGAGGTTTACACACATTTTCAGGATTTCCTGAATGAATTAGGGAAAAACTTCGATTATCATCCATACACGATAATTATATAAAAATTAAAGATGAATTTAATGATTTTTGTAGCTTAATGGATTTCGTAAAAATTAATATATTCAGTTCAAATTGAGAACTTCGTAAAACTATCATCATAAGGAAGATATATCACACTTGCCATTGTCCTCACCCTTGAGTTCAGGATCATCGAAGTTCAGTCTCGTAGGTTTCAATTTAAGACCCAATAGTTTAATTCTAGATTCTGGTTTCTTCTTCTTTAAAGGGGGAAGAATGCTGTTGTCAATTGGGTTCTTTGGTGTTTTCGTAAGGGTCGCCGACCTTAAGAAGAAAAAAAGGGATACAATGGCTCCTTCAAAACTTTGCTATTACATCTAATACTTAATTAAAATGTTACCCATGGTTAAAGATATCGCGGTTCATTTCCTCGGCTTCTTCATCCGGCGAAAGAGCAGCATCTGGCTCAGGAATGGCGACATTATCTTCCTAAATTTAGGTAAGAAGAAATATCAATAATGGGTGAAATAAGTGTTAACAGAAAAACTGGAAGAAAAAATTTACCTCTGAACTATCGTCCTTAACATAAGATTCTTTACTCTTGCTAACTGATTTTTTTATAACTCTATTGAATAATTCCTCGTATTGAGAATCCGAGAGAGACCTCGGCATAGCCTACAATGATGAATAAATAGATTGAGAAATATTCAGAATTTAAGGACCTCAAGCTGAGTATACAAAAGTATACCTTTTCTTTCTTTCGGGATGAATCTTCTTTGAATTCTCCATTTCCTTCCGAAAACATTTCACCAGAAAATGCTGGTGAAACAAATTTTCTCGAAATAAGTTTCGGCATTATTAACAATAGCTCAAACAATTATACGGCTACAACAATTCCGAGGAAAAAATGAAGAGATTTAAAATAAGTATAGGAAAATGATAATTCAGAGCTGCATCAAATGGAGTAGCCGCACACTTCGTCACAATTAAAATCCCCAATACCGTGCAAAGATAACAATCCTTTTGCCGCCTACTGACACTTCGGATACACACAGTGACATCTACAACTTTCAGATCTGAGGAATTAAATTCAGAGTTGTATGTTTTTGTTAAAATATTTATGTTTGTTTACGTATCTAAAAAACTTTTCTATATTTTTTTATATTTTTTTCTACATCTAAAGTACGATATAAAGGCGTGAAGATGCTTATAGTGCTATTCCTGGTCTCGTCGGTACACTCCCACATTCAGGTTTTAGAGCAACCCTTCGTACTCGGAAGGTGAAAAAGAAAACGGAGAACGGAAATGTATATCCATCGTTGATGGTGGCAAATGTCGTATAGTGCATGAATCGTCTGTAGGTTTTCTTGTATCTTTATGACCATACGTTTCGTTATGTGGCAGTTTGCATGATCTCGAACCTGAAAAACAGTCGTTGTTTCATTGTAGAGGTAAAATTTTTGGATTTTTCAACAGCATTACAGTAATTAAAGCCTCTTTGTTAACGTATTTGGAAGGCTTATTGGGATTGAGATAACCGTTCATAAGACGCATGCGCAATGTTGCGCGAAAGGCAATGTATACAAACTCACGTGGAGAGAGAGCTTGTGTGCCAGAATTTCGAAGTGCTGGGAAATATGGGCGTGACAGTTGGAAGTAGAGTTTTTTGAAAGAATTTTAGTTTTCTATTTATTTAATTATCATCAAAGAATTTATATCAGTTCTTTGGGCTTATAAATATTGCATTTTACAAAGTAAGAGTAGTAGTATCTCGTGCTCTAATACGGTCTGTCAGTTATCTTATGGAATATTTTGTTAAATTTATCATTTTTCAGGTATTTTATGGCATCAACACAAATTAAGAGGCGTATTGGAACCAGCATTCCAATTACCGAGGATGCGAACAAAAAGAAGACAAAAGTTGATACGGAGAGGGATACTGAGAAGACGAGGAGAAAGTCTGCCATTCCTTATACAACACCTAGCCCAAAAAAACCGAAACATGAGAATGACACTCGTCATTTTAAATTTACGCGGAAAAGATCTCACAGCATAACAGGCGGGAACGGTAAATATTTACCGTGTCACAAAAGAAGGAAAAAAGAAGGCATCATTCCACCGACAAAATTTCTACTCGGAGGCAATATTTGTGACCCGCTGAATTTGAATAGCCTTCAGGATGAAGAAATCAACAGGTAAAATTCCCAAAAAGAATGCTTATTTCCTATGCCTGACTCGCGTTCTTGTGACATTTTGTGTAACGAGTGGTTTTTAGGAAATGCCATTCTACATTTATGTAATTATTCGACCACAACTTCGATTTGTTCTTTTCTACGTGGCCCTACTAATATGATGTTTTTCCACTGTATGTATTTACCAAATGTCTTACTATTTGGCATTTTAATGTCTTATTTGGATAATTTATTTCAGGGCAGTCAATGCTGTCACGCCGCGATCGTCCCCTTTACCTACTCCCCGTCACAGAAAAGAGGAAATTCAGGTACTTATACCTCCGAACATCAATGACCCGTTAAACTTAGCAGCGGGCGAAGATGGTGATAATTTCGAATTGAAGTTGGTGTCTCCTAAGAAACGGAAAGTAAGACGACGAAGAAAACATCTATCTACGAGTCCTTCAGCTGAATGCAAGGAAGATCAACATGCTCCCCCCTCACCTGAAAATGTCACTGTAGCTCCTCCTTGTCCAGCGAATTCAACCAGTGCTCCCAGTACAAAGACGGAACTCGATGACAGCATTCCTGAAGAGCAGGAGGGGCAAGAGACAGAGGCAGATTTGTCGAGGGATCTTGAAGTTAGCCCAAAAGAAAAAAAGTTAGCCAGCAGAAAGACTAGTTGCAACGTTTTTGAAGATAGGAAGGCTGGAGGAGGTGGTAGAAAAGTGCCCCCGGAAGCAAAGGACAAGATAGTGAGCCCAGTGGTGCCACAACCGGGAGCGCGGAAGAGACAGTCGTCGTATGGAAGAAGTTTATCCAGAGCTGAAAGTTGTGGTGGAGTGGAAGGAGTCGTCGAAGGAAAGGGGAACAACGAGGCGAGACGTCTTAGTGGAAAATCAACTGCAGCTGCTCAAGGCGCAGTTGTTGATCATCAAGTTAAAAAGAATTTCAACAAAAAGAATATCAACTATCAATATGGGAACTACAATAGGTGAGTAAAATTGACTTAATAAAACTTTTCACTTTATGTTTTTCTTGAAACCTCAGATGCATAAGCTTCAAGGGAGTGTGTTACACAATTCGGATCTTTTGTAAGCTGGGGCACAAGTACGTTTACACTTTTGAATTGAGTAACTGAAATTTCCTTATGCTTATTTAAGCGTTTCTTTTTTCACCATTGGAATCTAAATATTCTCTAGTGGATCATTGTTTAGGTAAATGATTGAATTATCTAAAATTTTATGTTGTACCCTAATGTTTTTTCATTTCTCAGAATTATAAATGTAAATATTCCTTTTTTCATTCCAATAAATATAGCTTGATTTAATGTACAAGCTAAAGACAAACAGAAGTGAAAATAGTAACATGATTGGGATATGAACTCAGGTCTCCCACTTTCCAAGCTGATATTTTGACCTCTAAACTACCAGTTATATCAACTACTTACCAATCCATTCTGTCGACAGGATGCTTTGTGTTGCCTCCACTTAGTGGCATCACTTATTTTCTGTTCATTATTGGCTTTTAGGATCCAAACCTCAATCGAACCCTCAATCCTTGCTTGTTTCTTTTGGGAAGGATTCCTTGAACATCACTTACTGAGTTGGCTGCCCTCATGAGAACCGCTTCCAATGTTTGGTGTCTTTAGTAATTTGGCAAAATTTATTACGTTTTCTTTTTTGTAAAACAATTTATCCAAATCATCATCATGACGAATTTTCACAATGTGTTGGCCCACATTGTTTTTTGTTAGAATAGAATTTTTGTTAGAGCTGGATTATTTAGTTATTTACTGGGCACAAATACTATTTTTCACCTTTGGTTTTAAGGTGTGTAATGATAAAGCATCAATGGTTAGTTTGAGACTTATTAGTCTTTTATTTCATTTAACCCTTCATTACTAAATATTTGAAAGAATGAGTTAAAAAGTTAGCTTTTGGGAGTTAAAAAGAAAAGTAAATCATTGTTAACTAATAATGAAAAGTTAACTTCGGGTTTAGGAAATTAACTTAAAAGGCTAAGTTTGGGCTTAGGATAAAAAAGAACACCTTTGGTAAACACCCACAAGAAGGGGTATGAGAAACATGGAAAACGTAACAAAAAAGTAAAGTCCATGGATTCCGTTGAGTTAGAGTTAGCCAGGGAATGTTCACTGTTGGTGACACATGGCCAGCTCATAGGTTCACTCCCTGTATTTAGCTTTTCTAGACTGGGCCCCTTGCCTCTTTATTCAGATAGCTACCTATATTCATGGCAATGCTGGATGGACACACATATATGTTTGCCCCCACTGGAAATCAAACCTAGTACTGATTTAACTAAAGGCAAACACATTGTCCTTTTGGTTCTCTGGGAGCCAAACCTTGTAACAGTTACAACTAAAATTTATGGCAGAGGGAAGGAGGAAAAAATGCAATAGTTATCCTGGTACCATCTCATATTGCACGTAATATCAGTGGTTTATCTTGTAAATACCCAGAAAATTAGTTTTCTATCCCCTTTTGGCAATTGCTATTTTTGTGCAATCTCCCCATTTTGCTGAAGAAATCCTCTTTTGTTAGAGATGTAATGCTTATCTATATTCACAACCATACTGTTATTTAGATCACCGGTTAAAATTTGTTACTGATGAACATTTATTACAATACCAATTATTCCATTAGTCCATTCTTAATAAAAAAGTTTGTTGATGGTAGTAATGTTTGATTTAATGCAATTCATATTTATTTCCAGCGAAGCTACATTGCATTATTCCTATAGCTAGATTCACTTCTGAAATTTATCACATTTTATTCATTATTCATCAACTATAAACATGAGATTTTCAGTTTTAATAGTACAATGGTTGCACTCTAAGAATGAGTATGATCACTTTCCTGTTTTAATTTGCTGCAGGTTCCCTTAAATGCAAACCAATGAGGAGTATTTACAGTTGGTTGATAACCCATATTTGGGGAGCATGAGCTTCCTTCCACTTTCCTCCTCATCCTTAGAGTGAATCATGTAAATTTGTTTCTTTAAAAATCTAAAATAATTTGTTTTAAATTTAGAGTAGGATTAATTTTCCTCATGCACTTGAATACAACATATAAGCTTCAAATTTCAGGGAATAATTTTACTCTTAAATGTAAATGTTCGCCATCATCTTGTAGAATCATAAGCTAAAATGTACTGCATATTGCCATTTACATTGCTTGACATCCTTCTTTCCAAATTGGATGTTCAGCATTCAAAAATCTTGTTCTTAATCCCCTCTAATTCATCTTGTGGATGTATCAAAAAGAGTGATGATGAGGGGCTGATGACCATGATTTTGAGGGATAATTTCAGCTCTTCAATTGGGTTGTATGCAATATGCTTACTATACTTATCAGTCATTCATTTGATCCATTTTCATTCTCAGGTATTACGGCTACAGGAATCCTAATCATGAAAATGATGCCCGTTTGCAGTTCTTACGTCAGGATTTGTTTAAGGGCAAAGATGTGTTGGATATCGGCTGTAATGTTGGGCACGTTACGCTGATGGTTGCCAGAGATTTGGGTGCTAGATCCGTGGTTGGACTTGATATTGATAAGAAGTTAATAGAAGCAGCTTGGAGTAATGTCAGGCATTACACAAATAATGTTGGGCCACGTCATGGAAGGCATGTACTGCACAGCAAAGAAGAAGAGGAAAGATTTCCTCTCTCCATGCCCATACTCTATGGGCCAATTAATGCATCCCATTTAACCTCTAAAGTCAATAGATTGGATGATAAACAACTGGAATTTCCTCACAATGTTAAATTTGTGCAGGTATGTGAAAATACAGTAACTTATTGGGTTTTTCTTTGAAAGAAGGATAAAAAACTAGATGTTATCTTTTCCTACTAGATGGTATCTCACATAGTTTACTTGATACCTTTGCTTTAGCTGAAGGAAAAATGGATGAGAAATATAATAACATAACTAAGAATACCTGTCTGGAAAGTAGGAGACCTGGATTTTTTACGTTGCTGTTTTAATTATTTCTCATTGGATTCAGATTATAAACTAAGATGATATACCCTTGACTAGAGATGGGCAGCCTTTAGCCCAGATGTGGCCTTTTTATTATTTTTAGGAACAACCTATTCAAATAATTTTATTTTCTAGTATTACTAAAGATGTTAAGAGAATGCTCTCCTTCAGTTCACTCAGCAAATGAATTCATTATCCCATATAATACATTGTAATGTTTAACCATCTGAATTTATGCAAAATACAATACATGAGTGATTGTTTCTTATGTGACCAAATGTTAAATGTCTGATAGAAAAAGGTTCCCTATCCCCAGTCTAAACAAAGCTACTATAAAATTCTCCACGAGTTCAAAGCTTTAAGTCTAATAGAAAATTGTAATCTCTAAATAACTTGTAAATTAAAGTGCATATGTATATCGAGTAGAACTGTTTTAAGTAAGCCTTTGGTTACTGTTGTCATAGATATTCAGTTTTCACAAGTGTGGTAATGTAATGAAGTTGATCTGAGTGTAATTGTATTTTAGGGCAATTATGTCCTTGAATGTGATTCCCTGCTGGAAGCTGAGCAACCTAAATTTGACGTAATTCTTTGTTTGAGCGTAACAAAGTGGGTTCACCTGAATTGGGGAGATGATGGCCTAAAGAGGACCTTCCGTCGCATCTTTGCTCAGCTGAGGCCTGGTGGCAAACTCATCCTCGAACCACAAGCGTGGCCTTCGTACAGGAGGAAGAAGAATATCACTGTAAGATATCAATTGGAGATTTTGTTGTGGTATAGAAATAAATTAATAGTATTTTTTAATGTGCTTTCTGGTTTTAAATTGCTAATGATTTGTTTTTTATTCTTAACTATTTTGTCTTTTACAAATTTTTACCATGTTTGCCTGGATTAGGTTTTCAGTGAAGATATTTTTAACCCTTTCACTATTGATGATATAATGCATACTTAGTTTGGATGCTATGAAAATTTAATCACCGCAAAGGTGAAAAGTATATTTCTTGAAAATATAATTTTATTTGCAACATGTAATCATTAATTTAGCCATTCAACAACCTGAGGATTGTCAAATTGGTTTTCTTCAGATCAAAGGTTACCCCAAAAATAGCATATTAATCTATGTTAAAATATATTTCTGCATAGATGAGCATTTTTCCCATTTAGGTCATAAGAGAAACCCCATGAGTTAGAGAAATGAAATGAGAACTAGTTCCTGTTCATTAGGAAACTGTTAAAAATCTGCACTCAGACCTCTAACTTAGCTATATTTTTGTTACAGATAGTGTAGTCTAATCTCCATTTCAGTACCAAAAAGTGAAATTTTTATCATGCTCTCTTACTTTCTAGCATAATTATAGTGAAATCCATTTACAATGCTCTTGCTTAAGTGGTGTATTTATTATCTTGATTTTTATTATGAAAAAACTAAAAATTCCCGAATGAGATGCTTCTGAGATTCTTTTGGACTCATGTTGGCAATGAATGATTATGGATGAAGAAATTGTGCAGCAATCTCTCTGATGGTGCAGATTTTAGCTCTGATACTGATGAGTTTTATTTCTGGGTTCAGCTATTTGTTATTCATTCATTAGTCTATCGGATAACTATCTGATGTTGGTTAGTTATAGAGTGACAAAAGACAGTGGAAAGCAGTAAGGAAAGATACTTTCTTTGTCTGAATAGCTGACCATTCTTGAAAAATATGACAAGAAGGCAGCCAATCTTACACAAGATTATACTTCTTTTTTATAAACTCAATAAGTTTAGCCTACTCTTGGTGGAAGCTCATTTCTATGATCAAATTATTTTTATTTGTGAAAATAAAAATAATTTGATCTTCGTTTTTGTTTTGAAATCTCAATGTAATTCCTATCATGCTGGTTGAAGAATGCTCTAAAATTGTGATGCTTTAAGATTAAGGCTGATTTGAATATTATAGTACTGGTTTGTTCTTTCGTTTATTTCATTTTTTACAATACCCTCTTATTAGAGTCTAATAGTCAGTAAAATTAGACTTTAAATAGTTTTCAGTTCACATTCTAATGATAGTGATTCTTATCATATTTCTTACTACATTTACTACATAGAAGTGCAAAGTTTGATGCAATTTCTTTTGTTGTTTGATTTTTTTTGTTATTTGATTTGTTATAGTTTAACATTATAAATAATTGAATCCATGGGTAGGTACGCATATTCCATAGTTGTGTGTACTTTGTCTGTAAAAGCCAGGGGAAAAAGTTGCCGATGATTCTAGCTATGGTGTGTGGTAGTCCATAATATGGCAGCATATTGGTATCATTGTTACGTATTAGATAAATTATTCATCAGGTAGAATGGAGGACAAGATGGCTTAATTTAGCAATTATTTCTTCTTTTGAGGTTTCATTTGTGCCCAAATTGTTATCAAATTTCTATAGAAGGAAAGTCCATCTCAATCCATAACTTTGCAGTCAGGATTTCATATGTTTTTTGTCAATTCACTTAATATATTTTTTCATTTCATGTCATAGTTTCTTGAAGAAGAGATATCCTGTTACAATTAGACTGGTTCTGAGATTAAAGCTTTATTTAAAAGTTATACTAATCATCATTATCAATGTTTTTGATTATCATGATAATACAACTTGAAAAAGATTCACTTTATAAAATTTTTATAGTAACTCATTTTCCATTAATTTTTAATAGATTTGGTATTGGAATAACTGCAATAAAATAACTTACTTGATGGATACAGTATGGTATGGTAAAATGACTTCATGTTACATTTAGAAGTTGACATATAATAAAATGTACTGTGAATGTGATTATGGAATAGCCATTGCTATATTCAATCTAAGTTTCTTAACAAAATCACCTTTATTTATTGCAGGAAGCAACTGCAAGGAACTATAACAACATCTCTCTCTATCCTCAACAATTCACTCAGTATCTACTCTCTGAGGTTGGCTTCAAAAAGGTTGAAGTTCTCGGCATGCCTCAACATCCATCCAAAGGCTTTCAGAGGCCAATTCAACTCTTCTACAAGGATAGTACATCTCCAATTCACGAAGTGGATGATAACACTTTAGCAGATTCTGCGACTCCCTCATCAAATAGATCTCCTAACCTGAAGACCGATTGCAAGAAAGATGACAATGCTGCTGCAGTTAATGTGAAGCAGCAGACAGGTGACAAAGCAGGCTTCCAAGAGAAAAAAATGGGTGAATGCACAACTTCCAAGGAGAATATTATGGATTGTTCCATTGTGGATGAGACTGAGGAAGGTCCAAATGCAGAGGATCCAGGAGAACATGGTGAGATGATGGAGTGTTTATCCACAGAACAAGTGATAGAATGCACAAATGATAGTGGGACAGACTGCTTACACAAAAGAGGAAGTAGTGATGAAGAAGAACTTCAAGCTGTAGATTCATCTCATATTTCTGAGTCAAAAGAGGTCGAAAATGCAGTAACTTGTTCTGGTCTGGATGTTAAAAAGGATCTTCCAAATATGGGGGTCAATGAACAGTGTTCAACAAGAACTGTAGAAGTTGTTAAGTCAGAGACAAATGTAGAAATAAAAGAAACATCATCTCCTTCGGCAAAAGGAGAACAAGAACATTCCCAAGTTTCACTGTGATTGGTTGACTGCTCAAAAGGATGGGACTTGTTTGAGATGGCTACAAAATAGGATAGCTATCAAGTAGTGTCATGTATAAATAATGTCATTATCACAGATCCCAGGCAGGATGAAAAATTGAATAACTTTCGTGAGATGCGACCATGTTCTTGTTGCCATGCACAAGTAAGTTGGAGTGAGATGTAAATGCTGCTGGGTCATCATTAGTGTGTTTACTTGCACAAATTCCCCAGTAGTAGTTGGTATTGATGAACTACGAACATTAGAAATTCCTTTTAAAAAGACTATTGTTATATTTGAAAGGGTTATTTTCTTACCTTTCAAAACAAAAGTTACAGTATGAAGTAGTCCAAGATTGAACCTTCCTCTTTAGTGTTTAACTAAAATGCCAACTTTGTGTATGTTTATTTTTCTCTGTGAAGCTTTACATGTCAAAAATACTGGGATGAAGAAATGTAACATTTTAATGCACAATATATGAGATGTATTTATGTTTCAGGATTAGTCTCCTTGAGTAATTATGTTCTTTAAAAAATGTAAAATTCTTTATATTTCATCCAGATCAGCGCTATTTATTCAAGCTATTTATATACTATAAAAATTGTATTGTTTATTGCTCAAGTTCAAAAAGATATGTATTAAGATGGGTGCTGGTGTTTGAACATTAATATTTTCTGTGTTAATATTTCTCTTACAAAATTATTATTATGGTTGTTTTCTTTTACTATTTGAATATTTTGTGAATGTTCATTTTCTTTCTTACCCAGTTTGTTTGCTGTTGTTTGTGTTAGTCTCTAAGTAGTAGCTTCATGAAGGCCTGCTTCTCTTTTTCTTCCCTCTATCATGTATATATGACGAGATTTGGTCATTACAGTGACTGGACAATACAAAGTGATTGATTGCATGTCTTGAAAATTTTTATTTCCTCTCTGTATGAAGACTACTGTTTGTAGTGTTCATTTAGACATACATGAAAATTAGCATATCTTGCAAAATTCACAACAGGTTTAGAAAATTAGGATAAAAGCAGTTACCTCAGTAACCGAAAATTCAGTTAACACCCAAATTTTAAAAAATTATATCCATATTTTTAGTTTCTAACATCTGACAGTTGTGAGAAAATTGATCAAAAAGCAAATCATTCTGAGGAAAATAATGCTGCTTGGGCCAAGTGGGTAGCATATTGCCTCTGTGGAAAGGGTTCTGTTCAATTCCTGGTGTAGGGCATGATATTGATCCAGTTAAGATGCTAAACTGGGAAGCAACCTGAATTAATAATTAGTGGGTCCAAGTGGTCTACTAAAAGCATTAAAAGTCAATATGTATTAGATGTAATATGTTGACCCTATATCACCACTAAAAGTCACATTCAACTGCATGAGATAGGCCAATTGTGAAACCATGAAGTTGCCTTTGAGTTTCATATTGCCTATATTCAATTAGTTTGAAGGAGTCAGATGATGTTCATAAATTAAGAGAAATTACTCCTAATCAAAATATGGCGTAGAATGGAGAAAGTAAGTTGGGTCGATAGAAAAACAAACAAAGAAGTTCTAGAGATGGTTGGGGAGAAAAGAATAATGATTGAAGTAATTAAAAATAGACAAAAGAAATGGGTGGGTCAAATATTGGAAGGGGAGGGATTATTGAAGAAAGCGATTGAGGGAAGAATGCAAAGGAAAAGACAGAAGTTGTTAGACAAATTAAGGGGTGGGATAAGTTACCGGGAATCGAAGGAGAGGGAACTGAATAGGGAATGTTGGGAGCACATGAACCTACCGAAAGGTAGAACACTATATATACTCATAATCAGGATTACCATCTCTAGATGGATTTCCCATTTCTAACTTTGCAATGCACCTTTTTGAAGGAGACATAGCTACAATTTTCAGCCAAAATGCCTCTAACTTTAATATTTGCGATGAAGGTGAAACCACCTAAAAGAATTATGAGGTTCCCAAAGAATAAAATTCTGACAAATGAGCAATTTTTCTCCAGGCTCTTCGTAGCAGCCGTTCATATTGCCGTTTATTTTTATACATACTTATATACTCGACAACGGTAAGATTGTTGTATTATTTACTGAAACATAAACAGCAAATGCTGAAGTCGGTTAATGCCGAAAAGACGTTAAATCTGAATATGATATAAAGAGGCGCATTCGGGCCTTCTTCAAGTGGTGACCCCGACGTAATCGGTGAATCGTGAGGAAGAAAAGGCTTGTTTTTTTTTCGCGCATCGCATTTAGTGGTCCCTTTTCGCGAGTCGCCATCGGTGCCGAGTGAATTACGTGAAGTTGAGTCTTATTATTTGCATGGCTGCGATTTCTGAAACTTTGGACGCGTCGCCATGAGGGTGACGCCATTTAACCTAGAGATTCCGCAACTTTGGTTTGTGTAATATGAGTACTTAAATCTGGCAGGAATTCACGATGACACATACGTGTCAACATACGTACATATCGTACAAGTACTGGTTAATGGTGGCGAACAATGACTCGAGGTATGCGCGAGAGGATAATATTACCAGCCCTCCCGACGAGTGATAAATATGTTAAATTAAGGGAGGAATTGGTGCGGCCGTTGTCAGTCTCGGAGCACCAGAGGATAAAACAGCTACTACATAACGAGGAAAAGCGACTCAGTTTCTGCGCCATCTCCGTTCCTTGGCTGGCGGTTCCATCCCAGACGATTTCCTCCGGACACTGGTTGAATCACCTTCCCGTAAGGGCCATACTTGTAACCCAGGAATCAATGAGTTTGGCTGACCTAGCGACGTTGGCAGATAAGGTGGTGGAAGTGACTCCTACGCCGCAGGTTGCAGCAATACAATGCTCGGGGTATTGTTGGGTTGGATCGAAAATTTGACGCAGCAGGTCGCTGCTGCACTATTGACTCAGCAAAAGAGGCAGCCGCACCGCCGATCCAGCAGCCATGGACGGCGTAATAAAAGTCGCTCGCGTTCTCCACACCCAGCATCAAGTTAATGACATGTCCCTCTTACCACTGACACTAAACATCGCACGGCCTGAGGCAGCCCAAGGGCGGGACGCGGCAATAATTCTCGGCCAACAGGATATCCACGAAGGATCACATGCTCGGTGTGTAAAACTGTGTTTATAGGATAAAAGGTTTTTCTTAATAAAGTAACCTTTTTCACGGGTCCCAAGTGGAATTCTTTAATGTTACTGCGACATTGGTATCATCGTCGATGGGGGTATAAGGCGAACCAATGCACGCAACCATATTCCTACGGTTCGGGAAACAGCACCGGCGGTAATTAATGTCAGTCTCTCCCGCTCTGACCGCCTTTTTGTCTTCGACGCCACCACTAAGGTCAGATTTTTAGTGGACACTGAAGCATACATAAACGTTTATCCGGTGGTGCGCCCCAAGGAGCGGTGGAAGAAGTCAGACTTTCAATTATTTGCAGCCAATGACTCCCCTATCGAAACTAATGGGTGCATTACGCTATCCTTATAATTAAAATTTCGGAGAGAATTTTTGTAGGAATATATGGTGGCATATTAGCCGCAACCCATCATCGGGGCGGATTTCCTACGTCATTTTGGTCTTTTATTGGACATCGTGAACAGACAGTTGGTCGATAGCAGCGTTCTCTGTTGCTGGAGTTGTGACTCTTAACACTCACGACCAAGTAAAGGGTATTTGCGGCCCGTCTACATACCTTCGTCTCTTGACAAAATTCCCGGTAATTAACAATTGAACCACTCAGCAGCCGCTACATTCCACTGTGCATTACATCCGAACCACCCCTGGACCCTTAAGGTTTATCGATGAAGTTGTAAAAGATACTATGCCGTTCACATACCCATCATTGACGACATACTGGTTGCGTCAGATGATGAAGATCACCTTCATTATTTAGAAATGCGTTTTGGCCGTTTTAAAGGGTACGGGGTCGTGATCAATCCGGCCAAGTGCGTTTTTGGGGTCGAAGAAGTTAATTTCCTCGGTTGTACTGTCTCCAAGGAAGGTGTACGGCCCCTCGCTGAAAAAGTTGAAGCAGTTCTGAATTTTCCCCGCCCTACTACTATTCGGAAACTGAGACAATTTTTAGGCATGATTCATCTCTGATGTTGCGGAACTACAGGCTCGCCTTAGTGACCTTCTTACAAACAATGTGAAGAGCGAATATCTGATTAAATGAACCTCGAAGTTGGAAGACTGTTTCCACAACTGCAAGCAGGCATTGAGTCAATGTGAACTTACCCAAACCCCTCTAGTCCTCTCGGTTTATTTACATATGCCTCAAATACGACCATAGGTGCAACCCTGCAGCAGCTGACTCCAAAAGGGTGGCAACCTTTTGGTTTTTGGAGCAGAAAGCTTAAGGAGGCAGAGTGGAACTACAACATGTATAACCGGGAGCTACTAGCAGCATGTAAGACCATAGCACTGACTTGCACCCATCATCTGCAGACATCAGCCTGCAGCCAATTGAATGGTCGAACGCCTTCACCGGCAGCTTAAGGTGGCAATCCGGTGTCATGGCGGCTGTCAATGGGCAAAGGCACTTCCTGCCACCCTTCTTGGACTACGCTCTGCTTGAAAAGGGGATATTCAGGCTACATCTGATGACGTACTGTATGGGCAAACTCTTCAGCTGCCAGGAGAATTCTTAGCATCCTCAGAGTCAACCTCCAACCATCCAAACATAGTCAGCGTAGTTGGAGGCTATCTGGCAAACTACGTCACGAACCTCAGGCTTAGCCTGAGGAGGTTCCGACTCCAGCCAGTCAAGCGTCATGACTCCAGAAGCATTTTCCTTTTCAAGGATTTAGCGTCAGTGTTGCACGTCTTCTTTAGAAATGATAGGGTGCATGCTCATTAGACCCTCCTTACAGTGGCCTGTTTTTAGACCTCGACTGAGTTCCAAAAACAATGAAACTGCACATGGGGGAACAGGATTGTGGTTTCTATTGACTGAGTGAAACCGGTGTACCTCACAAATGATCAAGACATGTTGTGTGATGAGAACATCTATAATTCAGTTACAGCGAGACCACAAGCTACCTCAAACCATTCCCCATTTAGTGTTCCTCTAGCGCCTCCTGTAAAAATCACAACAAGGTCTAGGAGAAAAGCGTACTTTCCTAAGAAGTTTATGAACTACATTCTATATTAAGTTTTCTGTCTTTAGTGATTTAAACTTTGTAAATGTGCTTTCCTATAATTATAATTTTTTCTTCTTTTCTCTTCATATGTATAGAGGTCTGTTCAGAAAGTTCCCGAACTTTTTTTATAGTGTGCCTCCAGTTGGTTATATTTTAATCTGCCTGTAGGCGTTGTATTCGCCAAAGCTTCCCAAATAACCACCTTCAATCACTTTGTGATATCTTGATTTGTTCATTAGTTACGGATGTTTATGAGTACGGGTGATCGTAGAGTGCGGCGAAAAATCGGATCCGCGGAAATGAGCTTTTTGAAGGAGCAGCGTTCATCTGTAAAATTCTGCATGAAACTCGGCAAATCCTTCACAAAAACTTTTGAGTGGATTACCAAGGCTTATGGTGAGCATGCCAGAAAACGTACCGCGTGTAATGAGTGGTTTATACGGTTCAAAAAGGGGCGTCACTCAGTAGAAGACAACGAGCGTTCCGAAAGACCATCAACGTCTACAGATGACCATCACATCGAAAAAGTGAACGATCTCGTTCGTGCAAATCGGTGTTTGACTGTCAGGGAGCTTGCAGAAGAGTGTGGCATCCCAATTGGTTCCTGCTACGAAATCCTAACTATAAAAATTTAGGATGCATCGAGTTGAGGCTAAATTCGTGCCTCGCTTGATGACAGCAGACCAGGAACAACATCGAGTTCAAGTCGGTCAGGAACTCCTTTATCGAGCTGAAGAGGATGAAACCTTCTTGCAGAAGATCTTAACAGGTGATGAGTATTTGGTGTATGGATGTGATATCGAAACAAAGGTGTAATCATTACAATGGATTGGTGAAACAACCCCTCGCCCCAAAATAGCTCGAATATCGAGGAGATGTTGACTGTTTTTTTCGATGGAAAGGGGTTGAGCATCACAAATACCTGCCTAAAGGCCAGGCAGTCAACACGGATTACTACCTGGGAGTCATGAGATGCCAAAGAGAGAGAATCAGGCGAAAACGGCCAGAACTTTGAATGAGCGGCGAGTGGTTTTTTTCACCACGACAAGGCGCCGGCTCATTCGTCTCTCAGAACTCGTCAGTTTTTAGCCCAAAACAAGACCACTGTGCTTCTCCAACCACCCTATGCACCAAGCCTGGCTCCATGTGACTTTCCTGTTCCCCAAGCTAAAAACCCCGCTCAAAGGAAAAGTATTTGCCTCCATTCGAGAAATAAAGAAAAATTCGACGGAGGAGCTTATAAACAATCCGAAAGAAACGTCCCAAGACTGTTTTAAATAGTGGAAATACCGTTGGGATAAGTGTATACGTTGCGGTGGTGAGTACCTTGAAGGAGACATGGAGCAATAATTTGTAAGTGAATTATTTGCTTTGTAATAAATAAAGTTCGGGAACTTTTTGAACAGACTTCGTACACTTCACTTCTGTCAAGGGGGGTGATGTAGCAGCCATTCATATTGCAGTTTGTATTTATTTACTTGACAATGGTAAGATTGTTGAATAATTTACAAAAAATAAACAGCAATTTTTGAGGTTGGTTAATGTCGAAAAGACATTAAATCATCTTTCTCTGAACATAATATATAAAGAAGCGCACAGAAGGGACTCACCCTTCTTTCCCTTCCCAGCAAATTCTCTGCACCCTTCTCTAACTCCCTACTTCCACAGCCTTTTTACTTGTATATATTGATGAATAGGAGAGATGCATGATGATGCTGCCTTGCTAACAAAATGCCACCAAATTGGATCTTGAATTCATTACTGACTTTCCATAAGGTGGCACTTTTTGAGCTCATCAAATGGTTTAACATTGCTTTTAGAGAAAATGAATTCTTTCAATGAGTAAACTGAAGGAGAATATTTTCCATTTTGTTTTTCACTTGGTGACATAAGCAAAACTTGGAAGTAAAATTATATAAGACGGACATTATTTCATTCCCACAGACAGATTCAGTGCAATGTACAAAGGTTAATGCTGTCCAACTTCATTGCTCAAACATAATGAAACCTCTGTTGGCCAAACTGAAGTTTGAAGAGAAAGATGTTGGATAAATCTTATCTTCCTTTGTTTTTTATAGAAATTTTTCTGATGTAAATAATGAATCTTGAAGAATTAATATCATGCAAGTAAGTTTACTTATATATAATCCAGTGGTGGAATTCAGCAGGTTCTCATGAGCCCATTCTTAGAATTTCCCACAATCGTTGGTGCTTGTACTTAGGACAATTACAACATAGTACTTGTACTCAGATGTAATTGGAACCGCAGTGTGTGGTTGCATAGTCCATTGGGATAAGAAACTATTCACAAAATTTGTTAATTCCACCACTGATTTAATCTCTATAGTCATGCCTGCTCATTGTACGTAGCTCACAAATGGTGAGCGTACCAGGAAATTGGCTTTGTTTTGCAAGTTGTCTTTAAGAAAAGTGGTAATCGTAAAATCCACAAACAATTTGAAGTAAATGGACCCAGCAGGACTGAAGTATGACAAAATACTTCAAGGCACTGCTAATATAAGTAAGCATGTGCAATGTATCATCTGATGCTGAGTGACCTTTGACTCTGACACTGCCTATCAGACTGGGGTAATTGTGAGCAGTGAATGGTTTAAATGAGTCAATGAGATTCCTAAAAAAAGGTCATTGGACGGACTTGAGTTACCAGTTAGTTCAGCATTTGGCAAGAATAAATCCAAGAGTGATTTTTCATGAAAGTTAAAACAACTCTTATTTTCTTTAATCTAACAACTTTAACTTTAATTTGTAATTTTCCACAGGTTTTTTTATTTTCACTCGCACTCGACTGGTTTTGCTTCCGAAGAAGCACCCTCAGCTTATTCGGAAACATAACTAGTCGAGTACGAGCGAAAATAAAAAAACCTGAGGAAAATTACTAAGTTGTTTTAACTTGTACTGATGGCTTTTCACAAAGTTATACCTGCCCATATCGAGTGACTTTTCAGATTTAATATAATTCATTCTCCAAAATACCTTCCACTACTTAAATACATATTTATTTAGAATTTCTAATTACTTTGGTTCCTGATTTCTTCTTTAATTTACTGAATACAGAGATAATTATTTGGGGGAAACAAATTAATCATTAATGAATTCGAAATGAGCTAAATCTTTCTTGCTTCTTTGATTCTGGTCAAACAAATATGTCTGTAGAGTCTGAAGGCCTCAACAATGAGAAACTAAGAGCTTTGGAGAGAGAATTAAGAGATCCACAGCTTATTCATCTCTATGAAAGTGAGCAGAAAGAATCCTAAAAATCATCCTCAAATGATCGGACCAAGAAAATAGTGTTCTTAGGTCCACACAATATATAATGTTAAATTATTTGGTTTAAAAATTGTAATTTTTGGTAATATTCTCAAAAACGTTGAAAGCATATCAATTGAGATAGCTACAGATGAATGGGATTAAATCTGAAAAAAATTTCACAAATTTTAAAAATTAATCAAGAATAGAGAGAAAAGATGTTGAGGGAATTAGAAAAAGCTAGGATTAATTTATTTCAAATTAGCCATTTTGTTAGGTAGATTAAAAAGAATTTGGAGTGTCAAGGAATTATGTCACTAGGTTAAACGTTGATTTTCTCCTTTTGTAAATGACTGAAAGTAGTTATTTATTGAAAAAGACATTTTATTATTATATTTGAAAGAATTTCATATCTTTCAAACTGAAAGTTACAGGAAGAAATAATGGTAGTTTATCCTCAACCTTGAGGAAACAGAACAATTCTAATTTCTTACATTTTATATCTATAAAATCTACTTTGTGTGTTCTTGTTTTCTATGTAAAGCTTTGTATGTCAGACACAGGGGTGAAGAAATGCGACACCATTTCACATCATTCAGGAAAATAAAGTACATGTGTGTTTGGTTGTCCTTCATTATATAATTTCACGATTCTTTTGTTGAAGATCAAACAATTTGAAGTTAGCCATAAGTGGTTGAGAAATAAAAGTTGTTTTTGGATAATTTTTTAGAAGATATTGAGGTAGGTGCTGGTGATTTGAACATGAATAATGTAATTTGCTCTAATATATGTTGGACAAATCAATTTTAACAAGTGTTTATTCTTGATGAATTGTGTTTATATCTGTTTTGTCACCGTTTTTCCATTCTTATTTTGTTTTATTTAGTAACAATAAAAAAGACACTTTGAAAAGGCCTGCTTCTCTTGACCCTTCTTTCTGACCCTATTATGTGTCTACAATAAAATTTGGTCATATTACTAGCCAAAAAATACAAAGTGATTGATTGTGTGCCATGATTTTTTTTATTAAATGTCTATAGTAATGTATAAATGTGTGTTTTCATGTAATTTCTGAAATATGGAACCCCAATCTTAAGCAAATTTTAGGAAAAAATATTGTCATGATTAATCCATGTCTGAAGATTTCCCCCCATTGAATTAAATAAATATCATCAGTTCTCCCTGGTTGAACTTGTGTTACACGCAAAATAGTATTGAAAGTCATTTCAAATAAAAGTAATTGTGATGGTAAATTTACAACCACTTTGAGTTACATAGATATCCTTATGAATCAGTAGAATAGTTTGGAAAAATATGTTAGCACAAACATAAACATTATGCTTGTACACTTTTCTGTTGTGCAAGTCAAATGCACATTTAAAAATTATATTACAGCTTTTATTTTCATGAAGTAGCTCATGAGTCTCAGATCCTGTGTCTCAGACTAACAAATCTGGGAGTGAAACAACTTGGAGGTACTTCAGAAGTTACTATGGGATGCAACTAGGTGAAATCTTGCCATTGGGATGGATTTCTTTCTGCTGTATCTCTTCAGTTTAAAGAAAGTTTTTCTTCATTATCACTGAGTATTTGATACAAATATTGAAATTTCTCGGTTTTGTAGGAAAATTATTCCCAAAGATGCTAAGTTCATTCTTTTCTTAGTCATCCACCACCTCCCAAAGCATTGCAGCTGCATCTGTTCCACCAACTGACACCACACTTCTATCATGGAACATAAATCGAGCACATGCTACATGAGAGCTAAGAGCTTTTTCCTCATTATACTCTGCTCTTGGGCTAATACAAGGGTACCTATAAAAGAAGGAATTTATTATTGGACAGATGTCATTGTGAATTGAGAGAAAATAATGTTTTGTTTCCCTATTTATTTGGAATAAAATGCAGATATTTGATGGCTTTGCACTTCTAGAGGATTTCAGCATATTCTAACGGTTTAGGCAAATGCTGGAATGTAATCATCAATCCTTGTGAAGATTATGCACTATTAAAATATATTTCATGCCCTAGTTTTCTCTTTACCATTCTTCACAAGAACTCGTAACATTTCCTATTAAATCCATCATACTCTGCTGGGGTATTGTAGTGGCAATGATTACATTGTTATTACCTCAAGCTTCTTTGGAAACACTTTTTCATAATGTATTTTAGCCAAATTGTGTGAAATAAAGATATGGCACCACGAAACATCCATCCACTTCTTATTCTTACCCAATTTTATAATCAGAAGTCATTTAATTAACTGAGTAGACCTTTGGGCTCAAATTCCTTAAAATTGCTGTCAAATGAAAGGCAGTTCCTAGAGAACTAACCGCAGCTGTCTTTGTGACAGGATAGAGCTTTAACTGCTAAGCCATGAGACAATCCATTACATTTTAATATTTTAAAGGATACAGTTTACTGAGAGTAAATAAAGATTGTTAAAGGACATTTATTAACCCCAGATGCGATCCTGATTGCCAAATTGAATCTCCTTTATGGGAAATGGGCAAACAAATATAAATTCTAAAATTATGTGAAATATCTTAATAACAATTTGAGTTTTCCTTCGATTATTAAGCAATGGGAGTTAGAAAACTCTGAAATTCCTCATATTTAAAGGTCTGATCTAGTCTGGAGGATGTTTTTCAAACTTGTTTAGAGTACAAGGGCCAGAGAATTCAAACTGAAGCAATTCCATTAAGAAATAAGGCATTTAATACACAAAGATGTTATTATTTCATTTCATTTTTATTAGTCTTCCATGAAGTCAGGACTATTTTTACTGGACATGTACGATTTTTTAATTTTTATTGTGCCTTCCCCTCAATCAATCACAACTTTTTTGCTAACTCTCACCATATCATCTACATTGGACAATAAGGGACAGTGACATCTGAATCTCTACCAGTCAGTATAATCTTCTTATGATAGGTTCAATCAAGTATAAGTACAATGAAGAGTGGCCTTCCTGAGAAACAACTAGGGGAATAGCATCAGATCCTTGTTTGATAATTCCAGTGTTCAGCATATCTTGTCTAATTTATGCACCATAAATTGGATTTTATGATGCTATTCATTGGTATTATACCTTGATTATCTCACCATTGGCTGCTGTACTATCAAAGTTTTCCTTTCATTTGACCAACAGCCTTTCTTGATCATCAACCTTGTTTTCCCAACTCAGTTTGCTATCCTCCATCAGGCCATACAGTATATTTATTTGAATATAACAAGAAATACTGAGTGAATCAGATACTTCTCCAGTATCTGCAATAAGCTAAATTATTATTATTTAGCTGGACTGTTGATTTTCGTATTTTTGATTGGCATCTAAACCTAATTATTTACCACTCTAGCCATAACTGAAGTTTCTTTTGTTAACATTCTTTATATTTTTAGAATCACAATTTTTACAGCAAATGCTATTACATAGCTAGTAATAAAAATTATCTAATTTCAAACCTATAATTTAGGAAGATCTCTTAAGTTCTTGCTTTTTACAGGATGTTTGGTAAGAAGTGGACCATATACTTTGATGGGGAACAGTTCATTGCTGTGTTGACAAATTAGTAATGTGGATCAAGTGAAAAGTCTGAAGAAGTATTAAGTTGGGCTTCCAAAATGTTGATCAAACAAGGTCTAACAAATAAATATTTAAAAGGAGATGCTCAGATCTGCTATGTCAGAGGCTGTGAAGACATGCTCTACCAGCCAGTATAAGCTTCTTTTGATGGTAGAATCAAATTTGAAGTACTTGAATAAGTAATTTGAAGTCAAGTAAAATAACATCAAAACCATTAACAAAAATAGAGATCTTGTAAATAAATAAAAATAGATATAGATTTCTACATTAAAAGATTTTTTTACCTGAAGATACGCAGATGTCCATCAGCATCTCCAGAAACCAGTAGGTCATGTCCGGTAGATCTGTGAGTAGTTACTATGACAGATGTCATTGGATAATATCGGTTGTTCCACATACCTGTAAATAAAATTAATTTGGTGATAGGATTTTATAATTGCTTTTCATAATGTACTGCATAAAGTTAAGAACTTCCTCAGACTTGAGGGAGATCACGTAATTGTAGAGAATTACCTACACCTCTTTCTGAAAAGGGTAAAATCTTGAGCATTAAGAAATAATTTCCTGATCAGATCGGAACTGAATCTGATCCAAAAATTTTTGAAATCATATCCATGAAATTATCAATTCATACGCTGCCTACAGAAAATATTGTCACATCCTTAATATATTATTTGCATAAAGGAATGGCAATAAAAGCATGAAAACATTTTCAATCAAGAAGAATAATGAAAATTGGTTCATATGACCTTTGCCACTACTTGGAGGAGGGAAAGTGCAACCATGACCAGATTTAGCTTTAGATTGACCACTTAATTTTCAGAAATATGAATCCTTAAAGAATGAAAAGTAAATCTTTGACAGAACTTTTGTTGGTGTTTCTTGATTATGTCAGAATGTTTTGTAACAAAGATATTAAATTTCAATAGAACTAGATTGATATTATTTCTAAATCAGACAATAAAATGCCTGTACCAATTCTTGTTTTTATTTAATGTTATTAACAGTATAACTTGACAGATTGTAAAAATATTGAAAGATAACCAGCATTAAACAGAGAATGCAACTTTGAAGTTATTACAGATAATTTAGCAAAAGAGCATTTAAATATATTTTGAGAGAAATATATTTTTGTGGGAGTCCTAATGGGATGTCTGAAGAGAAACCAAGGAAAAAGATGCTATATCTAATTTTTACTTTTACAGATAAGAAATGAACTTGAAAAATTATCCATACGATATGTGAAAACATGAACAAATGGAAATCATAAAGAAAAAATAATAGGATAAATTCAAGCATAAGTTAAAAATCCTCAGCAAATCTAAGTTTGAATCAAAATTGATTTTTATCAATGTTCATTATGCTTCAAATAATTTGATAAAAATACAGCTCACTGATGATTAATGCATAGATAAAAGTCAAGGACCTAGCTTGTCTGTAAAACAGAATTCATTTTCTTTTTCAAGTCTGGAAGACAAAGAAAAAATTCATCATAGATTCTTGAAAATGCATCTCTATTGAAGGTAATGCAATTCATTACTAGGAATATAAACTAGTTTACAAAAATCATCCTTAGGTTTCAGAAATTCCAAATTTTTGTGTTTAAGCAGTGAATAAGTTTTTGCTTAAGCTTGTATTCCCACTTTATGTTATGAAACATTTTTAAGAAATAATAAATGTTTTTGAAAGATGTGGATTTAGAAAATATCTATATAACTATGAAGGGTGTTCAAATGAAAAGGTACTAAATGACACTGTGGGTGAAATTTAAGTCTTATTCAAAAGTAATCACCTGAGGTCTGAGCACAACTATCCCACTGTTTCACAAACCAAAGGGCTCTCTGTTTCTAGAATTCCTTTAGCTGTGACAAGAGTTAGTCCTTTACTGTGTCCTTCAGTTAGTTGTCCAAGTAAAAGCGCTTCCCTTGAGATGTTAATTTTAACACCAAACAGATGGAAGTCACAAAGTGACATGTCTGGGCTGTAGGATGGATGATCAAGCCACTTGGCCCATACACTTTCTGAGACCCAGCAGATGTGTGGACGCATATTACCGTGGAGAAGAATCACTCCCTCCGTGAGCAGCCCTGGCTTTTGATGGACTTACATAGGCTTCAGAGACACAGTCTCTCCCATATATGACCACCATCCAGCGATGAATATTGGCCAGTTTGACACCTTCTGCAGTCAGGAATCTGATGACACCTTGCTGCTTCTCAATCGTCAAATTTTGCAATGTGAATGCCATGATGTCCTCATAAGCACTGCCACATCAATTGCATGGAACACACAATCAATTAGTGAAGGACTGGCTCTTGTCACAGTCACAGGATACATTGGATTGTTCCCACAATTCTGGGAACAGGGAATCTTTTGGCTTGTTAAATAGTAGGATGGTTGTATTCAGGCCTCTGGTCACTACTTTCCCCCCTGCCACACGCCGAAAGGGGGCTTGCAGGGTACATATGTAGATGTACTTT
Organism: Pachydiplax longipennis; assembly: GCA_036926295.1. NCBI lineage: Eukaryota > Metazoa > Arthropoda > Insecta > Odonata > Libellulidae > Pachydiplax > Pachydiplax longipennis. Next base: position 6,821,103 of record JAVFKF010000004.1, read on the forward strand.
TGAGTAAAGATTTCAGTTATACCTACAGTGTTGTTTTGTGCCTTTTCATTTGATCACCCCTTATATATAAGCAGAGAACACATGTTCTCCATTCAGGAAAGTAAATTAAGTAAAAGTTCTCGTGTATTAATGAGCTGACTGCCAAGAGTATACGGATGAAAATGAACTTTCTAGTAATGTTGAAAATTTCATTGGATTGAGTCATATGGTATGTTAATTGAGAGGTTGCTATCTTTTTTTAAGGATATAAAGTTGACAAACTAAAAATTTTAGATTTCTCAACATGTAAATCCCTTGACAGGAAAGTTAACTTCCCCTTAACTGGGGACTTAATTGATCTCTTCCAACTTCATTTAAGGAGATTTTGATTTATTACTTCTAATATTCCACAGCTATTACGAATTTTCATGATACATTTAAAAATTTTCAATTAATTATGAATTTAATTTACTAAATACTTATCATATAATTTTAGCTTTAAAAATGACCATAATAAGGAGAGCTTTACTATTTGCAGATATTTGTCCCTAATTTTCTTCCCTTGATTCCACTGTCTAAACTTCTCAATAACAATTTTAAATGTAAATTTAGCATACATTCAAAATAACCTATTCAGTTTGGTTCTTAAATTAAGGAAAGGGAGAGTTAAGGAAAGACTTAAAGGTTTGTTTCCAAGGTCCAAAAAATTTAAATCACAATTTAAATCTAAATTCAGAAAACATAATATCTTACAAAAATATTTGAGTCAAAAATCAAACAATTTATCATATTTATAGACAATGAGGGGCAGTTTTCTCCACCATACTTATAATTCCAAAACTGCTTTCCCTACTAAATTGGTAAATAAGGAATAAGAAATCATATTTCCAAATATGTATCAGTAAAACCTATTTAGGATGCTCAAGCTTAAGACATTATCCTGCTTAATGCACGATTTCCCCCTATGTCTTTCACAAAAAAACATGATAAAAATTCTGCTTGAGATGCCCTACTTCTTGCTCAAGACACAGATTTTTCCCATCCCTCGATGGACTAAAACTACCTTAGCCAATCATTCACCTCATTCAATAGACCAAAACTTTTTCTTTGGATTATCTGTGTCATCCTCTCACACTTTTCTTAATCTCTAGATTGGTTGCTTGTAAATTTCTCTCTTGAAATGAATAATTTCGTGAGAATGACATTAAGATATTGCAGATCAGAACAATCTGCATCCCACTGTTGGAGCTGATACAAACTCTGAGATAGAATGAGATCTTTTCCATCTCTTTTTGTGCAGAATGATGACTAAAAAGTCACTTTTCAGTGTTTCCTTTCTTCACAATGTTGAGAAGAAAACTCATAAAAATAAACTAGAAAAAGAGTGTTTAATGGGGTATTGAGAAAAGTCTTATGATTAGAGAGATCACTAATCGTAAGGCCCTCTCAACATCGCTGTTAAAAAATTGTTACTCTTCCCTGTCTATCTAGTGAAACTGTTTCATTGTAAGATGAAAAATGACCAAAATTAAGTAACCAAGAGTTCTCACTCTCCATACAAAAAGCACACCATTCTTCAAAAAATATGAAGTAATGCAACCAGTATTATGAAACTCTGATATCCTGCTTAAGACACAGATTTCATTTTGTCCCATAAAAACCAGATTTTACCGTAGGTAAAAATGCTTGATACTTAAAAAAGATCCTTAAAAAAAGACAAATTAAATAAAAGAACTCTGAAGTTGTCATAAAGATGAGACTGCCTAATACTGACCTGCCACTAAAAAGCCCACAACACAAGTCTGGGTGTACCACTTGACATCCTTCATAGCTAGGGCACTCTTTTCAGGTGACAAAGCTCTCACATCCCCTGTGGAAAATTTAATTATTTTGTAATCATGTGTTTATAGAAAGCACAATGAATGGGGGTTATATGCCTTAAAACTAGTCAATTAGCAGAAATTACATATTACATAATCAAATGCACATCTGTCTTAATACATATAAGGAATATGTTTCAAAATATTTTGATGACAAATTGAAAATTCATGCTTTAGGTATAACTTTGAGCTTTAGCTGCAGATTTTTCTTATCAGGCAGTGAAATGTTCTCTTATACATATTTGCTCAATTTCATTCATATCCCTGTAATTAAGTACCCAGATTATTAAGGAAATAATGGTTACTTTAAATAACAGACAATGGAGCATAACATCTACATCTATATAAATATCCTATAATGAAAAAAATCTTTGTAATTGTAGCTTCCCAAATAAAAATTTAAAGATTTTATTAACCGTAAGATGTTTTGATTGAAAACTGTACACTTTAAAATTAAAATTTTTCTTTAGTAGATGTAATTAAATCATTCAACTATTTGAGAGATAAAAGTTAAAGCCTATCTTGTTATCAATATTTTATTCCAATTTAATGAAAATCAAAGCTGTACACTTTCATTGTGTGATAAAAGTAAAGTATTCAAGTAAATTTAAAGTAAATTTTATGAAATGTGAGCCCATAAATTAGGAGTGAGGAAAAAAGAATGTTAATATCATATTAATTAAGTCCCTAAAGATTTTCAAATTACAGTATGAATTGTCATCATCAGCTTCATCTGAATACCATCCACAGTAATTCCCATTAATTTTTTCATTAGTTCATAAATGAGAATTGGTATACAATTAGTAAGCCAAGGTTGAACAAACTTTCCATATTCCTTAGCATGCTTTCCATTTATTGATATATATTTGTTCTGGGTAATTTATATATTAGGAGTTAAAAGTGAAATTTCATTAATTATTCCAATATTTAATGGTAATATTCTGAATAAATGACGAGAAAATAATTATGCATGTTTAATTTTTAAACATCAATAAAATTTGAGCTTCAATATTAATTATCATTTTTTGATGCTTCAAATATTGTCATTTAAGTTCATATAACATAGATAATCATCTTGACATTTAAAAAGAAACTTTTGAAGAATATCATAGGGTTGAGCTATTTAAGAGAAGCATTTAGGGTATTTAAATAAAAACTGTTATATCAGATGTGAATAAAACTTCTACAAATACTCTTTTCAAGATAACAATTGTTGACATATTGAATTAAATATTATTCAAAAGCCTATGCAAGTTTCAGAAGATAACAGAAAATAAATTAATATAATAAAGGAAATATAAGGCAAAAATTCAGGCTTCAACCTACTCAACATACGGTATATTATTTGATTGGTTTAGAGTATTGAAAATGAATGTGCTTACAGAAAGATAAATCATAGTCAGCTGTTGCTGTCTGCAGAAAATTCCCATCTGTGCTCCAATCAACCTGAGTGAGTGGTTGAGATCCTCTCATTTTGTTTAGTTTTTTGTAAGAGAACCCATCTCTCGATACTCTGAACAGATAAACACTTCCATTTTGGGATCCAATTGCCACTGCATCTCCAACTATTCAAAGGAAGAGGAACATTTTAAATAATTGAACTTATGCAATGAATAATTATTTGTTATTATTTGGCTCTCAAATGATATAAACAATGCTGAACTTGGTCTTCGTAACTTCAACATCTACAGGAAAGATCGAAGTGATGATACTAGTGACAAAACGAGGTGGTGGTGGTATTGTCACTCTTCAAGACCACATAACATCAAAGGCTGTCAATCCCTTATATTCTGGGGTAGAGCAATTGTTTATAGAGGTAACTCTGAATAATAGTAAAATACTTATAGCAAGAGTCTATCAAAAATGCCTGCTTGAGCAGAATTTATGAGTGGTGTAAGCATAACCATTCGGTGATAAATGAAAATTAGTGTAATATCTCGTAAATCACTCATAAAAGTGAAGCAATTATTTTTGAGTACTCTATTTTAAATAAGATTAGACCTAGATCAAAAATAGTAAAGGACCTTGGAGTACATATGGACATTACTTTAAAATATGATTATCATATTGTACATTTCTTCAGGAGAAACATCAAAACTCTAGGATTTTTAAATCATTATACCACAGGAATAAAAAATATCCATGTCCTGCGTATGTTATTTTGTGCACTAGTCAGACCAATGTTAGAGTTTAATTCTATCATATGGAATCCATAAAACAAAAAACTGAGTTGAAAGAGTGCAGAAAAGTTCTTCTGATAAGTTTGCTAAAGAAAAATGGGGATAGATTCTAAGGAACTGACTTATAATAAAATTAGTGCAATAAAAGATCTGCCCTCCCTTGAAAATCAACGGGCAGTACTTGATCTTTCATTTCTATACCCAGTGTAACAATAATGTTGACTGCAAAAATGTTTTTTGGGTTTCCAACCAGGTTCATTCTGGTGACATTGCTGTTGTTAGAAGCCAGAATACATTCATCCTTGGTGGAAGCAATTATGGGTTCGATTCTCAGTGGGAGCCTACATGAAAAATGACCTCAGCTGTCATAGCACTTTTGATAACTCTACTACTATAAGCAAATAGGATATTTCTATTCATAAGACCTAATATTAGGGTCTATCAGCTTTCACTAATGGGTGACATATATATCACCCATTATAGATTATACTATATATACTATACATTAGATGCAATATTTTAAAATATTAACATAAGAATCCCAATTCACAAGAATGTTTACCTCTGCCAATCTAAAAATTCCATATCTGATGCCATTAAACATCTTATCCTCAAATTCTATGGTGTAGGCTCTGGCTCTTTGTAGGAAATTCCATTGTCAATTTGTATAAACACCAAGACAGAACAGAAGTTAATAATTTGTAAATAAATTAAATACTATGGTATAAGTGATTAATCCATTCTTTAAGTGGAAGACTAAGGCATTCCTCAGACATATTCAAAATGATTGATACTATTTCACAACCTAGAAATTTAGATTTTTGAAAATGAAGAACCTCCTATTTATGGCAGTCTCCTCTCATATTCACAACAAAGAAAAACAAAGTAAAAAGTTTTTGCTACTTTTAATATAATAATTGAACAATGCATAGTATGGATGCTACTAGAAGACCCTGTATTTCATTAATATATCTTGTGGTAATTTATTGTTTTGGAATGCAAAACGTGAACTTCGGGTTCATGGTGTCAGTTATTAGGAGAGAAACGAGCTCCATTTCATACTTCTGGAAAATTACTCTTGAAAATTATCTTTCCTCATAACTGTTGCAGTACTTTTTAACCGATGTGCTATCTAATATGCAAGAGTGACATATATTTCTAAATCCACTATATCTACGTTCTGTATTTTGAAATATTTTTTTTTATTATTAGGAGATATGAAAATATCAAAACATTATTCTGCAATTGGTGTTTTCTTCTTTTTCAATTTGAACTGAACTTCCTTGGTTTTTGTTTTGCAAAATCTGAGTCACTATATAAGTGTATTGACAAGCATTAGCCTAATGCATGATGAATATATAATAATTATTTCTGCCAAGGAATGATAATTATTGCTGGTATATATATAGTATAGTATTTTACTCTTTCCTATTTAGGTTCCTTGTTCTATATCATGGAATTTAAAAATTCAGCTCTTACCTGGATTAAAAGAGAGGCATGTGAGTGGGGACCCACAAACTCTCACTGTAGCCATGTGACTGCCAGTTTCAGCATTCAAAATAACCAGATGTCCTTCAGAACTTCCAGCAGCAAGTGCCATCCCAAATGGATGGAAGGCTATGGACACTAACTCATATTGAACCTATAAATGAATGATACAAAAATCTGCTTGAGGAAAAGTTTCTATATATTTTAAAATAATAAATTTGTGCCCTGAATTGTTAAGGACATTGCTATAAGCATATTAACAACAAGTAAAGGTCCCCAAATATGGACATTGACAGAAATCTATTTTATGGAGAGCAATCTAAATAGTCTAGGTATTTAATGTTAGAGACCTTTTTCACTTATTTTGTTTGGTTGGACCTGCAAAAGTCAGATACTTATACAATACAGTACAAACCTATTTATTGGTTGAAATTAAGACTAGAAATTTGATATTTCATTTCATCCTTTTCAGACTGTGATAGAATATGCATGAAATGCATTTTCAGATTTTTAGTAAAAATATAAACTATAAGATATAATAGATTTTTTAACAAGTGAGATGATAACAGAAAAGAAGTAAAGAAATAATGAATGACTGAGTGGGGGAAAAACTGTGATATCTTTAATCACAGAGAAAATGTATCTATTGCAGGTAAAGATCCAGAAAGAAAAGAAGCTGTTGAAAAACCTGCAAAAGTTGAGGTATAGAATGGAAGAAAGAGAGAAGGATGGATTTCAACAGATAATATACAATAAAAAACTTTATAATACAATAAAAAAATTAAATTAATTAATACAATAAAAACTACCCAAGTAATGAACAGAAACAATAATTATTATTTGTCTTAGATAGTTGAACATTAAAGAAATTTCTGCAAGTGAGAAGATGAAGAAGCAATTTTCCAAGAATGGAAAGGAAACATTGAAATAGATAAATAACTGAAGATAAAAGGAGAAAGAGTGATTGATAATAAATTAGGTGTCAGAATACCCAGTAGTGTAAAACAGCAGTCATAGAATAAATATTTTAGATTTAAATTCTTCATTATGTGGCATCTTACATTTCCACTAGAATTTAAAAAATAATTAGTCATGAAATTTAGACTCCCATTATGTTGATCCAATTTTACAGCTCTAATGTCTATATTAGAATGTCTAGAAATTGAGACTAATGTCAATCTTTTCTAATATATGAATAATTAATCTAAAACATAAAAACTCATAGAAGAATTCATCACAGAGTCATTTAAGTTAACATAGCTTAATAACTTATTTAATTTATATTCACTTAAATGCTAATTAAATACTTGGTATCAAGGTAATAAAATAAATCAGATGTGAAATGTAAAATAAACAAGCTCTAAAACATGTGGAAAGTAAAAGATTATGAGACTAAATGTTCTTGCTTGAAAATTGCTATGTCCCTTGTAGTAAATTTATATTTGTGAAATTTACCTGTGTATTCCAGACAAGTTTATGTTTCCTCCAAAGAGCCACATACTTGTCATGGCCAGCTGTTGCAAACACCTCGTCATCTGGGTGAACAGCTAGACCCCACAGCAATTTGCTGTGTCCAAAAACCACCTAAGGATATTAAAATTTGATAAACCTTTGAGTAATGATATCACTAAGTCTTCTCTAATAAAAAATGTGTAGAAACTTAATGCTTTACTATCTATATCAAAATCATAAACTACCATTCATAAAGATATTCATGAAGCACATAAATACCCACATGTAACTATCATATATTATTATGCATGAATTTACAATTTTTATGGCAGTTACCGGCAATTTGGAATCTAATATACCCATATTTGATAATATTTCATGGTCCCATACCTGATTAAATCTTCGTTGAAGAGATCCTTCATAGATATTATTTCTTGTCGTACCAACGTATATGTTACCATCATTTCTACCTGGCCTCTGGGGATAAATTGTTCGCACTCCACCTGCTGTCTCTGGTAACTATGTAGAAAGGAAAACGCAAACATTGTAATTTGAACATAAATAAATAGAATATTTTTGAGGATAATTCACCAAATATAAAATGTATTTGGCATAATTCAAAGTAAAATGAATGCTTATCATATGTATACATAAAGCAATTCTACTTTGATTCAATTATATAATCTCTAGAACATTCTTAATTCATTATTTTCATGATCTTCAGGCTAAAATAAATGGAAAAATCAGATTGCTGAATGAATCAATACTTAATCAACTTAATACCTTCCCCATTTCATATGAATTCTGATAATTTAAAATTAATTTAAGCAAGGTAGTTTTATTTATAACATGATGTTTTTAATTCCTGATTATTAAGCATTTTTGGAAGCTTACCTTAGTCTCTGTTATCTTCTTGTAATTCTGCAGAGAGTCCCAAGCACAGATTTTTCTGTCTCTCTCCCCTCCTGACAACAGAGTACCCTCCGAAAGCATGACTAAGGATCCAATTCCTTTATTGTGAGCCTGAAAATAATTTTGCATTATCAACTTCAAAAATACCATTTCTCAAAATCTTTCAAATTAAACTTTAGGAAAGCAGAGGACAAATACAAATATGTCTTCAATATCATATCTTGTTTGTTTCTGTCTTCTCAGACTCTTTTTTATAAGGAGCGAAGTGATTTTTCTCTTGATATAGGATAAAAATTCATTCATGTAGTAGTTATATAGTATTCAATTTTAGTTGAGCCACCAAACAAATAAGTCTTGATTACTCAAAAAGTTATTTTTGTTACCTCAAAAATAATTAGAAACAAACTTGATAGTGAACTATGATAAGAGTATGTATCTTAAAGTTTATAATAACATGAAATAACTATTTTGAAGTATTAGAATTTCTCCTAAATGAATATGTTTTGAAGTTGAGGAATGTTTAAGAAAATAATTTTCCAATGCACTTAAAATATTTTTACCTCGAATTCCAACCTCACAAAATAAGAGCCGTCTGCATCCACGGAATATATGGTAATAAATCCATCACCATCACCAGCAACTACATCTCCATCTGCTTCAAACTGCAGGCAGGTCACATGGGTTCTGGAGGATGCCTGATCCTGTGGAGCAACAGGTAATTTGGTTCTCGACTTGCATAAATCGAAACCATAATCTTCATCAGCAAAACATTATGGGTTATTTGGAGATTATGGGTTGCTATTCTACCAAAAGATAATGATATTTTCTATGGCTACCAAATTATCTGACAGTCAGCATAAATGTATAATGTGAACTATCTTAAGAATTATAAATCACAAGAATTAATAGTTCTTAGCTTCCCAATTTGTATGAAGAAATAATAGTATTTCAGCCTCCTATCCAAAGTTTGGGGGAATATTAATTTGAGATACTATAAATACCTGTTGACTACACCTATTTTACTCTTCATTAACGCATACATTATTGAGGCAGTACTTTCACCAATTATTCACCAATATTGTATCAAAATATCTAATACTTAAAAAATGCCATTCAGATGGATAGTTGGGGACAATTCTGGAGTGCAGCAAAGAATTGAAAAAATAATGCAGATAACTGTTTTTGCTGAGACAAAAATTCGTAGACAAAAGCATGAAGTGTAGAATATTTACTTCTAGACTATATCAGGAGCTATTTCAACAATGATATTGATAAATGCATGAATTACATAAAAGCCAACCAACCAAATTTATAATACTGATAGATATTTGAATCATTTTATAGATTTATATCTTTGTGAAAGATGCAAAATTGGATACTATGTATTGTTTCATAGCAATAAAATAAAACAATATTAAAATCAGAGGAGTTTTAAATAAGGAATGTGCTATTAAAGTTTCTCCTAATGTTGAATGTATGAAATCAATATTTTGAATTCTTTAATTGACCACAAAATTCAGAAACGATATTATATTTATCAAAACCATTTCTTTCTCCTTGTAGAAGTAGTTGGTCAAAAAACAAAAGAGTAAGTCAAAATCAATAATTGAGTAGAATGCAAACAGAATTGTCAATAATATATTATAACCATTCTATCATTATAACCATTATAATATAAAAAATATATATAAAACAAAATGAAGTATTATACAACTACTTTTATGAAACTACTACAACATGTTTTCTTTGTGTTAGCATCTGTGTAATTATAGAGAAAACTTTGAAACAACTAAAAAATAATAAATAACTAAAATGATAATTTAAGCAATATATATTAAAGTAACAGAAATCTAGCTAACTGTTGACTATGAATGAATTTGACTTCTCCCAGAGAAGTTATTTGAAGAAGCTGATAAAATTGGAAACCCCACATATTTGATACGATCTAATCTACCCCATAAAATAAGAAAAACATGAATTTAAATTATTATGTATAAATTAGAGAAATCTATTATTTTTGGTCTCACCGGTTTCACAATATCTGTCCTTTCAAAGAATCCATCCTTCCGTCTAGTCCAGAAGGCCAAGTGTCCTTTGCCGTATGTTATGATCAGATTATCATCCAGTGGATGGAACTCTGCTCCAGTTATCTCATCCTGATGAGTCTGAAAATATTGGATAGTCATTATTTTCACCATACTAACATAACCGCGTTTAACATATAGCCACCACATATAATAATCATGTGTATTTATTTTCGTCACGATAGCTCTTAAATTAGAATTGCTTAGTAATTATGTTAATCAAAATGAATTTATTTTGCCTTAATGTTGTAAGTATTGAGAGCAGTGTAAAAAAATACAAAAATTGTTTTTGGTGACCTCATGAAATTTTGATAATTTAATTCACTTGAATCCTTTGGAAAGGTTTAAGGAAGTTGAACTGATACAGAAATCAAAGTTTCCAAATAATATGTATCTAGGGGCATGGTTATTGAACAATAGAAATCAATGTATCCAGAACTTTGTAGCAGAAACACAGGTTAGTTCTATTAATAATATGCAAGAGTAGCTATTGCAGTTAACAGTAACAAGTATTGTACTATGCCACATTCTTCCTATCTAACCACTCATTTCTCATCTTTACATTGATTGCTGCTGAACATGTCTGAGAATCTAATGACTGAGGAGTATCACTACATATTAATCTCCTCACACTTTAACAACCAAGTGGCAGCTTCTCAGAATATGAATCCTCAGTAACTTAAGATTTTCGACAAAAATATGAAAAATTGCAGTTACGAATGGAAGTATTTCAAAAATCATATAAAGATACCAGAAATAAAAATATCCTATCTACATAATTGTCTAATCAAAATGTTACCAAGTATCATAAACATAAGAATCATTATACCTAAGTCATAAAATTATATCCAAGTACTAACATAAATTACTCAGAGAAATAGAGAATCGTTCATTCACAGAAAAGAATCATAAATTCCCACTGGAATTCTAAATCCATGTGAATATGCTAAACATAGACGAACAATGGAAAACTTTTAACAATCACAGTAATGTTTAACCTTTAACGAGGCTGTTATTTTAATTCTCTGTAAATAACTATACCTCATTCCATTTTCATTTCCAGAAAATTCGCTAACAGAATATTTTGAAGTCGAGACTCCGTTTTCGACTTCTGTTCTCAAAATTTTAAAGAACTAGGAAGATGAAATGGATTCCAGAATTTTTACATAGAAACTAAGGAAAACCTGACCTAATGGTTTCTATTTGAGAACAATGAATAGTAGTTGCCAGTTCACATAATACACATATGACATTACCTTGTTTAACGCCGCAGACGTCGAGCAAATCGAAGTTACTTCGAGAGTGCTATTGTTTTGACTGTTAAAATCAAATTAGACTTAAAAGCTAAACTTCTCACAATTTTTGCTGAAAAATGAAATAAATAAAAATGAAAATTGTGGAAAGTACAACTTTTAATTCTAATTTGATTCAAAATGAACTTCCAGCCGAATTCAGTCAATACCTTTAGCAATGATTGTTTAGTTAGGTTGGTAACATTTCCGAGTTGACGCTTTGAAATTCTAAAGCGGCCGAACGCGATTTTTTTCCCTGTTCTCACAAAATTTTAGTAATTTTCAAGCAGCGGATAGCCAAAGGAAAATTAGATTCCATGCGCAACGCTTCCAGCGATGAGTTAAGTTGATAAGGCATATGAAGAAACAATATATCAATTTTCAAACATTCGCGCAAAAGACTGCATGGCGTCGAACTCAGAACACGTTCGTGAGAGACTATTGCAACTTAATGTTAGATAAATGCCTTTCTGACCATTTCCAAAGTTTCAATTCAATATTTTATCGGTAAGGTCCTAAAATAAGATTCTGTTATCCCCGTTTGAAATGCATGGTAGAATCGAAATGACTCTCTGGCATCGAACCAAGGACCATTAAAGAAACGGTGAACTTCGTGAAAGAATGTTTTTGAACGCCTCTGTTCCCATTCCAGGTTTTTACCCAGCTTATCGGGAAAGGATTTTTAAAAAATCTTAAAAATTGCCGTAATGCATTTTATACGGGAGAATTTCGAACCCGCCTGGTGTCAAAGAAATACACATGAGATTGATTCTCCTGTCTTCGCAGTCCTTTTTTATTTTGTTTAATTTGATTCGAGATAATTTTCATATGAAATCGGAGGAGTTGCCACAAAAAATTAAATTCAATGAATATTCTATATTTATCATCAGAAGCTGATAAAAATCAACACAATAGATATACATTCACACAATTTTTTAACATTTTTCTTTCATTATGGTCCTTGGCCTCTTCAATGTTACTCCAGATTTGTCTGTTCTGTTGCCAGTTTCGTACACCCATTTTTTGTAAGTCTTCCATGACGTCATCGTCCCATCCTTTATTTGGTCACATTCTTTTGCTTTAGCCATGCAAATTTAAAAAATATTCTTTTCGCGTCTCTAATTTACTATTTTTTCATGATTCATTCGGTTTATGTGCCTTAACTCAATGATCCTTTGTGTTTTTATAAACCTAAATGTATTTCCATTATTCATTTATCGATGAATTTCTACATAACGTTAAGTTCTCCACTGACCGTTTTCTTAGACCTATTTATATATTTTTCTAAACATCCTTTTTTCAAATATCCTTAAATGATTTTCATCAGTGTTATTTTCATTAGGGTTATCGACTCTGCCCCTTAAGTTGCTATTACCACCTATGATTGTTTTATATATTTTCTTTTTTATCAATTTCGAAATTAACCAATATTTAAGGAAAGTTAGTAAACTTTATAGGTTTGGCTATATTTTCGAATTCTATCTAGTACTAGTTCCCTGATTGGTTTTTATTATTAATTTGAATCCCTAGGTATTTGAATTCTTCAACTCCTAAAAAGTTATAATCTGCTCTTGTTAGATTTGCAATCTTTCGCTTACTTTTAATCTTATTTCTTAATTGCTCTAATTTCCAAAATGCTTCTTTAAGACTACTTATATTTCTAACTACAATGACGATGTCATCCAACTGTCTAAATCGGTCCATCCAGTGATGTTCCATTTTCATTTATTTCTTTTAAAGCTTCTTCTAAGTCAAATCAAAGGGCAGAGAGTGAAAACTTATTTTCTAACTCCTTCGTTTATTTCAAAACTATCTGTGATATTATCTGCTGCTTTAAACTTAACGTTCTTTCAAACGTTATCTTTACCGGATTTCTTACTTTTGGAAGCACTCCGTAAGTTTGATAAATTTTTCTATTTGGAATTAATTCTAAAAACTGGAATTGTGGTATCAATGCCTGTTAATCTATATTAAAGTTCCAATTAAAAGAAATATATTTCCATCTCTTCACTGCCAAAGATTTCTTCTTGGTTGCCCGCACCACGTACCTGAGTCACGATTGATACGAGCGGCAATTAAACAAACCTTATTTAGAGTAAAGTAGAATTAATATTGCGGGTGGATTAAGATGAGTGAATATCATCATATTATCATAAGATGAATTAATGTGACGTTGGCTATTGTCACACGGTAATGAAAACTGTGATCACCACCGCATAAGTGATTGAGATGATGGTTCTATTTTTCGCGGACTGTTTTAGTGTCCTGAAATCCGGCAATCTCGCTATTCAATGGCAAGAGAATTGCGGAGCTCTACTTTTCAGAAGGCTAACTCGAGAGGCTGCCGTATAATTAATGTGACTGACTATCCGTGAGATCGCATAGCAATTTTGTTCGCACGAAATCCACTTGCCTTCCTTGACCCCGATTGACACCCTCCGTCGAGGGCCATTTTGGGTCAAAGAAGAAGAAAAAAGCAGGTCAGAGGGAGTTGGCGCCGCAGATCTCAACAGTTTTGACTCACAAGATGGCGAATTTCCCGCGTGTGAGGAAACGCCAGAGGTTTACTTGAAAACGAAGGCGTACCTCTAATCTTCGACATAAACCTGATTGTAATCTTCTTATCGAGGATTCATTGTTTTTCTGAATACAGCATTCATTTAGCTTTGAAATATGTTCAATTTTTTGCATGCTCTTTAAGAATCGGATGCGTCACGCGAAGGTGAATTCGAAATGGCTGCGGCGGAGGAAATTAATGGACATCGCGAAGCGGAAATTGTCTAGAAAATTTTAAATCAAATATCGATTACGAGAATGCTTGCCTTATATCGATAGCGATTATCTTAAGTCATCGTTTTTTTTATTAAGGCGGCATTTCCGAACGTTTAAACATCCATTATGTGTTCAAAATATTAACACTTTTACATGTTCGTAATATATCTCGGATATCCACCCATAATAAGACAACTTATTTGCGTGTAAAATAATCTTTCCTTCGACTAAGCAAAATTTAAAAATGTGGAGTGACTAGATCAAATATTCAGAATCAAATTATATGTTATTTTATTTGGGATAATGTTACGCTTATATTTTATTTTGTCTAAATGCAACTCCTCTTATTGGGAAAACTTATCTAAAATAATTATAAATTACGGAAATTTCTGGATCGAGTTTATAGTAAAGAATATTTCTCGATGTATTTTTTGGATTTCGGATTTCATATCTAAAATTTTCACTAAAAAATTGTTGGCTAGGCATTTTTCGTGATCCGTAAATCAGCTTTAAGTGGAGGAATGCAGCAGTTGAGTTTGATCGGAACATTGACTTCGATTCTGCAAGGCGCTTTAGTGAGTAAACTAAGAGAAGGCGCTTCTTAAAAATAGGATTTGCTGTTGCTATATGGTCATAAAAATGCATTTCTTATATTTCTCAAACATCATGAAAAACCGAAGCATATGATGTACATATCACGCTACAAGTAAATCATGATGTTATATTAATTCGAAAGTAAGTCCTTTATTGGCTGAAAAACCGTCGGAAATTTTAGAATGAACGAAAATGCATGAGGGAAAAAAGGGTAAAGAAGAGTAAGAAAGAGATGAGATATTTCGAAAAAATAAAATAATGCCCTACCATTCTAGTTTATAAGAGGTCCTGTGCTCAGTTAGAAAGGAGAAAACCGCGTGATGAGCGTTGGTTTCACTGTAATCACAATAGACAATCCAATCTTTATTGTTTTCATTTAAGCAAAACCTTATCTTAAAAGGTCAAAAGGGATGTTAAGTAGGTGTCATAGAATGAACGAAATAGAAGAAAACACTCCTACTGGGGCAAGTTTTTGTTAGCACCAATGAAATAGAGTACTTTACTGATAGCAGGAGAACATATATTATAGCTGAAAACAAAGTTATAGGTATTTTATAGTTTTCTAGAAATAAAGAGTGAATTATAAGAAAGGCAGCCATTGTTTGTTGAGGAAAAAAGCGCCTGCTTTGACCAACTAAGCTATCCGATCAGAGAATTAGTAAAAGTCTGACGGGACCGGGAATCGAACCCGGGATCTTCTTCTATCCGGGAGGCTGCTTTAACCAACTAAGCTATTCGATCAGAACAATTTAAAAAGAGCGCCGACCGAATATCGCAATTAAAATAATTAAAATTAACGCAGATCGATTAGGAGGTGGATTAACAAGTTACTTCAATTTTCAAATCTTATAAAATATTTATTAATCGAATCAGAAGAATAGACTTGAAAAAAGTCCGACGGAACCGGGAATCCCGATTGCCGGTCGGGTGCTCTGTCTGTTGAGCTATCTCGCCAGAGCATTCTCTCAAGCCATTCGGGAGACTTTGTGGGAAAAGACGGTGCGCCCGATCGGCAATCGGGAGACCCGGGTTCGATTCCCGGTCCCGTCGGACTTTTTTTTAAGTCTTTTCTTCCTTGGGAATTTTCCTGGGTGCACACCCTTACGTGCAAAATCACCCTTACCCATTCCTAATTGAATTAGAAAAACTTACAAATATATTTGTTATATGAATGTCGGTTGAGCTTCTTAAATTACGAAACATATCTTATCTTTTAACGCACACAGATGTTCTCTCGTTTTGGGGAATTCCTAGCTTTAATCGTAAAATTCAACATCGAAAGCAAAGATGGCACCGATAAACAATGGGAGATCACGAACCATGAAGAAAGAAGGAGAAAGGCAATTGATAAAATCGATAGTGAGAAAGGGATGATCGATAGATAGGATTGGCTATCGAAAAGAGAATAAAATGGAGAGTGAATTAGAAGTTGTTTGTCGGCGTCCTCTAATTACCCGAAGGCGGGGATTGCCGACTTCCGCTTTGTATTTGAGAGCTTTCGAAGAGCAGTTAGTGGTTGTTTATCACATTACTTCTCTACGTCATAGCAAAAGAACCCCACTCTTCGATGTCACCACTATTCTTTCCATTCTACGTTTAACCCCTGAGGATCACAGCTTCTCCAGGTTTCCGGTATCTAGAAGACCCCAGTTAATGGATAATTCATTAAAAGTCGTGTTCATATTTTCTTTCCTTATGCGAAGAGTGTGGTTGAAAATGTGAATAAGATTTTCAGAAAAATTAGGAAAAAGAAACGAAAGATGTAAAACGTTAAAGGAAATATAGGGAAATGAAGAATAAAACAAAATTTCCCCATGGAATGGATTTGGAATATGAGAGAATGTCGTGCTTCGCGACACTTCCTCTGTGCGTGTCTCACCTCGACGATATGCTAATGTGGATTAATCATACCACAATCATCGGGGATTCGTGTTTGGCATGGAAAGGGACGGAGATTTCTTCTTCGCTAAGGTTTTCGTCGGGTTTAAAGGTAAGAAAAACGCATTTATATTGGAAACAGGCGAAAGTCTTCAGTGGTTAGCCGTTCGTTTCCGTCGAAGGACGATGAAATAAAAAACTCACGATGTATTCCGTCCACGATTTTAACGAATGCATGATTGAGCGTTTGAAGATGAAAAGTGTCTAAATAGGAGAAGTGATTTCAAAGTTATTTCTACAGATAAGGTAACGTGGGGCCTCACCGGGAATCAAACCACGGACCTCATCCAATCAAAAGATAATTTTAAGATATACTTGCTCTCGAAAAAGTTAAAAAGTTTAAGATTATTTCCATGAAATGATAACAAGTTGTTATTGATTTTGTTAAGATATGTTTTCTCAGTATTGGATGGACGTAAAAGGCTGCGGAAGGAAAATGTTCAGTTCACCTGTCCTTCACTTCTTCCAGTAGTCGTCTGAGAGATAGTTCAGGAAATGAAAGTATCCATTAATACTCTGAGTGGATTCCTCCAGCTTTTTCCTTCTGTTAGTTTTCTTGAAGATTGTATTTAAAGAAAATCAAATTAATGTTAACTTTTAAAATAATTCAATTCTTTTGCGGAAAAATTCATTTAGCAGAATTCTTTGGCTTAAAACTTTTGCATGGTATTCAGATCAAGTATATCTAAGGTCGTAAACCGAAAAATGTAACATCTACATACGTACCCTGCAAGCCGCCTTTCGGCGTGCGGCAGGTACATCATGACTCTACCTTCCTAGTCGATTATATTCGCGTATCGTTCTCGGAAAAAATGAATTCTTGAATCGACTGGTTCTAGCATCCATTTCTCTTATCTTTCTAGCGGTATCAGAACGGCCTATATAGCAAGGAGGGCGCATAATATCGATTACATCATCTATGAACGTAATCTGTTTGAATTTATCAAGTAAATTAAATCTCTGATCGAGCCTTCTTTCTTCTAAAGATTCACATCCTGCCTCCTGAAGCATCTGAGTAACACTTACCGATATATCATAGCAATATTTTTACAAAACGTATTGCCTTTCATTGTATCTTTTCTAATTCGCGAATACAACACTTTTCTGCAGGGTCCCAAACACTGTATGCATACTCGAGGTGAGGCCTAATTAGCGCTAAGTAACGTCGCTCGCGGACTTTTTCTTCGCTTTTACCGACTATTCTTTTGACGAAGTCCATTTTCTAAAGAGCTCGCCCACATATATTATGGATGTGAGTACCCCAAGTTAAGTTATTCGTGAGGGTTATTGCGAGATATTTTACCGAATCGACTGCTTATAATGTTTTACCTCGAAGGCTATATGAATTATCATTGGCAAAGGATTTTTTGAAAAAAATTAACTACCGAACATTTGTCTACATTTGAACATTGATCTAAATCATTCAGCAGGCTTAATCTATCGTTATCAATTTTTATTTCTATGTAAATAACCATGTCGTCCGCAAATATTCTAACTTTACTCTTGATGTGTTTATTAAGGTCGTTAATGTACACTAAGAATAATCATGGTCCGAAGACGCTTCCTTGTGGGACGCCCGAGGTTACTTTGACTAGGTTGGAACTAATACCATCTAATACTACTTGTTGTTCTCTATCGGAGAGGAAGTCTTTTATCCAGCTTATTACTTCTTCGTTGATACCCGCAACTTTTAATTCGTATAATAATTTATGATGTGGGACTTTATCGAACGCTTTCCAAAGGTCCAAAAAATATCGCATCGAGTCGTCTTTTACTATCGGCAGATTTCAATATATGGTGAATTAATAACGCCAACTGCGACTCACAGGATCGTGTCTTACGAAAACCATGTTGATTTTTAACTATGAATTTAGAGGTTTCGAGAAAGCCCATTAAAAAACTAGAAATTATATGTTTCATTATTTTACCACTCAATGAAGTTCACGAAATTGGCCTATAATTCGATAGGTCATCATCTACGCCGCTTTCAACAATTGGATTGACATTCGCAATTTTCCAGTCTTTCGGGACCTTACCTTCTCTCATAGATTTTCAAATATTACTTTAAGGAAAGGGCTTACACTCTCTGCTGATTCCTTAAATACCCGCATTGGTATGTCCTCAGGACCAGGAGCTTTATTTGGTTTAATCTGCCGTAAAAGTTTAATAATTCCGTCTTCCTTGAATGTGATTTTCTACAAGGTTTCTGATTTATCAACTACTGGTAGGGTACCTAATATAATATCGGACGTGAACACGCTGTGGAAATAATCATTTAGATATTTGCTTTTTCTTTAGAATCGTTAATTTCATTGCCGATGTTATCTTTTAACTAACCTACCGTTTGAACTTTAGTACCTTGGATCTCACGCACGTACGATCAATAAGTTTTTGGGTCCTCGCCTAAGTATTCGCATAAAAGTTTCTTTCTAAATTGACGGAGGGCATCACGCATGATTCGTATCGTTTCTGATTTTGCTCGTTTATATTCGCCGTTTACCTGATCGCAATTTTCCAGCCCTTTACCTTTATGTTGTTGTTGTTACTAGAATTCATATGTAATGGGGAAGGTATTAAGTTGATTAAGTATTGATTCATTCAGCAATCTGATTTTTCCATTTATTTTAGCCTGAAGACCATGAAAATAATGAATTAAGAATGTTCTAGAGAGTCTCACAAGTTAGAAATGCTAATTGACAAGCATCGATCATTTTCTTCTGATTCAACATAATCACACAACAATAATTTTGCATAATAATTGTCTTTCATTCATCTGCATGATGAAAATAATGTTTAAAATAGTTGTAATTTTCAGGATAATTTTAGTTATAATTATGGAAACATGGAAAGGCATTAATTAATTTTATATATATATATATATATATATATATATATATATATATATATATGTATGTATGTATGTATGTATGTATGTATGTATGTATGTATGTATGTATATATATAAGTGTTCTACCTTTCGATAGGTTCACGTGCCCCCACTTCCCTAGTCAGTTTCCTCTCCTTCAATTCCTGGTAACTTATCCCGCCCCACCATACAATTATAATGAAAATTTTACATAATCATAAATATGGCGTAAGATCTAAATGGGATAGAAAATATTCACCCATTACTCGAATTATTAAAGCTAACACTGAAGCTATAAAAATAAAAGGAAAAATACGATTATGTAGTTATGAAGTAGCAATTATTAAGATAAGGACGTTTTGTGAGCTCTTTTAAAATTATATTTTATGCTATCAATTGTTTCTTATCTTATGGAAATTTTCTTTGACCTTCCCTCACTTTCCTAAGGCCTTGAAATTTTAATCGAGTGAATAATGTCCGGAAATTGGGCTGCCATATTTTGGAGTCCGAGGGACACTCTTACTTGAGTGCTCTCGATCAAAATGATTTGTATACCTTCCGATTAATGCATCATATCCTCAGAAGATATAATCATAGCGAAGAAGCTACTTTATATTCGTAAATGTTTTGTTTTATGAGAGCAGCATGCGAAATATTAAACTATTCTTCGTTATGGAACGTAAGATACCTTACAAAACACCTGTATTTTTACCTTAATTCATAATACGGTTTATTACAATCCAACAGTCCATTTTTTTATTTCTCTAGGAATCGAAATACAAATAAAAGCCTCCTATGGTAGGTGATCTTATATTTGGCAGCCTAAGTATAAGGACAGAAGTTAAGTATTTATGCATAAAGTGATGTTAAACCATCATCTTCTAATGCTAGATTATTCGATTTTTATCACAGATGGTAAAATAACTAACTCACCGCTACTTTTCCCAGAAGGTGTCCCCACTGCCATTGCCAAACTGATAAGATTCTTTCCCTTCCACCGTCAACCGCCAAAACATAGCTGCCACCATTCTGTCAAAAAGGAATCTGTTAGAGTTACATGATTCTCACCAACCAAATTAACCGCTGAAATGATTTTTCCATGTTTATTCAGGATAAGTTGAACTTTGTGAATAAATAAAGAGAACAAAAATAAAATTAGAAAGATAAAAGACTAACAAATGCAACAGGGAGAAAAATATGCAGTGTCCAAAGTTATGTTCAAAAAGAGAGACACAATAATATTGTTACTTGTTAGTGTTAAATTAATCACGTTTCCATGGACTTGAAATTGGAACTATTACACGGAAGAAATAAGTGGTTTTAACAGCTTGAAATATAGGAAAGTGAGTATTTATCCAAATCAGCTTCTGAGCAAACATTCTTTTAAATCAACGGATGATAAATGGGAATTATTATAAGTACACAATTGTCTCACCAATTGAGAGAAGGCGATGGCGGAGACTCCCAATTCGAATTCACCCATTCCAAAGACGTAGAGCGTTTGTAGAGTCTCCGTGCTCCATATCCGAATGTGAGCTTGTGTCTTTCTGTTTCTTCCTGCTCTTTGGCCCGATGCAACCATTTCTCGCGACGGGTGCAGCGCCATACTGCAAAACAAGAACCGCATTTAAGTGAGAATACAATTTGGGAAAATACTTGTAAATGAGTCTCCCCGCTGTATTTCAGAAACGGTTTGGAAATATGAAACAAACTGCATTATATTTGTACGAAGAACAGAAAAACTATTTTCGTTTCTGAGATGGCTCGGGTTCGAGCTTAGGGGCTCATAATATTATTATCCGTTCCATGTTTAGTTGACAGTACAGCGTTCTTACGGAGAATTGTTTCCCGTGTATTTCCTCCTAAGGAGCAATGCGCGATTTTGTCAAACGTTGCGTTGTCAAAATTGCTTTTTCATTTAAAAATTCTTTACTGATGCAATAAAGGATGCATGAGAGACAAAGGTCTAGGGCGATTCCCTAGAATCGCCCTAGGACGGTTGCCACTGTCGGTGCTTGGAGAACCTTTGTCTCTTAGTTCATTGAACGCCGAGTTCCTTTTTTACTTCTTCTAAAGGATGCATGGTGTGGTGGAATTTTTTTCTCAATATTTAAAAAAATAAAATTGATACAAATTATTTCTCTACATTTTCGCGTAAAAGACAACTTTCTTATTTTTTATCACGCTCTTTTGAGCAAAGTATTTTATATTTCATATATAAACATACACATAGATATTTCATTTGACACAAAATTAATACAGAAGTATCTTCATACCTTACTTTCTGTAACGGTAAACTTATAGTTTTATATTATTTCGTTTGAACGCCTCTAATAAAATGTATAAGATTCTTTGAACCGAAATTTTGGAATTGTGTAAGCCGAAAATCCATCGCCAGCTAAATCTCGTTCTGTAAGAGATACTCACTAACATTCTGCGTAAGAAATTTGAAGCAAAGTGTAAAATATTTTTTGTGAAGGAATTAGGACTTTATCTTGATAACAAAGGGACTTATGAATTTTTCAGTTTGTTGATTTTTTTCGCGCGCTAAAATTTGACAGTACTATACTGCCCGTAGATGCCTGATTTCCGTTATAGGTGTGAAGGAGGAATAGGCCATATAATGGAGAATCAAAAGATAAGCCTATAATTTCATGTTTTAAAAATGTGTCCACTTCAATCAAGCCACCCTTATGGGTGTATTAGGAAGATATGACAATTTCGCGTACTAGGAAGATATGACGCTTCGTCTCATATGGTACGCAGATTCATAGGATAGTTTGCGAAAAAGGGCTACAAAACTCGCGTAAAAAACGGTGTTTAAGCCATGAGACATCTGAGCAAACGTAGTGGCTCTTCAATTTTGGGAATTCAGGATTAGAGTTCTTGTTTAGTTTGTCTTCGGATTCTCGGAGTATAGAAGTGGAGTGGCGTCGTAACTTATCGAACGTTGTTGTGGAGATTTTTCCCAATTGGTTTATTTTTAAGTTTATGCGATCATCGTTTCCAAAGAGAAAAGAAGGCTAAAAGAGGCAAAATGTGAAGCAAACAGTTTTCGTTTTTACCTATTTCAGCAAGTCTCTCGGTGCTATCGAATTCTGCGAAGAGGCTGCAAAAGGATTTTAAAAACTTACTGGAGAAGGAAAGAAACATACTGAGGCGCGTAAATTTATCGACCAGAAACTAAAAGGGTAACTCAGTCTTATAATTATGCGATATACTCGATTAACTTGTGATGAGCTTGGCGTTTTGCCCTGCAAAATGATTATTAGTTTAATGAGATTACTCTTTTCTCTTCAAGTCAAAAATTCATAACTTTGTGTAAATATGATCAGTATGAGTGCGTTTTAAGGAAATAGTAATAAAATTGTTCTTGTCGTAGTTGTGAATGAGAACATTCATGATATCTCATACTTTTTGTAAAAGTAGTTTGCTATTACGATACATTCTGATTTGTTAAATTTTACCTGCTAATATTCCCATCATTTTATTTTCTTTTAGAAAGTGATCTTAAGATATGGTAAATTGCCAAATGCCTATCAGTAATCCATTATTATTCTATGAAATACCTAGTTTCGAGAAATTCACATAGCATTTATAACTTTATTCTTTTGCAAATATTGCGTATAAATACCGCCCTTTTCTTAAATATTACTTTAGGAACTTTTTAATGTGCTTTCTCTGAACACATCCGGTAGCCAATTCCAATTTGGCGAGGCGAGTAGACTGAGAGTAAGTTTGGCAACAGCGTTCGCCGTAAGGACAATGCTGTCAACTAAATGTGGAATGCTCTTGTTTTTTATTGACACGATTGTCCATTTTCCAGACTGCGAGCTTTAATTCTTTGATTCATTAAAATACCTAAATGAGAACGGATTCTCATCGCACTTGTTTCGTTCGAATATTAGAACGGTAATCTAACTTATTCTTGCGACGTTTTAATGTCGATTTTATCAAAGTATCTAAATGGTGAATATTTCCAGAGATCTCGAAGAGAAGACCGGATATATATTTATTTTGCACAGAAGAATAGCTGAAATTAAAATGTAAAAAGAAAATGAGCCACGAAAAGCTGCAAAAGTCGGTCAGTTGACGTACGAAACTGAAAACGAGTCTAGTATCTAGAAAAGCTATATAAAATAAGAGAAAAGAATGAAATTTATGAATGTATTGAAAGATACTCTGATGCCAAAGATGAAAGTCAGAATTCAAGTGAAACGTAAGTAACTTATTCCCTTTACAATTATAACATTATTATACTTCCATTATTTGACTATTCAACTGACTATATTCAGTTGATAAGTCAAATAATTCAAAAATAATAATTTAACCATATTTTATATTTTGTGATAAATATGATTCAGTAAAAATTTCAATAATCGTTATAATAATGGGTTAAACATAATTGCTACAATCATTATAATCATAATAGAATGGATTAGTTCTAACGAAAGGCTTTTATCCTCTTACCATTGAATGTCTTCCGAGTGAGCGACATAATGTCTCTGGGAATCCTCATCTCTGTCATAGAGCACAGCCACGGCTGCTACGTAATAAAGAAGCTCCCCCGTTGGTAACACCCACAGGTTCCTTCGGGAGTCCGTTCCTCTGTAACCGTAACTAACTCGGAGTCAAGAAAAGCAGTCAAAGCTTTGGATAGAGACCCCTTTTACAGGTTTCCAGCATGAAGGAAAACAGGCTTTACCTCTACATGAAATGTGATAATACTTATATAATACCTACAATAATATATCTATAATTATAATAATGATTCGTGGATACGTGAAATGCTATGGAAATATAAGAGATAAAGTCTGCTATGAAATGAGACCTTGACCCATGAATATGGTTAGCATTAAATTTAGTAAGTTAACAAAAAAGGAATAAATAAAATATTATTTCAGATCGTTCAAGTTGTTATTAGATGTTCATTAGTAATGATTTTCATTGTCCTGATCGCCATGTTTTGCTTTTATTCTAGTTAATTATTCGATACCATTTTATCCAGGGAGAAGCTGTAAAATACTTGACCAATGTAAAGCTTTATATAATTCTAAAAAAAGAGATGTAATTAACTCTCTAGCCCCGTAATTCATTTAAAAGGAATATTTTAGAATAGGTTAATTTAGCGGTATGATTCTATAATAGGGCGTATCGAAAAACAGAAATTTTTAGTAGCGAGAACGTAATAGATTGGAAAAATTGCCTTTTAGGTTCAATAATAAGTGTGCAAAAGCAAGGCTCTGACAAAGTTCGTCTTGGGCCTGACCAGATAGGTCAAAAATTCGAAATTATACTGAAAATTGCGTATTTTAAGGTAAGTTAATTTTTACTTAGCATACATACATTTGATTAAATGGCTGTTTTAATGCGTTTTGATCGAGGAGCAATTATATTAAGCCATTAAAACCGAATACAACGAGATATCATACTTTTAAAATTTTAAGAAACATCATGGAAAGAGGCAGCTCCTCGCTGGTTCAGCTGCAGTGAGCTACTCAGGACTTAACACGAAGTGGTGCCTGTTAATCGAGTCCCGCCCGTTTATACACCCGTGGACGCATACCAGATAATTGTTCCGGCTTTTGGTACTCGCGAGAGGATCCTCTGTCCTATGAACTCGTCTCTTGCATCGTGGCCGTAGACTAACCGTGAGGCCTCTGCGACTTCTTTTACGGTTCGCTCGACTGCTTAAGAATTATTTGGGAGGGCAAATAATGTAGCAAGCTGCTTTATAGTTTCCTTGGCATTCTCTTTAATGTTTTGAAGGGAGAGGCTGACAGTACATTTACATTTACATATAGATCCTGCTAACCGCCACTGGCGCATGGCAGGGGGTGTGAAACACCGAAAACCCTATCTACCTTTGACTGCTGTTGGCTTCTCTAATACTTCGCGGAAAAAATGACCAGAAATAACTATCTGTCCTGGCAACTATTTCCCTGTAACGCTTCATCGTTTTGTCTCGAAGATCACGTACGCTACTAACTGGTATAACAATATCAACTATCTCCTCCCCGAGATCCGTAGTGATAAATTTATTAAAAAGCTTCCTACGGTAATCAAGTCTTCTATCACTAAGCGAATCCCAACCGAGGGATTCTAACATAGCTGAAAAACTGCTGTCAAATCTGTAATCTCCCTTAACAAATCTAGCTGCCCTACGTTGAACCATCTCAAGGCTGGAAGATAATCCTACTTCGTGCGGATCCCAAATCGCGCAGCAGTACTCAAGGAGAGGTCGAATCAGGGAGAAGTACGCTATTTCTTTTACTCTCCATGAGCAACCCCTTAGGATTCTACCAGCTAAACTTTGCATCCTATTCGCTTTACCTACAGTAAGTGGTGGCTCGGTGACAGTGACTTTATCCCAATCTATCATCTCTTCGTAATAAGGCACGTCGAACTTCAGTCACGGGACCGACACATCTACTCCATTTGATAGTTTTCTGCGTTGATGAAAGGTAGATATATGAAGAGACTTTATATGAAATATAGAGCCGTAAAACTATGTAGGTCCATAGCTGCTACACCGTTCCTTCCTCTGCAAACACGAAAACTTGTTGAAGATATAATTTAACATAACGTCTTTGGTTGCCACGCTCGCTTATGTGTTTGATGAATAAACAAGATAAATAATGTGCTTACTCAAAAATGGGGTATCGTGATCATGAAATCGATTTTTAATTCAGATGCTTATTTGAGATAAATAAATCTGAACAGACCTCATGAAGGGGAAGCATGTTTTGTTCCTTATTTTGCAAGAAAACTGTACGTGATAGGGAAAAAATTAAGGTAATTTTCAGACTCAGCACACCAAAATCAATGAAATCAGTTTAAAAAACACATGCAGCAGACAAAAAATTAATTTTTGCAGACCTGGTAGCCATGTGGGTAACGCGTTCGCTTTCGGCGGTCCCGGGTTCGAACCCCGGTAAGGGTCAAGATGATTACCCAGCATCGAAACAATAGGGAAGCTAACTTAATTGTGTGTGGTAACGGGTCCAGGTCAATTGCGTCAGTGTAGCTGTCACTCATGGTGAATACCGCAGGGCAAATCCCATCAGAAGGATGTCGCGCCATAGATTTTTTACTTTTTCTTTATGTTATCGATGAACATTCCATTTTAAATCGTGTCCTTTCTGCAATACGACAGCTATAATAATATTTAATGGAATGTTTTTGAAGAAGGATACACCCACTCGAGTTGGAGCCTCTTGTCTGGTGGTGAGTTGTCTGCAGGTGGATGGTGTAATGGTGGATAAAAGGTTCTCTTGAGCCCTCTGATTATCAGCCGAAGGGGCTCTTCCTTCAGAACCTCAACCAAAGAATAGTCTGAAAGACAGATAAGTAGAAATTGCATTTTCGATATTATAATTCCTCAACTCCTTTTGAAATGACATGAGTGTTTCACACATTATCCATTTCTGAATTATGTCTCTTCGATTATTCGCAAAATCGGTTTAGAAAATTACCGATATTATTTAAATATAAATTTCATATTTTCTCTCTTATTCAGGAATTTCATCTCCTGGACAAGCATTTATTATTATAAGTGAAGCGATTTATACTGTAAGTATGCGATGCAGCATGTGAAAGAAAGAGAAAATATTTCCAAGTCCTTGTCTAAATTATCATTTGATAATACAAACTAACAATACCGCATTTAAAGGATAAATCAATATTTAAAAAATTAAAATTGAAACAAGAGAAAAAACTGCTACAAATGGCTTTCGAGAAAAATCATTGCCTAAAAAGTAAAGAAATTCGGAAAAATGTGCCTAAAGTAAAATACATGATATTTAATATATTCTCAATTAATATGTAAAGTTTTACATTTGGTGAATTTTGTAAACAATTTCCGTCACCTATAAATATTCTATAAAGAAAAAATAAGCTGAGAGAGAAATATTTAGAGCGTATATCGACACATAAATTATAATAAACATTACCACTCCAAGTATGATCGAATTATTAATTTAGAATATGTAGTTTTAAAGAAAAACGTAATACATTAAACTATGCGTAAGATATTTTCTTTGGAGTTCAAATTTGAGGAGGATGAAATGGGAAGATTTTTCCTTTAGCGATTCAGTCAGTATTTTTCCTCTTATCTGTGATTGTCAATAAATTTTACAGTTATTTATAAAAGTTTAAAACGATAAAAAACTAATCAACGTTTTTAAACGTAATTTTCAATGATTTTGGGAATAATTTCATCAGCATAAACAAAGTCTTCTTCAACGGAACAGAGAAAGGCGAAGACAGTTCAGAATCAGTTCGGAACTACGGCGCATGCGCGTGATGATTTTGGTCGTTCAGAACCGAATTCTGATGATTAGACCCGCGTTCGCGGAGTGAGAGAACCTGTAACGAACAATTCCGAATTAGTAATTAATTCAGAATTCGGTTCTGAACGCTCCGCAAAATATTTAAGATAACTTAGAGCTTCAACATCTTCTGGTGGGTTTCAGTGAGTATAGGAATTCCGTAATACAGAGGCGTCGAACACGTTTTCATCAAAAATCGATTCATTAAGCATGTCTTGATAAATCCTCCTGCAGTTAGTGTCCATTTTCTGGGGCTTTTTTCAGGTGTCTGTGAAGGGTTTCTCCTCGGGAGGGCCATAATCTCGACCCTTCTGAACCTTTTCAATTCAAATTGGCTACAATTTGTTAACTTCGTCGTATGACTCTTCCACAATAAAGTACAAGCGTCTTTTGATGGACGTTCTACGATGAAAATTAAGGTTTTGCATGTTTTCATTAGAAATTAGCTGATGACACAAGGCAACGTGGCTTGGAAGGAAGGGGTTTTCTAAATAGCTGAGGGCCTTGAATGGATTTTTGATCCTTGCTGTTTTATTTTTTACATCCCTTATTTTATTTTCTTATTCAAATCTTTTCAACCCTTTCAGGCCTTGTGTCACCGGCTAATTTCCAATAAAAGCCTGCCACTTGTACTTCTTTTTGTATGAGTGATACGACTAAGTTTTCTAATTTGAATTGTTTATAACTTTTCAAATCGTACATGCATCATACGGTCAGTTTTGCGAAAAACAGGTCTGGTCCTCCGGTCTATTAAGGGTTTATTCCCGAAGCCGAGAAAAAGTTCAGAAGGGTCGGGGCCCTCCCGAGGAGAAACCCTTCCCAGACACCTGAAGAAAGCCCCAGAAGATCGATATTAACCCCATTAACCCATGCACTTATATGCTGATTCCTATCCCAAACGTCACAAAAAAGGAAATTTTTCGCAATGGACATGTTACTGGTATATACAGGATCCGTTATACTCAGTTTTCACCGTAATTATAATTCATGAGTGATACTTCGGAGTAAATTAGAGATCGAAAATAAGTGCTCACCTCTTGCTTCTGCGTCCCCATATGTCACTGATCTCCTACCCTTGCTTCTGGAGCGACGACGCTCGGCCACCACACTACTGGCTCTGCTGCGACGACCGCTGTCCACGCCGTTGATGGCCGAGGCGCGGCCCAACAGTGGAGAGCCTCCGTGACACAGGTAGAACGTCTCTACGTCTGCAAACTCATTACGGAGCTGAGAGAAACTGCGAACCTACAGCAGTAAGGGACAACGTTCCTACTTAATTTCCAATCATTTAGCATGCATCAACGACCTTGACGGTAGAGTTAGGTTACCAGCTCGAGGATTCACAAGGGAGTAGCGGAAAGCGTAGCTACTTCCGCACCACTACTTTGAATGAAAAACATTTGAAAAGTCTATATTTGTAGGTCCCGAAAGACTGAAAAATGCGAATATCATTCCAATATTTAAAAGTGGCATAAATGACGATACCTCGAATTATGGAAATATCTCTTTAACTTCATTGAGCGGTAAAATAATGGAACATATTATTGATAATTGTACATAGTAAATCAAAGACATAGTAAAAATCAACAGGGTTTTTGTAAGACGGGAACTTGTGAGTATCAGCTGGTGCTCTTCGTACACGATGTGTTGAAGTCAGTCGAAATTAAAACGCAAGTCGACGCAATATTTTTAGATTCTCTCAGAGCATTTGATAAGGTTTTACATCATGAATTATTACGTAAATTAAAATTTTTCGTAGTAATAGAAACAAGAAAAAAATAGAAATAGAAACTGTCTGGTGTACGATATGCAAAACTAATAAGCCAAACATCAATGGATGCGCGTTCTACCAGCCACCGAACTCTTGTCGGCAAGTTTTACGAAATCTAAAGGATGAAATCAATCACTACACCAGCAAGAATAATCAAAGTGTAACTATCGTAGGGGGTGATTTTAACCTTCCAGATATCGACTGGCAAAATCATAGCGTAAAGAAAAGGGATATCGACTCATGCAAGAAATTATTAAACTTATTTCAGAAAAACTCTCTAACTAACTCAACGGTAAAATTGCCTGCTAGAGGTGAAAACATTCTCGATCTTTTATAAATTAACGTTACAGAGAAATTAAAGAGTATTTCTATTGACGAAGGGCTTGGCGATCACAAGGGCTTATACATAGACATTGATATGAAACTAAACAAATTTAAACCTAAGCGTAAGATTTATCTGTACACCAAAGCGAATTTTGAGGGCTTTAAGGCATCATTGAACACAGATTTTAATTATTTCGAAAGCACGTTTTCCGAAGACGTAGTTGATATTATGCGACTCCGCTGTTACTTCGGCCGATCTGATAATGTGAGCAAAATAACAGAAATAGACGCTCGAACAAGTCGTTTTAGGGACTCATTCTTTCCGCGAACAATACGCGATAATAATAATAGACTAAAAAGTATCTCAATCGTTCGATGTTTACACCCCCTGCCACACGCCGAAAAGCGGTTTGCAGGGTATTTATGTAGTTGTAGATGTAGAGTGTAACGAAAGAAAAGCGATCTCAAACCGATGAATTCCTCTCTAAGAAGATTGTAAGATTGAGAATTTCGTCCCTTGAATACTTCATCTTATTTCACCATAATGTTTTTGGTGTATGATATAGGAGGTTTTCAATCGTACCTCTGGACTTCAAATTGATGATTTCTTAAATGGAGTTATAAACAGAAACGCCTTCCATCTGTTATTTTATGAAGTTGATAAATGAATGCATAGCTTTCTGAAAATAATTTTGAAACATGTAATTAAACAATAAACTAAAATAAACTGATTAAGAGAAACTCCTAGATGGTCGTACCCTGCATTTTGACACTGCAAATTGTTCGTAACCGAAAATGCATTGAGAAAAACATTTCAGAATGTTGCCTCTTATTAATATATCCTATCATTCATTCTAATCATTACTTTCATATGTAAACGTAAATTACCCGTGCATTCTTACAGGAAAATATATAAACTTGGCTTAAACAATCTCATTGGCCGTCAAGGGGACTGGTTGTTTATGGCCTCAAGATTTTACAAATGTTTCATTTATTTCAATCGAATTCTCACCATTTCGACCCGATAACGATATTTCACGACCAAAATAAGAATCTCTATTCATTTTTCTTTCTTTTGGTGCTTATTTCGATTTCGTGAGCCTATTATTTCTAATTTAATTTTGCAAAAGAAATGTAGCCTGCAACCGATAAAAGTGCGGTTTACTTGCATTTCTTATGAGAACAGTTTTATTTTGTCGAACTGGGGACCTTTAGGTAAATGAAAAGTAGTTTAGTATCTGCGTAGGGAGTATATATAACAATCTTGAAAGTTTGAATGCTGTGCAATTTATGGTTCTCGAGATTTAGGCGAGCATACACACATGCACACACAACTTACTTTATTATAATAGATTTTTTAGAGCCTTATAACCACAGTATATTCCATAAAATTCTTCTTTACTAAGTTGAAACATTAGAAATTCTGCGAATAAATGAAATATGTCTTACAAAAACATAGCTCCTTAAGTTAAAGAATCACAGAATCGTGGGTGTCCTTGACTTTCCTCGTTTAATCCATATTTTGAGTAACGGTCTCTCGAGCCCGAGTACCGGAAAACGTATTATTTGTAATTCTCATAAATTGACTGCTTTGGGAATTCATTTAAATAAATTACATTTTGATACAGCCTGTAAGAAATAATTAGAATTCTCAAACGCGAAGCCAGCAAATGCGTCGCGTGACTCGAGGAATTTATCACGGGCGATACATTTTTTATTGATTCGAAGCCATATTAATATGGAGTTGGGATTACAAAATGTCTGCCGCCAAAATAATGGCAGAAAATCTTTTACTTGGTAAACAAGCGCATGAGTTGACGAGTCAAATAAATATCACGAGTAATGCGACTTACAAGTAGGAATTATTTGAAATTATAATGAAAATAATCTTGAAAATTAACTTTACTATGTCTGAGATAACTACTAAAAAAAACATGACGATTAATATTTTATATAGCTCATGGTTTCGGAATTCCTTCAGAGATTAATACACTCTGCCACTTGGTCTATACTCTACCATCTGGTTTATACCTACCTGCAGATTTATTCTAATAATAATAAACGATAATAGTTATGATTATTACTTGATTTTTCTATTAAAATTAATCAATCCTTTAAATACACGAAATATTAATTACATAACTGTTTTTAACATTATATACACAATATTTCCTACTATCCCTAACTATTTTAACTACAAACTCCTTTGAGGGTAAAATAGGCTACATCAACGATAAAAACTATTAAAAGCTCAGATAAATTCAGGCTATCGGCTACGAGAAATCGAGAGCAAAAATTGTTTTGCATACATAGAATAACCTTAGGATAAAAAGAGAAAAAAAACATCGACTAGCAGTAAATAAGAAAATAAAAGCGATTTTATATTTTAGAATGAACATTCAATAAAAAAGAATGAATTAGTAAACAGTATCTTAGGGAGGAATTGAATATAGAATAATTGGACTATGTTCACGGTTTTGACATCGCTTTTCAGAAAATAAATAAATAAATGAATAGTGTATATATATATATATATATATATATATATATATATATATATATATATATATATATATATAATAGTGTTCTACCTTTCGGTAGGTTCATGTGCCCCCACATTCGGTTCCCTCTCCTTCGGTTCAGAAAATAATGAGACAACCACAAATCGACAGATGGAGACACGGTTATCAGATGGACGTTATGAATTAACCTTTTCTGTGACCTCGTCTTTGATTTAATACCTTTATAGCTATTCTATTTCTATGATCTAGTATTTTACGCTTCATGTTTTTTTTCAGCTTTCCCTCTAGAGTATTTACTGATTTCAGAGCCCATTCCAATGAACATGCAAATGGAATAATTAATGGAGAGCTTTGTCTGAGGGCATGAAATATCGTAAATAATTAAAAGAAACATTTAAATTAAATCGTAATTAAAGTTGTAATTTTAACAGAAAATGATGCATATGAATACTTAGTGAAATACTGAAAAGCGCCGTTTTAAAATAATTCTCTCACAACAGTAGACGTTGATGTAATTGGAAAAGAATCGAATGAATGGCAATGAAATTTGCAAAATAAAAGGATGAATGAGATAAATTTTTAGGGGAAAGAAGAGATTATTAAATAACAGGGAACGATAATATATCAGAAAAGATAAACAATTTTCACTGTGCATAGGTAAGCGGTATTTATCCTTGACTACGAAGAAGTCTTTAAGTTTTCGTTTCGTAGAAATTTTTAATCTTAAAAGCATGAGAAAACTGCAGTTCCTAAAACTAAAACAAAATTTCATCGGAGAAGTTGGTGCAATAAAGTAAAATAATCTATTCTATAGATGAGTCACTTAACCCAAGCTACTATGGGTTATGCATAATTTATGTTTAATTTTTTTGTGATACATTAATTATCATTTACATATTCATGGTATATTGATTAATGCTACATGCAAACACGCTTTCGTTGTTAAATGGCTGTGGTTGGATTGTATTATAGCAGTTTATGAAAGGGATCGATTTCCAGATTGCGGGTACGGACTCTGAGGGAAGCATCATACGAACGGAGAATGCCTTGTTTTCCGTAGAAACTTCAAATGTTATTCACCACTCTTTCTCTGGCGCTTAGGCTAGGAGTTTCAATAGTACTTTTATGGCAGTGCTTACTGATAATTCCATGGTTAGTTCCATGGTATATACCTGAACACACAATCAATCTGTAGAAATATTTATATATGATTAAATGTGAAAAAATTAGATCTAAATCAAGATAATTATTTAATTATCTTATCCAAGAAGTTAATTCAAGATTAAGCTACGTACGTATTCTAGAATAAATATAGTTGGTAGTGCAATGAAAATAAAATGATGGATATTATTAAAGTTCTTAAAAGTACTCACCTCATGTCCGGACAGAGTGTACATCTGTTTGGCCCCCGACATTTTGAGAACTTGTCCCAGGTCTTCGAGTACTTCTTCGAAAGGCTGAGTCGTCCTCAAGTTGAGCAGAACGCGACACTGAAGCAAATTGAAAATTCATCATCTGTATTAGGATAATCTTACTACGAAATCGAATATAACAGATTCCGTAAAAATAAAAGGACTATTTTTAATGTGATTCCTTAACTAAAAACCACACGAAGCCTTTGAATTACTTAGTAGACGCATATTATGAAAATCCCTCTCTTCCTTTCGATTCTTGTGGAGGAATTCAATTTTCTGCTAAATGAACGGAATAAACGGTTCATTTAATCGATGAAAATATAAAAATCGTGATTTCTATTCTTTCTTAGCAATCGTGATGCACTTTTGTAATGCAAGCTTCCATAGCAGCTTTATATCCGCCCTAAAGGTAAAAAACAAGATCTGCGGTCCTAACCTATTTACAATTTATTTCTAATTCCAAATATATCGTTGGTAATGAAATTTTTCGTTTCCACAATAAATTATTAAGTCGCCAATTAATCACCACTGGCGATTCAAGCGCAATATTCTGCTAATCTCTTCTCAGGACTGCTTTTTTCGAATTTATACGCTTCTCACACTTGTTTTCGGATACAATTCCCTCTCCTCTTTACTTAACTTTTCAATTCCTCACCATTATATATCAAATTATTGTATTTTACAGTTTTTGGACAGCTTTCTTAATTGCTTAACAATAAATATCCAAAGTTCAGGTTCCTTTCCTGTATGATATACTACTGAATTACCCCACTGAAGCATAGATGTTATGATAGCATCATATATAGATAGTGCACATCTATTCATTGTATGTATTTATTAGTTAATTTAATTTAAATTCGAAATAATTTACGGTGAATTCTCGAGACACCAACTCCAAAATACGAACTAATACAAATGCCAAAATAGGAACTAAATTAATGTATTTTTAATAGTTGTCGTTTACCTAATGCTATATTTTAGTTAGTATTAAAAATTAACTTTGAATTTCTCTCCTGGAATCCTGTCTTCCTCGATCGGCTACTCTGTAAAACTGAGTCCGAATTTTCATTGGGGAGTCAAGATTACGTGAAAACAAAATATTCGGAGCAGATAATAATCGTATTGTCAAGATTGTTTTAGATAACTATTTATAATTTAATCTGCTGATGATATCCAATATATCTATGATGCAGACAATGAATAAAATTCATTTCAGTGCGCAGGATGAAATATCAAATTAATTTTCAAGTATTAGTTAGCTTAACTAATACTTGAAAATTATTGAACCGTGTTGAATTATGCGAACTTAAGAGTCATCGATTGGGGAAGCAGAGTCATGGTCCATGGACTTCTGCAAGTCTATGAAAGTCGTCTTGAAGGTTATTTAAAAGTACACGCATCCCCTGCCACACGCCGAAAGGTGGCTTGCAGGGTACTTCATACTTCATATGTATGAGACCATCATAATATTAACTGAGAGAGATTGATAGCATCATTGGCATAATTCATATAAAAAATTAACACCACATCATTTTTATTTTTCTTCGAAATCGATATTCATTACACAAAAGATCATTTGGTCTATGTTTAGATTTCTTCCGTGACTTTTAACATTCGCCCCTTCTCTATTTCCGTCGAATCATCCAATAGAATCAGAAAACTGGTCTTTGAAAAAGGACCAAAACTATAAATACTCTTTTTATCAATCAGAATATATGAGGCTATAGAGATCTGAGAATAGTGACTGTGTTGCATTTTCCTGCCGTGTCCTGAAATGTGTTGGCCTAATAGTTGTGGGAATAAAATTTTTATGGAAGATAAGTTGAAAAAACTACTTGTCCTTGCTTCAGGACTTTTCTATGGAAATGAAAAAATATTTGAAAAACGATAAAAAATATTCTTTTCGCTTAATTCCGCGCAAAGGATTTCCTTGTGCTATGTTTCTAAGGCGTATAAATAAAGGAAATATAAATTGAAGAAAATTACGATATGAAAGTTTCATGACTGGGTGATGTACACTGGAGACTTACCATACATACAATACTGTGAATTATAAACTGCGATTATCCGTGTCAGAGTTTATCCGTAATTACGACTTAATATTATGAGCCATGGACAGGATTACCATAGGTCGCGTTTTCACCGGGACTGTCCCGGTTTAGAGGAAGTCCTGGTCAATATTTCATATCGTCGCGATTTAATACTGAAGAGATTTAAAGGACTGAAATTGAATGACATGGTGACACCGAAGAAAGCTCATAAAATAAATTAAAACGAAAACATAAGATAAAATCAAGTTAAATCCTCATCAAAATTTAATGTTTCGACTTTTCAGTATCAAAATATGGTTATGCTAGCCACGATACAGACAAAAATCACAGTTCGCATTAATATAGGCGTTAATAGGCGTGAATTTGATGACTCATTAGTTAGAGTGATATTTACCCAATATAACAGCGCCATCTTTGGATTGGATTGAGGAAGGTAAACAGTTTTAAGCCACCGTGTCGTCTTTATTTTGGCTGCGCATTTAAGTTAAACGACATTCGATCGATTTGATGACGTATTCCATTTCGATATTCTTGGATTGTTGACGTTTGTTGCCCTTTAGTATATGCGTCTCCTGAAGTAGGAAATTCTTTTGGATGAATTAATTTATTTCACCTCAAGGTTTTCTCATTCGAGATGCATTCAAAATCAAACAGCTACTTTCCTGATTCCATAAATCAATATAAGAATTTAACATTTATTATTCTATCTTTTTAGTTTTAGCTTTTTATAATTAGGACATGTGGATATTTTCAATACTTCATAGTTCATATATTCTGGATATTTCAAGTCAAGTAAATTACGTTTCTTTTTCTTTCTGAATAGTATTTATTCTTTCGAACGATTATTCTTTAGAATATCTTTAGAAGTAGAATTACTTATCTTCTTATCATACATACTAGCTTGATAAAAGAGGAAAATTAATGGAATAGAATCCACTGGCGATGCAATTCGTACCTTAAATTTGATAAAATATCTTTTCTTTTCATATTACCTTTTGAAACTGCCTTCGAATTGTATAATCATTCTGTAAATTTAAAATGAATACCGTTGTATCCTTAAAGATTTTCGTACTCCCCGGTCGGCTTAAATATTAGGCATTTTGAGAAATTGTTGATGAGAACTCGCATTCTTAGCATCCCTTCGATAACAAATTAAAAAGGAATTAATTGATGAATAAATTTCTGTTTCCGAGCTACAATAACGCCATAATTCAAAGGACTCGGTGAACAGAAGTTTGCGCTTTGCGTGCAAATGAATTTTGTCCCCACCGCCATTTTCCGTAGATTGTTTTATAAATCATTAGGAGTAGAAATATAAAATGAAGGGTTTACCATATTAACCTTCGCACATAATCAATGAATAAATTACATCCATTAACTTGAACATTACATTAACGAATATACTTGTAAATATTTTTCAACAAAAACAACACAAAATATGTCGAATCATGAACCATCATTCCGACAACCGTACTAATATACTTTGTAATTTTTATATAATAATATTTTACGTACTGTAAATGGCCAGGAAGTCATTGTTCTTATCTATACATCTTTAGTTTGATTTTACGACTGTGTCCTTCATTTTCTTTCGTTCTTGATTTTCAATCATCGCGTGTCTTAAAAGATCTCCACTTTAGCCACATCATGACAATATTCATGCAGATATTTTAATAATTTGTGGCGATATCTGTCACTTCCTCTGCACTGCGCGGCGCCTTTCTTTTATTCCTTGCCTATCCGATGTATGAAATACTATGTAGTTCAGCAAAATGAATAAGAAATTTCATGTCCTCGAGTTGAAGACTTGTCCTTCAGCCAACAGCATCGAAACTTACGCCTCATTTTAAGAGTAAAACTTTATCTAAAAACCTATTATTTAATGGTAATTATAAACACTCCGGGGAGGGAAATGGAAGACATTCAAAGTGTTTCAATGACTTATCTTCGATCTGGTCCTTGGCCGAATTCGTAAGCACGTCTCTCTTATCAAAGTTGGAAAATACAGCAGATTGTGCTTATTTGAGATCGTGATATCCGACCAGGATCGGACTCCTCAAGGTGACTGAAGGATCGATCAACTTTGTGTCCTTATTTATACACTTTTAACGGCTAAGTTTTATTGTTTCACGAGTGACTCTTAAGGGCCTGGCATTTTAGAAAAGTACGTAAATAGTTAAAGTCTTCTATTGGATGAGTCATATCCTTTGAGGAAGAGCTTAAAATTCTAATTTCCGTCTCATAGAATGCTCATAGAATCATAGAATGTCTCATTGTATTCTGTACATAAGAGGAAAGAATTAAAACTACATTATATTGATAAAAGACGAAAAAGGTAGCTAAATTTAACTATAAACGATGCTATGGATAAAAATATTTGAAATAATATGAATTTAATCATATTCTACATACCGAATAAATGAGAACCTCATCCATATGCATTGATTAAGCTATTTCATGTACTGTTTTTTTATAAACTTTTTAGTATAATTTATATAATATTGAGGTGCGACTCACCTTCGCTTTTGATCTCGTCTCCTCGGCACAAATGAGAACCCAAACCGATTTTGAATACGTTTCATTTCGGTGTTGTATGAAATAAAGCACGGCGAAATAGGGTTGGAAATATTCTTCCTATAAATAAGCATCGGTAGCCTTAAAAATTGAACTGGAATTAGTTAACTTGAAAAACTGCAGTGACGTCTTAAAATATTTTTGGAGACCCAAGTAATCGATCCGTTGAGAAAGAAGGGAAAATTTCGCGCTGCTGTTAAAATTGGCCACAGAATATGCCTCCTTAAAATTCTGGAATTTTTTAAATTTTAACTTCATTATAAGCCGTATAAAATAAACTTTTCGACGAATCCAACTTCTTACTTTTAAGCAAAGGAATCCCGTGCATGAAAACGAGCACTGCTGTTTGAATCACGCTCTCAGTTTTTCTTTGTTTTTCATACGTTCTTCAATTAGCCACAAAGTTATATTTTGAAGAATGTCCTCTTTTCATGCTAACAAAGCGATACTATGG
This sequence comes from Pachydiplax longipennis, assembly GCA_036926295.1. Classification (NCBI taxonomy): domain Eukaryota; kingdom Metazoa; phylum Arthropoda; class Insecta; order Odonata; family Libellulidae; genus Pachydiplax; species Pachydiplax longipennis. The sequence goes on from JAVFKF010000004.1 coordinate 6,859,981, forward strand.
GAAATATTACGAAAACGAACCATTACGTTTTCACATTTTCTTAATTATTTTATAAACGAAATACCTTACCTGGTGGTTCATTTCGTTTTCTGCCGCTAAGCACTACATTCACGAAGAATGTTTTTTTGTTAAAATTAAATAAATTCTTCATGCGGTTTAAACTATCGGCTATTACTGAATTAGAGCTAAATTCTCTGAGGAATATGAATTTTGCTAACATGAAAAGATCGCCTGGATAACTCAATATCGTTTCGTTTCGTTTTCCCTTAGCGGAGAAGGAATCCAAATTTCAAACAAAAGAAATTAATCTCTTCTTTGTACATACATCGTAAGATGAATGGCGACGAAACGGTATTCAATATCAAAATCTGTTGATTCCTCGATCGCGTTCTTTTGAGAGCTGATCTACTTCGGAACATATTCTTTTATGCTGTCGGCTTGGCGGCGACCTAAATTCCTGTCAATTGGCACAGATTCTTATCAGAAAAGAGGAAAAATATATTTTATACTTAAAATGCCATCAACCTTGCCCGTGCAAGAATGCCAAAAGTCACGGAAAATCGAACAAAAAAGTTGTTTGGGCATTTAGAAGCTCTGGAAAAGTCGAGGTGCACTCACTCGTGTGACATTTTTAGGTTAACAATCTTCCTAATTTTTTTACGGTGAAAAATAGAGGCCCAACTTAACACCTGTTGAAAATAAACATTCGCATACTTCTTTGAACTTTCGCACACATGATTATTTACTGTAAAGTCTTGATTCCCCTTTTCCACTTTTCCGGCAAAAAGGGCGGAGAGTTTCAAGGATATGGTGCTTTCATTGGCCAGATGCATCTCATACTCGGGAAACATCGTCATGTTAATTGGGGCTTCACAATACATCTTTGTAGGATCGTTATTTATAGTTTATATTGATTACAGTAAAGTACTTATTTTTCAATTTGAGCTCATTTATAAAAGACCACGGGATATAAGTAACCCTTCGTTTTGGGCCGAGCAAATTAAAAACCTCTGACAAATACAATTACGTACGGGTTTCATAATTATATCTGAAAAAGCGACAAAAATAGTTAATGTGTTTGCTTTTAGGTGGTAGCTGTGTCAATGATTACCTTATAAAGGTTAAGAGATTGAGTGGATAACCTGTGCAAGGTTGAGATTGTATTTCATTCTTAATTGTAACACCATCTCCAAAATTGAACAATTATTCGTAATAATATAGAATGAGGGAAATTCTATTAGTTATAGATATATTCTAAGGCTTTTTATTCTTCGTAAATATCATACGTTCCTAGAGTCGAAATATTGCTTTCCTTATATTCGGATATTAAAAGTAAAAAAGGAAAACGCTACATTTATTCAAATTGATGCTGAAATGAGTCACAGGAGTCCGTTATCCATTATTAAAGAAACACGGTTATCTAATGATCTGGCCCACTTTCCAAAATGGTGCCTCGCCCTCCAACTGCTGTGATACAACGTCGTTACAAAATTCGGTCTAAAATGACTTGTTGATGGTCACCTGAAGGTCCAGTTTAAAAGATAGAATCTTGAAGGCCGTGCAAACTAGCACGGATAGCAATGCAGGATCAAAGATTTAAAACATTCATTTCGAAATTTAAGCATTTGATAAGGCGACATATGTGGCTGTAGAGCTTACCTGGGTGGAAACCTGAGAATCTTTTATACATTTGATAAATTTGATGTTAAAAACTTTCGATGTACTCTCATGATATTTCGCGAAAGATAATTTTCAATCGATATTCAATTTAATTTATCAATGTGAGATCTCAAGATTGCAATGAGCAACAGAAATGTTTACACGTTCTGTTTATCTGTAAGAACACTCGTAGAAAATCAGTGATACTGACCCCATCTCTCGCAAGCTGCCGCTAAGGTCAGCAGAAATTCTCTTTGGTAGAGAAATACTAAATCGATTGACTATCATTATAATTTAATCTCGATACTATTACGCGAATCTAGAGCAGTATACAGATTCGTTATTTCTAATACATGCGCTCAATGATAAGTATTGGGCCCGGATTTGGAGATAAATTACAAAATATATACCAATTTTGTGATAAATAAATAATAATGATATATACATATATATACATAAAAAGAGAAATAAATGTTAATAGGACTCACCTGGACGGAGTGATCGCTGTCGTTAATGATCCTTATAATTCTGCCCGAACTGGGCTTGAGGCCTGCTGCCATGGTGTTGATGGGCGCCGCTGTGGGGGGGACAAGTGGAGGCGGTGGCGGTGACACTGAGCCTCCCCTTTTCTGAGCCCTCCAGCCCCCGGGGTAAGTGCCGTACTTGCTGGTGCGTCCGTCCGCTGCGTTGTTTGTGCTCGAGGCGCCGTACCAAACACCGCTCTTCTTGCCGTAGCTGGCGTGCTGTTGGAGAGGGGTGCGGCGATAAGGCGCTTGCGCGGGAAATGCGGGGGCGGGGCCCGGAATGACAAGGTCCTCTTGTCAGGGCCATTAGAATACGCCTTTCGGAGGACTCATTTTTTAATTAAATGGTGGTCGGTATTTCGGACGTTTTAGATTGAAAGAGATTTCCAGAGGATGTCATTCTCCAGAAATGGAAGGTCATTTGAACACGGACCCTAAGTGAACAACTGAAGCTAGTGTTTGATTAGGTAACTTGTATTGACGTAAACTATTCCACGAGGAAAAAATGGCTTGCTGATCCATGACACCGTAAATATTGAAATTTTAATTGAAAACGTCTTGTTGAAGAGATATCTCTTAGAACATATTTGAAAGAAGAAATATTACTTATATCATCACGAAGTAACTTAGAATGTCTGGGAAAATTTTCATTCCGATTGGCTTTTTCTACTTTTTCAATATACGTGTTTGTGGTTCAGCGAGTATGATATAGATATATTTACACATACATGTATAAATACACACAAAATTATACACGTTTATATTTAATAAAAACGAAAATTTGCCTGTGCGAAATACTATTGATGCGTGACACTTCTTCCTTTAATTATCTCGGAGACGAAATCTAATTCCACGTTCTACCAGAATTTTTAATAAAATTTTCGAAAACAAAACGATAAATCGAAGTGAATTTATTTTGGATTAAGAAAAAATCGAAATAAATTTCAGCAAATGGGAAATATATCCCACGGTGCTCAAACAATGGAAAGTATTTGTATGAGTGGAAATAGTATAGCGTGCCTCACAGCGGTGTTAAATAAATCTCCGTTACGTTGAGAAGATTATAATCCAAGAATTTTCTAATTTATGACGTGAGATGCACGCAAAACTCTCAATAGAAGCGACAATACATGTTGAAAAAATGTAGTCCCCCATCACAATTAACCACCTCCATCGTCGGATGGAAGTGGTTAATCGTCTTAGCTGATTAGAAATTTCGCGGAAAGATTCGTGAACAAAGATTGGGTGAATAAGCGGAGATTCAAATTGCGCGCAACAGACATGCTCAACTGAATTAATTCCATCGATCTTCAACTGCCGAAGGTCTGCATCTTTGCTTGTACATCTCATGCATTCCATTTGCGATACATTACACTCGCTTATTTATCATTTCAAATAGAATCTTGAGTCAGCTTCATAACATGCAAATTCTTTCATTTTCAAAATGATGATAAATCAGTAGCATTCGGATCAAAGTCCTCGCCTGCCTAGAATATTTTGCATACCGTTGCTCGCCTATTCTAAGTCATGCTGAAAGCCTTGTTAGTCCTCCATATTAATTGCTTTTGGATGATGTTAAGACTCGTTCTTAAATTTTAAAGACTTTTATGCCCTTTCGATGAATTCCTCAATGTTATATAAAGAATATCGTCCCTTGAATATTTCATCTATATGGTTTTAGTCTGTTATACATGAGGTAAGGGTTCTCAATCGTTGCTGCGGTCCTGAATTTGACGATTCTTTAAAAAGTGCTAAAACAGAAACGCCCTCTAATTTGTATTACATGAAACTGATAAATTAAAGAATAACTTTTTGGAAAGAAATTTTCAAAATTAAAAAAAAAATGGTTTTTAAAAAATGCGAGCATAAAGCAACTAAACTTAATTAATTTTAGCAAAATCAAAATTGAATATACTTAAAAAGGTCGTTAAATGTTTAAAGACATTTTACATTTCTATGTCAATACGGTATTTGTCTTAAAAATCGGATTAGTAAGATTAATATTTAAAATATTTATATCTGAAGTTACCCTTACATATCCAACGAGAAAATTATAAACCCGACGATAAGAATATGAGTCTCGATTGGATATTCGTACTATGATTCCTTTAAGTTGGAGTTTGGTAAAGGAATAGAGTCTGAAAACGATGAAAATGAACTCTAGTTTATTACGTTATATTATGCTTTGTCACACCTGGGACCGAACCGGGGACAATATTACAAATAAAATATCTTATTCATAGGAAGGAGACAAATTTCCATAATATGCATGTTTTTAAGTTATAAATCAACTAGTTCTCGAGTTTTAGGAGAAAATAAATCCAAATCCACACCCAAATTACAATAAAGAATGATTGAACTGCCGGTGATTCTCAGTGTTCAGTAAACCTTGATGATTATCATACCGATTTCGAATTACTCTACCCTTGCGATCACGGTACATAACTAATGTAACAAAGGAGATGTGGAGTTACCCAAGTAATTACTTGATATGTGATATACACCCCCTGCCACCGCCGACTCTCAGGAATCATATTAAGCTATAGATATACGCAACGAAAAATTACACTCAGTAGTTGCATTACATTAAAATAGCTATGGCAAAGTCAAGATGATTAAGAGAAACTCCTAAACTCCTAAAAAATGCCTCCTATTCATATATCCTATCATTCATTCCAACCTTTATGGTCATATAGGCCTTAATTCCCCTTGTATTCTTACGGGAAAATAAGCTTGGCTTCAACAATTGCACTGGCCGTCAAGGGGACTGGTTGTTTATGGCCTCAAGATTTCACAAATGTTTCGTTTATTTTAACCGAATTCTCACCATTTCCACTCAATAACGATGTTTCACGACCAAAATAAGAATTTTTGTTTATTTTACTTTCTTTTAATGCTCATCTCGATTTCGTAAGGCTATTATTTCTAATTTAATTTTGCAAAAGAAATGTAACCTGCAACCGATAAAAGGAAAGTTAACATGCAAATCTAATGAGAACGGTTTTATTTTGTCAGGTTTCGAACTGGGGACCTTTAGGTAAATAAATAGTAGCCTATTATTTGCGCAGGGAGTACATTTAACAATCTTGAAAGTTAAAAAGCTGTGCAATTTCTGGTTCTCGAGTTTTAGACTAACATATAAATACACACACTTTTATTATGTTAGATTTGCTGCATCTGTGCGATACATCTACGAAAATAAAAATGCTATTCATGGAGCGATGGTAAATTTGTGCCAAAAATCATTTACTTAAATTTCCTATTTTTATCTAGAATTAAACATTATCCTGATTAAAAAAGAAATGAAGCATGATCTTATAATGTCCACAATATATTTTTCTTATGACGGGTTTCGGCTATGACATCTTCAGGCCAACTGAGAAACCTGAAGATGACAGCTGAAACAGGCTTTGAATGAAATATATTTTGGAAATTATAGTAATTCTTCACTTCTTCAAAATATCGTTCGACGAAGTCATGCATATCATGATTGATATTATTCCTCTAATTTATAATAATAATAAATATATTAATTGATATTGATTGAATTTCCTTAGAATGAGTTAAAGTTAATTCATATAAATCGAATTTCAATAAATGAATTGAAGTCTTGAAAACTCAACCCAGTACACTGAATTACTATTACAAAGAATTAGACAAATATTTCGATGAACGAAATTTTAGTTACAAGAGAGAATTTTAACATATACCGCATGTCTTTACATTATCAGATTTCATGGAGAGAATAAAAATTAGCCGGATACATTATCAGTAAATTAATAGAATAGCTTTCATTAACATTTTTACAAGTTTCGGTAAATAAGAACTTAAAATACGTTAAATTAGTCTCGTATCCCCGCTAGATTTATGAGTAATATAATTTCATTATTACATTAAAAATTAGTATTCATATTAATAATATATGTACGCAATATATGTTTTAGTTTTATTTTTTCAAAATTAATAAATCAAAATTTTGACTACACTTTTTATTCACAAAGGCAGGCTACACATTAAACGATAGTATTTTGTTTCTACTCTTTCTATATTAGATCTTGCCTTTGATTCATTAACTTTAAAATAATTAGCATTGTAATGAATAAAATATTATTCGCTATTACATTCCGCTTGATGAGAATTTCTCCTAATAACACAATATCAAGATATTGCACACAGACTGAGTAATGAAGATAAGAAACTCGTCACTTACATACTATTTATAAAACAGCGTATATAACTCAGAGGGAAATTGGTGGAATTTTCCATATAAACTTGAAAATTATCCAATGAATCTAGAACTGGGGACGACATTTTATCAGTTCCCTGAGAAAACGGACAATCCCGCGCATCTATTTGAGAAATAGAAGCGAAACATAACGCAGGCTAAAGCACATGTTTAAAATGAAGTGGTGAGAGGGGAAAGCGATCGAATCGTCCTTCAGGGTCTCTCGTGACCGTTGGAGTCACGCCTGGGCGCGAATACAGAAAAATGACTCATTATACTTTCGAGGGTATATGAAATCTTCGGCCCAAAGGTAGCGTTTGCATCTCATTACCAATACGCGCCTTATTCTTTCTCGCGGATTTGCTCAACTCCGCCTTTTCCCCAAAGCATTTCGATGAAATTTACGGTTTGTTATGTGCCTCGGCTCGATCGATACGATTTTCTCGCCGCTGTGAATTTTTAGGCTATTAATCGTGCCACTTGCGTTTGGCGTGTCGCAATTGTTTCTGAATCCGAGGATTTATTCGCTATTCTTTGGGCGCAATTTCATCTATCTTTGGAGAGTGCACTTTATCGATTGGGGACTTCTTTATAGGTCCATCTAACATGTGAAAGTTACTTTCTTCGGATGAATCCCTTACATCCGGAATCTACGTTCAGTCAATATCTTTAGTTGATCGAGCGGATATTAGTCCTCTTCTGCTTGATGTGCTTCTAAGAATGAAATTCCTATTTCATTACGTGATTATAGAACGGAAATTTTAAGTTATAATTATGGATTTTATATCACCTGCTTTGGTGGTCAATTTTCAACTAAACTTGGCAACTATTAACTTATGTCACTCGGATGCTCGAGGCATTCGGACGCCGATTGGATTTTTTTACGAAGGATTTGGGATCTGTTCAGAATCGTATAGCGAAACGAAGAAATTCTCCGTAAGCGTAATTGAAAAACAAGACGAGAGTGTCCTCTGGAGCGTAGAGATAGATTACCTCCAATCGAAAAACCGTTGGCAGCGATAGGACCTCAAAAGAGTAGCTCATCTCTCGGCGGACAGTTCATCTGCCCGCAATGAGACTCGAAGTCGGGTCCACTGGATCACCAAGCCGTCTTGTGCAGGACAGATCACAAGCACCACTTGAATGAAGAATTTGTGAGGGTGCAAAAGGATGGAAGCAAAACCACGAGGTCCGCTTAAGGGGTGTGACGCATGCGCAGCTGAGGGCAAGGTCATGTCATCGGGATGGACGGAAAGGGGTCACTTTAATACGGCTTTTATCATCATCCACGAGATCCGATCTCGCAAGGCTGTCGAATTTCTGCCACCATTGACGTCCGTGGCGACCGTGAGCCATTTTGATAATGGAAAACCGATTTATTTTTCCCAATATTTCGAGAATTACGGGAGCGAGGATATTCATCTTTTTTTGTTGCAACGAATGGCTGTCCATATGCATCTGATGCGGACATCATTGGATACTGCGGAAGAATTTTTCTCATTTAAAATACCGTGACTGCGAGAAAAAAGGGCTGCACACTGCATTGAGGGTGCACTTTGATTCAAATATAAATCAGGCCATAAATGAGTGACCGAATGAAAGCCCGGATAATTGGCGGGGAAAAACAAAGCTCCGATTATTTAAATTATCCATTATTATGGATTTCCAAATCGTAATGTAACTGGTAACGATACTTTTCGGTATTCAGCAGCGAAAGTTTAATTGAAAACCTTTCACCAACCCTACTGTTGGCTTCTTCATGTCGAATTTCACCTTCTTTTATTATACTAAACTGTCACAATAGAAAAAATTGTCTCTGTATTTTACTCTGAATTCTCTAAATAAATTCAGCAAAATCTCGATTTTATTTAAGTCCTCTAAATCACCCTCTACTGTTACATTCGCTCTTTAATTTTGACATTAAAAGATTTCTCGAAAACTGCACCAACCCTTCATCACCAATCAATCATCATTTATACACAGGGAATGGATTACCAAATGGGATGTTTCTTAAACGGAAATTTTGATTTAAAATTCACTTGTTATTAATATTGTAATGAAAGCACTTCAATCTTAATTTGTAAAAGAATTGGAAAGTATTCAGATCCATCCTCAGAGTCAATATAGCAAAAAACCTAAGCATAAAAGGAAATGAGTAGTGAGTATCTTTGGTGAAAGTGGACCCGGATTCGATTCCAGGCGCGAAAAGGTCTCAGCTGTGGAAGAACTTCCAACAATACCAAAAAGAAGAATTCTGTAGTGTTTAATCATACGACTTTACATTTCATTACGAGTTGTATTTGTATTGCTTTTATTTCCATTTGTGTGCTGATTCCATCGTCAATTCTTTCTATTACGCCGATTACTGCCCCATACTTTTTTAGCTTTTCTTGTCGTGTGAAATGTGAAATAATAATTCACTGTGAAATTGTAAAGTGATAAAATGTACGAGTCATCCAATCGTATTCGCAGCTGTATTTTGCGATCGCTTAATTGATGCTCGTTTGTTCAAGTTGTGGTGCAGATGGCGTCCTTAAGGGCGCAGGGAAAAGGCGAAGTAATGATAAATAGCATGGCGTGGGGATCGGAAGGTTACTCTGAGTGATCACCTCCACGTGAGCTTCAATTTGGACTGCTATAAATAGATCCACTCCGAATTTATGCCATCTCGACACGTTTTATATAATAGTGGCTCGATGATTCTCGACGGGAAACTCAACTTTGATAAAAACCTCACTGAAAACGACCTCCAGTACCCTGGAGATAGCCATGGATAGCCACTGTAACAAATGAGGAATCACGATAATATGCACTTGATATACTACTTTGATAGGCGATTGTGAAAGTAGATTCATGGTGCATGCACCCCCTGCCACACGCCCACGTGTACTTATGAGGGTATGAATTTACTCAACAAAAAGGACAAATTGTCACTTCACTAGTTTGAGATTCCGTCGGAAAAATCTGGTCGATTAAGAAGCACTTCTAGATGGTCGTATTTTTGTCTCTTAGATTTGTTAGTCTTGCTAGCAGTTGTGAAAATCTCAGAAAATGTTCTCATTTTTACATAACCTACCATGTATTCGTACAATTAATCTACATGGACTTGAATTTTCCCTTGTTTTGTGGAAAATGCTAGAACCTGGATTCAAAAATTGCCTGAGTAGTCAAGGGTTGTTTATGTTTATTTCACAAATTTTTCGTTCATTTCATCAAAAATTTTGCAATTTTGAATCGATAACGATATTGAACGACCGAAATAAGAATTATTGTTTATTTTTTCTTTTGGTGCCAGTCCTGACTTTTCTTTCTTATTTAATTTCTTGACAATTCTTCCTTATTTAATTTTTCAAAAGAAACAACGACTGAAATCGATAAAAATTTGCTTTACATGCATTACTTAAGAGAACGCTTTGACTCTTCTAAAGTCGAACACATACTTTAAAAATAATTATAAATAGTCTTCATCTGCAAACAGGGGGAATTTTTTTATCTAACGTTTGAAAACCGATCGACTTCTGCCGAGTTTTAGGAGATCTCAATTACATATATTAGCCTTGGAGCCCAAACTTGTTTTGATACTATTCCAATTTGTACTTTGAAATTGTCCTCCGTTTTTCGTGAACAACCTCTAATGTCTTCTTTTATTCCGGATTTTCTCTTCTTTTTCGGCATCCTTTATCGTAATTTCTCTCACAGAATCTACCGGATTGATCCATTCATTTTATTTTTCTTGAATTAACTATTCACATGTTATAAACTACAACAATTTTCTAATAAAGGAGGCGAATTTTATAACTTATCGATAAAACCGTAATTTTTCGTTCTCACCTTTAGTCGATGAGATAATATTGATTCATTAAGAGTTTCTCATGGAATATTTAAAGAGTTCTGTTCACTGTTCTTAAAATAGGTGTTTATTGTTGCAGTCTAATTTATCGCATGTCTTCGATGATGAAATAAACGTTTGAATTCAGACTCTAAATGTTGTTTTTTCAACCACTCAGAATAGTAGGGAGTAAAATGATAAGAATTAAATTTTAAAGGACATTAGAAATAGTAAACGGTATGTAAATAAGGGAGTAAAATTTTTCCTAAAGCAAGAAATGTTGTAAGCTTATTCTCAATTAACTTTTTTATGTACTTGGGATCAATATCTATTTGGAAATTCGCACAAAAGAATGTGAACAGTTCTTTCACATGAAAAATTGCTCTTATTATTATTAGTACTGATTTCCGCCTTCAAATTTTAACTTAATAGTAGATGCTTCAAATGATTTTTTATTTACTGCTAATGACTTGGCAAGAAAAACGATTAATTATATTCCTTCACAAATATGTCTTACCTTAGTTTTTTTGCTTTCAATTTCTATCCTTCCCTTTCATTAAAAAGAATGACATTTGCTCCATGATTGGCCAAAACAACTGGATTCGAGCAATCCACACGACTTTCCCGAGTACATCCAAAACAAATATTGTGAAAATTGTAATAATACTCTGGAAGAGAGATTTAGAAGAGATACGAAAATTTGTGTTAAAGTTGATTTTGTAAGCGTCAGATAACAGCCAAAAGTGAAAAAAGTTCACTGAATAGTTTAATAATACATTTAAGTTATTTGTGTTTCAGATTTTGTCACCGATCCAAGTTTTCAATATCCTTGAGGATTATGGAGGAGTGCAGCTCAGGGTCGAGACAAAGTGGCGAAGGAACTATAAAAAGAGAAATCGAACGATTTGAAATCGAAGAAAATTTGGGACGACGTGGATATAGGGCATTATGATCAAAGTCCTTTTTAAATATTCATTTAGATGAGATAGAAGATTTTATGACATGTAAATCAAATGAACTATGAAGGACTTTGAAATATTAATTAATACACAGTCGAAGGCATTACTGGCTTATTATCTGTAACTATTCGTAAGTATATATAACTAGTGAATTCCGCTCAAAAATGACAGAAATAAATTTAATTTATTAAGTTTATCTTACGGGAGTTTACTGTCTTCGGATAAATATACACACATCGGTAATTATTATATAAGATGCTGTCGATTTACAGGTTTTTTACGTAATAGATATCTTTAGACTCATCACACCATGTTTAAATCTAAACAATGGAAATAGTGGACTAGAGATCAGAGGAAAAAGTTATTGTCCATTCCTATTAATCGAACTTCAAATTTTGAACGTATAATTCATATGACTTATTATGAAGAAGTTTTGAGCACACTCTGAACGAATCGTTAAATAGATGAATATTTTTCATACTTTTGTTAAATATTATAGAACAACGTAGGAAATGGCACAAGATATTAATGTTAATCGTTAGAATGCCAACAATAAAGTAAGATATCTTGGCCCTTGTGCACAAAAGAAAATTAGTGATGGGGAAACTTTTTATACCTAATTTATTATTATGCCTAATGTTCAATAAAAGACTGCTGTAAACTTAAAATTAAAAAAATGTTTCGTGACCATAATGGCTGATTATTTCAAATATATAGTAATCTTCTAATATCTTTATTTGAATTACAAGATATACATATGACCTATGAAGTTAAAGTAATAGGAGGTATTCATTTTTCAATTATTCTATTCAAAATTAATAAAATTGGTATTAAATAGTATTATATTTATACCAATATTAAATAATATTGGTATAAATATTGGTATCGAAGAAATTTATATATTATAAGGAAATACTTAATCTTCTCAGTTAAATGGGTGGAAGCAGTCAATATTTAAGCTAAGGCGGGTATTAATAAAATAAAATTAAAATAATTGAATTATTTCAAAGAGTTTACTTAATTATATAGAAAACTACATGCTAATAATATGCATCTCCAGAAGACAAACATTGAGAAGTTTGTTCTATCTAAAATGCCATTTTATTGTAATTGAGACAGGAACCCTTGTTTACAAAAATGTTATAGATACCGTTATTAAGAAATAGTTAATCCTATTTATGAACCTTATACAGTAATATTAAGGGAGGATTTGCGTAAATTTACTATTATCTTAATGGTCCTGCACGTAAATTTGTCACCGAAGGGTCAGGCGACATCCTTATAAATTCAAGGGTAAAATCATTAAAATTGCAGTTCAATGCAGATAGCTGCATGACGACGTTCCGAGAATTGATGGAAACAGCTTTCCGATGGATGGAATAAAGGAAGCGAAGTGAATCACCAACGAAGTTAAAAAGTGGGTCACAATTACTTGCAGAAAAGATAAAGTTAAGTGGTATGCGGAGCTTCTTGTTGAAGGTGGGAAATATTTAGCCAATCTGCTTCGAGCACATACATCAAAATAAAAGATTTTCCCCGGCAGGAAAAAATATTGCCTCTATAGAAAAGTAATATATACACTCGACTGTCTGTGAAGAAACTCATGTTCTTCCTCATAGTCTTATTTCCACCACTTACGAGGTCGGCTGATGATTGACAATGATGACGATAGGTTTCGATCAAACTAGTTTTGGCTACCATTCCCTAAGTAGAAGATTCCGATTATCCCGGATCAAACCCACGACCTTTGGGTTGGAGCTATTTACTCCGCCACTGCCGAGAATGATGGACAATTGAAAAGCGGTTGACGAATCAGATGTGCTTACATATCTGAATATATATCGTTCTAAATGTATAAAAAGACTGACTATATAATAAGCTGAAGAATAACAATATAAATATGAGCAAGAAATGTAAAGCTTGGTCGGAGCAATAAAATTGGCAATTATATTCGTTGTATTTGCAAGAATGTACAATAAAATTTTATTTGCGATTAATTAAGACAAATCATAAACGTATTGCATTTATTTTTATTTAAGACCATTGAATGGCAGATTTAAGAAATCAGATGGTCGTAGATGTATCACCTATGTTTTAATGTTTACTGCGATGTATTTGCTCATCATTCGTTCATCTTTCGTTTATTGTACGGCAAGATGTTTTCAGTGTAAACACGAAAGTTTTTATAAAATTAAAATTAAGCTAAAAATTTTTAGAAATATGATATTTTCAAAGGGAATCAGTCCTTTAAAAAAAGGTATACATACATTAAACACAAGTATAAAAGTATTTAAAAATATCGACTTAATTTTTCAGATATTGAATTGTTTAATTAATTATCTTAAAGTATACCGTAAAAGCAATACGTTTAATTGAATTATCTGATTACGACGTTGATGACGTCTAATTGCATTGCGACAGAATTATCTTACCATAAAACTGAGTCAGACTGCGAATCTTTTTCTCAATTTGAATCGAGTGACTTCAAAGCTTAAGGTCAATTTTGTAACCTGAATACCGGAACAAGAGCGACTAAAAAGTAATTAAGTCTAGCAAAGAGTGAATCAGAGATCTCAAAATTTCTAGCACTCCTGGAATACGACGACCCACGAAGAGGTTATGAAGTTACCGGTTGCATAACGATCAGGATACATGAGTTTCAGGGATCGGAATTTATCCAATATCAAACTGCTGAATACATAAACGCGAATACGCACTGGTAGTATGTTTAAAACTGAATCAAATAGGAAGTATTATTATGATGCCATTGATCATCAAGGAAGGCAAAGATATGTCTTACCAAAGAGTGCGTATTCCTAAGTAAATTAATTTTGCTCCTTTTCTAATCGCCAATGAAGCAATTTACTAAATAGAGAATTATAGGAGAATAACGATATTTTTAACGGCAGTGGCTACCACAAATTACGATATTTGCATGTTCAAAAGACTGCAATGCCAGTATATTATCACTTGATTCCATGTTTTGAGCTTGCGATCGCCTAGCGAGTTTTGAAGCTAATGTTCAGCCTCTGGATGGATTCACTTTATCTTAGAGTGAGATTTACTATCGACTCTAACATTGAGATATTTCTCCTTCGCTATATCTTCATTTTTACTCACGAAATCAGTCACCCCATTCAATAGAGTCAAAAGGAAAGGCAGAAGAAGAGAGCTGAATAAACAATTCTTGGTATATCGACTGCGGAGGAGGTTCCATCTGGGGACAATTCGCTTTATAAGTGGGTATCAGAGCGTTCTAAAAGGGATTCTAACCATGTGAAATGTGCGAAAGAAACCAGGAATAAACCACGTATTTAGCAGGAGCGTCTTAAGCGCGTTTTACTGCTATATTTTTTGGTTCTCCTTCTTTCCCTTCAAATACATTTGTGGAGTCTCAACAGGTGGCCCTCGAGGTCCTTGCCCTTCTCAGATTCCTATCGGTGTATCCTCCTCATTATCTCCTTCTTCCCAAAGCACACACCAAATGACTTTCCAAGAACCTTTCTCTGTGTCCAATATGCTAGTTCTTGTTAGCCTGTTCTTGCCTGCTCAGATAGCGCTACCATTATCCTTTCATTCATTTCAGAAATACACCTTCTTTTCTCACTGAAATTCAGAAGATAAAGGTTGGCTGCGGTTCGAATTGCAAAAAATGAATCTTGAATCTTACCAATTAATTCAAATGAAAATATTTTGAATCTAATGTTTCCAAAGGAAAACCTTCAATATTTGTCTCTCAATGTTACCGAAGTATTGAAACCCACATTCACGAAGAGCTTAATTCATAGAAGTAAGAATTATCCCCAATAAATGAATTATCTTATAATTATTGAAAAGGAATTCCAATATGCTTGGCGAGTCGTAATTCAGGAATCTGCGAATAGGATTGTGTTGTATCATTGGCAAATATCATCCTGTTTAATTTCAGAATTATATGCACCAGCCTTTCTTGTATGAACATTTTTATCATTTAATGACGGTTTATATCCCTTTTCGTGAAACGTATTGACCTGGACTTTATCTAAAACTCAAATAGAAGAGAAGCAAAAACGTTGTTAATCGATAAAATACGATCACTCTTGAAAGTTTGTAAAGATAATTTGGTTTTGAAAATCTTGAAGAAGACATGATAAGTACTTCCCTTTTCGTAGACTTTATTACTTTAGCAAAATTGACTTATAAATAGTTAGTCTTTGAATGAGAAGCACACTTATCTATAAGAGTAAACTAATGAACATTCGCAGGGAACAACGTACGACCATTTAGGGAAAGTTTGTTAAGCAGTTCGACTTTATCAATGATATTTCAATCTGATGAAGCTACTTAGTGTGCTTTACGATGAAAATATTTAACTTCACAAATGTATTCTTTCGTCATGTGGCATGGAGGAGCACGAATCAAAATTTAGCTTCTCTAATTGGCTAATTCCGAACGTCGCAGAGGCATTTCGAGTAAATGTAAAGGTGATTCAACGTCTTATTTTTAACATGCTATCCTTTGTTATCGAGAGAATCAAGTGTGTCAAAATTATAAATAGTAAGTCAATGGGCAGTTCAGTATTTCCATATTAAAAGATTGAGTGTGGCTATCTATGTTCGCTTAAAACTCGAGAAGGATTAGTTGAAAAACTTGCAGGTTTTTGAAATCTGACGGCTCTCCTACTTTAACGTATACTATATATTTAAACTCAGATCCGACTCCAGATGAGGCAAAGAGTTCCCTAAAAAATAAATATTAAGTGCATTTTAATCCCTTGTAAGTTCTATTTCTATCGCAAAATTGAAAGAAAAACAATAATTGGAAGAGCTTCAGCCAAGTTCTAAGTAGAGGGAAATTCTATACATGTTGTTATTTTCTATGTCTGGCCTTCATTCAAAATTATGAGAAATTGAAACGATTCAAATTGCTATTTGGATAACCTGTCACATTGAATCAAGAGAACGTGAGAGATGCAGGATTCTCTTATTTAAATTATTATTAAGCTATTACTGCTTATGTATATTTTCCCCGTTGATACTCAATGAGCACTTTAGCTATAATAATCTATATCTAAATACAGTACAAACCGGCTAAGAGGCTTTTCAGGAAACCAAGGGAATGCCGCGTTATAAGAGTAATAACCAGATTGTCTAAATCTGGTTGTCATACATAATATTTTAGAATAATGGCTTGCTTTTCGCACAAAGAGAGAGCTTAGGTTTCTTAATTTCGGATATTTGTCACTTTAAAATCAAGCTGTGTTTATCATATAGACAATTAGGTAAGAATGATTAGGAATGATGAGGAAATGATGATGCCGGCAAGCGGGAGACCCGGGTTCGAGTCCCGGCCAAGTCGCAATTTTTCACTTCTTGTATAACCTTGGGTTAATCGCACAACTTCATGTGCTAAGTAAAAAATTACATTTCCATCGTTGTGTTAATTCCGCGAGAGGGTTTCTCAAATATCGCTTTGTTGGGTGGCTGCCTCGACGAGGACCTCTGGTGGTGGTTGGTGCCACTAAGTGGAGCACCATTACCTTGCCCATATAAGCTCCCGTTTACAGAAGTGAATCTGCGCGGCTCGGTAGTTTAATGGATAGAATACCTGCCCGGCAAGCGGGAGACCCGGGTTCGAGTCCCGGCCAAGTCGCAATTTTTCACTTCTTGTATAACCTTGGGTTAATCGCACAACTTCATGTGCTAAGTAAAAAATTACATTTCCATCGTTGTGTTAATTCCGCGAGAGGGTTTCTCAAATATCGCTTTGTTGGGTGGCTGCCTCGACGAGGACCTCTGGTGGTGGTTGGTGCCACTAAGTGGAGCACCATTACCTTGCCCATATAAGCTCCCGTTTACAGAAGTGAATCTGCGCGGCTCGGTAGTTTAATGGATAGAATACCTGCCCGGCAAGCGGGAGACCCGGGTTCGAGTCCCGGCCAAGTCGCAATTTTTCACTTCTTGTATAACCTTGGGTTAATCGCACAACTTCATGTGCTAAGTAAAAAATTACATTTCCATCGTTGAGGAAATGATGATGAGGAAATGGCTTCGGATGAATTAAAGGTTAGAGCAACGAGAAACCCGAATTGTAAAAGCGTGGAAAAAGAGTTAAAGGTAATAGTCGTGAATTGTAGAAGCATGCGAACCAAGCAGCCAGAGTTCCTTAATCTCACGAAAATTACATGCGCGGACGTCATACTAGGAACTGAGAGTTGGTTAAGTGAGGATATCGCGTCGAGCGAGATTTTCCCTCCTGACTATGTTGTATATCAAAAGGATAGACTCTGTAGAACAGGCGGTGGAGTGTTTATAGCGGTCAGAAATCATTTAATCAGTCAACTTGAAGAGTACGTAAGTAACAGCACAAGCCAAATGGTTTGGTGTTCTATTCTGAGACAAAACGGAAGTTAAGTTCATTTTTGCTCCTTATATCGTCCTCCCGACGGCGGTATTGATAGTATAGATGACCTATCTCTGTCATTAGAGATAATTAGTAAGAAAATGAAAGATCATATCATTTTCATAGGAGGAGATTTTAACCTTTCGTATATTAATTGGCAGAATTTTACATGCTCAAGTACTAGCAGATAAAGGAAAATTTCGCAAAAACTAATCGATGCCTTCTCGTTATATGCTTTAGATCAGGTGAATATGACGGTAACTCGAAAGAACTGGGGGGGTCAAGGTAACATTCTTGATTTACTAGGCACTTCCCACCCACAAATGATACTTGTCTCGACGTAGTCGACGGTATTTCAGATCATGATGTCATAATGGCTCGTATTAAAGTAGCAGCGGTTATATCTCATAAGCCGCCGAGGCAAGTATATTTAATTCGCAAAGCAAAATTTTCAGAATTTAAAAGCTACATAAACGCGTGCAAGGACGATTTTTATCGCTTTATGGATCGTAATTCAGTAAATGATAGTTGGATAGAGTTTCTCCGTATAATAAAAGGTTTAATTAAATACGTTCCGACTAAAAAAATGCGTGAACGTCAAGAGTCACGTTGGACGAAACCTAAGTTACGAGCGTTGCATAGGAAACAGAGAGTCAATCATTCGCGATTACGAAAACTCAAAGCATCTGAAGCTATCCTTGAGCGCGAGCAACAAAATTATAGAGAAATACGTAAACTGGTTAAAGACGAAGCACAGAAAGAATATCAGGAATACAGATCTACAACCTTGTTAGAATCACTAGGGGGAGATCAGAGAGAATTTTGGTCGTATGTCCGTGAGACTCGTGGAGGTCAGTCTTCTGTGCCTAACCTAATAAGCGAAGAGGGAGTCACCGTGAATGAACCAACAGAAAAAGCTAATTTGCTAAACCAGCACTACCGGAAATGCTTCACTGCAGACAGTGGCCAAGTTAATGACTTTCCTGTGCGCATTGATTCAGAGATGAGTCCCATAGAGTTATCAGTTGATGGAATTGCTAAGTTATTGCGAGAGATTGAAAGGAAAAAAGCGCCAGGGCCCGAAGGTATTCCCGCTGTTGTCATAAAAACTTTAGCCGACTATATTGCCCCCCTTCTTCAGGTATTCTATAAGAAATCACTGTATGAGGGTACTGTCCCAATGTCCTGGAAGAAAAAACACGTCACTCCGGTGCCTAAGAAAGGGCGTACTGTAAAACCAGACGACTATAGGCCCATATCACTAACTTCTATATTTTCCAAAATTATGGAGCATATCCTGGCTGGAGCCAGCTCAGTTATGCGCTTTCTTGCTGAAAATGGAGCAATCAGTCAGAGCCAGCATGGATTCCGTGAGGGTAGGTCTTGTGATACACAGTTAGCCCTTTTTATGAATGACGTATCTAAGGCAGCAGATATATCAGACGCAATTTTTCTAGATTTTAAGAAAGCCTTCGACACGGTGTCTCTTGGAAAGCTTATACAAAAGCTAAGTTCCTACGCGATTGACGGAAAGGTGGTCAGGTGGACAAAATCATTTCTAGAAAACAGATCTCAGAGAGTTGCGCTAGACGGAATATTATCCAACGAAATTAGTATCACATCAGGTGTTCCGCAGGGAAGTGTCCTATGGCCGATTTTATTCCTCATATACATTAATGACCTAGTGGATAAAGTAAAGAGCAAAGTTAGATTGTTCGCCGATGATACCCTCATATACAGAGAGATTTTGTCAAAAAATGGTATAATTATATTACAGAACGACTTGGACGTTATAGCAGGATGGTGTAAGGATTAGCAGCTTGATCTGAATCTTAAGAAATGCGTTGCTATGAGTTTCATGCGTTCTACAAACGTTATTCCCGCACAGTACAAAATTTCAGGACATACCTTAGAGTTCGTGCGTCACAATAAGTATCTAAGAGTCACGTTTAGTAGTAGTTTATCTTCTAAAGAACATATTCGAGATGTAATAGGTAAGGCGAACAAAATGCAGATACTAACAGGTAGAACGCTGAAGGGATGCTCATCAACAGTAAAAGAAATAGTCAATTTTTCCCTTATTCGACCTAATCTCGAATATTGCTGCGCGATTTGGGATCGACACGAGGTAGGTTTGGTCTCAGACTTAGAAATGGCCCAACGTACGTACGTAGAGCAGCTCGTTTTGTTACAGGAGATTTCAGGTTCGACAGTAGCGTTACGTCTATGATAGAATCCCTCGGTTGGAATTCGCTTCAGGAGAGAAGAAACGATTACCGAAGGAAACTTTTCGAAAAGTTCCTTGGTTCCGAACTTACGGGCGAGGCGAATGAAATTTTGATTCCGGTAAGGAATGAGCGCGATCTCCGAGAGGCATCAACAAAGCGTTATAAGGAGGAAATCGCGAGGACAGATAGTTATTTTTGGTCGTTCTTTCCGCGAGCTATTAGAGAAGCTAATAGGATCGATTGGAAAAAGATGATGGTGTCATTACACCCCCTGCCATACGCCACTGGCGGCTTGCGGGGTACTTATCTAAATCTAAAAATCTAAATGACAATTTTCTTAAAAGCAGTGCGGTGAGTGCATCTCGATCTCTCCGAGAACACGCTCAACATAACACGAAACTCTCCTTTTCTGGGTATTTTGATATGTGCACTTCTTAGGATTATGATGAAAGGACGACACTGATGATGAGAAAAGACTAGTCTATCGAAAGAGACGAACAATTAGTTAAAGTGGGTAGTAGTGCATCTGGAAAAGGGAAAAATCCGCGTCTTAAGCGAGAAGCAGGTAAAAATACCTGCTTCTCAGTTTTAAGCGGTATTTTTACTATGCGTTTCGTAGACCAGTACGTGAGAAAACAGCATTTTAAGCTGAATAACCTCTAGAGAAGCGGCTTAGACTGGTTTCACTGTGTATAATAAATCCGTACAGGAGGCCGTGGCTTTTAAGGATTTTCGAATAAAATGATATACAAGTATTTGGTAGTTGTGGTATTATATGATTTGTAAATTATGAAGACACCTTAAACATTTAAGTAAATATTGATATCAGCATCTTCATTAGCATACTGCTTTGCAAGTTACACTTACTATATCATTCGTCTATTTTTACTTCACCGTTGAGAATCAACGGGTAGCTCCGCAAGTAATATAATAATTATTTATTTATTTACTTTAAACTAAAGAAAATGAAAGTTCCACTAGGCAAAGCCTGTCGTCGGAACGCAAAATTACAAGTTAAACGAAAAAATACATAAGGTAAAATACATACCAGAGAAAAAAGCTCAGTCTCGAAATATAAAACATACATCTGTGGATATGTTGATCCGGTTTCTTCGATGTCACACAGAGACGATTGCCCAAGATGCTGTGTGACCCGCCTTTTATAGTCAAGCAGAACTTATCAATGAAACAATGTATAACACAAACGGAATATTCCCGCGTCCGCGTTGAATACATTGCAGTTGATTCGTCGAGTGACACAATGTCTCTGCGCCGTTGAGTCGTCGCCACAGAAATAAAAAAAAACAAATTATAAGAAATTAAGAACACTTACTGCACGTATTTTCCGCTGTTTTATGAGAATCATAAAACTCATTTGGACTGTTTATAAAACATATCCAGTAGCTTTAGATTCTTTTTTCATAAAAATAGCCACAGCAAATAATGTAATATTAATCGGAGTCAACAAAAATGTGTGAATGAGTTGAATCATTAAAATTTACTTAAACTTCGCCACTTTTATTAATTCCTTTTCTCCTTGCTGCACTTTTTTGTTTCACTACATTGTTGTTTTGTGGACAAAAACCCTTCCTGCCGCTTTTTGGAGATTCCCTCCCAAGTCATTTATTCCGTATATCTGATTACATGAACAGTTGATATTAATGATGTTTAACTGGACTTATGGGTGATGACGCTATTTAAAAGTGAACTAAATGTTCAACTGTTACGTTTGGCATCTTCCCCCAATTCAAGTGGGACAGTTCCAAACCACTGTTCTCCAGTTCATAGCATAATATAGCTATCTCATCAAGCCAAGTAGATGACGAGGTACCGAATTAATATCTGAAACTCGTGTTGCTGGTCCACTAAAACTAGAATGAATGATCAACCAAAATAACACTGAAAGAGTGGTGGAGCAAAAATCGAAGTACATCATGTACTCACGGATATATTCTCTTTTAGAAAGGTATTTATATTTCAGAAGACATCAAATACTTTTCAGCTGGACAGACATCGTCCTCTCAGTGACTGAACCCTATTTTCCTTAAACCAGAGCCCTTATTCTAGAGATGAAACTCAAAAACTGATGCCAACTCTAAAATCTCGCCCCTCCAGATTAGGGGGATGCTGGCAGAGACTAAACGGATTAAATAGCCTCGTGAAATGAATATTGACATTATCAAAGCATTCTACCGAGCCAACAAGTGCGAAGACAAACCAATGCCTGGATATAGATATATTCTCCACGCAGAATTTACTATGATAAGACCTGAGCGACACCTATCCGAAGAGGATGTAGTTGATAGAAGGAACGGAATCCTCAAAAGAGGATACCTAACAGCAGTGGAAATAGAGGAACCTTTAAATGAGAGGGCCACACGTCGAGGGGTTTTTATATCAGTTACAGAGGCAAGGGGAAAAATTCGCCTGGTAATGAGGTTCTTTTCTTTCCGTGAATGCAATTGGTCAATTAAACTGGTAGGATATCCATTGGCACTGGCTACAGCTTTAATAGTATTTAGTTCGCGGGAATAGTTAATTGAGGAAAGGGGTATCTGAAGCAATCTATCGATAAGACTATGGAAAGAGGCTAATTTATGGGAGTAATGATGGTTAGAAAAAGCAGGAATGATACTATTTGTATAAGTGTGTTTACGATATATGCTAAATTCAATCTTATTATTTTTAAGAGTTAGAGTTAGGTCAAGGAAGTTTAAGGTATTATTACATTCGGTCTCATGGGAGAAGGAAATTTTAGGGTGGAGGGAGTTCAAAATTGCAAGGAATGCAGCAAATTGGCTATGGGTGCCATTCCATACATAAAAAATGTCATCAACATAGCGAAACCAACAGATAATATTACTAAGTAAAAACGAGTTGCATTTAAACAGATTTTCTTCTAAGGAGTCCATGAAGATGTTTGCCAGTAATGGGGATAGGGGCGACCCCATCGCCAAACTGTTTTTTTGTTCGTAAAAACACTCATCAAATAGGAAAAAGATTCGGCTGAGACATACTTCACTAGAGAAACTAGATCTTTTGACACCAAATCGTCCTTATTACTACATTTTTAAATTTCGGAAAGCATTTTCACTGCATCATCGACCGGAATGGTGAACATATTCTCTACATCAAAAGACACAAGCTTAGCACTATTGGGAAGTGTCAAGTCTTTCATTTTCAGAGCAAAGTCTATTGTGTTTCTTACACTGTATTTTGGGGTGAAAGATGTTAGACTGGAGATTAAATTATTTAACTAATTTATTTTATTTAATTAAAATTTAATTATTTATTACAAGGTGGCTAATTTATGGCAAGGTGAGGAGATGCTGGACACCACTGGGCGTATAGGAATATTGTCTTTATGAATTTTGGGGAGACCGTATAGTCTTGGGGGAAGAGGATTTGTCTAAATGAGATTTGATTTGTTGATCTCTTGAATAATCACTGAGAGGATTGTCTGTCATCACCTAAATTACAATGTAAGTCCCGGCAGTTTGAGGATTCAGTTTTGTTTGAACCTGACGATGGTAATATACCGAAACCGGTAGTTCCTAAATAAAAAACTTTGTGGACAAGTATAAATCTGTGTTCAGTTATGTCTTTCCACAACATCTCGGCCGAATCGATAGGTTATATTTACAAAAAACAATCACCTGTCTATCCGTCGTTTACAAGTAATTCCCTGTCTTACTTAAAGATAAAGCTACCAGCATTGAGAGACCAATCGTCTGATCTCAGAGGTACAAAAAGGGTGCATCAGAAAAGCTTTAGGATGTAAACACCAGCTAACGACTGATGCGATGGCTTTGGAGCAGACACAAATTAAACAAAGAAATTTAAAGATGGCCTACATTGACTAATCTAAGGCCTTCGATTCAGTTCCTCACACCTGGTCGTTGAAGGTTTTGAAAATCTATAAGATTTGCCCTTAAATTATAAATGTTTTCAACAATATCATGGAGAGATGAAACCAACCAAACTAATGAGAGGAAATCATTCAATAAGTGAAATAAACATAAAGAGAAGTATTTTCCAAGGAGACTCGCTGTCACCCTTATGGTTCTGCTTTACCATCAATCACTTACCAACCAACCAAGAAACTAAAATCGTTATTAAAAACTGTAGCCCTGTTTAGCAGAGACATATGCATGACATTTGGGTTGGAAAAATGTGCAACTATCAGCATTGAGAGAGGAATTGTCTGAGAACTTGAAGAAGATTTCCTCGTCATTAGAATCCTAAGGAATGACGAGATCAACAAATATCTAGAGTCCGCACAAAACGGTAGAAGAGACCATGCTCGACTGAAGAAAGAGTTAAAGGAAAATTACTACAGCAGGATCACAAAACTACGTAATACAAAGCTGAAAGGGAAGAGAATAATCGAAGGAATCAAAAGCAGTCCCAATCCTCGAGTACTTCTTTGGGATGGTGAAATGGTCTGAGAGTGGCTTGGACGACATTAATAGAAAATATCCTAACGAAGTTTAGATTCCATCATCCAAACTCATCCACTAATAGGTTATGCATGCCATGAAAGGAAGGTGGAAGAGGACTCTTAAACGACAAGAATATGTGTAACATCCAAATCTCAAGAATGAAAGAAAACTAAGATCGTCTTCGGACGAACTTATGAAGATGACGGTTCAAGCAGATACACACCTCTCAATCTCCAACAGGAAGGAAACATTAAATAACAAGGTTTCCAAGGAAGAAAGAAAGGTTAAGAAAATATGGACTTACATGGAAACGATCCTAATATTGACAGAAGGACCTCTTTGCAATGGATCCACAAAGGATACTTGTATGAATTCCGAGACTGAAAGGTGCCTCTTTGCGATTCAGGATAGGGTAATTAAGACCTTATATTAACAAAAACATATACTGCAGCTGAGCATTGAGGACAAATGCCAGAAATGCAGCAAACCAGGAGAGATAGAGCATACAATGGCGAACCTAGTCCAAACCATCTACTGGACGGGTGAATTTTATCCAGTGGAAACGCTGAGAAAGAAAAAGGAAAAATTACATTTTAAAACATAATTTATTCCCTTATCGGTAGAGTAGACCAACAGAAATACAGTGAATTGGACGTAATTGACTATGGAT
Organism: Pachydiplax longipennis; assembly: GCA_036926295.1. Taxonomy (NCBI): domain Eukaryota; kingdom Metazoa; phylum Arthropoda; class Insecta; order Odonata; family Libellulidae; genus Pachydiplax; species Pachydiplax longipennis. The sequence continues at coordinate 6,884,898 of JAVFKF010000004.1, forward strand.
GAGATTCTCCTTCATCGCAAGTATGTGAAATAACATTATAACATAGTTTTAATCCTAGACAGTTGCTTTTGCCTCAATTACATCTTCTCTGCGTATTCGCATTCTTACGATCCAATGAAACGATTGTTCAAATTACGTGAGAAGAAAGAAAGCTAGAGATATTATTTGGAATTTTTCAACTATTTATTCACACTGTAATTTTTAAGAAAAAATTGTTTGCTTACATATACATTCATCCAATGGACATTTCTCTTATTCAAGAAAGGATTTTTTATTTGGCGTCGGAATTTTAACAAAGATGATTATTTTCTCACTCCGGGCGACCATGTTCATTTCAATAAACTATTCGAAAGCTTTAGTTTCTCCTCGTTCCAAAGTAAGCGCATCGTGGTATAATGAGGACAACGCATTTATTTCCGTATTACAGTTATGTGTTATTTCACGCAAACTCAATGCACCGCCCCCAAATCTCCGATATCGAAACCATCATGATGATTGAGAAAAATATAGAAATGTACCTGAATGATAGACACGATAATGTCGCTTACAGTCGAGGCGCAAGGTTAACCGCGATCTACATTACGCTCTCTTTGCGTGATGCATTCAGATTGCATGAGCGGATCCTGCTGAAGTGAAGCAGGTAGTTAAGTACTCGTAATTGGGATTCAAGTTATATCATAGTACTCCAGTAGTTCAGTATGATAAACTATGGCAATGCTAGGAAAATAAACAACAGAAAGGATCCATTGAATAAAGTCGCAAGAAGAGTAGGAAACAAAACTGAAGAGTAATAAACCTTGAGGGGCAGATCGTGAGATTTACTGCAACTGGGATTGACGGTAATTGCCCGACATCACAGGGTTTTATTTGAAGCCATTCTCGACAGTAATATAATTCTGGAGGACTGGAAAATGGCAAAGATTATACCAAGGAACTTTTAATCGTATATCTATTATATATAGACGCTTCTCCGGATATCAATGGGCACAATATCAACCTTTAAAAATCAATTTCATTGCGATCTACTCCTTTAATGGATCATTCCGATGCATTTCTTAGGATGAACTTTTAATTTTTACACTCACAATCGAAGGCTGTAGTTTCGCGCCGAAATGCTGCGCCCGAAACGTACCGTCGCCATGTTGTGACGTCACGCTTCTGCTGCGAGTCGAGCGGAGCGACAAAACAACACGAACGCAAGAATGATAAGTTTAATTTGTTCAAGTGCTACTCACAGAGGAGGTTGCACAGTGCAAAATAAGAGTGACATGGACAGTGGATTTGCAAAAGCAAATACAGGAAATCTTCCCATCGTTGATACGATGATGGTGGCAGACTTTTTCGCCAAAAATGAAGAATTCGTGAGCGCGGAGATGCAGATAATATAAAAAAATCAATATAAAATTATAAATTGAGTATCGCCTAACTTTGCAATAACACATCGACGAATTCGACAGACGAGGTGTTTTTTACCGAAAAAAGAAAAGAAGAAGAATGGATAAAAGGTGTTCGCCGAGATGAAGGCCAAGGAAAAATTAGCGCGAAAACTATTAGTATATCTGATAATATATATTTCAAGAAGAACCCTAAAAGGAAGTGGACTTGGATTATATACCAAATGGCACTCGAAGTTCGAAAAAAATGAGAGCTCGTCGAACTATTATATCGACAAAATTTATCGCAGCCTTTGTCAAATGCAAAGCAAGTGACAGAGACGCATTCATACTTTAACAGCAGCAGTCGAAGCAAAAGCAAATGTCGATGAATCAGTTATCAATCGATCATTTATTTGTGGCTTCCATGGGAGACTGCGGGGAGAATATATGGCTGACCTCCACGTAGAATTAACATTTACAAAACTTGACGGAGTAAACAAAAACTGGGGTGGAAAATGTTTCCTTCTTTTGTGAACAAAGAGGTTGTAGATGACTGCCATTAATCGCTATCTGTAGGAGAACTGAACATATTCTTGCGGTTCCCAGCATACCGTCTAGGAGTGGTAGAGATCAAGCACCATTGCTGTGCACCAGGTGCTAGAATAGTGGGGCCTTACTAATAAGGTTCGAGCATTCTCTTGCCATACTACTGTAGCGAATAGAAGGAGAACGAATGGCTCCTGTCTCTTATTATAGAGCAATAAATTGAAATGGATGTCTATTTTTACGATTAAGACACAAAGTATATGACATTATTTTAAGGAGGGTCTTCAATGAAAAATTTGCGAAGTCCTCAGGTCTAAATGTCCCTCTCTTCAAGGAGTTTGAGAACGCCTTAAAATTAACTGGTAGAACTTTAAAGCTGGAATGTTTCATACTGGAAGGCATGCTTGAAGAGTGCTAAAGCACAAAGGGGGGAAAATTTTAGATTTTGCACTGAAGCAGCTAAAAGAAAATCATCCTAGAGAAGACTATTGAGAGCTCCTTGAGCTAATCGTTATTTTTATGGAATGATTTCCTCTTCGAGGGGTAATATTTCGCGCTCCCGGCGACTTGCATCATTCTAAATGGTTTTCAAAAAACTATATTCCCTAAATCTTTCTTTTTAACAGTGTATTTGCACTCTCTATCGAATAAGACGCTGTAGTACGCGATTTGTGCATACGTCCAATTACCACAATTAATTGTGAGCGTGTACGTAGAGATTACCGCGCCAAATGCCAGTGGGGCTCCCAGAAGGGATTTGATATTTTTTAAAACTTGTATGAATTCAGTAAAATAGTTAATATTGTTCTTCTTTTTATATCGAAAAAATCTGCAACCATTTGTGGCATCTTGCACTAAAAAATGCGGCCTCATCATTCTTCGATGAGAAAGTGTTGGTAAATTCAAAAAATAAATGGTAAAAGCCCTGAATTCGAGCTTCAGCGATTTTATCGATAATTCCACCAAAAGAGCTTCAGTGCATCTAAACGGTGCTCAGATAATCTTAGAAAAGGGGCTTGAAAGTTTCATTGTCAGGGAATAAAAAACTTTTTTCAAAAGATTCAACATTTCTATGAGATTTCTGACCATGACCATTCTAACCAAGCATCCACTAATGTGGAAAAGTGACCACAGACACGCACAAGGACTTGAGGTTGTGAAAGAACTTAAAGCCATCAAGAGATGCGATGAAAGAGAATTAAAATTGAAGGGGGGATTACAACAAAAATTAAAAAAAATAAAAACTAAGACCAATTTGTGTTTTTGCCCAATTTGCCCAAACTGCGAGAGAACAACATTAACCCAGGAATTTTTAAATAACACATCAAGAAAAGATTTTTCTGCGTTTTTTTATAATCAAATATCATCAATTCATTTACCAAAACTAACAAGACCAAAAACTAGCTTTCAATATTTATGTCGAACGAAGGAACAATTTTCTTTCTTTTTTCCGTTGTTAATTTTAAAATCTAAGTTTTTTAACGCTTAATTAGATTTGTGACCTACGTTATCTAGAATGACTATGATAAAAATTAATTTAGAGCTATTAATATAAGAGGAGATACACGGCGGTGAACTTCATAGATTCGAGCGGAGGGCATGGCGCCACTTTCAAGACGCGCGCTCACTGTTAAGGCTGGATCTCGAAAACTACTGCGCGGATATAATTAATATTTAACGAAAATTACGTTTTATGACTAATAATGTACAGATAAAATAATAGAGACAGTTCATAAATGGGAAGCCTCCCTAATCACCAGTGATGACCGAAAAAAGGCCAAAATTGATGAAATACTTCGGGTGCGTCTTTCCGTTATTCGATTCTAAAAATGCACTGCGGTATAAAATTGATGATAAAATTAATTTGTAAATCTATTACGATGATGGTATTTGTATAAAAGTCACATCATAAAAGAAGAGGAGTCGCTAAAACGACTTTTGGCTGAGTGGACGGTAAGAATCAGGTTACATGGCTAAATATTTCTACGCCAAATGTAGGGCACAGACAGTCTAAGGAAACAGAGATACAAATCGTGCTTGGGATTCCTTTTCTCGCTGGAACAACTAGGTAGGTTAATTACATTTCATAGCATAAAAGGTGTGGAAGTAGATTTATGAACGCCACCTGAGCAAGTCATTCATGTACTGACGATTTATAGCTTTAGGTGTTAATTATTGAGAATTGGGTGGAAACGGAAAAGGTTCGAATGAGTTTTATGCCAATTAAACAATCAGACTTAAATGATTAATGAAACAATAACAGTTGCCACATGTCGAAATACGGCTTGTAGGGTGTAAAGTAGGTGTAAAATCAGAAGAAAAATTACAGACATTACTATAAGCTATATAACAGCAGTGATTTACATTCCTTTCTCTTTCTAAGCGAATTACTTCAACGTGTCCTGTATTTGATTTCATTATATGTAATTTTCGTTATAGTATAGCTTGTGATTTAATTTTAATTTAATTTTTAATTAATAGTGAAGCAGTTTTTCTTTACCTCTTCTGTAAAGTTGAATAACATGAAAATCGGTAGGATTGCAAGGGATTTTCGTTCCCCCTTATTTGTGAGTGTTTTACTGCTTTGGATCTTTTTTTCCTGGGATAAAACCTTAAATTTTTCCCGTCCACTCTTCTCTCTAATTATCTTTATCTATACAATATCCGCGTTTTTAATAATATCACTGAACAGGTTTCATACAAGAAGAGACTTTTCAGCATCAATATCGCCTCAAATAAAGGACTTTTTAGCAGTAAAAAGGTGTAAATTTGCACGCGATTTAAGGTTTGGAAAAATTTTTAAATATATATATTTCGAAAAATGAGAACAGGGTCCCCGACGGACTTACAGCAATGCTGTTAGTCTGTAAAAACCTTTGGTGTTAAAAAAGAAATAAAGACCAAAAGAAGTTTTTTCATTGGATATCGAATTTTGATGGATAGGACGCAACTTAAAAATTAAGCAGTCGTTTTAATGATTTTTCGACCAGAAAAAAAACCGTCGCCAAATGGCGTCGAGGGGAGCTGAGATTGATATTCTTTTTTATCGCACTTTTAAAGAGAGCAGGGTCAGTGGGGAAACGAGGCCAGTCACTTGAACCGTGCGTGTGTTATCTCTCCTTAGAAATCACTGCCCCTTGTTTGAATCGATGTCGCATAAAGGGGCGATCGATGGACAGATTCGCCGTCCACGCAGCTTCTAGTGCTTTTATTTCGCTCCTATATTTACATTCACACTCGGGGCGACAAAAGTATCTTTTTCCTGAGTTAGTTGTTCCATAGCGACGTCATTGAATGTGTGAGCCTTTCTGCCATGCGCCAGTGGCGGTTTGCAGGGTCTATATGTAAATGTAAATGTTCTTTTTGCCAGCGATGCTTGGATTTGAATCTTTGAAAATATTTTACGAGAGAATAAATGCTATGACCCTTGCAGTTATGATAATAACCTACGGCAATTATATGATCGTTATACGATTTTGTAGAAGAATGACGAATGTTAATAATAAAGTACTTTCTGTATTTATACGAGATCTTCCACCAAATCTGTAAATGTATCGCCCATTGCTTTAGATACATATATTGTATTCACGTTTTTTTTGCATAAAAAACCATAACTGAAACATATTTTCAGGGAATATCTGCCATATATTTATATTTTATGTATTTATAATTAATGTATTTATATCGCACTGCTGTTGGAATATAAAAAATTCATATATTTTTTGAAAATCGGACGTATTGTTTAAATGCATGCATTAATTATTGTCTACAAATAATAAGTGAATATGTCTTCAACGAACTGCACTGCAGTTAACTTCATCCAATTCAGCCATTGCATAATGTAATATAATGCCTTTTTAGTCAATCGGACGATAAATTATGAACAGTTAATTATAAATTTTTCTTAGACAATTATGTCTAATACTTCAAATCTGCGGAAAGGATTGAATAAAATGAAAGTACGTCGAAAATTAAAAATACTTACATAAGTAAAAACATATTAAATAACTAATAGAGGATTTAAAGAACATTATAAACGTTGCTTAAATTTCCATTTTAAATGAATCCTGCTCGCCTTCCGTTGGTGGAACAGTTAATAAATAAATGCTTGACCTGTTATGTTTCAGAAGAGGGTATGAGGTATTATTAGCGGGTACTAAAGCATCAAACTTCCACAAAAAACGTTCAAACAGCCTTCGTTTGAATGAATTCAGGAATTCCAAAAGATCACCGACAGATGGAAGCACCGTTCAGTTCTCTGGATAACCACGTGCAAGATGGCGGTCCCTCAGAAACCGACAATATCTGGCCGTCGATTGTTTTTCTCTCCTTGAACACGCAACGCAATGGCGTCCTGAACCCCTGACCTCAATCTAAGAAGAGGTGTGGATCACGCACACCCACTTGGCGACGCTCAGCCCTTTCCAGATTTCATAATTTACATCAATGAGCCTTTTTTCTCTCTTTTTTCTCATTGCCACCTTAACTCATAATTATAGTTAACAGGGCCAGCGAAAAGAAGGGGTTCTTTGGATACCTAGTATCCGGGCCCCGGTTTTTCAGGGGATCCAATTCACGAGAATAATATTTTTGCGATTTGCAAGCAGTATATGTGTAATAAATTTTGTTACGTCCAACATCTTTCTTTGTCAAGTAAAAGTTAGAAAAATATTCGGCGGCGTAGGAGCCAAGAGAAGCCGAGGTTTCAAATCTGAGTTGTTCACTCAGAAAAATGTCAGAAAAATTTTAATTATGATGGGGCTCCTTCCAGACCAAAATTTCCCTTAATAAAGTGTTGATAATTATTTTTGTTATTTTTAATCTATCTGATTTCCTTAGCTAAAATGTCCATAATTATGAATTATTTTTATTAGTATTCGACTCTTTGGTATGCTATTGGGCTAGGTTATGCCCGAGAGGTCCTCTCTTCCACCCATACTCGTATAATATTCTTACAGGGAAATTAAAGAAAACATTCGAGTGGAGAAAAAGCAATGATCTGATTCGTGGGAAAATTTCCACAACTGAAGGGTGATAGAGAAAAATTTCCACTATACGAGAAAACATCCACGCAAGAAATTATATATTTTCGGTAGGATACTTATCACATAGTCAGTAGAAGCAAGTGAATGTTCGCCTTTCGTGCCCAGTCGAAGCCCTTTTAAAGGGGGCATTTGCACCCTTTGCTAGATGGCAGTCTCTGATAGAGACTCCCAAGTTCTCGGATTTTGAGATTGTATGGCGATATAAACTGTTTGTTATGCGAGAACTACATAAGGGCTAGCAAGTCAAGGTGTATGTTTGCACAAAATCATGGTCTTCTGTCTATAATAGATATCTGTTTCTACTTTTTCTAGAAAGCCACGCGTGAGGATAGTCATTCCGAAACGGAATTTGGAAAACGTTGTTCGGGTGCACCACAAACTATCCTTATGTTGAATCTAAAAAATTAATGATCGTATGAATTTATAAGTGAAAATTTCCATTTTAGTTGAGACCAGATGTGATTGTTAATCGCTAATAAGAGCCGATAATTCTGTTCACTCCGGATTGCGAAGTAAACTTTCCTTCATCGATATAGTTCGAGAACATATTTTATTTTATTTACTTTTAAAATTTCATTTTCTTTCACTTAAATCCTCATTTGCGTACAGTCGTCTACTGTTCTGCGTGTATTTTTTCAATCTCGAAGTTGCGGATTTCTTTTCTCCTTTAGAGTAAGTAAACATACGATAGAGATTGGGAACCGATTATTTGTGGTTAAAGAGTGACTTATTCGATCTCAGTGATGTAAACATTAGAAGGAATCTCTTAAAGTACGTCAATGAATGACTAAAATAACATCTTCGAATACATGGATATGATATATCGCATGTAAATACAAGCTGGTAAAATAAAATTCACCATATAAAATATCACTTAAAAAGAATTAATTACATGTTCGATTACGGGCTAGGTTAGTTCATCCTCAGGCGATTGAATATGCTATTATTCAATTTATTATAAACCGTTAAAATAGAATAACATATTATTTTTACTCCTAATGGAGTTCCTCAAAGTAAAAGCTTTATCTATGGATTTTAAATAGAAACTGTTTTGGGAACTGCGAACAGTGTAGTACTTTCGGTATATAGTTGTTATCTCATTATTTATTTAAGTATTATTCGAACGTTCCTTTCACTATCTTTCCTTTATTGTTTGGTTCGCGTTTATATTGCTCTTTTCAGAGTAGCATCTTTTAAAGTGCTGCAAGGGCTAACTCGTTTCACTTATACATACCCATACTGGGAATCGAACCCGGGATAGCTTTTGCAAAAGTTGAATGCGTTGCCAACTAGGCTATTCGGAAGCCTAATATTACCATTTAAAAGTGTGTAATGTTTTTATCCATCTTTTGGATTTTTTACCAAGTTTTCACTGTTTTTTCTTCACTCCCCATCTTTGTGAATGTTTTCCTGCAACGAGGGACTTTTAGTAGCATATATATTTTCTCACAAAGTACTTTCTATTGCTTTTAATTCTTAATTTTGTAATCCTTAAAAATATTACTACTTATCCCGCACAAATGGTCTCTGGAATACATGCAATTTAATTAAAAGAAAGCGATAGTTTTAATGAAATGACAATTTAAACTGCCTTAAAGTGTGACTTAAACCTTCATACTCGTCAATGCTCATGTTTTCTGTCGTTCTGTTCCGTAAATGTACAAGGTGTCCAGTTTATCAAAATGTTGTTATAGTTGTATATAACGGTGAGGCCTTCGTTTATTGATATGTATATTATAATATTACTTGCGAAAACTGTTTCGATCATTTTAAGACCGAGAATAAGTATCACTGTCCAATGAGAAAAATTTTTTATTCAACAGACGAAACCAAGTAAACAATAAACTCCAAATATGAAACCGCCGATAGCTACACATCCAATAACGAAACTCACAAATTCAAATTTCAAGTCGAGTTTTTGATCAAATGGTGCATTTTTACTTTCTAATTTAAATGTACGTTTTGATTGAGTGAGAAGGGAGAAAAGCACCGGTCGCCGAAAATAGATGAATAGAAATAATATATCAAAAGATAATGTATGATATATAGATTCGGTGGAAGAGAGATCCACATGGGCCTAACCTCGTCTATCTACATATTTTTGTTTTGAATATATATTTATATATTCTGCTTTCTATAATTTAGAAACATATTTGACTAATAACAAGGACAAGGCTCCATACTTAATTCTTGTAATATTCCGAATTCCTCAGATTCTGTCAACTGATTGTCAACCTATTACACCCTAGAGAAGAATTATAAATCCAAGGATTTAGGAAAGGTAATCTAAAAAAAGGAAGATCCTAAATTTTAGTAAAGCGAATATTTGATATGTTCTAAGAATGAAGTGATGAGAATGGAAGTGAAAAGGAAGAGATAAATAAGGAACACTTCTCCTGGTTTAGTCGAACGATAGGAAGAATTGCAAATGGATGAACACAGTATTACTTTAAGATATATGAATTGAAATAGATTAATTGAAAGGATTGCTAATCAGGATGAATGAGGTCAAAACATAATATGAAGATGCAAAAGGGCACGTTGACTGATGCGCAAAAATTAAATATCACTACTCTTATTAAAATTATGACGTAGATCATTCTTACGTATGTGGAAAATTTGTCAAAAAAATACTAAGCTTCCATAAATGACATTTCGAAGCATTTTTATTTTCTATCGAAAAATTTTATGAATAGCGATTTAAAACGTTTATCCTAATAGCATTTCTGGTCATTAAATATCTAAAATATTTAAAGATTTAGTTCTCAGTTCGTATATATAATTAATAAAATACAGTATTTCAGTTTGGTCGATAAAATTCGGATGAAAGTTTTCATTATCCTTAAGTGTTGTCATGCAAACAGCAATATCTAATTCTCTTTCAGAAACTATTAGCAGTCGTAAGTTATACGATTTACTCTCCTCTCTCATTTAGATGTTAAGCCTCCTCAGCTTCGCTTTTGCAATTCCCCAACTGATCTAATTGGGGGTAAACTATCTACTGAATTCAAATTTCCGCGTTTCGTTTTTTCCTTAGATATTCTCTATATTTATTTGGTCTCACGATCTAAGATAAAGGTCGATCTATTAAGGCCAATTTTATCATGGGCAAATTACAACGAATAAAAATTAAACGAAGGAATTAAATTTTAGTTTCTGACGGTACCTATAAGATACATTTCTCGTGAAAATGTATTCATGACATTAAGTTTCACCTCTTATTAAAACTTAATAAATAGAATGCTATCTCATGAAAAATTACGAACATACTACAGAAATAAAAAGGAATATGTACTTCCTCTCGTCGAGGAATCGCGAAAAATATCTCACCGTGAACATGACGCGTCGCCCTTTCTTCGAACTGAAGTTTAACATTTTTATCCCCTTTTTTGGAAATGTCGTTGCGTGGTTTTCTCTCTTAAGTGGGCGGCTGCCGATTTGCAATATTCATTCTTCCACGAATCTTGAGAGAATTTTCACAAGGGAGAGCTAAATCTCGGGAGGGATTTGAAGACACTAAATTTCATTTTGGCGATTTAAAATTTAGTACGATGGATTCGATCCAAATATCAAATTTTCTAAATTGATTTAATTCCATTTTATACAGGATTCTCTATAAGAGGATTGTTCTGGGTGACTTTTTCTAGCTCATGATGACGTTTTTTACTCACTTTTTTAAACGTCTAAAATGAAATCCTTACTTCAATCGGCCATGATCAGTATGAGGGAATTAAAGCATTCATCAGATTAAATCCTTTAAACATATGACTGGTATTAGTGAAATTCCTGCGTGATCTTAAATTTTCTATCCATATGGGACTTGATGCATAAATCACAGTTCTAACACAGTATTTCCATATCCTTAACAATAATTTAATTTTATGTACACGGACAACAATTTTAATTATTTCTTAAACCTCTGGGTTATTATCACGTATTGTTATAACGAGTCCTTAAAATGACTCTTTCTAGCATCTATTTTTCATATTTCATTCTCATTATAGGATTGGCCAAAGTAGCAGGGGGGTCAGATAATATCAATTATGTCCTCTGAAACACACATTCTCTCAATCCATTCGGGAGAATGGTTTGAGTGCCTCACTTTGCATAGTCAGTGCTTCTATGAACGATGCGGACGAAATCACAACGTCCGTGCCCACAAAGTCTCCTGAATAGCTTGAGAGAATGTTTCGGCGAGATAGCTCAACGGATAGAGCACCCGACCGTCAATCGGGAGACCCGGGTTCCCGGTCCCGTAGGACTTCTTTCAATTCTATTCTTCCTTGGGAATCTTTTAATGTAAATCTCTGGATCGACCTCCAAGGCTGTGTTCCCCAAAATAACTAAAATGTAAATAAATTTTTATCGTCTTCAAGTTCTATAGCATTTGAAAAATTCAATGTTTTAATAATCATTTTATATACTTGAGGAGATTTCATGAGAAAGAAAATGTATGACGATTCCTACTGTTATCGTCGATAATAGAGCTTGATCAAAATTACGAAAACTTTGAAAGCATAGAAAATTATCATTTTCGGTACCATTGAACTAACCTAAAATGAAAGATTTTATTATTAAAAATATTGTTAACAACACTATTACTATCTACTTCTGTTTTTCCAGTGAACGGGCACTTCAGCTAGTAGTAATAATATTCTTGGATTTGAGAAATCCGAGAGGATAATATAATACTGGTAATACTCTAACAGCGGTCGAAGAAATACTTATTATCACAATTGTCTCTCTGCTTACTTTTCCACAGGTTCGTGATTGCACTTGACTCTGTTGTTCCACTTGTTTGGGGATGTGTGTTCTGAGAGGCGTCTCTTCAAATTACATTGGTTCTTGTCGAAACTTTTCAGAGTATGCCCATAAATTTCATATTATAAGGGTTAGATGTAAGAAGAGGCTTACTAGCCTCAGTCTCGCCCTCTAATAAAGTCGTTTATTATTATTATTATTATAAATATTTCCGAACCGATAGAATTTATGTGTAAATTGAATCGTATTGTTTTGAAACAGCCTTGGAGTCGGTGTATGCTGGAGGTGTATGCGAGGTTATTGATCAGCGGACCGACGAGATAATGATATGCAGGGCGAATGAGGCCATAAGACCCCCTTTCTCTTATTCATTCTTCCACAATTTCTAATTTTACCTCGTTCCGACTATTCCACTTTTCGCAGCGAAAATGAAGAAACCCACTTTTTGCGATTCCATTTATATGTATGTGCAAATCCTTTTACAATAGATCTTTATACACTGCGTCTTTAGGAAGTACTTATCATTCATCTACCGTTCATTTGCATTCTGCAAATGAGCCCTGCACTTCCTCAATTCTTTCATGCGAGTCCTTCGATTGCCTTCAACGTGAGTCATACTTCAGTTAGTATGCACAGAATAACATAAGTATGTTTTATGTACTTGTAACATAAACGTATATATGACCGAAAATATAATTTTCATGCTACACAATAGCTTTAAAACTTACTACTTCCTTCTGTTTTTGACAAAGAATACTTATATATGATGCATATTTTAATTATTTTCGTGCAGAATTAAAAAAAATCCCCTAAAGACAATGTGAAGCAGGGGAGGAGGATGGCTATTATGTAACTTTCTTTGGTCTATCAAACGAGGTGAACCATTGATCAAAGCAGGTTGCAGTGCATCTTGGGAGAGATCCGCACTAAAAGTGTTTATTAGAGTGTATTATTTTTACCATGCGTATGAGAGAGAGGCTTTCACGCTAAGCATAAGTCCAAGAGAATTAAGTGGGATAGCGTCTTAAGCAGGAGCGTTTTTAATCGATTTTACTATTCAAATTGCATGTTATTTTATCCATCTTCACGGAGAATTTTGTACCGATCTTCTAATTATTCGTTATTTTTCATACCTTTTTTTATCTTATATCTGAAACTTTCTCGGTTATAATTAAGAACAGTTTGCGATACTTCTTTGAGTAAATAAAATCGCTGTGGGAAAATATAGTTTCTTTAAATGTATCTGTTCCATCTTTTTCCATGTTTCTCCGACTTGGAAGTTTATATATACATAAGATAAGCTACCGTTTTGTAAGAGCCACAAAACGGCCGCAATGTCCCCATTTTCCGTACTTTATAAGCCCCGTCAAATTCAACCTTTCTTCCAATCGCAGCCTTATCTCGGCAATTCTTTAAAATAAATGGCGTTCCAGTCTGTGGTCTCTTAGAAAAATCATTTCGCAAGCCAAACTGCTCCGCCAACAGTTAAACATAACTTAATCATGGTTTCCTTTATTAGTCGTTCGAATCACGATACACAATGAACTTATTCTCGGCTAGATGAAATATTGTGAAAATCAATATAAAAAGGAAGCAAGTGCGATGCACTCCTAATTTTGTTTGTCGGTTGCGTAGGGTCTGGCCGAGGTGCTTCTTACTTTTGCTTATGATTGAGAATACTACGATAGTAGTATTTCCAGACCAAATTAGCCTAATGAAGGCGTGATTATCGTTATTAATTTACCCGATTGCCTTCGATAACATTTCTATTGTTTCAATTTATTGTTATTATTCATTTTCTACCTTTTATTCCGCGAGATTAGAAATTTGCCTCTTTTCTCCTACTCTCGTATGATATTCTTACATAAAGAAGAAAAAGAAAAAAAATAAGACTAGAGAAAAATAAAAGATTGGATTCGTTAATCTCTACAACTGAATGTTTATAGAGAAAATATCTATCTTAAGAGGAAACATCTTCGTAAGAAATTGTTTATTTTCGGGGAAGTACCAAGAAAGGTATTATAAAAATTATATTTATCCATTTATATAAAACAAAATTTTATAAATATCTTATGGAAAATTTAAGATAGCAATTTTAAGTAAGTTATAATTATTGTTATGTTCATTATTATTATGTATTGTTATTATTTAAAATTATAATGTTTATGTTATAGGCATCTAATTATCATATGCGAGTTAATATTTTTTGTGGTAATGGCCTGTTTATAAGTGTATGTAATATTATATTTTTTATGCAGTGCTACTGCAGTTTCATGTTTTTCAGATTGATTTCCTATTACTTTGTTCTAAGATGGCTTATTAACAGTCACATTAAAGAATTATTACTATTATAACCAAATAAAGTTTCAATTTAGATGGATCTCTCTCATCCAACTAGATTGGTATGTAAGTATATAAGCGGTTAACCATAAATATAAGAGAGGATCACAATCAAGGAATCACATTCATTGGCTCTCCCATTTTCTATCAGCAGCACGCGAATCACTGGAATAGAGGTCAACCCTTCGGATCTAGATTACGGATATTTCACCTCTCACTTTCAGCCGGTTGTCAATAAACGATTGGATAAAATACCACGTGACAGATTCGGTGGTTCTCGCAGCGCCTCAGGACACATTAGTGATTCGGAAAGAGTAGAAGAATCGCCAGAGTCACTTGGAGTTATGAGTGGAGGATTGAAATTTGGCAGAAAAAGGACCGGAGAAAAGGAAGACTACCAATACAGGTAATATTCATTTCCATCTAAGAAGTGCAAACAATGAAGGGACCGAGAATATGAAAACTTGCTTACTTCCACGATTGTCGGGAGCAGTTGTAAAAGCGAAGCGTTGTAATATTTCGGTGACGTAAAATTACGAAGAATTCCTCAAAAGTCTAACTCGTACAAGAATGGTGTTATAGCAAAGTATCTATCTCAAGTTTGTCTAAATATGCGATGAGTCAGATCAATTTAGTGAACAACTCAGACTTAACTTCTTCGAAAGGACCATCATGCAGTCAAATGTTTACTTCAATTTTCTCCAAGAATATTTAACTAAAAAATCTTCCGCTGGAAATTTTCAAATAATTATTGCCCCAAATTATTTACAACGGACTTCGTGGTAATTACTTTAGCTGAAGAACTTAAGATTATCAGTATTTATTTTTGCTCACTATTTCTTTAATATCTTTTCTCGAAAAAGAATTAAGTTAACCTAATTTTATTCATATATTTGGATGTATTAGGCTAAAGGTGACTAGTAGCAGGAGAAAATATCTATTTAAAACGAAAAAATTATTCCCACCGAATAATGTTTTCTCAAAAATCTATCACATAGTCATCACTAACGTTACTAGATACCGCGTATTTTCAGAACTGAAATGTCAAATTATTCTCTCGGATTTGAAATGCTTGCCCTGAATCTTCAAATTAGCCTGCGCTGAACCTTTGTTTATCTTTGAATGCTCTATTTCTGTTGATAACAGAATGTTTTGGAACAGATATAAAAGGTAAACATTCCGTCATTTAAATCAAAAAATCACTGTTTTGCTGACGAAAAAGCTGAATGGATCCATTAAAGTCATCCCTTAAATTTATGTCCTCTATTTTTCTTCCTAACTGTTGTATTTGCTGGAACCATGTGTACCAAATTCTTTCCTTTCGCAGAACGATTATCCGTGCAAATCCTTAAGAAGGGAGATTTACATTTTATCTAATGCAAAGCGAAACGTTACTTTTATATTAGACGAGAAATTGAACGATTAAAAACTATTCCAGCTGCTGTTCCTGTTGCGGGGAACTTTCTCGATGTTTACTATAATTATTCATGTCTTCAAGTTTAGTTCTTTATATCTTCAAGATCTCTTCATCAAGCACCTCTCAAACAAGCGAATTACTCTTTTCTTATTCTCAGTTCTACTACTAAGTTAAGATTCCTTATTGAGTCAGTCCATTGATATCACGGTGCTTCTGGTATTTATGAACATGGCTTCAATTCGAGGACATATCAAAGTAGCAAATAACTATCCATTTAGTATATAAATCTGAAGTAAATTTGAACGTAACATGAGACTTAGCTTTGGGTGACGCGCAACTGCATTTGAGCCCAAAATGCACCGTTCTATCGATCCTCACTTTTCGCCACTTTCTCCTATTCTCTCTCACTTTATTCTACTTTATCTCTAGCGATTCTCTAGACAATCACTTCCTTGAACTCACAGATTATCCCTCTTAGATGCAATTATCAATTAAATAACCTTCATTTTTAGCGAACTTTTCATGATCAGGCTACTCGCATTAGCTATTGCATATCTTAGAGTTTTCCGCTAACTAACATCAGTCATATATTTTTATTACTCAATATATTTTGCGATTTCCTAATGATAAAACCAAATGTTTGTATAATAAGAACCATCGAAATTGATTGAAATGTGAAGAGAAATGTATGATGAGATCTATGCTGAGGATAATCAGAGAGGAAGAAAGGTCGGTTATCAGCTGATTTTAACGATGATCTATGCAAGGAATCGGCGCACTGTTATTGTTTATTAGTGGTTGCCTTCTCGGCATATAGTCATTTTAACTCCACAATTACATAGGGAAGAATAATGTAATCGATTTTAGGACTGAAATGGAACATTGTTTTTGGGGAATTCGCTTTACAGGAGTGAAGAAGAGCGTCTTTTATCATGTCTTTAAAGGAAACCGCTTAATAAGCTGTATATTTGTTTAGTATTATTTAAGGAAGATTCCAGTGAATGTCGATGATTTTCACGAACAGAGATTGACGTCGACAATTTCGTTTTTCTAATTTTAAGAGAAGTATGCATGGAGATGATTTTAATGCGCAAGTATTAATTTTACGCGATTTATATTTACGAACTTGGAGTAATTGTAGAGGTACAAAGAATGCAGAATTCCGTTTCACCGAGTGTCACTCAATTGATTCATTTAAGACTGTTTGTTTATTTCCCTGTTTGATCCATTCCATGGACAAAGTCGCATACAAAATTCTTCGTTGTGTAAATATATCACATCAAACTCGCTCGCCCATCTCTTAATTACAGAACGCACCAATATTTGCGACATCACGACTTGTCAGAGGGTTTTCCTTCGAGTCAGTGCTGACGATATTGAGTGACCCCAATAAGTTCGACCTTGTGAGGCCTAAATCACGTGACACATGCACCCCCTTTCATCCCTTCCCAATATTTCACACTCAGTCGCTCCATTTTTTAATCTTCACCCTCTTACTTATGTTGTCAGCATACATTGAATAACAGTCATCTGACGAGATGGATACTTATGCTGGAGTTCAACAAACCCTAGGTCCGGACCACGTGAAGCATGAAAACAGGAAACAAACATTGGAAAATACACCTTGTTCAAGGCGCAAAGCGATCGAAGACGAAGAAAATAAAGATATTTTACGGTGCTTAAAAATGCGATATGCTGAGAATGCAGGAAACGATTTGATAAAACGAGGATCGTTTTGAAACGCTCGGATTTTCTAAAGCTACACGACGCATTGCAATCTAGAACTTAAATCATTCCATAAAGAGCATTTCAGGACTTCCTGTCGTTTTCCTTCCGATTTTACAGCTAAATTAAAATGTGCGTAATAGGAACGGCTGCACATTGTTAGCAATATAAAAGAACGAAAATTTCCAAAAAGCGTCAATTAAATTACTTAAGGTTAATCACGACAGAGGCTATTTTTGATCACGATATTTATTTATTCTCCGCCATCACGATAGAAAGTCACAGTCGATACTTAAGCGGCACTCCCTAACTGCTGTAAAGTGTATCGACGATAAAATTATTCGGTTAGACCTGAAACAATAGGCAATAGGGAAGTCACGTTTGTAAAATCGCAAGCCATAGAAAATAGTCGAAGGATTCGCTAACATTTGTGTCCGATATTTGCAAACGTTGGTTAGCAACTTACCTTGAAAGTCTTGTAAGAGGAGGCGACGTACACTCCACCGTCTTCCAGCTCCTCCAACCGCGTCTTCCTCTCGCCATCCACGGTGAAGATGAACCTGGCGCCCCTGGGCAAGTCCATCCTGAGGGACAGTTTGTCCAGAAGGGCCTCGAAGTTGCTGACATCTCTGCCCGGCTTGAAACGGAATTCCAAACCGGGAGAGAAGGGGTCACCGTTCTTGTAGAAGGTCACCCGCCTCGCCCTCCAGTACGACAGATTGGAATAATACTTGCTCGTGATGGGGGTGGGAGTCGGGGGCGGGCCCGCAATCAGCTCCGTCTCCTCCCGGAGGCGGCTCTTGGGTCTCGGAGGCGGCAGGGCTGTCTCTTCCACGGCCGGCACTTCTTCCTCAGCCATGGCCGTCGTTTCGGGACGGCTCTGCCCCCAGAATCTCTCCCTCGATGGTCTTCCCTCCACGCCCGCCTCCTGCACTTCCTCCTCCTCTTCCCCTCCCCTCCTGCTCCTTCTGCGCCTCCTCCTCCTCTCTCCACTCTCCTCCTCCTCCTCAGAGTCGGGCGATGCGGCGGCCAGCCGACTCTTGGGCCGCGTCTGCGTCGGGAGAACGGCCGAAGGCGCTGAGTTGGCGCCGTTTTCGCCAGGCGGAGCGGCGATCGGGGTGCTGGAAGCGATGGCCGCTACCCCTGGCTTGTCCTCTGCTCCCGTCGAGTCCTCGGCGGCCTGCGCGTCCGCCATCCCTCTGGAAGAAGGTGGAGATAGCAGAGGTGGTGGCTCGTGCACCAGTGCAACGTGGTGCACCCTACGCGGCGTGGGAGGGCTGGGCGAAGGCATCTTGCTCTGACGACGGTGTCGCTGCTTCTGTCGCACACCCGGAAGCGGAATGTTTTGGGGGAAACGCGGAAGTGGAAGATTGTTATCACTTGCAGCCCAAAAAGAAACGGCCTTCTCCACGGCAGCGGTAGATGGCACTACTTGTTGCGCGCCACTTCACAGCCCGCACTCTCAGCCCCCTCCCCCTTCATATCCCTTGTTTTCGTAGTCCCCCTAATCCTCTGACCTTCTCTTTTCCCTCCCATTCTGCAGCCTTTCCCTCAATTTATGCTAATTCTCGGAAATAACGGTCCCTGATATTAATATTCTAGAGGATTTTTATCCCTCATTTTTATCCCTTTCTTTCCAGAATTTAACCCTTTTTCTGTCTTTTTTCTATCACCATGATATCAACACACGCCCTTTCTCAAGCATTCAGCTCTCAATTATTCGTGGTTTTTCCTATCGTGAATTTCCATCATTACATCACAAATTTTGCGAAAAAGTCATAATTTTACCACGATTGTTGTTTATATTCGTGTTGGAAAATTAGCAGATTGAATTTTAACATCTAACGGGCTAAATTCTTCCATTTTAGAGGATTTACAATTTATGCTTTAAGTGGACCGAAAATACGCGAAAGATCGATTTCGTTGCGCTGCATCTGATTATAATCATTAAGAATTAGTAGACGAAACTTTCCACTTTTATAATAATTACAATTTCTATAATAGAAACAGGAAGGCGGGATATGAACCAAGGACAATATGTTTGGAGTGCCACGCTGACCACTCCGCCAGTACTATAGGTATTTTCTGATTGACGCATGCATACGTCACCAACATTTCTCTTTATTCTTACCTTTTTTAAAATTATAAATTATTTTAAGGGATTATAATTTCTGAAATCCATTATGATTAATTTTCTCCACTTTGGATCCGTTGCTCTTTTGTACAGTGACTCCATTTCTCTTTCCCTCGTTAAGCCTCACCGGTCGATGACCTTAATTGTTCCCTTTTTTCCTCGGAAAATAGGAAAAACGGATAAGTGAGACGACCGCGCATTTCTCCGCGCCGAATTCCAGGATAAGGCGTCGTGTGCGTCATTCGATAGGCCTCGGGCGTCGGCCAATGAGCGAGCGCCCGCCCTCCCGATCACTGCTTTTCCGGGTGGGGGAAGGCGTGGCTCTAATCTTTCGATCATCGAGACTCGGCCGATTGGGACCACTTCCTGCTCTCTCACCCCCAACACTTCCTATTTGTCGGCCTCTTTTGCTCTTCTCTTTCAAGCCTCTCCTCGATGTGCTTTTTCGGCTATTTTCCCATCGCTGCAATTACTCCATCTCACCTCGCCACGGAATTGTTTATTCTAATACACGGCACGCTTTCTAAGTGAAATAAAATTGCCATTTAGGGAGTTCATTACTTGAATAAATGAAGTAATATGAGACGCGTTGAGACTTCAAATATGACTAAATAGCGTGTTTGTGGAGATTCCATTCGCCGTAACGGAGAATATCCTGCGACGTGTGCAACCCGTCGGTCAACATTGTTTTGCGTGCGCACGAATTCTAAGGATAAGTGTCTCAGAGTAGGAACTAACGAAAAGATTAAATAACATAACATTGATATTTTCCTGCCTAACTTTGTGGAATGTCGCCATCATACAAAGGAAATAACACTTATTAACTTCCGCAGAAATATATTGAATGCAACTAGTAACGTCATCAGGCACTGATGATGTCTGATAGACGAAACTAGTTGCATTCAATATATTTCTGTGGAATTTACAGCGTGTTTTTTCTTTGCAGGATTAAATAACCACAATTTCCACGGACACTTTACATACGACTACTGGTTTCACCTACAAGTAAATTACATCAGATGTAAAAAAGAACTAACTCCCGTTGGGTCAACGATGCTTGCAGTAGTTTCGAAGCCACAACCGATTACTATAACAATACGACTTCACGTATTATTCCAAACTTTACGCATCGTAAACAAAAAGTAGTGCAAACAGAGTAATGAGCAAAACAATTGAGCTCGACTTCTTCGAGAATGTAAAATGGATAAGAGTATGTACTTACTTGGATGTATGTTAATTGGACACCGTGAGAAAGCACCTCCTCGCCGCACCAATCATTCCCCGCACACAAATTCACACACTCAAGAAAAGAGTAGCTTCCGGGTTCCGTGGCTGTTCGCACACTGGCGGACGACAGGCGGCCGGACTAAGTGAGGGGGGAAAGGCTAAGTGGGGGAGAAAAACTGAGGGGGAATATATTATAAGAGGGATTGATTGATTAATTGGCTTATCTCGAACCTAAACAATCCACTCTAAGCATGACGAGGCATTACTCGCTTCCCAATTGATTTCGATACTCAATTTTCTCAGAAATTATGAAATATATCGCACGTGATTGATTTCTCCATATTATAATTTTCTTTTAATCAAAAGATTTCTACACATTAGTTCATTCAACGGATATATATATATATCCTTATTCTT
This sequence comes from Pachydiplax longipennis, assembly GCA_036926295.1. NCBI lineage: Eukaryota > Metazoa > Arthropoda > Insecta > Odonata > Libellulidae > Pachydiplax > Pachydiplax longipennis. The sequence continues at coordinate 6,905,886 of JAVFKF010000004.1, forward strand.
GAATATTCTCCGTATGTATAGAATTTAAATTTTTAAATATTTCGAAATAATAAATAAAAATATATATAGAAATTCACGGAAAAAGTATTAGTTTTGTTAAAAGTGCTTCAACGACTGAGGTGATTCTGCAAATATCGGCTAGATCGGGATTCGATCCCAGGACCACTCACAGCGAAGGCGGACAGGAGCTCATGGAATAAAAGCTATTATCAAATGAGACTGATATCGATCGATAGCTATCGACGAATTCACGAATATGTCGTGATAATAATAATAATTTGAAGTTAGAAGAAATATTCATATCCATTCTATCAAACAAGATTGATGATTATTTATAATATTAATTAGTCAATTAGTAAGTTCATTAATTTCTCTTGATTTCACAAGTAATCAGGAAAAATAAATTAGAAATTATTATTTTTAGAAGTTGCTAGTCTTAAACGTTACCTTGAGGAAGTTCCAAAATGGATCATATTTTGCTCCCGAATTCTAAAATGAGGAGCAACAGCGATTAAGAGGTCGAGGGAAAATGAGGTTAAGGTGAGGTTGTGGGAAGGAAACGCCCAATCAAAAATGGCTAAGGAGGTATAAAGAAATGACGAAAAATATAAAACAGGAAATTTATATGACGGAGAGTGTCCTTCTATTCTCTTTGTTGATAAATTCCACTGACGAGCATGTAGAAGTGCGAAGGTGCAAGCTTTTTACTTTGCTACATACTGTTTTATGAGTTCGATTGGTAGGTAAGAAAACTGACCATAATTATGAAAAGAGGAAATTAAAATATATTTTCCTGTATATTGTTAATCAGTCATCTTTCCAAATCCTAGTTTTATAAGTAATGAGGTGCGACCTTCTAGGTGCAGAAGAAAAATTTAAATTGATGCATTAATTAATACATATTAATATGTATTCAATTTATTCGCACAAATGAGGATTTTAAACTGACTATGAGCGTGCTGGTTGCGGCCTATCGATGCGCGGCCCACGAGGGTAATTTAGAAAATGTAACTCATAAGAATCAACCTTTTAGCTTGAGAATTCTCTTTTCGTTCATATTAATTACGGGAAAATACCCCGAGAGTAAATATTTTTCGCACAATTCTTGTGCTGTTATGAATATACTACATAATTATGATCCTTTTTCCTGCTTGAAATTTAATGAAGCGGTTTAAGGGTCAAAACGATGAAAATTTTCCGCCATTTTCACATTATAATGTTGTGTATAGGCTATTTGGAGACACTACCGTCAAATCAAAGCACTTAGCATCAATTGGAATGGACTGAGAAGTAAGTGTTGGAGAGCACGAAGGGGTGTTCATTTCCAACAAATCGCTTTGTGAAGGAAGACACTGGTGACATGTATATTTGCATGGAGGGCAGTCGATTGACTCACTTTCATCATCGACGCCCTTCTCAAACGTACAGGAAGAACAGTTTAATGAAAGTATACAATCAAATAAGTGCAGGCAGGTGTTCTTTTCTAATATTTCATCGGCTCAATGGAGGGGGAAAACTTCAAAGAAGAGCAATTTTGTTGGAAATGAAAATTGGAACTTTAGGTTGAAAGGATCTGTGGCGAATAGAAAACATTTTAATTTAGGCGAGTCAACGAGCAATCAAGAATAATTAAGTTCTTATAAGGAAATGCTGATGCAAAATTAAACGTCAAATCATCTTCTTAAACACAATATGTCTTATCAGAAGGAACAGAGCTTGAGATATTTGGAGGAACGAACTCAAAGTAAAATTCTTTTGTACTTAAGACTGAAAGCTTTTCAAAAGGATTAGTATTTGTTAACTTTCATCACTATAAATATACGAAATGATGAAATACATTCACAAGAATTTCACAAGTTTAACTAGATAATCCCAGAGTATCATCAAGATACAGAAATAAAAACCTAATTAATTACTCATTACACTGGTTAAAATTATACCTTATATAGATGCGATTGAAAAAAATTTAACAGTTTACCAATTGAACTTCGAGGAATGTTTAGTGTCAATTTTCAGTGTTTTTGAAGGAATTGAAAAAGATGTTAGCTGAGAATGGTAACATATTAATGAAAAGAATTTACAGATAGCCTTACTTCTTCGTCTATTTTATAAACACTTTGTTGTGTCTATGTCTACTGGATTTTTGTATTTATCCTCGTAGATGGTTTTGTTATGAAAATATCTGCTACATAAATGTTGTTATATGTTGTAAAATGTTGTATTATCTGTTGTATACTGATGTCATCCAGCAAGAGATGTCCTTTAAATATCTAGGGATAGTGCTCTCTAGCAAGGATTGTGAAAATCACGAGAGATAAAGGGAAAAGAAGTGTAGTGCGACCAAGGAAAAGATGGAGGGAAGACGAGTGAAAGAAACAGGCATAAGGTAAGAAGAAACTAGACATATGATCCTTATACTATCTAAACCTGTAGTAGGAGATCTAAGATATTGATGAAAGTTCGTTACATCTAAATTATAAATTATTTATTTGTAAAGATATCAATATATCATCATCATACATGACTCCACGCGAATAGTAAAAGGTTAATATATATTATAATGTAGAACACCCTTCCATCGAAAATGTCTATGTTTTACGCACAATGGATTATTTTTGTTTCAGCATGAAATGTATTTCAGTAAAATTATTTTAGAATTGATTCTAATTATATTATTTCAGATTATACTAGTGACTAATTACTAATTTAGATCACATTAAGTAAGCCTAAGCATTAAAAAACAAAATACTGAAGAAAAACGCATTTCCCGCCAATTTGCTAGCGTGATATCCCGTTAAACAAACTTTTGTATAAAATAAATCGCTAAGTAATGGTTAACTTATATTATATCTTGTGAAATATTCTACCAAGAGCTTCATAACAATACCAAGTTGTAATTGAAGCGAAGTAGGGAACTTCTCTCGTTTAAATCGGCGAATCTCAAATTATTATGAGTAGGCTCACTAGTCAGTGGTTCGCTATAAAAACGTAAATTTTCTTTATGCCTAAATGGTGGAAATGTTCAATCTAATTGCTCACCAGGAGTTCAGATTTGCTTCTTGGCAGCTAAAGAGACAAGCCCTCAACGCAACTCCTAGTAACCCATACAACACACTACAACGGAAGTATTTTTTAACAGACTTCATTCCCATTAATGACACTACTTAAGATTTTTTCTTGTTTGAGTTTCGTCTCTTGAATGTGCCATATTTCTGTCATGTTACTGCCAGATCATAATTCAAGTTACTTCGGTGGCTTGCTTACATGAAGGCATAACCGCAACTTACGTACACTAAGCGTACTTACCAATTCATCTGGACTAAACTAGAAAAATCATTCTTAAAAAGTCTTCAGTAATACGACAGACGTAGAAACAATTTTCTATTTATGATAGTTTAATTCATGTTACATCTGTTTCCGCTGAAATGAGACCAAATGCCTGTTAGGTTTTGATCAGAATTTGAGGTGAGCCTTGCACCCATTCAAACGATCGAATAAAATCGTTACAATGGAATAGATGGATGTGGTTATATCAAATCTTGATGTTTTATATGAATTTCTTGTGAATAATGTTTAAAGCGACAACCGATCTATCTGAAGATGTCGTTGTGATAATGATGCGGATGAACAAGCCCCCTCTTACTGAATGCAAAAAAAAGTTCAACTTATGAAATCAATTCCTTCTGAATGACCCAAACTCAGAACAAGCCTTTAAATTACAAAATGAGCTGCAGACATGTCTGGAATGTTCATAGTGAATTACCTTAAAAATTAGTATAACCATCAACGGAAAGTTTAGTAACTGTTAAATTGACATAAAAGAGAACAAGATTGAAATTTGTGAAAATCCATCGAAGACAGTCTCTTGTGATGAACCACTTCGTAAATGGTGCACAAGATTTTCAGATAACGATGATGAATTTAAAATGTAGTTCTATATTTATTTTCAATAAAATTAAGTTTGAATACAAGTTTATTTTAAGCTTTTATATTAATTTCTTTCGGACTATCGCATTAATATACTGAGCATCCTATTATTGCTCCTACTTTTGTAATATCATACGATGGAGATCCGTCTAAATAAATGGTTAAAGCGGCACCTTACGTTTTTCTCCCTTGTCAGTGCTGCAATCTATCCTATAGGCAACATACTACTTCCGTTCCATCAAGTCAATTGAGTTGTAGCCTTTATTACGAGTGGATTCGTATTTTGCTCTTTGCAGGGAAGAATATTGCCATTCCGAGATAATTGATAGTTTGTAAACAAGTTTTTAAACCTTTGATTTCTCTAATATAAACATTACTTCATTTGAACTATTTTCTTTAGTGGAGATAGGAATCGTTTTCAAATATTTGGTACGTTTTTTTCCGCTTTCATTATTATTTCAAGTTCCTTTTAATGGTTTTGAATTTAAATTACACGTGGGATAAAGTGGTCCTCCACGTTTTCATAGGGCACCTTTATACCCCAGGATTATTTAATCCAGAAATATTATCGAATTATACATATTTTCTATTCTAAGAAATTCCAAAATGCCTAGGAATAGAATTCGTAAAACAGTCCAGCAAAGCTGCAACCTTAAAAAAATACGGCCATTTCTGTGGTTCGTGACGCGGCTGCAAAAAGGCAAGAAAGCTTTTTGGAGTACCCAGAACGAGATTAATTAGTTAATAACATAAATACCGATGCAATCGAAGACATGAATGTCCTGGGTTCATAACGGCCTCTATTTACCCTTGAAGAAGATTAATAATTAGTAGAGTATGCGTTAAAAAAGGAAAGCATGTTCTACGGCTGTTGGCTGTAAGAGCACCAGTTAGCTTTTCAATTATCAGAAAGGAATGGAAAACCTCATCCATTCATTATGAATGACAAGTGAAGATTGGTTTGATAGATTTAAAAATCGCCATCCAGAAATAAGTCTTCGGTCACCTGAGGTAACTTCAATTAGTAGAGCTAAGAGTTTAATGAAGTCAATGGAAAAAAATCGACATTTACAAAAATGACTTAGGTGAGAAAAAACCCATCTCACCAAATCTTTAACGTTGATGAGACGGAAATTAAGACTGTTCAGACGAAATCAAGTAAAGTGCTAGCAAAAAGTTAGCAGGAACCATCTCCTCTGAAGAACTTGTGTTATTTGCATGAGTTCTGGGGGAAATTTCATTTCCCCAATTATAATATTCCTTCGTCAGAGAATGAACTGCAAGATGGAGCCCAACTGCATTTGTCTGCAATTGATCTGGATGGATGAAAATTAAATCTCTTGGAGTCTGGTTTGATTTCCTGAAGCTCATGAAGCCTGAAAGAGAGGATCCTTCTGATGATTGAATGCGCACATATCTTGATGTGATTAATCGGGAAAATAAAGTGACCTTTCTCCCACAATACAGTCCTTCAGCCCTTCTCAACACTTTCTATGTTGCTGCTATTCCTACAATCCGGACAGGTCAATAATTTAGTATTAAACAGGCCAACTGTTTGGTGAAGCATATGTAAAAGCAGCAGCTCTATCCACAGCAATCAATGGTTTCAAGAAGTGTGGTCCTTTCGATCAAGATGATTTCCAAGAGTCAGACTTTGCTTCATCCATTCCAAGTGACAGCCCTATTCAACAAGAATTAAATTCATCTTCTTCGGTTTCTCCGCTGAAGAGTCTCTCCCATTAACTTCCGATGATTCATCCACACCAGTGAGTTCTACAAAAGACTTTATGGTTACTCCAGAAGCTACAAAGTTGATTCCTTAATCAACACAGCCCCGATTTTCAGGAAGACAGAGAAGTAGTGCCGCAGTATTAACGAGCAGTCCCTACAAAAACTGCTGAGAACTAACCGAAGGAACCAAAAGCCAAGTCCGTTCAAAAAATCCTGATTCAGCCCGCAGAAAAAGAGGGAAAAGCGAGCAAGCGCCAAGAAAATAATTTTCAACTGAATATCTAGTTCTGAACAAGAAAATGAAGATGCGGTGCGTCTTTTCTGCAGTGACACACATCATCGGTAGTGTAATGTGGAGGGATGGATTTGTAGTAGTAGAATTATGTTTGGGTGCCTCAACTACAAGGTTATTTGCACCTGTACCATATGAAGACAGTTCAATTGAGATGTGGGACCAAATAAATTTGAACAGCTTAAAAAATGTTAATATTCTAGAAAATCATAAATAAAGAAATCATTAAATAAATAAGTAGGTAAATAGATAAAATTAGTAAATAGGTAAAAACCAAATGTACATAAACTACACGAATGATTCTGCTCCTAATGTAGGAAAAATATCTTTCCAACGAGGGGTTTTGGTTATATTTATCTATATAAAATTGGTAAGCGTGGAATTACTAATTTACTGACAGCAAAAGATTAACCTGTCAATAACCTCATAGACTCCAGATAAAAATGTTAAAATGAATAATGAAAATAAATAATTAAATAGATGAAATTTGTTATTTATCTATGACAAAAAGTCTTTCCCCAAAAGGGTTTTCGTCATATCTTATTATATAGACCGGCGTCCCTAAAACGTCCTTAAAACTCTGTTGACGCTGTCTATATCGTTATTTTAAATTTCTCTATGCTCACCCCTGATATTCAAATGGAATTTTAAGGCCTGATATTGCACGCAGTATGTGAGGATGTGTTTGATAATGATTTAAATCTGGCGCACATGGGGCCTCACCATTTGCAAAAGGTATGAATGCGTCAGAGTGTCCTATTCGAAAACGAGCAATCAAAACTTCCTCACGCCTACTTCTGCAACAAGAGGTTTACCATAAGGAAACGTCTTATTTCATTTCACGGCGTTTGTTGTCGGTTAGTTCTTGCCATTCTCGGTGCCATTTCTCACGTATACTCCCCCTGAGCACTGTTTTCAGGTCATGAGCAGTAACGTATGGCATTCGCATACGCTAAGAATTTAGCAGCTGTGTCGGCTTCCTCATTACCTCAACATGTGCTGGAACCCAGCAGAAAATAACATTAGTCCCTCATGAGTGCAAGGAGGTCAAGGATGTATGGGTATTTTTCAGGTACACAAGCGGGTATCTGTGGGAAAAGGTTGTAAAGAACTCATGGAATCAGTACAGATAATAGACGGTTTATTTTGTGGCCCAATTTCTTCCAGTGCTGTACTAATTGCATGGAGTTCAGCCGTGTAGATACTGCATCCTTTCTGCAATTTCAGCACTGTCGCTCCAAATATTGGGGAGATGACTGAATATGCCCATGTTAGATTTCCATCAGTGAAAAATGGAGTGTATTCACGATGATCTTATAGAATCTTGGCAAAATTTTGTTGGTATAACTGTGCAGATGCTGTAGCTTTTGGTAAACTTGAAAATTCGGTCAGGATCTCAGGCAAAGGGGTATACCAGGGTGGCTGTCTGAGGTCTACATGGCAAGAAGATTACCTCTGAAACCCCAGTCGTGCAGTAAGTAAAACGGTTTATCTATGGCCACGATGCAAGAGAAAAGGTTGCAAGGGTTCATAGGAGAGGATCCTCTGAGATTCATTTGAGAAGGGAGTTAGACAAGGAGATTGCCTTTCCCCAATTCTTTTCACAGCTGTTCTGGAGAAAGTTTTTAAAACCTTAGACTGAGAGCAGAAAGGTCTGCGGATATATGGGGAGCGCATAGTACTCTTCGCAGCCAATGGAAAAGATCTAGCTTCAAGACTTCATGAACTGAACTCAGCAGGACAGGAGATAGGGTTCAGGATAAACTTAACGAAAACAAAGGTAATGTATAACTCTTTTGCAGCACAAGAAACAATCAAATTTGAAGGGATGCTTCTGGAGGTCTGCTCAGAATATATATACCTAGGACAACTAGTAACAACAGGAGAGAACAACAGGATTAACGAAGTGAACAGAAGAATTAAACTCGGCTGGAGTGCCTTCGGAAGAAATGCACTTATTCTGAAGTTACAAATGCCAATGGTCTTGAAGAGGAAGGTCTTCAACCAATGTATTCTACCGCTGTTGACCTATGCAAGTGATACCTGGGTGTTAAACGCAGCAATAACCCAGCGACTTCAGACAACGCAAAGAAGTATGGAAAGGTGTATGCTTGGGATCACAAGAAGAGACAGGAAATGCAACACCTGGGTGAGGATGAAGACCAGAGTGACAGACATCATAGATAAAGTAAGGTCACTGAAATGGATGTGGGCAGGCCATATGGCGAGAAGAAACGACAACCGTTGGACAAGAGCGGTTCTGAACTGGACACCAAGAGATGTAAAGAGACCAAGAAGAAGATCAAAGGACCGATGGAACAGAGAGATCATTTAGTATTTAGGGACATGGCAAAGAGAATGAGATATGTCGAGAAATGGCGAAATGTCGGAAACTTTTCAGACCACCCATGTATGTGTGTGTTTTTCCCACAAGTGCCATTGACATGAAATTCTTACGACTTATTGGTCCCACCCTGTAGATACCAGAATAATTCAGACTTAGATGCAAGCTATCATGGGTTCGATACCAGAATTCCCCGGAATTTTCCCATAAGAATGCATTGCGAGGATTTTTGAGAATTAATTTGAAGTACATACATATCGGTAAGATAGAGGAACCAAAATCTCGAAAGTTGCAGTTGTGGTAATCTTCTATGGTTCTTATGGAAGAAATGTTGCCAAATTACCATGAGTTCGACGCCAGGTGGGTGCGAAATTCTCCGGTATTAATTCATAACGGTAAATTTTCACAATTATTTTGAATGCTCTCCCTATGACCGGGAATGATATAAAACGGAAAGTACATTGAGGTAATTCATAAATTTTATATACGCCGGTCGCCGTTCCTCTCATGGTTCTTGGTTCGATGCCTGAGCGTCATTCCGATTCTACCATGCATTTCAAACGGGGAGAACGGAATCTTAATTTAGAAACCTCCCGATAAGATACTGAATAGAAACTTTGGAACAGGTCAGAATGGCACTTATCTAACATTAGTATGCAATCGTCTCTCACGAACGGGAGTTCGACGCCAGGCGGTCTTTTGCGCGATTTTTTAAAATTAGTATTGAAGCCGTTGTCGGTGCGATAGAACAATCAAAATTACGGTGTTCGCAATTGCGTTGGTGATTAATAGTACCAAAGGAAGAAATGTTACCAAATGATCGTTGATTCGACGCCAGGTGGGTTCGAAATGCTTCAGTAAGAAATGCATTGCTGAAATCTTGGACGATTTTTTAAATGCCTTCCCGATTAGCTGGAAATATAAAACCCAGAATGGGGACAGAGGCGTTTGAAAACATTCTTTCAAGCAGCTCACCGTTTCTCTAATGGTCCTTGGTTCGATGCGAGAGTGTCATTCCGATTCTACCATGCATTTCAAACGGGAATAACAGAATCTTATTTTAGGACCTTCCGATAAATTTGAAACACGTCAGAGTGGCACTTATCTAACATTCGTATGCCATTGTCTCTCACGAACGGGTCCTGTTTTCGACGCCAGGCGGTCTTTCGCGCGAATTTTCGAAAATTGTTTTGAGTCCTTACTCGGGCGATAGAACAGTGAAAATCACGGAGGTTGTAGATGCCGTGGTTGCATATTGTACTAACTGAAGAAATTTTACCAAATGACCGTGAGTTCGACGCCAAGTCGGTGCAAAATTCTCCGGTATAAAATGCATGGCGTTCAATTTTGACAATTATTTTTAATGCTTATCCGATAACCGGGAATGATATAAAATGGAATGTACATAGAGGCAATTAATATGTTTCATATACGCTGTTCACCGTTCCTCAGGTTCCATGCCTGAGCGTCATTTCTATTCTACCGTGTATTTCAAAGGGGGGCAGCGTAATCTTATTTTAGGACCTTCCCGATAAGATATTGACTTGAAACTTTGGAACAGATTTCTGAAAAATCTGGAGTGGAGTTTCAGACCACCCTCGTATATATATTGCACACCTTAAATAAATAGCAGAAATAGAGATAAAGTCTTACATGCATTTTTATTATATTTTGTGTTGTTTTCTATCCTGAAGTCCAAGACAGTACAGTAATGTTCAAAATTGTTTGGGGAAAAATTGGGTAGCTTGCATGCAAGTTATTTTTGCTTGGTGTTATAAATATAGTAGAGCCTCAGTTATACGAGCATAGTTTATACGACGACCTCACTTATACACTGATTATTTTTGGTCCCATGAATAATCCCATGTATTTCCAACCTCCCTTATGGAACTTCATTTCTACGACGAAATCCGTTATGAAACGTATTTTTCTGGTCGCATGACAGGAAGTACCTCACCTTTAGGATATTCCAGAGATAAACAATTGATATTCAATAAAGTCAGTTATAACGAGAATGGCAAAAAATAGAAAAGTACTCGTTGTAAAGTGTACCTGTTATAGCAGATTTCTAATACTAAATGCTCGTCCTCTTGAATCCAAGTCTGGCAATCCGAATGCGGCAGAATGGAACTGTGTGGTTTTAAATTCTAAAGCAAATGCTTCAAAATGCAAAAAAGTACTTTCGCGTTAAAAGTATTATTTCGTTGATTTGTAAACCATAACCAAAAAGCATCCTCTAATATGTGGAATCCGAATCAGCACTGTTTCTATATCATATGAATCCACCAATCCTGGATCAGACGAATTGGTGCTAAGTTTCGCATGAAAACAAATCTCACGGGCATGTGCCAATAAGATGGGAACTCGATTAAAAATTCCGGCCGAAAAGAAAGAAGATACGTGGGTACAGAGGGTAAAAGGGCAGAGTGAAACTAGTGAGAAATCTCTAATTAAAGCTCCCTGAAACATTTTTGCAGAAGAAGGATGCGGCGAGTTGTGGGAACCAAGTGCGTGAAATAGATGACGATAATTCTTGCATTTAATTTTTTTCTGCTCTTTGAAGAGATAACGCGCCTAAGATTACCGCTGTTGGACTTCGTCTCACATGTCAATCGACATTTCTTAGACATGCAAGACAAATATGGAAACATGGCAATCGTTGTACCGATACTTCAGAAATAACCACTCGTTGTAATAAGAGGTTACTGTCCTTTTGCTGTGACAGCCAATGAATCACTCGCTATAACGCAACTCTCATAATGTCGTACTCGTTAGAACGGACTTCTACTGTTATTGTAAAATTTAAAACCAATCAGGCTGCGACCAACCAGAGCTCGCGGCTTATTTACGGTAAGTAAAGGTAAATTTATAGTTTTTAATCAGCATCAACCTAATTGGTCTGCAAAAACATGCAAAATTATATTTTACATGAACATTAAGAAAAAATGAAGACATAATCCTAAAGTTGTCTAAGAAGGAAAATTGATTAAATGAATTATTGAAACCAAATATGTATTAATTACAGGTAGAAATGGGGTAGATTTGGACAAGGGCAGAAATAGATGGTGTCTTCTAAGAGCTAGGAACTATCAAAACTATTTCCAAAAAAAAAGAAAGCAATGAAGGGCATTAAAGATAGTTTTCTAAGTCTGAGAAGAGGTGCTGAAAAGTACGAAGTTACAAAAAGCACACTGAATAATAAAATTCATGGTCATCATTTCCATGAAATAAGTCATCCAAGATGAGGATGAGAAACTCTTAGTAAAGAGATTGTTTTGTGTACTCAGATTGGGGTTACCCTGGTCAAGTTACCCCTCTTTACAGAGAAATTACATTTAATGCCTCTTCTGCCAGGAGATGATTAGTGAAACCATGTTCCAGGGTGTTTAACATCAATGGAATGCACATAATTATTCTAGAGGATTGATCTATGGCTGATGAAGATTACGACGTATAAAATATAGGGCTTGTTGGAGATCATACTCAACTCAATGCAGAATAATATATGTTGAAGGGGAGTTAATCATTTTCATTTGAGGGAACACTACTGAAGGAAACAGATTTCTCAAAGTTGGAAAGAGGAACCACGATGAACTGTGAACCTTGATCATTATGATGGCAATCAGTACTGTGTATATTTTAGATAATATCATATACACCTCTGAATGAAAGAGGATACTCAACGTGTACAGAGGAGATCTTGCATACCAATCCCATGGCTTGGCTGTGAGAGGAAAAATCGAAGGTGACAAAGGGATTTCTCCAGTAATAGAGAAGCAAATGGTGATGAGGGATCACTTCTTCTGCAAGGAAAAAGCCAAGACTTGAAGGAAATGCCAAACTTTTTTGCCCCTTGGACATGTTGAGGTGTTTTATGGAGCAGCTAAACATGAGGCATCTGAAGGAGGTGAGGGATTAAGTGGAGAAGTTCTCAATTTGTGAATGTTTGTTTGATTTGAAAGTCCTTTGTGACATCACTAAAGACTGTTGCTGCTGAGTTGGGAGATAATCAGCTTATCTCTCAATTTCATAAAATAGGCCATCCTGCAAGATGTGTGTTGGGGTGCCCAAAGATATCTTAAGGATAAAGCCCAACATAAGTGTAAAAACACTTGGTGCTACTATAGGATGCCAAGAATTGGCATTCTCATGGGAATGCTAATAACTTCTGGAGTTGACCTAATTTAGCTTCCCTTGGTTTCTCAAGAGAAGAAACTAGAAGACTTTTGTCCAAAAGTTTATGCTACTATACCTTGGTTTCAACAAGAATCAAGGAGAAATGGGCCAAGCAGCTCATTTTCTCTTGAAAGTTTAATTCGCAGATGAGGAGGCTGACTGATAGCAATGAGTTCTATGTTAATCTTAGTTATTATCACACAGAGCTTTGTAAGTGTTCTTCAGAAGAGAAGATAAGTAAAACTATTGACACAGATTCTTTACATTACTGGAATACAAGTAAAAGAATTGTGACAAACAAACTTGCTTTTACTACACCATTAAGTCATATCAATCATGACCTTGTTGATGGAGATTGCATTTATGCTTTACAGCTATTTATATCTTAACCTTTTCTGCAAATATTAAATATTTGCTGAAATCAAGATATCTTGCAAGCTGCTCCAGATTACTTTCAAGAATAAAAACCTTATTAATTTTCCCACACCTTACATATTATCAGAAGATAATCAGTATATGGCGATAGAACATCCAAGCAGTCAATTTTTAGCAAAATATAAGACAAGTAAAAGAATAAAGAAGTGGTTGAGGGCAGTTTTAGGAATCAAAAGTTAATATTTCATGTATACGAATGATTTTAAAGCCAAGATTCTGGCTAACACAATGGATTACTTTCAATTTTAAAAAAAGGTAATCAAAATATAAAGTGCATGTCCAGTTGAAAGAAAGAAAAGAAAAGGGACTTGGAAGTCAATGAATAAAAGAAAACCAGGAATTCTCCAAATGTCGGCAACTGACGAGCATAATTCTTGAGAAAAGGATGCCAGACGTCTGAAAACTGGCAGCTGCATCTGGCGATAATTCTTATCTCAAGAACTTCACTGGTTTTTGTTAATACATGTCCAGTGCAAGGCTAGAACTCCACATCCCTTCCAGGAGTTCAAAGTTTCCTTGCAACCTACTCTACTCAACCTTACTCCATATCATGAAAACAGTGCTTTGCATGTGCAATGTAATATTTATGCCAAAAATTAATTATAAGAAATAAATACTGAGAGTAATAAGAAATGGTTGTTACTTTTTATAAGTTCAAAGAAGGAAATATCCAACTTTTGACCAAAAAGCACACACGAGCAGCTTAATTTATTTGTTCATATGGATATAAAATATTTTAAAATAATAAGGCATATTTATAGGTAATTAGTAATGTAATAATGCAAGTAGTATTATAAATTATAATATTTATAAAAAAATTTTCAGGGTTACATTTGGTTTAAGACCTGAAGAAGAATTATTAATTTTCATGTAAAGAAATACTGTTTAATCAATTAGGATATACTAGGTGGGAGAGAGAACAATCATATGATGGCAACCAGTTCATTTATGCCTCAATGTGCTTTGTGGATATGGGAAAAAAGCTCTTAAGTAAAAATTACATCAAAAAGCCATGCTTGTTGTAGATACAGGTTGTTACTCCTCCCCCTCACCCTTTTCAACCTGGCTAGGCTTCAGTGGGTTTAAAAATTATTCAAAACTCATTTAACCAAATAAAACAGCTGATATTTTAAAACAAAGAAGAAGCAGACTTGACAGACTGGAACATAAAAATCCACCCAAATGATGAATATGTTTCTATGGAGACCGAAGAAAAATTTTATGTAATTGGAGAAACTGACAGAAATACAATAGAAAATTGAGTTGCATTCAAACATTACATGACAAGTAAAAATATGAACAGAGACTTAAGATATTACTATGAACGTATGATTTTAAACATATTATTACTGCTGCCATGTACCAAAGCAAAATCAAAGAAAAACTGATCTGGAGGAAAATAATTGATAGTGAAACAATACTAGGGGCAGTCAAAGAAGACTAATAATTACAGAAACCTGTTAGAATGTTCCAAATGTATGTAATTTTGAGTCAAAACATATCTCCTCTATAATCAGCAAAAATTCACTTTTACATACCTTAGATATTTGGGATATAGTTGATTATTAACTAATCTTACCCTTTTACCCAGCATGCCATTTTCATTTTCCTCACTTGTGGCCAGTTTCTACAAACTCCAAGTCAACCTGAGAGTAGTAAAAAAAAAGAAACTTTATTCATCATTTAAATTTTATCTGTTTTCTCAAAGTCGGGTGGATAAATTAACCTCTAATTATCTAAACTCAGAGTAACTACTGAATCCCTGCTAGCAGTGGGATATTTAGCCATAGCACTGGCATGCTATGTATGAATCAAAAGGAGGGAAACAGTATCAATGGATTAAGATTATTTTAAATTATGAGAAGAATGCCTTATCTGTAATTTATTAGATATTTGAGAATGGTTTGAAGCATAAGTTAGTATGTTGTATTAAGTATTTCGCCATCTATACGCAAGAGTGAGTTGTTTAATATCAAAGTACATTAAACTAAGGTCTATCTAGGTCAAATAAAATTGGCTTAACATGCAAAAATTGTAAGATATGTAAATGAAAGTAAGTAGAATTACACTTGGGACCTCAGAATCTTGATTTATGATTCCTGAAAACTTGAGAGTAACATGCACTGCATTCTTATAGTTTGGGACTCTCAAATTCTTTCTTGATGGAAAATCAGTTAGGATACTAGAAAATTTCTTATTTTAAAGCTTAAGCAACTTAGTTCATAACTTCTTATTTCTACTTAATGATTTCTATAAAGCTTATACATTGCTTTTCTTTTAAGACTCCTCTGTAAGAGTTGGCTTTGCTAAGAGCCTTCTAAATGTCTTCATCATGAAATGGCGGGATGTTAACAGCTGTATTTTAGAAATGAAACAGCCATTGACACTCTACATCAATCATCGTTAAGTTGTTACATGCACTTCACTATAATATATATTTGAAGTATACTGTCATCAGTAACTAAAAAAACTAATCTCTCAATCAAAGGAATATATATGTGCCAATTATCTTTATATGCATAGCTCTTGGCAGCACTGAAATGTTATAATGCAATTTATATTTTAGGCTTCTAAGAATCATCATAACTAAAGAATAGAATGTGTTAATAAATATACCCACCATTGAACATCGACAGCTGGCTGAATGTAGTACAGCAATTATAATTATAGTTTTGTTAGGTAAGAGAAGTAGAGGCAGAGGAAGAAAACAGACACTCTTTAACAAATAACAGTTTTAGATGTGGGACCGCCAGTCTCTCTCTCTCATTTGCAATTGCATTTAACGTCTAAAAGGAAAAGAAAATGAGAGTTCTTTGAGAAAATGACACAACATATAGAACAAATGAAAAGGTTAATGAATGACTTTGACCAGGAATTATTATTATTATTATTATTAATTGAACAGTTACAGTTAGACATATAGTCTGGTGGCAACTACATACTAAGTTAAACAAACATCCTAAAAACATAATAAGTTAAAAATACCAATACAACCCAATAATAATGATAATTCCCCACAAAACAATACAAATTTTCCCACAAGCAAAAC
Source organism: Pachydiplax longipennis (assembly GCA_036926295.1). Lineage (NCBI taxonomy): Eukaryota > Metazoa > Arthropoda > Insecta > Odonata > Libellulidae > Pachydiplax > Pachydiplax longipennis. The sequence goes on from JAVFKF010000004.1 coordinate 6,921,840, forward strand.
AATTTACATAAATAAAATATGTACAGTCACTTACAAAAAAAAGTTACCACTTGCAAGGGGCAACTCGTCCGATAGACCCCTCGTTTCGGGCGAGCGAGCCTCCAGAAGAGAGAGAGAGAGAGAGAGCGAAAATGAAGATGGAGGACGTTGTCTGCTATGCAGGTCCACGTTGAGCGTTTGAAAGGATTTGTTTTCGTTATTGTTATTAAAATAACTTATTTAAAGCGATTTTTTAGTGACATTAACATGGCAGAGTAATATTATAGCGATTCAGAGGTCGGAATGGATTAATTTGGTGATTTTAAAGTTGTTTCTTTGATATAATTTTACTTCAGATTTTTTGCATGTAGTATAGCAATCGTAACTATTAAGCTAAAAATTTTAGAAAAGAGATATTCCGCAGTTTGTGCTTGCAAGACTCCCATTCTGTAACGCTCTTAATAATATCGGTGTTTCCATAAACATCTGAGGGGATGGATGGAAGAATAATCGTTTTCACAAATTTTCACGACCGTGCTCCGACGCCGTACCGAGCATTTCAGGGAAATATGGAGTGGGTAGCGAAGGACGGGAAAGGACTGTCCTCCGCCCCCACATCTGGGTAAGAAAAGAGCAATAAAGTTGAGGGCTGTTTATGACCTCCAGAAATTTTCGAAGACTCTTTCCTTTTACTTGTATGAAATTTTCTGGTAGAATCGCTTACACATCTGAGCATAGCCAAGAGACACTGCGAGTCGGGCGGTGGCCCAGGGCAACGATGATAAGGAAGGGCAAAAGTGCGGAAAGTAAGTCGAATATTTACTGGAAAGTGGAAGGCTTCGAGAATCTATTTATTAGCAAACCCATTGAAAAGCACTTGCGAAGATAATCAGCTATATAAACGAGTCTCAGGATAACGCAGACGCACACACCCATAAGTGTATAATATTCTAAAATCTCATTGCTAATTATATGTCGTAGAATCACAGAAAATGATTTTTTAAGGAATCTTCCGGTAAACATATTTCAAAGTGAAAATTTTGCATCAACTATGATTAGTGCACTTATTGAATCACAACAAGTAGTCCTTGCCACTTCAGTGCAAAGGCAACCTAATTCATTAGATTTTAATACCATATTCATAGTAATATGAGTAATGATAACGATTATAACTTGTTACATGTTATTTGGATTGAAAAGGAATTTTGAAAAGGTTATTCTTCGAAAATATAAATACGAGGAATGGCGCGCAAAGAAACCTAATTGAATTAGCGCATGGTAAGGAAGCTATTAGAAAAGGATCTAGAATAGAGCTAGACAGAAATTGAGCGATAAGGAAGAACTCCGCAGTGTCCTATGCCCTCAGTAACACCGTAAGAAGAGGCATTTACAAGTAATCCATATTTATGAGAATAAGAGTGAGAAATTTACATATATTAGTATGGTATACAAACAAAATATGTTTAATTATACGTGAAATGTGCTTGCAATGCACCACTCTAGTGAAAAACTCAGCGTCTCTAAGATTCCATCGATTAGAATAGACAAAATGAATGGAGTGGAAAACTCAGATGCTTTTGGGAGAGGGTTCTCGACAATGCATATTCATTGATTACTTCCTAGAAATACTACGTTCTAAAATGGACCTTCACGGCTGGTATCCCATTGACCCCCCCTGCTGCTTACTCCTTAGACCTCGCTATTCTTTCCGAGATCCGCATACGCAGAATTCAGTGAACCCCTTTCGCCTACCTGCTACTCCCTAGCCATTCCATTATCTGCTAATCTTTCTCCCCTTAATCCCACACGTGATTCCGGGCGTAATTTCTACGAAAAAACTTTTACCAAAACTACCACCAACAACTTCAGCGCCAGGGCTCACCCTCACCTCACCCACTATCGCTTTATTGTAATCTGGTCGTCAGTGGATTAAATATATATATTAAAATATATTGCATTAAATAGATCGACGTAATTTGAAGGTGTTTCATTTGTAATTTTCCTATTTATGGATAATACCCATGGCATCCTACTTGCCCGGGTGCGATGCACCCATAGGACGGCTTAGGGTGAAAAAATAGCGTTCATTTCCCTCTCTTTATCAAGTATCGAAACTCATTTAAGGTTCTTCCATTCAGTCATGATGATTGTATTCGGAGAGATGAAATGAATATCAACGAAATGATGAAAAATATATCCAATACGGTTTCATTAATCTCATTTAGAAATAATAGCCAACAGAGAAATAATGCATAGAACGTCTTATTCATCCGATGTGTTCGCTATTACGCATATACGAAACAAGATCATCCCTGTAAGCGGATTTTGAAGGGTTAACGTAATCTTTCACTGTTACTCCATTTCTATTCTAATTACGTTTTCTCTAATTTCCCCTTCTTTTGACATAATTCATAGTATTGCATTTTTTCTAAAGTTATCATTTATTTAAGCCCTATTATTTATTATTTTTTTACGGAAAAGTTCGCCCTGCGAGCATGTGGAGCATTAAGAAAAATAATGAAATCCTTTCCGAACCTCGATTGATGGAACTTTATACATAAGCAGAAAATATGGGCAACTAAAGTATTTCTTGTCCGATATTTGTGAAGAAGAGTGAATTACGAGTGAGATTTGAGCTGATTTAAGAAAAATCCGAATTAACTTCCTTTATAATCCAATATTGCTTATACAGCATCCAAATGAAAGAATTTTAGCCAGTATTTAAAGATAATAACGTCAAACAAGCCTCAAAACATGCGTAAGGAGGAAAACGAAACGCGCGCTAAAAGCAGAGCCGCTCATAGACTCGCTCTCATCGAGCTTCCTCTCTGTTAAGCGGGTTGCATCCTTTAGTGGTAACTTTTTTTTGTAAGTGACTGTACATCTTCCCATAAACATTCCCCCTCAGTCACACAAGTTTTTTCAGGGTTCCTGGAATGGAAATTTTGGACTTTTAACTCAAAATTAACAGAGCAGGCTTCAAATGAAATTTCAATGACACATTTAGAAATAAAAAAGCAGCTACTTGACATTAATAATTTTCAGATAGAACAAAGAATAAGAATTTTTAAAATTTAACTATTTCATGTTTTGTACGATTCCAATTAACAAAAGAAAAATATTTGAACATTATGGGGCTAAAATACAATGCTCAAAATAAACACAAAAACTGACTGTGTCCACAAATTTTTTAACGAAAATTTCCCTAATTTTGTCCCAAATAAGGATGTTTGCAAAGACAAGGAGTTATTTAACTATGACACAATGCTATTTAAATTTTATGGTGCCTCTTTACTTACAATCATTAATGCACAAATAATTCTATTTCCTCCTTGCCAAAAGTGAGTATTGTTGACAATTTCATCTCATGACAGCATCTCCATGAAAACTGCTTTTCTGAGTGAACTTCAAATGAACTTCGGCTGGAATCGAGCAAGATAAATGTATAAACTACTGTCTTATTTTTTTTAGAAACATAATAGTTATATAAAGGTAAAGATTGTAAAAGAAATTAATAGTTTTATCCCCTTTCTCGAAATGCTCCAGGTCATTCTGATCTTTACATGATGTTAAATACCTCTTCACTTGAAATATCGCCGGTGATTTCTTCAAATATTGCAGCCATATTTGCATAAACTTAAGGGTTCAACTGTAGCCCCAAGCAGGAATAACTTCCTTCTGCCTATCCATCGGTAACTGTATCCAGACTCTCTAGAGACCCAATTTTGACAGATAAAGTTTATCCGGAAGATAAATTCTAAGTAGGGCTGTAGAAACCAGCTATCAGAGATTTATTTTAAAATTTGAGTAAGATAAGTTAATACTGTAAATTTCCTTGGAAGAATATCTGTAAAGAGAATACAAATACAAATGGGAATAAAAGAGCTTATTAAAATCTTCACTTAAGCTGAATTTTTAACCAAAAGATGGCACAAATGGATCATTGGTGTAGATCAAGAGCTAGCATGTTTGCACCATGAGTAAGATAAGGAGAAGCTAACAAATCAGCAGCTTCAGCATCAAAGTAATGAGTGCCCCTAACTCCATATTCATACCTATAAAAATGTAATGGGGTATTCATCTCCTTCAATTCTTCAAGGCTATATAGAATGCTTATCATGTAAACTACCTTAAACTTCCTCCCTAAATCTTATCAATATAATCCAAAGAAAGTTTCTTGACAAGTTCAAAATTAAAAGTTGAGATAGATTCACCTTTTAATGGCTCTCTTGGACTCCTGGAGTAAGCAGTGTGTTCAACTTTGATGAAAGCTATTCATGTGAAATATGACATCAAGGACTTAAGAATACTATTACTACAGCTCTCTTACTACAAAGATATCCTGAAAACAGATGTGAAAATCAAAGATAAACTATTTTCCATCATTTATTAAAACTTTTATTTACAAAAATAAATAATACAACCAAAATTCATTTATGCCCTGAACTTCTTAAATAATGGATGTTTTATTCCACTCATTGAAGTCTTCTTGTATTCATAATAGACAGTATCATCTGCTCCAGACATTGAGCTCACATTGCCAACTCTGCGAATGACCTGCAAGAGAACAAATAATGCCATATTTTAACTCGCTATAGGTCAAATGGATCAAAAATGCTTTATGATAAGGAATTACACCACTGAGGAAATCAAAACAAATCAATCATCAAACAAATCAACAAAGAATAATCATCATCATCATTGAAGATAAAAACATGAACATCATTAACTATATAAATTTCACAAACTATTAACCAGATTATAACTAAAAATAGATTATTCATTGCAATAACTAACAAAGCAAACTGCTGTCTCTACATAACTTTAACATTGAAAATAAATTAGTTCAGAAATGTTGCCTAAAAGACTGATATAGGTAAGCATCTGATAAATCCAACTAAATTGGAAAATATCCACACAGTAAATTACTTACTCCAGGGTTGCCTCCTCTTGACCCTTCTCCAGGTATCCTTTCTTCATCAGCATCAATTTCACTAGCTGCCAACACTTGTTGAAGAAGTTGGCCTTGTTCTTCTCTGCTTTTGTAACTTAAGTCCTCCTAATGGCAGATAAGGTTTTCATCCCATAGACAATTAGTAAACAAAAAAGTTTTGGTATAATAACAAAGTAAAAATAAGACAATGAACAGAAACACATGCAAAATATTGCTTGAAACATGATCATTACCTCTTCCATTCCAGCCAATTTTGTTATCACCTTATAGCTGTAACCTTGGTTTACCAAGAAACGCTGCCTCTTTCTAGAATAACTCATTTCAACAGTGTCTTGAGAAACCAGTGTATAAAAGAAAGCATTATACTCTTCAGCTATTGCTCCTGCAACAAAAAAATGATAAACAAGGACTTAGAACTATGAGATGATTTTCTACTTTCAATGACATGTGATTTTTATTAAAATGGTGATTAAGGGTTGTTCAATAACAATAGCATTAATGGGAGGAAGAAACTTAAAATAACGATGAACTTGGTCAAAATTGTATATTATTTACTCTGCACTGTTTGTTTCACTAAATAAAACCGGTTGTAAACAATATATATATTGGATTAAAACTTACCTTTTTTGGCCCTAAGAATTCTTCCAAGTCTCTGGGCCTCTTGTCTTCTTGATCCTCCATGAGATGAAATCTGAATGAGAACATTGGCTTCTGGAAGATCAAATGATGTGTCAGCTACTTTGCTAACAAATATGGTGTTCACTTTTGGGTTATACTTGAAATTTTGCAATATCTGTATTCTTTCACTCTAAAAAACAAACAGCAAATCAATCAACCTCTGGAAAGCTTTTCAAAAGATACTTAGAATTAATATTATTTCTAATCACATCTACAGGTGTCTCTTAGATATGCAATTTAAAGAAGGATAACTATACGTATATCAAATGCCCATCTTTAGTGCTTATACTTGTATTTCAGAAAATATTTATAATCAATTTGGCTTGTGCAATAAATAAATGTTTATTGAGAGAAATTGCATAACAGATATATTTCCTGGAAGGACTTTTTGAAATAAGAAGACTCGGCAGATGAATAACCAATCTCACAAGGTTTTCAGCAAAAAAAGCATTTTTGTTGTTTATTTGGATACTCATGCAGAAAGACTAGCACTACAAATTCAAAGAAGAAAACAGATAGGTTCAGAAAAAATAAAAGCTGGACATTCTTGCTTCCTAGTGAAGAACTTCATAAATTTTGCATTTTTTAGTATTTCAGAGTTTCAAGTAAAAGTATTTCAGAGTTTTGGGTTAAAACACTTTCAGGCTAAATAATTCAAATTTCTGAATAAATTATCCACATTAGCTGATGTATCACTATAACTTGTATTTGAACTGATGATTGTTTTTAGGTCTTTAGATAAGCTGTGTCATATATTTATAGTAATAATTTGAAGGAATGTTCTGCTAAATTTGATCAAAAATGTACATATCTGCTTCAAGCTTGAATACATTTACTACACTTATGTAGTTAAAATATTGAAATAAAAAAAACAAAGGATGCCTTGAAAACAAAAAGTCAAATTCATTGATTAAAGAATAAGGTTTTCAATAAAAATGAGAAAGAGCACAGCATTTACTCAAAAATAACATGCTATCAAATGTCCCCCAAAATTCGGGAGTTGGAAATTGAAAAATCCCACATATATAATGTGCACCTCTAAACACATGATCAGGTCATTTGCAGTACTATATAAGTGCATGCAAAACAAAGGTAGTCATCCAAGTCAAACCTTCTATCCTGTATGGAGAATTCATAGAAATGAATGCTCACTTAAGTCTTCAAATTAACCAATTAGCTAACACTTACATGAGCGCATTGCATAAGCACTTATATCAATCGTTACATTCTGTCATGAATCTTACTTAACTGTGCACATTAAACAATTTAAAATCGGCAAATTAAAAAATTTCTTGGGCTTAACATTTCCCTTTCAATTAAAAATTATCAGCCGACTGTTAGTCTTAGTCTTATATATCTTTACCTTTACACTTTAGGTTTACTTTATTCCAATAAAATTGCATTAATTATTTCTCTTCTCTCTGTTTTCATTTTCTTAATTTATTTTGTATGATAAGGGAGATATTTAGAAATATTCCATCTGTAGGATAGAGTATATACCCAAAAATACTTCAGCTGACATGGCTGTCATATGTTAGATTAAAATGTAATGGGATTTAGGTTAAAACAATTCCAGTGCAACTATAGAGTTTATGCAATGCCTAGCAATTTAACATAAAAATAAATATTTCAATCTATAGCAACCTTTCCTGGCATAGAGCTTTTGAGATCTTAATCATTGAGAACTTTAGTTTGTGAGTCGCTGAATGTTTCAAGTAGAAATTAACACTCCTAATTGTATTCCAAATCAGGGGAATGACCACTAAAGAGCATATGCTATGCGTAATAGAGAGAGAAATCCCAATACAGAATACTTGACAGTATTTAAAGAATGGCCTAAACCAATTAAAATGATACTTTTTTGTAAAAATAGCTTACCTGTACTGTTGGTCCATAAATATATGGTTTGTTCATCTTGATAGCATAGTGTTTCAAAGCAAACACATTGTCTGAGAAGACAATGATCTTATCACATCTTCTTTCATGGTATCGTATAAGGAACTGGCATGCTCTAAACTTATTTGGATTCATAACATAAAGAAGCTGAAAAATAAAGATAACTTTTAGGAATCCACATGAAAAAAAGCCAAAAGAATTCTTTGCATCATTTCTATTTAATAAAAATGGAGTAATCAAAACTTACTAATTTTTTCTGGGTCTTGCACATCAGATATTCTCTATAGAATTCAGAAGTCATTGGACACCACACTTCTGCACATTGCACTCGGGCAATGAAACCTCTTTTCTGTAACTCCAGCCAATTGGCCTCGTATAACTTTGGCCCAATCAGGAAATTCAAATCAGCAATTTTGTCATCTTCACGCAAGAGTGTAGCAGTAAGACCCAATTTACAATGTGACTGGACTATGGTCAACACACGACGGAACATCTTTGCTGGGATTGTGTGCACCTCTGTTAAAGATTCATTCATGATTATGAAAAGATTAGCTTTCAAGTGATTTGTGAATTGAAATAAAAAGCTTACCATCGAGGACCATGATTCCCCACTCTTGCTCCTGAAGCCATCTCATCGTTTGCTCAGCTTCCCAAGATCTCTTTTGTGTATGAGTGATCATAGAATATGTGGTGATGAGAATTCCACAACCCATGGGCTTATCTTTGGCTTCAGAGGTAAACCTGCATATCATACTGTCATCAGCTATAACAAAGCAGAAAATTAGCTCTTATATGAGAGGAAAAGGTGTTAATAATGTTAGTTCATAAGTTAGTATAAAGTAACATGAAAAGAACTTAATACTTGTATTAAAAGTTTATAACTATATATGCTATAGAAGTGTGTGAATATTCAACATTTAGAACCAAGAGTAAACATGGATCTAAAAGGATATAGTTTATAACCCATGTTATTACAGAAAGTGAAAAACTTGAAAGAAAAATTAAATTTATAACTATTTTATTTGCAGAAAACAATAAAACTGATGTATTCTGATTGAAATTTATGGCCTACTTTAATGGAAAATACTAAAATAATCTAATATCTTCTTTTGGAACAATAGTTGACAGCAAAATGCAAGGGAAAAAAAAAATTGTGAATTCCACAGAAATGTATTTAAGGGCAACTAGTTTCATCTACAAGACATCATCAGGCACTGGGCACTGGTCAGTTTCGTATTTTGCAACAGTAAAAGTTATATTCTTGCTTCTCTTTTTCATCCAATCAGAAATTCAAAATATCACCAACCTTGATTGATTACTTCTGGCGATAACTGGTGGAACTAGCTATGGTTGATAATTTATTGCAGAAGAAACAAATAATATAGGTCAGCCGACAGATTTATTCCTCCTCAATTGGATTATCCCCCAACTTTTTTAGATTAAAATAAGTGGATAATCTGAGTTACAATATCGCTAAAATCTTCCCTTCTAACATATATATTTATATACTTTTTATACCAGATCTTCTATCCAACCTCTGCTCTCTCTAATGTAATGGCCATAATAAAACAGATATAAAGAAAACATTGGGTTAACTATAGGTTAGATTGCCATGGCTGTGACAAAATGTTACGTTGGCCAAACTAGAGAGGAATTCCAGACACATGCAGATTAAAATTAGGACTTGTTTTTAAAGAAATCTATAAATTCCCATTTTGCCATACACCTTAATGATTGCAACCACAATTTTCTCCCATCATCCTTAATGTTGGGCATAGAGGAAATAAACTAGACCTGCTAGCAGAACTATAAATACACCACCAACTTTTTGGAACCTAGCTAACACGTATCTTTTCGAAGAAAACTGACCCATTCTTATCAATTCTGTTATTCCTGACCTTCCCCCACTAATTCCTTCAAAGATTTTCTTCCTGTTCAACCTTTCCCATTCCTCAACACCTCTTAATTTTGGTTGGTACCCTCCCCTCATATTTAAGTGTTTATATATTCTTCTTTGCATTTCTACCTGCCTCGGGATGAGGATGCATCCTCAAAACGAGTTCCTTTTTTAAAAATTCTAACAATAAAATAAAATATTGTGGACATAGATTGTGATTTTTCTCATCTAGTCACCACCCTTGTTGATATAATAGCCTGCAGTAGTGCCATTGCTACATGTTGCATGTCAAGACAAAATTTGTTATAAAAATACCTAATGCTAGCAAAGAAAATAGTCAATATAATTTTTAGACATGGTAAGACAAGAGATGTATCTAAAATCCCGATGAAGCAAGGATAGTTAACTAAATTTTACTCTACTTTTTTTCAACAAAGATTTAAAACAAAATTTACATTTGCAAAACTTGATTTGAATCCAATCTAATAGAAAGTTGTAAATGAATTTAAGTGGCAGAAAATTATGCCTGGGTTATTTTGTTTAAAAAAAATCACTGTTTAAACCTTAGAAATAGCTCTCCATGATGAGAGAGAAATAAATACACTTTTTCACACTAGAGTTTTCATCATTAAGTAGATCACCACTGAAAATGGGTTTTCCTTCAAGATCATTTATCTGATGACCAAGAAGAAAAGAAAAACATGCCGCAACCTAATTTGCAAAACAAAAGAGAGTGACAGGACCCATATATGGTGCCCTCAAAGATAGCCGGCAAGCAAAACCAAGGCATGGCACTTCCCAAAGGACTGCATTCATACCTTCTCAGAAGTTAGAAGACAACAGGAAAGAACCAGCATGAAATATTTCAGTATGAAATTCCTCCATTTTATAGCACCCTATGAACCAATAAAAACACCTAATGAATTAACTCTCTATAACCCTTCCCTGACAACAATCAACAAGAACTTTTCCTCAAAACTTTGTTCCACTCTGCTAACTCTTTTCATAAATCCTCTCTCCCCCGATACGTGTGACTTTTTCCTTTTTGCATACACCTGATGATGATACTAAGCATCTTAACCTAAGTTCTGAGTTAACATATTTACATAAAGTTATGCCTTAATCCCTCCTTAATTTTCCCTTTCTGTTTTATTTTTCAAGTTTATACATAAAGTTTACATGGCACATTTTTAATAAATATTCCTAGAATCAGAACTAAATTTACTAATCCAAGTTACCATAATGACAAAATCATATTAAATCAAAAATATTTACTTATTTGCAATGCCATTTTAGCAGATGACTGTGATAATCAGGAAGAGACTGGAGCTTTAGTATGGGAAATTTACAAGAAACAAAGCACCATGTATCAAATTGAACATTTTGTCAATTTTATTCAACATTCAAATAATTTGTCAATTCAATTGTAAGTGAAAAACACAATTAGCACTTCGTATCATAGATTTGCATAGTTATAATAATAATGATATAATTTATCCCACCTCAAAACAACATACAAAGAAAAATGGACAACTTAAAATGTGAGAAATTAAGTACCCCTGAAGTATACCTTAAGAAAGGATTGCCATTACTCCTATACAATCAGAGAAGGAAAAGCAATGGAGATGAATTGGAAAATGAACAAAGAAACTAAGAATGTAAAAAATATTGTTTGGACTAAATAAAATAGAAAAACAATTATTGAATAATAATGATAGGCCAAGTTTAAATGGCCAAGCATGGCAGATAACTGCACTTCTAGGATGTGAATAACCATTTTCCTTTTTTGTCTAAGTTTATTCTTCCCTAGAATTCAGAAATAGGGATGTGAGGAAAAGAAAGAGACATTTGGTAAAATCCTCACTCAGCTTCCCCTCACCAAGTTCCAATTCTAAGAGCATTGTAACAGAGGGAAGAGGATGATAAAAGAGTACAGCTGGAGTGGTAAAAATACCTGGAGAGGGACAACCAAAGGATTATGATGATTACAAAATCAATAAATACCTGTTGACCACATTTTAAATTGCTGCTTCCATTGTTCCACGGACACTCCAGAATTACACAATACTAATGCCCTTTTCCTAACTGTGCAGCAAGCAGTTACACCAACCAAACTTTTACCAGCCCCTGGAGAAACAGGTATTTTCAATTAATTTTTACCTATAATTACTAAGAGAATGAATTAGCAATTTACCTATTACTGAAGTACATTCTAATAAAATTTTACGAAATTTTGATTATCTGTGTAATCTGAAGGAAATTGACTTTTATCTAATGGAAAAGGTGCATTAAGAAATAATAAAAGTTGAAAGAACACTTCAAATTAGAAGGTAACAATTTTGAAATTAAATATTTAAAAAAATGATCATACCACAAGGAAGGACAATGACACCTGATCTTGCACGACCATTTCCAAACATTTTTCTGAGGCTCTTCTCCTGATATGGGCGTAAAACTGCTGAGGGTTTCAAGTCTACACTGAGGAGAAAAAAAAGATGTCCATTTTTACTATACGTAGACATTGCAAAAAGAACAGACTTTTGACCAATAAGGATGAGAACTCTCCAATGATAATGTAGATAGATCGTTTTCTATCACACAATGGAAATTGAGGGTTGTTACAATTTTAATGGTGAAAACCAGCCTTGCATGATTGGTGAATTAAGTAGGAGAGGCACATGTGTGTTTATGTAGAGAACATCAAACATGCCACTTTGCTGTTCATCAACATAAAATGGTGTTGCTTTGTGATAAACAGCTCTGCATGTCTGCAGAATACCACCCAAAAACAGAACTTCTCATATTTTCCACAGAAGTTTCCAACACAAGCTGTTTCAACTGCAACAATCATTGTAAGGTGAACTCCAAATGGAAATGAGAGAATTTATAAATTTACACACAGTTTTGATGACAGAAAAGGTTATTTACAATACTATGAATAAAAAAGTGTCTTGGTTCTGAAACAAAGCAGTCTAGGTGCCCCACTTAATGTTGTGAATGAAACCATTTTTCAAATTTCCCATGACAGTCCATTTATCACACTGTGTGATCACTAGCACAAGAGATTCTAGGTAATGGATAGTTGTTAACTGAACAGAGGATGGTACAAGTGGACTAGTTTAAACAGTAGAAGCCAAAGGTATTTTTGGTGCCCTGAGCAAGGATTATTCAGGCACCCTTGAAGGTAATTTGAGAAGGCAAACATACAAATAAATGATAACACAGTATTCTTTAAAAAAAATGATGAAATTTTCTTGCCATGCGATATATTTTCAGAGCATTTATTATTTAACTACATCAAACTGAAGAAAAGACTCCTTTGACTATAAACTGACCTGTGTATTAAGTTAGCTGTAATCCCAAGATAAAAGACCTTTAGACCATTATCTTTAAATGATAAAATCATTATTATTTCCACAAAGTAAACATAAGTTTTCATTATATGATACTGCCTTTTAATACAAGGTACATGAGGGAACATAAGTACTAACTGAACAGAAGACAATTAAATGCACTCATGACAAATGATTACATAGGCCTGCAAAAATTAATTACTTTTCTGTTGCATTGACTATGCTTTGGTCTACTAATTACTTGTCTGTCGCATTGACTATGATTTACTTATGCTTTGGGTGTGCCGAGTCTGAAAATAACCTATATTTTTCTCCATCATGTAGTTTTCTAGCAAAAAAGGAAGCTGAATACACTGAGTTTTAAAAGAAAAACACTATCTTGAAAATGTAAAATAGGAATAAATTTCTTAAATTCATACAAAATAGGAATACCATCCATCAATGATCTTTGTACTTGATTTTGTCATGAATAACAATCATATCATAACTTTCCCCCTGAAGCACTGTGTGTACAGTGGAAGTAATGTGATTTATGCGGCCTTGCTCCTTAAGGGCTTGTTTTTGCAGATTATATGCATAAGTACTACTAGGATGTCTCACATTGTCCCACGAGCCCAGGGAAATACTTTGGGAAACAAGATTTCCCTCTTTAAAATAAAATCATGTGAATTCTCTACATATATGACTGTAGCACGAAAATTACACTCAGGGTATTGGAAGACTTTTATTCCTGAGACTTGATCATGAAGCAGTATCTTTTGACAGTCTCTATGAAGACCATTTGAACTAGCTTGAGAAAACAGCTCAGGAACTGATCTGTGGTTTTCATAGGATATGTTAAAATTGATCTCACTCTATATAATGTACACAGAGAAGTTGAAATTTTTATAATACACTACTTAACCACTTGCCTGTGTTAGACATGGGCAGCCACTAAATTGACTTGTGCAAGCATAGCATGGGCATTGTAATCTTATATGCTTCTGTGCTGATTTAGCAATACTTTTCCAAATTAGAAAATAAAAAACAAAATGACATTTTATGAGAGAAAAATAATTAAAAACCTATCAGGCAAGTGATTAAATAACACTCGAGAAAACAATATTAATAATTATTTCTAAATACATTGGGAGGGGAGGGATCTATTTTGATGAAGTCACTCAAACAAAACTTCATCACTGAGCTCCCTTGATTTACAGGATGATGACATTTAAAAAAAGTATTTTCCCCATATTCAGAATGCAAAAATCTATAAGATTTAGTGAAGAATTCTCATTTAGTTTTTTGGTTGCATACCTGTTTGGAACTTGATATCTCTAAATTAAAAATTACATTATAACGAGTAGGGCATATAACAAGAGTGGCATTATAGCAAATGATCTTTTGGCCATTGTCTGTCTCACAGCAAAACGGATAAGGAGTTATGTCCATTATAACAAGTGGTTATTTCTGAAGTATTGGTCGGTATAATAAGTGCCTCATTTCTATGTTTATCTCATAGGAGACTCATATCTCAGAATCATCAATTGATGTGAGAGAGGAAGTCTGACTGTGATCTGAGGTGCATTCAAATACTTTTCCAGTTTTTGTCAGCTCTCATTATAACGGACTTCTACTGTCATTGCTGAAAATTCTGATAGAAGTCATGCTAAATGATGTAACCGTTTGATAATTAATAATAACCATAACGCAACTAATGAGAATTCAAATCAAGTTCTAAAATCTTTGTATTAATTTTCAAAATATTACTACAAAAAGTCTTCATATGCACCACATATGAGTTTTTAACTAATTAAGAACTCCAAAAAGTTATAAAGCAGCCAAATGTGATCATTATAAAGAAAGACTTCCTCTGGGTTTAGAAAAGGTAGAGAAATGGATTAAATTAAAGAATAGGAAATTAAATCTGTAAACTGAATAGTTAATGATGTTAAACTTACTTGATATCTGGGTTATGAGTATCATTTCTGAAGTCATATTCTGCCAGTAAGGGATATTCCAATTCTATGCAACGTTTTTGTATCACTTCAATTTTTTCCTGTTGATTTAGAAGGAAAAGAAATATCACTCAAATATCTTGTCTTCCAGGCAAAACCCGTGAACGAAATGTCATCAACATATTCACTTTCTAACCTGATTAACTTCAAAGGAAACTGTTTTTAAAATAGACTCTTCCTCATCATCTTCATCAGCTTTATCTATTTTATCATAGAAGGTAGATATATCTTCAGGCACTGCATTTGGATCCTTCCCATTAGATTCAGCTTCATTAGGGTTTGCTTGTTGCTGTTCATTTTTAGCAGGCTGGGCTGGACGACCTGCAAACTAAACATGAAACATTTTTCTAATGGTCCACTCCAAAGATTTCATTATGAATATTATGGTATTTTTAAATATATACCATCATATGCACAAGGAACATCCAGAAAGTAAAATTTATTGGCTAAAAACGATAAACATTATTAATAAACAACTTGAAAAAGAAGCAACAGCCTACTATTATATTGCAAAATCTGTCATTTCTGTTAGTACAATTACAGTAACAAGAAATCACACTTTGTAAAACTGGTGGAAACAAGAATGTGTTTTGTGAGTGAAAGTCTGCTCAAGGTACAGTTAGTTCCACAAAAAACTTACCACCTAAGCCGCAACTTGCATAACAGACATGAAGCTCTATGAGAGCTAGTCTAGACTTTTCTACGCATTAGTCAGGTAGACGACCTTTCAGGACTCCTTGAAAGGAATCCAATTTATGGTGGTTGAGAAACAGTTCAGTATGGCAAATTAAAACCTTCAGACTGATTTGCATATTGCATATAAATTCCAGGTGTTCTATGATTGCATATTGCAGGGTTACAAGTTAACACCTGGTTCATTTACATTAATACCCTGTGAGCCGCCATATGGTGTATGGCAGAGGGCATGAGAACACCGACAACACAATTTCCATTGTTATACCAAAATGATTTTCAGAACTATGTGCTAGGTGAAAGTGAGACTAATGATATAGCGGCATCACATTCTGCTTTGCCAATGCCACCAAATTAGCGACATTCATTTCATTAAAGATATACATATAAAACACTGCAATATCAATAATAGAAATCATAATGATAAAACATGGATAACATAGCATCATGGATCTGTTTACTATTGTGATACATTGCGATTGAACATCATTGTATGTTCTAAAGCCAAGACAATTCTTGAACAATGTCAATTAAAGACTGTAAATATCACAGAAGACATAAATAGGGACAACAATAGTTAGTTAAAGATAATAGGTAAACTATAAACTAAATAGACCATATAAAACAAAGATTCATTGAGTTGCTTGAAATAGTTTTCCTAATTCTAGCGGCTAGTAATAAACCTGTAAATTGCGAATAAGTAAGGCAGCAGCGAAACATGCTCACCCAGGACTCAAATAGTAAACATATTCATGTTTCTTTATTTACAGCTAGGAATTATTAGTAGCATAATAATAATAAATTATGACAAACTATTATGTTCTGTTTATCATGTATGTAAAAAGACTGAATTTCATTCATGAACATGGTGTTCTCTTGAACGAAGTCATTTGTTTACACAAAAAAGAAATTTATCTTATTTCTGTTAAGCTTCTGCGGCTATCGAAATTTCAAGTTTAGCTATGTGTGTGTGTATGTCTATTACATGTGACTAACTCTCTGGATATACCTATATATAGGGGATACAAACTCTGACCATGTTCCACTAGTGCCATTGACGTAAAATTTTTACAACATACAGGCCCCACCCTATAGATACCAGAATAACTCAGACTTCGACACTAGCTATCATGGGTTCGATACAAGAAGGTCCCAAATATCAGAATTTTCCCATAAGAATGCATTATGTGGATTTTTGAAAATTATTTTGAGGCACTCGTTGGTAAGATAGAGGAACCAAAAGCTTGAAGGTTGGAGTTGACGTACTCATCTATGGTACCAATGGTAATAATGTTACCAATTGACCATGAGTTCGACGCCAGATGGGTGTGAAATTCTTCCATAAGAAATGCATTGCTGCAATTTTTGACAATTTTTTTAATACCTTCCCGATAAGCAGGGAAGATAAAACCTGAAAGGGAATGGAGGTGTTTGAAAACACACTTTACTCGGTTCATTGTTTTTCTAATGGTCCTTGGTTCAATGCCAGAGCATCATTTTGATTCCACCATGCATTTCAAAGGGGGAGAATGGAATCTAATTTTAGGACCTTCCTGATAAGATACTGAATTGAAACTTTGAAACACGCCAGAGTGGCACTTGTCTAACATTAGTATGCCATTGTCTCTCACGAACAGGTTCTGAATACGATGCCTGGTTGTATCTTGTGAGAATTTTCAAAAATGGTTTTGAGTCCTTTTTTAGGGCGATAGAGCAGTGAAAATCATGCAAGTTGGAGATGTCGTGGTTATCTTTGGTTATTATTTTACATAGAAACAGAACTAGTGTATTTATCTTGTTTATATTTTTCTTGTTGAGAAGTGAGGTGTCAGCTAGTATTTTATTAAACATAATTTTATAAAATGAAATGAACATATAAGGAAATAATTGAAGGCATCTAATGACAACTTACTGAATACAATGCTGTAAATTTGCCATCAGGGGAGCCTGAGTTGATAATGTATTTAAAACTTTTCATAGCATTTACACAAGGACTGGAGGGAAACTTCCCATTCAGAGATTTTCATGGGATTGGATGAAAGTCATCATACTCCATAATAGCAACAAACTATGAGAAAAACACCAATTACTTCATCTAGAAGTCACAATATGGAAGATATTGATAATGCAACCACAAAAGACACCTAAAATCCAGATGGTCACCAACAATCAACTCTAAAACATGGCATTTCACATCAATTTTGAAAGATTTGTTTGAATATCTAAGCTTACCTTTAAAACAATAACTTGAAAATCTCCAATTAATTTCCACAAGGTAAAATATTCATCAAAATACTTATACTTACAGGGAGAGCTGCAGTTTTGGTTTGAACTTGGGTGATCAAACCATTTTCATCCTCTTCTAAATTATGACGCAAGCGGCATTCCTGAATGACTGGATCTTTAAGGAGTTTCTGTAACACTTCTGGATAAGGAGATTCAACAAAATACCGATTGTGCTTCAAAACAAGTTTAACCTGTGGAATTTTGAAACAAAGAACACCAAATTTATCATCAAGCACAACTAAAAAGTAGATTATACATATTAAAATGTTCAATAAAGTAAAGTGATTTTATGGACCTATTATATTATACATTCTAACACTGATTTTGCAAAAAATCATTCATTATGCTCCCAATTTTGCCCTTTTGTGCCAATCACAGTATTGCTGAATTGTGCAATGAATGATAGTATTTTTGTATTGTACTAATGACTGATATCATAAAATTAATATTAAATGAAAATAATAGTATCTCAGCCACATTATCACAAATATGGACCATAAGTGTGTGATAAATTCAACCCAACATAGGAAAAGCAGAAAACTTTCCTTTCGTATCAATTGAGACTGATCTTCTTGTTTAGCTAGGGTTTTAGTTGTCACATCCTTGTATATACAGCCAGGTTATAAAAATTGTCTTCCCGTTGAAAAATATGAATGGACAAATCACCACATCTCTGGTATTATTTGTCATTAAATAAGGCATTGAAGATGGAATATAATGCCTGACGGTGGATAAGATTATGCCAACCAGTAATTCTTCTAAATTTTGGATAATATGATGCGAGAAATAATCTTTGTTTCCATTTGAAAGTTACACCAAGATGTAGATGAATAAAGGACCAGAGTGGTTGCACTGCCTTGGGTTGGACTTGCCAACATGTTTATAAACACCATAAAATTCCATCAGTCCATTCAGTTTAAATATTTTTATCACTGAATTTAATTTATAAATATCACTATTTTTCCTAGCTCAGAATTATCTTTCCAAGGTTCAAGGACACAGAAAATGTGCCCCGACAGATTATTTTCTCAAATTGTTAGAGCTATTATTATTTTAATTTTTTTTTCTATGGTCTAGTCATAGATTTTCACATTGTTAAGCTCTTGCTCATTAACTTCCCTGAGATGCATGTGTTTTACTAAGGGTTGATTTGTTTATTCTTTGGAATTGAGATTTGCTAGCAGAGATCTTAAGATAAGAAACACAAAGTTTATTGACTCAAAATTGAATGAAATTTTAAAATGTGATAAAAGAGTTAATTTGATCAAACCAAACCAGTGCTTCTTCTCATTTCCTGCTTCTCAACATATTTCACTTTCATGTTTCATTACTTGTTTGTGTAACTTTCTAGTGAAACCATTTTTATGTGAAGGAAAAATTTTTAAGCTAATTTCATTCTTTCGTCACAAAAATAATCAGTAATATTGCACCTAAAATCATCAAGTTGAAAAGAGTGTTGCAACATCAATAGAAATTTTCATTCTGTTAAAGCTTTGCTAGATGACAATCAATAGTTGCTTTTCACATTGAATTTGCAGATACACTGGTTACACTTACCCATGAGTCGCAAATGGCATTAACTTACAAATCCATAACAAGTCTGTTAACCTTTCTCACACTCACTACCAGAAGCAACTATCAGTGAGTAATATTTGGCTTTGGCTAAATGCAGAATTTAAAATTCGTCCATTCTATCAAATTTTGAATTCAGTGAATCACTATTTACTTTCCACTATCCAAATTCTAACTCTAAACAACAGATGTTTTAGAGGCCTAATAATTTGACACCTCCGGCAATAAGAACTAACTTCATTCATAATCCCATTTACCATATGATGCATCTGTCAGATAGTAATCTAGACTTGTTTCAACTGATTCATTATGACTGAATTCTTGTATTCTGTACAGTGTAATATGTATACTATTGAATAGCTCTTATAACAAAAATTGTAATATTGACTGAATTGCTTATTCTGATGTCCACAGAGTTGGAAGGATGAACCACAATGGAATTGTATACATGAGGTAGTAAATACATTCAACCAACTTTACATTTAGACACATACATTACACTAATAATTAAGTTGCAAAGCACGGAATAATATCATGTGATTATAATAACATATACACCTTATATACCAGCAGGCAGGAGGGCATATGCAAATTTAGATGTTTTGAAAACTTGAATATCATAAGAATATGGTGCAATTTACCACCAACATAAGGGCTACCACTACTGCAGATATTTTTCTTCAACCAGTTATTTGATGTTAACATTTTTTAAGTGTAAAGGATAAGTTTTGTCTTTAATTAACCATGCACAATTCACACAATTAAAGGACTAAAGATAAATGACAATTAAGTCTTTCTTTCCTGCCAAAGAATGACACATCAAAGACTTGACCATTAGATAAAGAGATCATCCAAGATTTTCATCCACATTATTCTTATTTTATAGAAAATTATCCGTGTAACATTATTATTTCAGCATGGAAATTCAACAAATAAATTACACATTCGCTATCATGAAGGCACCATTAAATGTGTGCTTCTCTTGAAAATGCACATGCTGTTACAACATACAATTAACTAAATACAAATATAATTTGCCAAACTTGCTTAAACATTTTCCTGTACTGTGTGACAGATGTTGGAAATGATCTTGATTTCTTTTTGGTTAAATTACCGATTTAATCACAGAAGAAAAGTACATTTCAAAGGAATGCAAATATTTGTTCCAGTTTTGTTTGTACTTTGGTTCTCTAATTCAAGAAACAAAATTTTTATCATCAAAGTTTGCATCAAATCATTGTCTTTGTATTACTTTGGAAGATGAAATTTTCTGGGGAAAATTGTAAAATAAATGAATGAGAACATCAAGAGTTTTAAGAGTTTTTTGGAAAGTAGCCGCCTCTACTTTTTTTGTCCAATTAGTCTAGAAAAAATCTTTCTAGTTAAATTTTTGAGGAAATAGTGAATTAATTTTTTGTGCAGTCCAAATTCCTTAAATTTAGAAATAACATAAGAAAATTTTTCTCAAAACAATCATCTTCGTTTAACACTGCATCCATTTGAAATCTCCAAACCTTTAGAAGTTGTTACATTGAAAGCTGAAGGCATGTCATTCAATCTTCCAAAGTTTCTTAGAAATAATCATGACAGCTTTGAGAGTGTAAAATCTTTTAACTATGCTAAATGGGATATAAATAAATGCTATATTTGAATTATGTGATACATAAGCTTAATCCAGTCTTTACTTTTGATCAAAATTGGTACATTTTACAGAACATATTTTTTGGGCATTACCATGTTCAGATTCTAATCTTCCAAAGAAAAATTCTCATCACCCTTATATAAAATTTAATTTTCAATTAATGTAAAACACCCATTATAATTGGTGAAATAATTTTGAATGCATGTATGTCTTGACATTACATACATAGAGTCTTGTAGGCACAAAATTTTCAATGACAAAATGAGAATTTTTCATTACCCTCAATGTCGTTACTGCAAAGTTTAACTGTATATGAAAAGAATGACTTCAATCAGAAGCATATGGGTGCAAAGTATGTTTGAATGATGAATAAGAGCAAAATGAAGTGGATGACATATACTTTATTTAGAAAAGGCAACAGGTTGATTGAATGATGAAGTGAAAGGAATGAAAGAGAATCATGTGAAATTAATGAAAAGAACTTTCCTTATATGGACGGATGTCTGCTGCTAAATTAGAGTTAAAAATGGGAAAGACGAAAGAAAAGTTTTGAGTAAAATGGTAACTAGCTTATTTCAAGCTAAAGCAAGCTGGGCAAAGTTTTTCATTGGTGCATGAAATATTTTAAAATGTGACATTTAACAACAGTAAACAAAGCAAGCACATGTGGCGAACATGATAAAGATAATTATACCACTAAATAAATTATGAAGGAAAAATCTCACCTTTCCATATGATAGAGTGCATAGTTTGATGAATTCCACTATTCCATCAGGAATACTCGTTTTGCTAAGTCTTTTGAGGTAATCTACGATATCATGAGTTTGCAATCCCACACTAACAGCAGCATATAATGAGTATGCGGTTAATTTGTACTGTAAATGAAATAAATTCTTTAAAAAATACTCTTAATAGATTACTTAAAAGAAACATGAATGTTTGACAAATGACGCCTTACCTCATGAATGTGTTCCGGTCGACAAACTGGTTCAGATATTGCTATTAAGAAATCGTGAGCATGTTTATAAACTGGAGAGAAAGATTCTAAAAATATGTGTCCATTGGGGGCCTAGTAAAGAAGAGTACACTTAATTTAGGATAGTAAAAGATGGGCGCATTATTCCATTCTTTGGCTAAATCTTGATTTTAACTTACCACCCATAACGGTCTAACGCTGTGATCCTGTTTCAGGGTCATTTGAGACCGATAATCCTTAGCTCCATATTCATCTTCTAAAACAGTGTTATCCTCAGTATCTACCGTCTTCTTAGCAGCATCAGGAATACCTTCTACAAGATAACTGCATGTTAGACAATTTTCCAAATAACAATATTATGGATCAATGCTATGACAAAGAGAAACGTGGGTACCTGTATCACCAATATCACCACCCTCGTCTTCCATGTACACATCTTCATCTTCCTCTCTTTTTCGCTTTTTCCACTTTTTTGCATCTAAATATAATAAATAACTTAAGTAGTTTGGAAAGGAAAATTAGGAGACTATCGGGCAAAAATACAAATATATTTACCATTATCTTTCTTATACTTCTTTGGTCCCCCCATGTTTCGTTAACTGGAGTATAATTGCTAATATTTATGTTGAAATTCCGACAATTTATAGTTTGCGTACGTAATTAAACAAACTTCTTACTAAGAAGTCTTTGAACTAAATGATACCCTGCAAATATTATCCCAACGATATAAGAGTACGAAACCATGGTTTGCCGAGATCCATACTCCTAAGGATATAGAGATTTCGACTGGCATCGAAAGAATCGGAAGTCTTGTAGACCTCCTAGTCCAGGGAGGTGCAAGTTCCTTGACCCATAGAGGGATTTGTAGCACAGTCACCCACGGACATCCGCTAGGTGGTGCTGATGGCGCTCTCCCGCGTCACTATTCCCTACAATATGCGATTTAAGTTAAAATGTTTTTATTGAAAATAAATTAATATGAGACGTAATATTCGCGTGTTACTTATGCCCTATAAAAAGAAAAATTCAAGTTCGAGCCATTCTCGCAATTAAAAAGCACTGAATCAAATCGCTTATCCTAGTCCAAGGGCGTGCAACACAGTCGTTTGTTTTATCTGGTCATTACCCAAGGACATTTCAGAAGGCAGTGATGGCAGCACTAGACCACTCATATTTAATCTCGTTGAGTGGCAGCCATTGCCGTGGTTTCTCAAACTATTTTACATTGGCAACAGTGTTTCTCCCTCACCGTTGGAGATTCCCGGGAGTATTTTGAAGTGATTACCGTAATCACCTCTGGTTCTGTGTGCGCCTTCGTCCTGAGACAGAATGTCGGAATCAAAGGATAACGAAAAGAGTGATATTTTATTTTCCCAGGAATTCTGAATTGTAAGTAAATACGTAAATCCTTGTTGCTTGTAACGTTGGATGGTGCGCGTAGGTATCCCATGCCTGCGTAGTTGAATATGAGTCGTTTAATGGGTCTCTGCTTTTAATTGAAGGTAGTGATTTAGTTGATGATTACGGAATAATTTTTATTTATAATGTGGTTCCTCACAAATCATCTTTATCGGACAATTTTACCTGTAAGAAATGAATTGGAAGGTGGCGTCGATTTCGTCTTACCAGGCTCGAATTCCCAGAAAGGGTTACTACCAAGATTCAACAAACAAATTTTAATCACATAAAGGTAGATACTTGCTATTTTCCGCAACACCAAAGAACACAACAGTTTCTGAGGATGTTCTAGGTAACTTAAGTTCGTCACGAGTTGAGATGTATTTCTGCGTAGACCAGTGGTATTTCGACCCTATGGTTGATATCCACTAAAATCTTATTGCATTAAGTAGATAATGTATCTGAATGTTTTCGATCAAACTTGGTTTGGTTACAGCATTTCTTAGCAACTTTCAATTTATAGCGAATCCTTAAGCTTCAATGCCATTTCCATCTCCTTGCCTCAAATTTTTATGGCACTTGCTTTCGGGAACATCTGGCAATTGGCACGCGCGGGTCGTGACGCATGCCTTCTCTATTCAGATGGACGACGGGCGAAGGGTATGCAAATTCCTCTATCTTTAAGCATTCATTTTTAATACTTAACTATAATTTATTTATTTAATAATTTTCTCACTGAATCTTAGATCTTACTTTTAATTTAACTACTCGTTTTACTTATTTTTACCATGTTCAGATTTCAGTCGTATTTATTTATGAAAACCGTTTATCAATGTCATTTATAGTTCATATGTGTATTAAAAAGATGTATGCCAATAAAATTTTGTAATTGCAGCATATTTTTTGGCGTATTATTTGTCTTTTACTCTTCTTTCAGTTACCTACCAAATGAAGGCGAACTCGATGCAACTTTTAAGTTTTCTGTGCGTTTTGATTCAGTGCTTTTTAATTGCGAGAATGGCTCGAACTTGATTTTTCCTTTTTTTAGGGCATAAGTAACACGCGAATATTACGTCTCATATTAATTTATTTTCAATAAAAACATTTTAACTTAAATCGCACATTGTAGGGAATAGTGACATCGGGAGAGCGCCATCAGCACCACCTAGCGGATGTCCGTGGGTGACTGTGCTACAAATCCCTCTATTGGCCAGGGATAGAACTTGCACGTCCCAGTCCTAGTACCCCCGAATAATGTCGTGGTCTTCGTCGTCCCACTGAATCCGATATATCGCGATATTGGGTCGGATTCGATGGGACACGTGAAGGAAATAACTCGTTCCCGAAATTATTGAAGTATTGGAAAGAACATCGTGGAAAGTTACTCTCCGTCCTCTGTTATCGAATGGTTTAAATTTGTTCTTATCAATTACTGATTCGCTGAAAAAATATCTTCGAAGTGGAAATTAAACGTGGGTTGTCCTAACCTCAATAGCTATCGATCCCTGTCAAAATACTACCGATTCGTGTATAAATGAAATGGAAACTCAATTCCAAAACAAAAGGAAGGTTAGTGTTTTATTTTTGTGTTTATGTCATCGTTCTGGAAGATTTGATTTTCGAAAGTATGGAACATTTTCTGATATGTCTGCCGAATAATATTGTTTAATGATCATTATTAATCTTTTCAGTTCATCAGCCATTTTAAGTTAAAAAGACACCTAAACTTTTGATAATGAATTAGATGCTCTGTAGTAATCAATCCTGAGGTTTTCAGAGACTATTTGCCTGTTTAGAAATGTATATTTGCATGGTCTCTAACGGAACAAGTGATTGCCTTCAAACTTTAATTTTGTGATGATTTGCTGTTTACACTGTTTTTGGAAAATTATATAGTTGCACATTATCCAAATAACGGATCATTAATCAAGCTATCTCTCAATTCTTTGTGGAAATTATCCATTCATGATTTTTAATTCTTTGGCGATATTTACAGCAGTCATTTTGAAAAATTCAAACACAAACCTAAGTATTTCACATTCTAGCAGAATTTACGTTAGACCATCAATATGGAGTATATGGCTACAATCACTGCTCAAGAGAGCCATGGTTAATGAGTCTGTGAAACATTTGAAAGCCATGACCATGAATGTAAATAATAAGTTACATAAATTATGAACGTCATAAGAAGTTAAAGTTTGGATTATCTCTGATTTCTGGTTGTCCATGGATCTTCTTCCCATCATCAGCCATGATAATTGTAATTCATTGCTTCTTAAGAATTCAAGGATAAAATAATAAATATTAAGTAAGAATTTCAGCCTGAAGGAGAAATTGTCAGAAAAGTTCCTTGGGGCTCCAATATAGACAGCATGTTCAACTTTGGTGAAAGCGGTCATGGGTTTGATTCCCAGTGGGAACCCACATGTGAAATGAGTCAAAACACTAATTAACTAAACTCTTTAAGAATACTACTACTAATCGAGTTCCTCTCTTGTGAGTATTCTTTAACTTAGGAGACAAAGCATTTATTGGATCTTTCAGTGTACATTTTGTGTTCCATCTCATGCTCCATTAAATGATACTCAGTATACTTCATTGAAGTGGTCTTAGAGGCAGATCAGTAAGAAGAGACAAGCAATTCCCTGAAGCATTGCTGCAAAATAAAAATGTCACTCTTCATCTACATTCAATACACCCATTTTGCTGATATATGCTGAGTAATGATCTATTACTACTGACAAGAACATCTTACTATTACAATTAATTTATGAATTCTAAGATATGCAACTGTAGTGCAGATATTTGGCTTTAGTTAACATGCAGGGAGTATAGTACTACTAGTACTATTCCATTTCCTTACCCAACATTTTTAACAATCTAGCATTTTTCTAGCACCAATGATTCAGCTCAAACAATAACATTACAAATGCATGAAGAATTTCAGTTGACTCCATGTTGAATACTACACCAGTTGAATTTTTTTTGGAATGTATGGAAACATGAACTGGTGCAAATCATCTTGGTGCCACTCACTGGCAAAGTTGCTGCCAATAATGCAGCATGTGGAAAGTAACCTTGAGTTTCTGATGAAATTAGAGCATTTTCTGACTTCATTCCCAGAGTGTGTGTGTGTATATATTTATATGTATATATATATATATATATATATATATATATATATATATATATATATATATATATATATATATATATAATTTACAAGGACCTTAAAATCAATACCTATAAGTTTGCCAATAAATCTTACAAATTGCTTCTCACTTCTGTCAGACATATCTACAAAACAACATTGTTGAATTGCTCTTACAAATCTTGTTGAAGGTAGATCTTCATCCTAATACTTTGGCATCTTATTTCAACTAATATTTCACCACTCTTCTTCTTGCAATCAGCTGATCATTTCTTTTGGTAACTTGAATGTTGCTAGTTCTGCTTTCTTCCTTTATCTTTCGCCTCCCCTCAAAAAGGAATTGAAATCATTTACTAACAGCTGTGGCAATAAATTCTGAGCTGATATTAAAATGTACGATTTGTATAAATCAACATTCTTTTCATGATCAAGACTCTCCTATAGCACTTTATTAACTCTTCTTTCCATTTATATTCTTTCATCATAGGCTATGCTTTGTGGAAAAACATTTTAATATGAACTTATGAAAAGTGTTTCTTTACATTACTTCTTTCTTTGTTAGTAGTTTTCCCTTTTACAAGAGAAAGGGTTGTTACATTATATGGATTCTTATTGACTCATTGTTTTTCTAAAATATTCATGAAAGCCTTTCACATATGTTTAGTTTAGTATTTGGAAAACAGTAGATTTTTGTCCCAGCAGTATGTGTTTATGTTTGCCTAAAACTATTATTTTTAGGCTGAGTGTGAAAACCAGACTATACTCACCCAGTTTTCTCCTCTTCAGGCAATTCAGAATTGCATTTTTATTGTCACTGAGGATTGTATCAATTATATTTTAAAGAATTTTATGACAACAGCTGATTTAAATATTTACAGTACTGTAAAATCTACGTGTACTCTGAGTCTACACAACAAAATTCCAGAAATACAAAATAATTTCATTAAAATTCAGTCTGGTTTCTATAATTTGAGGTTAATCAAAATAATTGGAACATTAATCTTTGAGAATAAATGTTTTGTCACAGGCAAAAATATTCCATTTTCAGATATCTATGTGGTGCACAGAAAGCATTAATGAAGAAATGGGATATAAATTGCAGAGGTGATGATAAAGCTTTGAAGGAAGTTTTTGCATACCTTGAA
Organism: Pachydiplax longipennis; assembly: GCA_036926295.1. Classification (NCBI taxonomy): domain Eukaryota; kingdom Metazoa; phylum Arthropoda; class Insecta; order Odonata; family Libellulidae; genus Pachydiplax; species Pachydiplax longipennis. The sequence continues at coordinate 6,949,457 of JAVFKF010000004.1, forward strand.
GATGTCAATTTATCATGTATTTTTTAAGTTATTCATTGAAGCTAACCTGAAATATGGAATATATGAACCTTAACATCTTTGAAATCGTGAGAGGTTAACAAGCTTTTTATAATTTTTTTAATTAATCAATAAAATGTTAATAAGATTGTTTAAAATGAAGCTTTCTGATTCACACTAAGGATATTAAATGGGGAATTATCTATTCCTTTTCATTTGAATACTGGGAAACACTTCTTGTGTCGTATTGAAATGATAATCAATATTATCTTTGTAAATAATGAAAAAATTTAAATTGAAAGTAGTTTATTTAATCTTTTCAAGATATGACTGCATTCATCATTTCCGGGCTGGCTCTTCAAAAGTTTTATTGCCAGGGCATGACTTGCTTGAATGTTTCCCATCTGTAAATGTAAATTAGCATTTCAATGAGAAATATTTTAATAACATTGACATGAACATCATTGCCATGTGTCAATGGCTTTGTACAATTCTGTGCATTTAGTGGATATCCACTGAATGAGAATAACAGTCTGCTCATAATTGGAAAGCATCTGATCTGAGAAGGATTTTGAACTGTAAATTTTGTTATATTGTTCATATATATCCAAATCCTAACCTTCACTATTCTGTGATCATCGTTACTCTTACAAGATTTCATTCAAATTGTCTTATGCCAATTTAAAGTTAATAAACAACTTCTTTGTCTTCTTCAACATTTTTTTATTCTTGTTTAAGAAATTTTTAAGAGGAATAGTAGTAATAAGCAGAATATTTAAAACAGGTTTTTCTGTATGTATTCAAAATTATCAAAAGAACATTTTAAAGTTTACTGATAAACAGTGTTTACGGGTCCTGATAAAAAAAATTGTGGCTTTACATTCACAAAAAAACTGGGCTTACCTTTTCCATTAACAGAACAAGGTTGAATGCTGGCTCAGAACTGTTTGGAGCTGTAGAAAAAGCTGATTTGAAGTGAGCTACACTGGATTCAATAGCACTGACAGCATTCTCTTTTGAATCTGATGAGTCTAAAGAAAGCAGCTCCAATATTGCCAAATTATTATGTGCTTGTGAGTGTTTTGGATTTCCAGACAAACACAGATTCAAACACTTCCTTGAAAGGCTTATGTCACCAATGGTCTGAAAAATGCAAAACAAGTTCAACCTGATTTCATATCGGAGTCATTTCTTTTGTTGCAGCATAATACTGACCCTAGATTCCTACTTTCATGTTACTCTGCTCACAGAATTGCAAAAATATCAAGTAATTAATCCAGCTTTCCTGTCGATTGTCGTATTTTTCAGTCTAACTCCAATTTATAACTGGAAATGTGTCATATATTTTCAAATAAATATAGTGATATGGTTTTAGTTGACATTGAAGCCCTATAATAAATCATTGATCTAATTGTCTTCATCAATAAATTTTTTATGCTATGCAAGATTAGTAATCTATGAAAGAAGACCTTTGACTACAGACTAAAATTTTAGGGTAGAGTTTGATCACTTAAAGCCCTTCCCTGAAAATGTTTATAATTTTGCAAAGGATAGTTGTCTATCATTATCTGAGGTAATTGGTGAATGATATAGGGAATGTATTTCTGCATTGACTATAGTTGTGGAGGAAGTATAGAATTACTTGTCAAATTGAGAATATGGTAGGGATCCCCTTTTCATGGCCATGATAATGGTAATTGACTATTATGGATTCAGAAATTTCAGGACCAAATCAATATCATGGCTTACATGCATGTATTATGTATAAATACTTGTCCAGATATACATTAAGGATACAGACCTAAACTACAGGTGCCATTGACTTTTCTGTAGCAAGGGCCTCAACTGTCTCACCCAAAAAAATGAGCTATCATGGGTTTGAACCAAGAAAGTACCCAAATATCGATTTTGCTCACAAGAGTAAATTACATGGAGTTTTGAAAATTAGGGTCACTTCCCAGATAGAGGATTAAAAATTCAGGCATTCTGAGACAACTCTGCATTCTATACAAAACGTGTTTTAATTGAAATAATTTTGAGATCCTAACTTCTGCAAGAGGGCACACACCCTAATGTGCCTCAGATTACCCTTTGCTTGTCGGACTCACATCAATTAATGATTCTGAGATACAAGACAAAAATAAAAACTCATTATACTGACCGATACTTCAGAAATAACCACTCGTTATAATGGACATAATGCCTAATCCTTTTTGCTGTGAGATGGACATTGGCCAAAAGGTCACTCACTTTAATGCAATTCTTTGACAGCTGAGGTCATTTCTCTTTTCCACTCCCAATCAAACATGGGACCTCTTTCTTCCAAGTTGAACACACTGCCCAAATGGCTGTCTGGGAACCATAAGATGTATTTATTTCCATAGTAATTCAATGATTAGAAAGTAAAAAGAATCCTAGAAGCAACTCTTCCCAATTGATGTGCAGATGCAAACATGTGTGCCAAGTGGAAGCTCTAAGCAACTATCTTGTTAAAGATAGATATTTGTAATGAATTTTTCGAATAACTTCCATCGGCGATCTAGTCTTCTATGCTCAAGACAATGCAACTAGGACATATTTCCAAAAATATTTCTTTCTATAAGTCTCCTTCATATCTTCTGTTCTGTATCCTCTTTTTCGTATGAAATATTTTAGCTTCTATGTAAAATTTAAAGTATGCAAAAATCCCTTTGTAGGTTGAGTTATGATTTGGGAGATATGAAAATAGAATCTTTCTCGGATGCTTTTTCATTGGAAAGAGAAAAGTAATTTGAGGAATGGAATGTATTAGGTAATCTCAAGGATTTTGAATGCATCTGTGTGATACTCTCTTCCTAATTACACATCCCACACAGTCCAGTGGTTCACATCCATCCTATATAATCCAGGCACATATGCAGTGTTGGTGACTTATTATTAAGTTCTATGATATAGACTAGAAATTCATACTTTCCAGAGATATGCTAAGACTTGCGCCTTCTGCTCTGTTTTAGCACTTTAAATCATTATGTGCCCTGTCAGGATATTCTGGAAGTTCAGAATTTAAGTCACTTATTTCTGCTTTTGATGTTTTTCTGTTTCTTGTTGAACAGTTGTATCCTTATTCAACTTTTGTCTTTTTTCCCTCTTTTCAATTTGAAATTGTGATGGCTCCATTATCTCTGTCAAGTAAAAACATGATGGTAAGCTTTTTAGAGTGTGGCCATTCTTGTAGAGAAGTAGCATGATGCATGGGTGTTGTGACATCCACAATATCAGGGGTTAAATTAGTTGGGAGACAGAACACTGCATTGCGCTTGCCAAGGAAGACCAAAATCCTGTTCAGTGGATCAAGATCAGAGACTTCTGACTTTTGTCATAGAAAATAAATTTTGCTCTGTTTACAAAGTCAGGTTGGATACCAATTTTCCTGTAAGTCTAATGACAACCAACCATTGAATATTGCTTCTCTCAAAGGACAGCTATCAAAGAGATCCTCAGCAATGCACACTCATTTAGAATTCGCTCAACATCATCTGAGCAAAAGGGAAGCATTCTGATATTTTCAGATGAGAAAACTTTTCACTGAAATCTTCTGAGCCAGTAATAGTAAACTGTCTACCAAATATATGATTCAATATGAAATATGTCCATGAATTTCTAAAGAGAGCATGTTTGGCCTTTGATAAGTTACAACAGCCCAGGAGTGTGTTGTAAAATAAACGGAAATTTTAATTGACTCATAATTTCAAATTTTGGGAGCAAAATGCTGCCATCTGTAACTTCTATGTATGGGAATGATTTCATCAGTTAGTAAAGAAGTTATCTTATTTAATGTATGTCGGTCATGATTACATATATACATTTAGAAATACATTTCTCAAAACCTTGTACAGATTTTACAGTAATTTTAATTTATTTCCTAGATTATATATTAAATATTATATTTTTACTTATAAGTTATTTATGAAGCTTTTTAGGTGCCATTAATGGTTCAAATTTGATTTAAATTCGAACTTGAATTATTTTAGTAGTGACATTTTTTAACAATTAGAAGGCTTCAAAATGTACAGTAATTCTTGTTATTTATTTTTGATTAAATGTAACTTTTCAACAAACATTTTAAAAAGTGGTAACTATGATATCACAGACATCCATTAGAGACTTTGTTTAAAATCATTAAAGGATTCAAAATGACCTCAGCTGTAGATTTAACCTCACTCATTTTACCTGCTTAGTTGAAAAATTAAATAATTTAATGCAAACAAGTAGAGTTGAAAGTTTAGAGTTGAAAAATGCTAGTTTTAGGAGAGATAAGTCAATGAACATCAGTGTCCAGCCCCTCCATTGAACATATTAGTGTAGTAGTGGCCAAAAAGTTGCCTAAGGCATATTATAGATGCAAAAATGCAGATAAGTTGTGGGAATCAATAGAAAGTGAATGGAGAATGATTAGTACCAAAATATGTGAATAATTTTTCAAGTTTTCTAAAGAGACTTCAATTAATTATTAAATAATTAGAGAGGATGGATTGATTATTAACCCTAGTATCAAAACATTATCAAAAATAATGGATCAGATAAAATTTTATCAGGAATTTATTGTTCATATGTACATATTATTCAATCTTATTAATGAGATCTGCTGTAATTCCTTGCCTGATTTTGGTTAAAAGTGTTCTCTACGAGTTCATAAAGCTCACATAAATATGTACGGTTATTTCCATTTCTGAATTAAGTTATTAGAATTTATGGGCACTTTCAGTAGGTATTAATATTTTATATCATGTGTTTCTAGTATAATTTACTATTTTCCTTTCTTTAATTTCAGACATTTTTGGAACTGATATAACACATGGGTTACCCCAATCCTACAAATAATTTGAAAAGTCACTGCTCATTCAGACTACTGAGTTTTTCAGTGATTATGGTGACCACTATACGTGAATTAACTCATCTGTAATGAGTTTATGGCAAGCTGATTTTTGTCAAGCTGCTATGGCTATGCTCTTTCTATTTTTAAGTAGTCAGGCTAGCACTCAGTCATTCCACATTTTTTAAATGACTTTATACTTTAAGAAAAAGTCCCCTTTGTGCAAAATAAAACATTAGCAATTTCAGTGCCATTTGATAATTTTTTTCTGTTGTATCAATTATTTCTTTTTCTAGCTCTTGTAGCAGGTGTTGCTTATGCAGAAAGCTCTTAAATTATTTTTAAACTATCTAGGTTGTAGCATTTTATTTATTTTTTCTCTTCTATGTTTTGTATTCGTTTATTGTATTTCATTTTTATAGTTTATTTTACCAACAAATGCTATGACCTGCAATGTTTTCCTATTCTTACTCTCACAGTTTTTTGTTTTTATGGATGCATTTTCTTTTATCACTATGTAATTAATTATTTATTATAATTTTTTTGTTTGCATCCATGTATATATATTTATGTCTTCATGTTGAAAGAAACCATTTAATAAACATTAATTTTCTCTTATAAACATCCTGCTAACATCAAATGCCATATTTTCAGCAAATAATTTACATACACATTTCCTAATTAGGAGGGCTTACTTTATCATTTGTGAATACTGGAATGATAAATTGTAATTTTGTGATGTATTTTTATGACTTATTATTCTTCTTTATTGATTTTTTAATTTTAAATCCTTTGACAATGCCTATGCTACTCTATCATAAGCTCATTTCTAAAATATATCTATTTATTGACCATGTCCTCAAATTTAAAGGATATGATAGTAATTTCATTTTTTATAATTTATGCTCACCTACAAAAGAAATGACAAATTAATTATAGTGTTGTCAGTACAAAAGAAGCATTGAATGTCTCAAAAGAATATTTTATTATTACATCTTACATCTGCTAAATAAGAGCTGAAGAGGTGATAATGAGAATCCTTCAGAATTCCTACTTTTTCCTTCATCAGTATTACTCAATAATGTTTTTCCTAAATCAGCATTATTTGATAAAGCTTTTATCTTACTCTATTTAAATGCTTTATATTCTCATGCATCAGTTGTCCTTTCATTACAAACATAAAAAGGTGTGAAGGAGGAACTAATAATCAGTTAAATATAGTATTTGTAATGAAAGAAAATTTAAATAGGTTTTCAAATTATTTAAAATAGGAAACATATCCAATTATTTGAACAAATTTATCATTATACACTCCTAAAAAATGTCATAGATTTGATCGTTATCAAGTTGCAAATATTAAAGGAAACATCTTACTCACCAGCGCAATGTGTGAAGCATTATACCAAAGCTGACTTAAAGCTTCTTGGTATCCTGAAGTCTCAGCAAGATATAATGCTTTAAAAAAGTAAGGCAGAGCAACATCTAGTTGTTGTGTTGCCAAGTAGCAGAGAGCCATATTGCATAAAACCTCCACCGTGCCCAGTCCTAGCTGCAGTAAATGCCTGTATGAGACATGTTTAAATTGGAATATTAGAGCTCAAATTGAATTAATACCTAGTTTAACTTGTTTTGACAAACTAGAATTTTGCAATTCTATGTTAGAGCTCCATAAATGTAAGTATGAGTCACGTTCATCACTGTTCAAAGCTGTATTCAATGCCATGAATGTGGTAGACATTTGAATCTGAAGATGGATATTATGAATGGATCTATACAAGCCATCAAATTATATAATATATTAATGTCAGCCATATAATGCTTTGTTTTTTTTCACTGTATGTCAAGTTTTGCTTTAAAGTACATGTTATTGCAAATTTATTTGTTTTAATATAATTAGCATCATTGGTGAACAGTTTCTTATGTTTCTGATTGCTTGTTAGTAAGACAATTTGCATTTTTAAAGGTTTTGAAAAATCTATATTTCATAATAAATCAGATAAAAACCAGCCCAAAAATGTGGCTTTTTATCTAGCTATTTATATGAGAATAGCCTAATTGGGAAATTCTCACTCTATCATAAAGCTAAAATTGGCTCTGAAGGTTGGATGCAGATTGTTCTATTTTGCTGTCTTCTTTTCCTTCTCACAAATTATGTCATTAGAAATGAGAGAGTCAAAAGAAACCCCTTAGATTATGGAAGAAGGCAGAGAAAATGGGGATAAAGATTAAGCGAAACATTTTTAGTCTGTCAAATGAGACTGATATTCAGTCAAAGCGGGTTGTAGCACATCTGAGGATGGGCCAAATTCATGCATTAAGAGGGAAGTAGAGAAGTGGTTTTTATACCATGTGATTCATTTGCAAGAGACCGGGAGAAGATTGTGTCTTAAATGGGTTTTACTGTGTATCATTTCTTAACAACCTTTTTGGTGCTTTTCCTTCCTCACTCTCCATGCAAACTGACACACCATTTTATAGAGCAAGTTTTCCACTTCCTGCTATAAATAGATAAATAAAAAATAAACAATTCAGTCAAAAGATCAAGTTAAAATCTGAATTTGTCAAAGGAGTTATCTACTGGATGAGTAGATATCAATATCTTTCAATGCAAATGAGGTATATTGAAAAGCACATTGATATAGAACATGAAGGTGTATAATTTAGGTATTCTTTTGTGTTTGTGTTGAGTATGGAGTGATTGGAGTGTTTCTTGAAATGTATTTGGGGTGAGGAAATAGAGCAACAGTGTCTATCTGCAAAATTTCAGCAGGGGTCAACTAGTTCCCTTGATATTTCCAAAACCGCTTCTTAATAAATCATCAGTGTGTTTCTAAATTGGTAGATTTCACTTAATAATTATTAAGTAATGCCTATTGTGTATCTTTAATTAATTTAATTAGCTCTCTTCTCTTGTCTACAGTCCAGTTACCATAAACACAATTGTATTCTTACCTGTTAGTATCTCTGCAGTTTGGATAAGAATAAATTAATGCTTTTAGAGGAGAGCAGTTGAAGATGTCATTAATTATTCTTTGGTAATTTCTTTAATTACCAAAGATTATTTATTTAATTTGGTAATTTCTTTATTAATTATAAATGTTTAATTTTCTTCAATGAAATCACCTTAGTGCAAATATTATTGTGATTGATTAATTTTACCTGTAGAATGGTAGAGCCATATCTGGTTGTTCCTGGTAAAAGTAATATGTTGCCACACATGCCAGAGCTTCTGCATTCACAGAGTCATTGCGTAATACATTTTGGTAGTATTTCATGGACATTTCCTCATCTCCTATTGCTTCATATAACCTATTGCAGGAAAATTTTACGTGGAATAACAAATTTAAGATATTTTAAAATTTTTAATGTAACCAATAAAAATATCATGATTGTAGAGAAAAATCAAATATTTATGTTACACAAATACAGAAACTTGTATTTAAATGCCAAATTTCTCTATTTTGGGAAGTAAAATAATATATATTTTAATAGTTAAAATTAGAGTGGACTTTGCATATCAATCAAGCTAATTGGCAATGAATTTTCAATATCCATGTATGTTTATTAAAAATACAGCACTATGTTTCCAATACAGAAAACAAATTGCACTTTTGCCTTATTTTTTATAATATCGTGTATTTAATTTTCCATTAAATTAGTGATTATACTTTCTAATAACATTAAAAATTTTTAATGAATAAAGTTTTTGATTCCTACTGCAATATAGTATTAATTTTTGATTCAGTTGGGCAGCAAGGTCAACATTGCACATGCTCTTAGCAAGGGCCTCTGTATATGTGTATTTAAAACTGGCAAGAGGGTTTGTAAAATCTATAACTAGTAAAATCAGTTGTTCATCTATTTACAAAGAAGAGGGATTGGTTAAACTTTGTACCTAAGCCATACAACCCAGGTTACAACTTGGTCTCAATTAAAAATCAAGAAGCTAATCTTTTGCTCACCTGGCTATTTCTGTAAGGAGAGGGACATTTCCTGGGAAGGATTCAAGTGCAGCTACACAGACGGAAATGGCAGCCAATGGTTGATCTAGGTATGCATCCACCCGAGCCAGTCTTATCACTCCACTTATGGTCTTAGTGCGATGCTCAGATGATTCATGTCTCAGAGGCTGCAGATGAGAAGCAAATCATAATTTAAGCTGCCGAATAGAAGCTTAGTGTTCAAAGAAATATTTTCATATAATAAGAAAGAATCTTTAATTAACTGAGATTTTCATTTCATTTTCATTGTCCACATGTGCCAGATGGGCTTTTCATGGACAATTTCTAAAACAAATTGATATTTTCAATTCATATCAGATAAAATCTTGTCCAGTTTTGAGATTCTGTCTTTAACTCTTAATGTGTCCAAGTAAATTTTCAATAGACTTCTACAAATTTACCTTACTTAATGTATGCTAGTGACAAGTTTATCTTACTATCTACTTAATGTATCTAAATAAATGTTTTGCTGCAGGCCAATGCATTATACTGTACAATTAAAAGAATTGGCTCAGGTAACTCACTGCAGAGGGTGGCTGGAATTAGCAACATACATTAAACACCCAATTGCACTTCTGTAAAGCCCTTTGTTTACTTCATAATCATCCACAGGTTCATTCTTAATGGAGAATAATTTGGCATTACAACTTAAAGGATTCCTTTTCCCCTTGGCATCCCAAAATCATATAAAACCTGATGAATGTGGGGCATTTGATCAAGAACCACAGTTTGTGAGTTTGATCTACTTATCCTCTTTGAAATGAAATGAGACTGTGCCCCCAGGTCCGACTTCAATTCTTTTGAAAACTCAAATTTGAATTCATCAATAGCCTCTTTTTTACCCCATACTGCAAAATCATCCACATACTTACAATTGTCAGTGTTTGCTCAGTTTTACTGGCTGTGAAGTTATTGAAACTGTTTATTGTATTCCTTTCTTGGCCATAAAGGTTAATTTTTCTATGGAAAACCTCATATTTACTTTTTATCAACCTTTAATAAGAAGAATTCTCCAGAGGGAAAAAAGAGTGTTGGGAGGGGGTGGGGTAGAATTAGTTCTCAGTTTTCCCACCCAACAAATGTGCGCTACTGTTGCATCAAAATCTGGATGTCCAAAATACATGGATGTTTTAGGGCCATCTATAGCTCATATCATGCAATATTCCAGTAATTCAATTAGAAAATTAACACTTACCTGTCTATCTCCTCCTGGAGGCATTCCCATGGAAGTTCTAAGGGCCACACGTGAATCTCTCAGTCGACCAGAGAGGAATAGACATCGGCCAATTTGCTCCTCCCACCAGCCAATGTCCCCTCGGACGCATACCTTGGCAGCCTCCCTTGCAAGCTCCATTGCCTGTTAACAAATACAACCTTATCACAATTTCCTCGCTATTTATGTTCTCACTATCTCCAAAAAATATTTTCCTTACCTCAGAACCATTCCTTTTCAATGAGAAATCAATGTCGAGACCTCAGCAGAAAAAGTTGGCTAAAATGGTTTGGATTTTGTGACCATTTCAATTCTGTATTCTATGTTTTCACATTCAATCTAATGAATCATTAAGTATTCCTATTTTTATTATAGAAGTATAAATAAATCTTTATAAGAATACCAGCAACTACTAATTAGTCCGTTGATATTTTCCAGTTATGAACAATGGAAAAAATATACCAAAGCATTCAAGAAATATGTTTTAACATTTACCATTTACTCTTTGCAGTCTGTTATTGGGTCATTTTCTCAGATTACTTGGAAATCTCATAAGTAGAATTATATTTATAACTGATATAGTCTCATTACTTACTTATTCTAATAAATTGAAGAATAATTTTTTTCTTTGTTCCTTTTTGCCTTTTTGTTAACAATGATTCCCATTGAGCAACTGCATATTCAATTGGAATAGCAAATCCGTTTATGTATTTAGCTCTTATTGATGATCCTCAACTTGTCTATTATACCTTACTCACCCCGACATATGTTTTAACATTACAATCTAAAAAATATGGAGTACCATTATCATTATGTTACCCCAAAAAGATTCGGTTTAACTCCTTTTGCTGTTTTCTGTCTGTATAAATCACATCGCCCAAATTTTAAACGAGGCTATTATTTGTATATAATTTTCTATTAATAACCATATCTAGAGCTTTTCGTTACTTGGTTGACTTTTACTGTCAAGTAACTCAATTATAGAATATGTATTAAATGTTGATGTCGATGCTGCATTGATAGACTATCAACTACATAAATGGAATGTAAAGTGGATGCAGACGTGATACGAGTGTTGAAGAAGCCACATGACGTCTTTGGCTATTGCCCAATACATGTACTTACTATGTCACTAGCTTTTGATGCTACCTATGTCAAGTATGGTTAGCATCAAAAATGCTTCCTCATCATCAATTCTTAAGAAACGATATACATGGAGGAATAAATTCGTCTCGGTTTGCTCCAGTAGTGATCGGATTCCATAATATGCAATATATTGGAAACAAATCAGCAAAGTATTTTGTGAGGAAATTGTATCCTGCTTAATAACTTAGCAAAAAGATCAAATATTCCGTAGTTTTGAGAAGTTATTCAACAGGATATAGCTTCCTCATGAAAAATTTTCCTGATTTATATCCTGAAAAATAAATTTACTCGAATCAATGGAATTTACATATTATACTGCGTATATCTTGTGTCATCTGGACTTTGCTTAAAACAAAGACATGCTGAAAAACAAATTTTCACCCATTCCAGTGCATTTTTACTTGCTATGTTTGGGTCTTACGACTCGGGTTGGAAATAAAATTTCTCAGAAATTTAAAAGTTTATTAAAGAAGAAGAAGAAAGTTTATTGTATCATTATGAGAAGGGATTTTTGAATCGTATAACATTTTCATATAGGATTAATTGATAAAACAAATCAATCGAGAAAGAGTAATTTAAACGCATTTAAATCTAATGAACTCAGGTCTAATCTAGAGAAGGCGGTACTCGATCCTAGTATGCGGACAAGAAATATCGGCAAATCTGCCGATGACATCCAAAAGCAAGGCTTGAAATGAGCACCTTTTGTATGTTGCCTTCCTTCAGCAGAATGTATTGAAATATTTGCTTGGCCCATCCTGGTTTGGCTGCTTCTTGCAGAGTGGCTGCAGAGACCCAAGGGCCCATGGACCCTCTCGAGGAGCGAAGTCCACCTCGAGATGAGCTAAGGTGAGTCACTACGCCAGAAAGGGGTCGACCAGCGTTGCTCGTTGGTCTGCTGCTAGATCTTCATCCGAGAAATGGAATCCAGGGAGGATGAAACAATTCGTATGAGAAAACTCAATTTTAAGTTTTTTCACAAATTGCCAACTTTAGAGAATATCAAATGCCTTCCCCATGCCTATAATATGCTACTTTACATTTGCCTGTACTAAAGGGCGAATTTAGCGGTAAGCGCACCGGGGCACCGAAATATTGCTATTTTCCCCGTATCTCTCTTTTTGAAGGACCGAATATTTTCTTCTTCTGCGCCTCAATCCTCCTCTGCTCCCGTTCAATTCCGGACGACTCAAAGAATACCCTTAATAAATGTATGAAAAGCTCATTTTCGGTCCTTATTTCTTCTGCAAAATTAAATTAATAATAATCATGGTCTTAAAATTTCATTATTTTATATACAGATTTTCTCTAATCACCCGCCATAAAATCCGGGTTTTTTTTTATCTAATTTCCACCTAAAATATGTGTGAAGTATATTTATTGCTTTTTAACTACAGAAAAATACATTTGACAACCGTGTTGATTCGTATTTCCTCTTAAAACCTGGAGCGGCGCTCCGCCGTGCGGCTGAGGGTCTTGCAGCAGTTTCGAAAAGGTGATTTATTTATCGGCGTCGCAAACAGTCGCAAAAGTTATCTTCAGTTTTCTCTTCAGGAAACATCACAGAATAGTATGGCATAAGTTATCCCGTGTCCATCCATGTCCATTTTTACTAGTTTCCTCGCTTTAGGCGAAAATGTGCTCTAAAATAAGGGTCCGCCATTTTGTTATGTAACGTATGCTGATATTCGACTGTGATGATTGAAATCCACCATTATGAAGGATAAAGGATAGGCTTATAACATGTATCAAAGTTTATCCGATAGTTTTCTTCATATGGGTTCAGCACCGACTTGAAGTTGAAGAATTTTGCAAAAAATCGAAAACCGGGGTTTTTCGCGAAATTTGGTCAACTTTGACCCCCGGCATAAATTAAATGCAAGAATCCACTTAAATGACATGCACAGTTGAATACAAAATTTATTCAAAAATAGCGAAGTTTCAAATTCCTAACTCAAAGAACCATATTTTTGGCCAGCTTTTTACGATTCTAGCCCACTGTGCAACGTTACATATATTACAATAAATTCTAAATAAAAGGATAAGAGAGATATTCAAGAAATGCGGTCAATGAGTTTCCTAGATATTCTATGCTTTGCACTTTGACAATGTATCACAATGTATGGTCGTATGAAAGTGAGACTCACACCGCCCCCACTTCTCTCTCCCAAATTAGTAACATTCTCTCGCATTCTATGCCGGCAGGACAACAAGATTTCAACTGATCAATGATGGATGGATATCTTACAGTAATAACTGATTCAGCGAATGCAATTTCACTGCAGACGAGTTGTAGTTATTTTTATATTTTTTGTATAAAGACAGAAAAATTGAAAATAAATAAGCAACTTGGATGCAGAAGGTTGTTTTATGTTGGTTATATATGTTAAACACGAAGCCTTAAGTGACACATCATAGAAAGAAGCGGAATTTAGAAGAACAGAGTTTATGTATATGTAGTCGTGATCTTTTGTATTTTTGTCTAAATTCATTATGTAAAAAATGCATTAAGTGAATTAAGGTATTCGGTATAGGATAAAATACATATACGTTGTTATATCAATATCGCGTACTATTCGTGATTATAGTGCTGAAGAAAAGTTTTTCCAAAATCCTTGGTTGTTTTGTTGAAACAAAAAATCATTGGTTTTTTGCAAAAAAAGTAAGCCAAAGACGAGTGATTTTCAATATCATAAGAAATTTACAGAAGACGATACAAAATTAAAACTAAGAATTCCTAATAATGTCTAACATCTGGGCCATCTATTAATATATTTACCTAAATAGGCATTTTTAAGCTAAATAAATGGGTCGAAATTATCCAGTAATAATAATAGGGCCAACTTAAGATCTGAATTTGCTTATTCAAATAAAAGAGGCTCTTTTCAAATGAGAATATAGAAAATATCATATAAATACATACACTCTTGTTTTCTCTTTACATTAAAAGTTTTCATATTTTTTGTAATTCTTGTGTGATTGTAATTTCTGATTACATGCAAACATAAATCGAGGTAACCTATGATTAAATAGTTAAAGCGATATTTGGTGGTGCTGATTCATGATTAAATGAGAAAAAAACAAAATCTGAATAAGTCCACAAATTTATTTAAAAGATGCAACCGGTTTCGAGAAAGCTTCCTCATCATCAGGAAACCAAAAGAAGTGCAAAGCAGAATTTATACACTACTGTAAAAGAAGAGGAGTGGAAAGTGGGTAGGAAGAAGTGTGTGTAATGTAAATTGTGAAATGTATGGGGAAGCAGAGCCGACTTTTCATGGTAAGGAACGGGTTTGTCAGTTTTAAAAATCGAAATTCAGTAATGCATTTTTACAAATAGTGTAACCTGTTATACGCTGTAAATTATTTCAAGGTTAGTCTTTTGGGAGTAATTAATCTAACTTTTGGCTATTCAAAAGGATCGTAAGCACGCAATAATACGTTTATTATAAGTTAAATATAGTTGAGCGATAATATTACCCCATGGCATTTGTAATGGAGGTTCCGGGTCGTGTGCAAGTAGAACGTGTCTCTCCGTGAGATGAAAGAGGCACTTCGTCGATCCAAGTCTCCTCCAATTCGCACTGCATCACCAGCACACGAGCGCCCTATGGACAAAACCTTCTTTTATTTCTATGTAAAAATTTTATTTTACTCTTGTTATATTGTAATTTTATTCTATTTGTAGGTAAAAATATGTTTTAAACTTACTTCCTTCTGCATTTTATGCTTCTGTAATTTGAATTTCTTTTTTTGTTTTCTTTATATATTGCCTTTATTTCCGTGAATTACTTTTTCCTCCTCTGTGAGTGTTCCCCCGCAATGTTTACTCTGTCAGTTCGAAGGTTTTTCCCACACTCTACATTTTCTTTGTTCTTTTGTTTCTATTAGATCGTGTTATAAAGACTTTTGAGGCGGAATAGAGGCTCACGTTGGCCTAACATCGTCTCTATCTATTTTCAGCAAAAGACAAAAATGTAGTCTTACGCTCTCTTGAACTGATAGTGGGAGATTAATTTCCATCGGCATTTGATTCAATCCGGAAGTGGGTTGAATCATTAACAAAGCATCGAACCGGAAACCGAAACGAAAAAACCGTTTCTTTTTGCAAGAGTGAAATCAGAACTCGAATAGAAAAATTTTAAATTCTTGAACCCGAGCCAAAACCGGAAACAACAAAATACCGGAAACCTTTTTCGGGCAATTCTAAAATGAAACAGTTTCTTCGGATTCCACATCTATATACTTCCGACTATGACGGGATATAAGAAACTCGATGCATTTAAAACCGTTTTTCTATTTATATTCCTTACTTTATCTCGAAAATTGCCCGAAAAAGGTTTCTTCCATTTTGTTGGTTTAAATGAGCAATAACTCATTTTTATAAGCGGTAATTGCAACCAATCAAAAGACAAAGAATTTTTGTAGATCATTGCATCGTTTTTTTCCAAAAATGTCTACTTAAACCCTCCACAAAGCAGCAAACTTGAACGTTTATTCGAAAAATCCGAGACTGCCAAGTTCTGTGAAAATTGTTCAAGTTTGACGCCATGTATCTTTTTAACGCGTAAAGATATCGAAAAACGACAAACGGGATCATAAAATTCAATCTTTTTGTAATAACTATGCAAAATTTCAAAACCCACACTCAAATAAACCATGCTTGCTTGACCTCTTGGCCAGCTTTTTTCGATTCTAGCCAACTGTGCGTCGTAGCAGCGTTTCGAGTGAATGTAAACGTGATTCAGCGTCTCATTTTTTACATGCTAATCTTTGTTATCGATAGAATCAAGTGTGTCAAAATTATAAATAGGAAGTCAATGGGCAGTTCAGTATTTCCATATTAAAAGATTGAGTGTGGCTATCTATGTTCGCTTAAAACTCGAGAAGGATTAGTTGAAAAACCTGCAGGTTATTGAAATCTGACGGCTCTCCTACTTTAACGTATACTATATATTTAAACTCAGATCCGACTCCAGATGAGGCAAAGAGTTCCCTAAAAAATAAATATTAAGTGCATTTTAATCCTTTGCAAGTTCTATTTCTATCGCAAAATTGAAAGAAAAACAATAATTGGAAGAGCTTCAGCCAAGTTCTAAGTAGAGGGAAATTCTATACATGTTGTTATTTTCTATGTCTGGCCTTCATTCAAAATTATGATAAATTGAAACGATTCAAATTGCTATTTGGATAACTTGTCACATTGAATCAAGAGAACGTGAGAGATGCAGGATTCTCGTATTTAAATTATTATTAAGCTATTACTGCTTATGTCTATTTTCCCCGTTGATACTCAATGGGCACTTAAGCTTTAATAATTTATATCTAAATACAGTACAAACCGGCTAAGAGGCTTTTCAGGAAACCAAGGGAATGCCGCGTTATAAGAGTAATAACCAGATTGTCTAAATCTGGTTGTCTTACATAATATTTTAGAAGAATGGCTTGCTTTTCGCACAAAGAGAGAGCCTAGGTTTCTTAATTTCGGACATTTTCATTTTAAAATCAAGCTGTGTTTATCATATAGACAACTAGGTAAGAATGACAATTTTTTTAACAGCAGTGTGCCGCGATTGACGCCATACTTATCGATTTTACTATAAATATTAAGTGATTGAATATCATTAAAAGTAATGTAAGTGAAATTAACAGATTAGCCTTAAATTTTTGGGTCTACTCAACTTTTATTATAAATCATTGAATAATTAACTTGCATGATAAAATCCTCATTCCTCCTATAATCGCTCCTCTAATGAAAGACCTCTTGATTAACTTTTTAGAAATGAAGGCTAGGAGAATTCGGTTTTTTCCACTCCCCTTCTCTGTGGGTGTTTTCCTGCAACGTGGGTTTTTTCTTTGTCAACCTTTTGTTGCAAAGATTTTTTCCCACACTCTACTCTTTCTTTTTGTGTTTGTCCATATTACTTATTTAATTGTATATATTATCGACATACGAGGTTAGGTGGAAGAGAGGCCTACACGGGCCTAACCTCGCCAATGAAGGGTCTATCTATCTATCTATCTAATAGTTGATGCTTACATATATACAGTAAATTATGAATCATCTACAGCTTATAAATTATTTATCCTAAAAGGAGTGAATTTTACGTAAAATGCAGAGTTTTTAATCGAATAATTTACTATCTACTTTCAAAAATTTTTACCGATGAAAAATTCCAGGGCTTTCATCAGAGGAGTTTTTGCCGAGAAATCTCCATGTTTTTCACCGCTGAAAATTTTTGAAACTGCTATTGCACTCTTACAATCCAACATAAAAGGCTGATCTTACTTCAATTGTTCATTGTATCATCTGAATGCCTAAAAGTTACTCGAGATATATTTTAGAGGAGCCATATCTTAGTAAAAAATTATTTAGTCGGAACGTAGCTCAAGAAAATTTCGTCGCGCAGTCTAATTTATGCGTCGCCTAAAACTTTTAGGTTTCTCACGTGAGGAAGAACTTGTCTCGAGAGAAATCGAGATAAATGTTTTAATTTTCATTTATAGTTTGTTTCGTGACGATATCTTGAAGAGAACTTTAGCTTATATCCGAGAGCGTAATCCGCTTCGCGCTCCGAATGGCAGAGGCTCCGAAAACTCACAGCGAACTGAAATTGAGGAAAGCCTGCCTTAGATTTCCAGTAGATTTTCGTATAATTCTTCTTCTCAGAAATTTCACTTTCGCGTGCTTAGACTTAGTGGAATGTTTCGGAAAAAAATAATGGACTATACGCCTTACAGATGACCGAACAAATGTTTGTCCTTGTATTTCTGCAGTGAATTGCAGCAATCTACATCTACATAAATACTCTACAAACCGGCTTTCGGCGTGTGGCAGGGGGTGTAAACACCGAACTAGTGAGCTACTTTATTAGCCTGTTATTATCGCGTATTGTTCGTGGAGAGAATGAGTCCCTAAAACGACTTGTTCTAGCGTCTATTTCTCATATTTTGTTCTCATAACATTAATAATAATAATAATAATAAAACGTCTTTATTCGGGCGACATTGAGACTGAATAGTCACTTCTTACATCTAACCCTTATTATCGGATCGGTCGAAGGAATGAAACCATCCCTGTAATGACATTGACTTAAGTATTGAATTGCAGGTGCGCTTTCTTCTTATTACTATTGAACTGCGGGTAGGCTGATCCTGATGGCAGTTTTACCTATATATTCGCATATTTGAACGCTAAATATACAATACATTCATGATAAACCTACAATACCTATCAGAATATTTTTCTTACACTCACAAGTAATGCACATCTTAGACATAAGTGATGCATAACTCCTGACATATAATCTGCTTTTTCTGGGTTCATGAGAGTTCGGCTACCGCAAAGGGGATCGTACTTCACTTACTTCCTCCAGACAACACATTTCTTTCTCAAAGAATATATATCTTCACTCCAGGTAACTTATTCCATTAAAAATACCTCTATTGAAAAAGACAAATACTTTAGGTATACTAATAGCTACTTATTATTTGCTATATCCGTTCTTTGCTTATGTAACGCATAAGAGAATGGCAAACGAATAAATATAGGTAACACTTAAATGCAGATTTCTCGCACGTTTCTACAGAACTCTTCCGATGTAACCGTAAACATCATAATTTTGTCATTTTGGATTAATAAATGTCAACAGAAAAGTATTTGATCAGAATATGCCGTTATAATTGTGCTGCGTTTACAGAAAGGTGCATAAAACGATAGTAATAGCGGAAGAGAAAGAAAATGACAAAAAAACCTTGTGTCCGGGCTGCGAACAGAGTATTCTCTCGCAGATTTGTATACATTCTTGGAATTTCTTAATCCTGTAGAGAGAAATGGCCAAGAACAAAGCGTCCATCGGCGAGACGCGGTGCCTACTGAACTCGTCGTTTCCAAGGAAACTGAAATATCGATCAACAAACAAAGTCGTGCGAACGTTCGTGAGAAAGCTGATCAAGTGATAGCTTAAGTAAAGAGCTTTTGTTAATACCTCTCAACTTTGGTGATTTTTCTTTGTTCACATTTGGGGCATGTATTGTGATATAGCTATAATTTTGATGAAGGTAAAATCGTATTTATTTTCATATTTATAAGAGGTGAAAAACTATCTTTAGGAATCTTTTTGGTAAAGCTGTTTTGGCCTCAAAAAAGTTGAAATTTACAGCCGTCTAGAAATAACGATAGTCTCTGTTTTTTTACGCGATCAGTACAGTGAAACTGGCAGCTTGTGTCTGGCCGGCGGTCTCATTTTTCATTTCATCAGGATTCTACTTCCCTAACCTCGATTACTTTCTCGTGTGGAAAAAAACGAATGTTTGGATCGTTTAATGGGTTCGTCATAGCAACTACTCAAGGTGAGGCTTAAATAGCGCAAAGTAACATTGCTCGCGAACTTTTTTTAAAGCTCCTACCGAATATTCTCTCGACGAACCCAATTTTTAATTTCCCGCCCATATATATTACGGATATAGGTACCGAATGCTAAGTTATTCGTGAGGGATCCTCCAAGATATCTCATCCACTCTACTATTATTAAGTTTTTCCCTCGGAAGCTCTACGAATAAATGGCAATAGATTTTCTTTCAAAGTATAACTGACTACTGAACATTTGTCTGCATTTAGCTTCACTTGCCATTCCACGCACCATTTTTCATAGTTCATGTTTCATAATTCTATCTAAATCATTGGATCTTAATTAGATTACATCTAAATTATAGATTTTCCCGAGTCACTCTTATCCAAAAAACAGCAATGTAAATAACAAACGTGAAAAGTAAATTCCATGAGGAAGAGTTTGATACCAGAAAAGACTGTTTTTTGAATGATAGACCCAAATTCTTCGGCTCAAAAAATAATAATCTGCTCCTAATTTCCTGGAAAATATTACTTTCTTATTTATCCCTCGATTATGACATTATTTAACGTTGATTTAATTGTATTGTGTTTTAAAGAATTGATTTTGTCTATTATACATCTTCCAAATAAGTTCTCGTGTCTTTCTTTTTCTGTGCAAATGTAGCAACAGAGCGCGCCGTTCCCCCGGTATTGTGTATTAACCAGGTTGCGTAATGCTGTTTGCAATACATCACATTTTTAAGGAATGGTCTGTTTTTCACGAAAAGAGAGCGTCTTCGTCACTGAATTTTTGTAATTTCATTCTACTATGAAGCAGATTTTACCAGATAGACAATTCGGTAAGAAAACGATTTTCTTAACTGCAGTGGTGAGAAGGCATCGTGACCAATCCAAGACCACGTTAAACAGTCAACGAATCTTTACCCCTCTGGTTTTTTCGATAAGTTTACTTCTTAAGATTATGACTAAATGAAACACCGAAAAGCAACTTTAATCCTCATTCTACGGTGAGAAAATGTGAAGATCTCAGAGTTCGTATAGACTCCAATGGTGGTTATGCTTAGTGGTCATTTCATTCTCAAATCATTCAAAGATAATCTTTGAATCCTGTTTGCGCCTAATCTAATTTATCATCATGATATCTGATTTATACTCCTGATTAAGTAAAGGTACTTTCTCCTCTCCTTCAATAAAATTCTTAGAAATTTTAATGATAAAATCATAATTAACCAAGGGAAAGTAATACTCGTATATAAATCTTATATGCATAGACCTAGTAGTACACTTAGCTGGAATTCTATTCTGGAGGCTCGCTCGCCCGAAATCTGGAGTCTGCTGGACGAGTTGCCCCTGGAAGTGGTAACTTTTTTTGTGAGTGACGGTACATCCAAAGAATAGAGGAAGTCATTCAGACTGTAAGCAAAATCCTCGACTTCGATCTGACGGCGTAATCTAGAAATTTGCTTTATTCAGCGTGTCATTATTTATTAAATTATTTTCAGCGAATAAAAACATCTATGGTCTATCCGTGTACCAAAAGACAAGAAGTATTCAATTTAGGAATATATGGTAGCGGGACCATGTCTATTCAAGATAACTGTCAATGAGAAAACAATTCCGAGGAGAAGTTTTAACTAGACTACTTATTAAGGGCCCTGCTATTTCACTATAACCATTGTAATAGCGATTGTTAATTTGATGATATAGATTTATGCAGTTTTAGCTTCTTTAACGTAAATTGTAAATAAATGAAAGTTTTGATAAATTAAGAATTAAATCATGAATGGCAGAATTGAGTATTCTATGAAAATATATGGTACTAAAATACTAGTTTAAATTTAAACGTCCAATTAATCTGAAAAAGTTGAAAACGTCCCGTAATTATTTTTCTTATACGAGCTTTACGATAAAATTATTTAGATACAAGTGACCCCACCAGATTGTTAAAGCTGTCGCTTGGGAGTTAGTGGCTATAGGCTATTATGGCTTTGTTGAATACCAAAGAGACCAAACTGCACATGCGCAACATCAACAATGATTCAGTCCTTTTAATAATGACCAAAGTTCTGTAGGCGATAACAATAGCTCTCTCGTACATTCTCAAAGTCTGAAATCCTAAATCGATAATTCCGCGAAGCTCGTCCCAGAATCGAAAAATTCTGACAGAGGTGGGAAACCTGCAATCTTAGAATTAATCGCGATCGCTTTTTCTATTTTCTCAGATACGCATTTAAATGTACAGTAAAGCTATTAAAACGAATTTTAAATTCTATACCTGACACCATCTGAGTCGAAAAATGCTTCCGTGTCCAGGAGAAGTTTTTCCTTCGAATGTATTAGGTGCCAGAGAGCGATTTTAAGAGTATAAGGCCGTCTCGAAAGGGTTAAGGGCCTTTTAATACACCCAAGCTGAAGCATTTTTGCCTTTCATATCGCAGGATAGTAGGCTATATAGTCCTTGTAAGCAGTAGTTAATTTTAGATTGAACTACTGCATATCTGATACATGGTCGCTTTTCCTTTTAGTTAGGTTTTAGGAACAAAATGCCATTAAGAATCAGAACAGGCAATTCTCAATGTTAAATTTTATTTCATTTAAATCTCCCTGTGATTACATCAGACAACACTAACCAAATAGCAAAACAACAGTAAAACGGACATCACAAGGAAGACCGGAGGGGAAGAACAAGTCTGCCTGGCATTCGCCCGAAGTTGGAAGGAAAACCCCTCCGTAAAAAACCTTCCAAAGGCAGCCAAAACCACAGAAGTTAATCAGCAAAACATCTCAAATTCAGTGATTTACAAACGAATTATTTGACTTCAATCGATTCCTCAGATACTTTTACAATAACGAAAAACCATGTTTGATTCCATCAAAGCGTAATGTAAATACATTATCTGTCAATGCAAGCTGAAAGCTGACAAGATTCCAAAAGTAGGCAAAAATATTTGTATATACATAGAGAACACGTAATAACTGAAGTATGTGATAAAACATTTGAATGAATATAAAACTTAGTAAAATTAAGTTCATCACTGGATCTGGTAACCTACTGTATTATTCATCACTCACTCCTCCTGAACTTCGATTAGGTATAGCACCATCGGCCACGACATTAAGTTCACAAAATAGATTAATTGCTCCATGAAGAATGAATAGTACAGGGTTAAAACAACAGTTAAAAATGCGGTCAGCACTTTACGAGAACATGGATTAATAAGCACTTCAGCACGTTAAGTTAAAGTGTGGCTTCACTGGTGGAAGAGACTATAGTTCAAGTAAATACTCTGCAAATGTATCTGAACTTGCCACACACGTCAAAAGTCACTTAACAATGCACGCAAGTGATTTGGTGTTCATTACGGGCGCCCCTCTGGAAGATGACCGTGGATGAAGTATGCTGCAACATCACACTTGTCTGTAGGATTCCGAAAACTGAACCAAAGGGTTGAAATCTGATGGACTCTAAGAAACTCCTCCAGAACCTCAGCATATCTGTCGTTCAATTGGCAGCATGAGACCATGAATCAAGCAGACTAAGGTTATCCTATCTTTGGGCACCTAAAACGGCTCAAACAGCACCTTCTCCACTTAAATTCCACCAGCAAATGAAAATTGTGGCTAAATACGAGGCTGGACCTGGAAATTCTGAGCAAATTACATGGAACAGAAAATACACAAAACAGACCTTTCAAAAACAAAAATAGTCATATGCGAAGACTGGAAAAAAGATTAGATATTTAATGCAAACATTGATATTCGAACACGTACGGAATGGAAAGGAACAATACACCTTACAACACAGCATGTAAAATTTCAAGACAAATACATCTTATCAGTAATTACAAATGAGAAATCGCGAATTCAAATAAATTCCTTAAAAAATTGAAGACTTCCTGTAAAAAAGGGAAAATTAACCATATGGATTAACACAGAAAATATTAGAAATTTAATGCAACATATAATACTCAAATTCTCACAATAGGAAAAAAACAAATTATAACACCATGTAACACTTAATGAAAATAAAATCATCAGTAATAACATAACAAGAAAAGACATACATAACATAACCTTACTGACATCCAATAAGAAAATTAGGTATGGTATCAAAGGGATATAAAAACAACTTATAATCTAGCAGAAAAAGTTGCCTTAAGGATAAGGCGACATAATATTAAATGAAGGACAAATACAGCAGGATCTTTCTCAGTAAGTTCATCAATAATAACTAAATTCTTAAAAACCAATTGCAAAAACAAAAAGGCTAAGTCATATACAGGCGTTATATAGATAAGTCGACTGACGACACCGTACGCAAAAAAACTTGCATAGTATAGTGCGAACATCGGCTACAGCCGATGGTGACGGCGACGGTGATCGTAGGCATCACGTCGACACAAGGTGATGATATAGTATGATGATCCAGTAATTGGGAGAACGCAGAGATGAAAAAAATATGTTAAAAAACGTAGTAATCAATCGCATCAGGTGGATGCAGCGTTTAAACGTACTTATCAGACGCATCGTGGACGTTTCGTTTCGTGGAATATTTGTAGAGACGAAGTGTTGCCGCTAAAATTCGGATTCGTGTGTAAAAATCGTCGTAGGCTATCTTCGTTGCTTGGCTTCTTCCGCCCATGCACAAATTATACCAGTCCATGAAGCAATTCATGAAAATAAAATCAAATCAGTAATAACATTCCAAGTAAACACTAATTCAAATAACTTCCTTAAGCTTAACGACTTCATATAAAAACTTATGCTCAATCATAAAAAATAGCCTTAAGGATGAGGCGACATATGTAATATTATACGTAGGAAGGACATCGAAATGCAGCAGGATCATTCACAGTAAGTACATGGCTATTAACAAAGTTCGCAAACAACCAATCGCAACATCTAACAGGCTAAGACATATAAAGGCGTCGTACACATAGGTCGACTGTAGACGCCGTATGAGGAAGCATTGTGTAGTATTGAGAGAGAATCGGCTGCAGCAACTGGTGACGTTGTCACAGTTGCCGTACGCATGATGTCAACGCAAGGTGATAATAGTATGATAATCCAGTAATTGTGATAACGCAGCGTTCGAAAACACAGTTTAAAATCGCTGTCTTAAAAAACGCAGAGTTAAAAAACGATATGTTCGCTGTGTCATATTCGCAGTGTTCAATCGCATTACGTGTATGCAGCGTTAAAACGGAGCTTTTAGACGTATTGTGGACGCTTCGTTTCGAGAAATATTCGTAGAGACGAAGTGTTGCCGTATATTCGGATAGATGTGTGAAAATCGTCGCAGGCTATCTTCGTTGCTTGGCTTCGCCTGCTGTTTGCAGGCTCTTCTTTCTCTTCCCTCTGCACTGCATTCGGGCTCGACCTGCGGCCACCGCTGTGAGGCTCAACCTGCAGCGGCGTAACTCTCGGCACCTACGGACGACAGACACGCAGGCATTCCACACTGGCACACCTCACGCGTACGGCCTCAAGGATCGACACGAAAGCCTCGCGTGCAGGCCTCGCTCACACAGCTAGGCTCGCACAATCGGCTCGATTCTTCGGCTCCGCTTCATCTGCTCGCAGAATCTTCTCAGCGTTGACGTGAAAGCTCCTTCCTCAGGTCCCTGCACAGCCTCCCTCCGCACCTAATACATTCGACTGCCGTCCCGACACTTTTCAAACGGATCACAAAACACAGAAATAATCTTATGAAGACATAACATCTAAAAAAAAATGCAGAAACATACTGAAATTACAGATTTGTATTTAAATTCTAGTGTCCAATCTACTCAATTATAAAAGTTTGCAATATTGAAGTCCAATGCATCCAGGCTCCATGAAGTACATCGAGTCTTCTAGTACAAATTTCTGCTTCTAATGGGTGCTGCTGTAGGGATCCGCATTTGCAGCTTGAATTCAGTGTTCCTAGGTTTGTTTCCTTTAATAGATTTGTCAGCTCCTTTTGGAGGGAATATTCACTTTATCCTTTTTCCAAAGACGTCTTATGCAGGCTACGACCTCAGGTTCTGCAAGCATATACGATGAATAAGTTGCAATTTATAATAAACTCGGTAAAAGCAGGTTGAGAGGGTAAATAAAATGAATTTCAAAAATGAAGCAAAGTAACAGTAAAATAGAAACCGCTATGTATTAAATATCTTGCAGAAGTTCAGAACAAGTACGTTGTTATCCTTAAATACGCATAATGTGCAAGGTAAATTAATTAAATACGCATAATGTGCAGGATCATGAAATATGAATATATATAAAACTGCTAGTTTACACATTCAAAAAATTCCCAGACAAACTGATATTCTTTTCCCCACCCAAATGTATTTAAACAAACACTCCGATAACTAAGAACTAATACAGAAATACTATAACACCCAAAAACGCCTTATCCTGTATCAGTGTTCATTTTCTCTATTTATTTATCTCTTAATAACATTCAAAAGGCTTCTGATGTATAGTTTACCTGAAATGTTTTATAAATACAGGTAATAAATTTTCCATTCCATTTTCACCGAATCTAATAAAACATTGTGAGAGAAGTCGTGCATAAAACCATGTAAAACTCTGGAAGAGAAGAAAAGCTGGTACTGAATGACAGAAAGGTCATACACGGCACAAAGGTTGTAGGCTCCCAATCCATGGGCTAAGTAACTATAATCATTGTCGAAACGACACCTTTTCTAATTAAAAGCTATAACCTTCTTTCGGTGAATACTCTTTTTAAACTTGCATAAAGCAAACGATTTAAAAGTATCACAAATAAAAGTTAAGGTACAATATTATTGTTATTTAATTCTACCATGCAAAGATATGCTCCTATATTAACTAATCAAAATCTTTAAATATATTGGCTTGAAGCTCTTATCTTTTTTCTTAGAAGCGTTAATTCTGGTGAGTATACAATATGAGAGGGCTTGAGTTACTGTTCAAGCCAGCAGCACCGCTGTCTTAAAAAGCATTGCAAAACTCACTTTAATTCCACTACACAAACTGAAATGATGCAATTTAATAAGAGGAAAACCTTACCCCTTCCGGCCCCAAATTGCTTCCTTTATTCCTTGATCTTTTAACTGCTCAGTATGCTTGCCTGATATGAGGAAGAAACCTCTGGAAACACCACTAATTCCCTTGAGTCTTCCAATGACAACTCAAGTAATTTTACTGAAAGTGTATAACACAAGATTTAAAAAGTTCAATTTGTGTTTTGATCGAAGCTGCCTACGTTATCTACAAAGATGATAACGTAAAGTTTGCTGAATTACTACAACTCTTAAATTAATCAACACAGCATCTGCAGAAGATGTTAAGCATATCCCCTACAAAAATTTGATTAACAATAATAATTATTATCGATATTTCCCGTTAAAAACATATCTACTGCTTTAAGGTGATCGAATAAAGGTTACATCATGATTGAGGGTACTCAAGCAATGTAATTCTCCGAGAGAATGATTAAATTTAAACGTATTTAAATATATGGAAATTACCTTGAAATAACTCTTTAGTAGTGGTACCCTGACCAAATGGAAAAAATATTACAAGTACTAATTGCACAAAAAACTAAAGGGGGGTTTATATTTAATTACGTATTCGTTGAAGTTAAGAAGCACTAATTTAGGACAGCTCCAGGATAGCCATGTGTGCCGCGCGTTCTACATTGGAGAAAACAGTCACGGGTTCGATTCCGGTGGGAGACCACGTGCAAAATGATCTCGGCTGTCGATGCACTTAAACCTAAAATACTCCCATATTCTAATCTAACAGGTACCGGATTAATTGAAGCTCCGAAAAGGCAAAAAGGAGAGTCTTAAAATTACAATATAATATGTATAGGAGAATAAAAACGGTACATAGAAAACAGATCAAATCTAGAGCAAGAAAGCAAGTCTAAAAACAGATTCAAGATTTCTTAAAGTATGCCTTGTTTAACGCAGTAGATAATAGACTAAATTGACTGAAACGAATCGAGAAAAATACTCTCTACGACCATAAAAACCACCAAATATCCGAATTATATTTGATGAAAATTAGCCAATATAAATAACTTAGCAAAGCTGAAAAGTCTGAAAATGACATGTGCAAAGCTGTTCACATTGAAGGAAATAATAAACTAGCTCAAACGGGAGAAATCTTCAAAACTATTCCAGCTGAAGCACATTAAAAATTCATTACATACTGATATATCTATTTAGATCGATATTTAAAAGCATCTGTCAAAATCTTCCGCGATAAGTGGATCTGAAGCAAAGCAAAGGATGGTTTAATTGCTGTCGCAGTTTTCTTTAAAAATACATCAGAAGACCTTAAATTTGTTCAAATATGCAAATTGGATTTTCATCTTCATTGTTATACCACACCACATACATGAAATGAATAGCCATTAGTAACGATGGAACTAAAACTGATAAACAACCTACCATGGAACTACGATTGCTAATACCATAATCCATCACCAAATACACGAAAGAGAACACCTCCAGTCACATCATCAGACACTCCATTCTCACTGAGCAGACAAACGTAGTAAACCAAAATCAAATACATGCACTCTCAAAATTAATGAAAATGAAAATCCAACTTAAATCAATATATAGAAACAAGTCGTATTAAGTCAAACAATCCTCGCTTTGCTTCAATAAAAATATTTTTATTCACTCATTTTGGAAATTTTACCATATCTGAAAATTTGAATATGACTGAATGAAAGGAATTAGTGATCCATTCCCAAATTCATAGCAACGGATTACTTTCCATTCATGGAATTAAAATGCACGAAAAACGAAATATAGATTTTAAAAAGGTAACATTTATGATTTACGTCTGTATCTAATCAATAACAAAATTAAATCTAAGAAGCGCCGACAGCTTTGTGGTCTTTATTTACAAGATTGTAAGTCTCGTCTTGTACTATTCTCCAAAGTATGTACCCACATAATGTGGGCGTTATTAATGGCTTTGTCGGATCAACCAAATTAACATATTTAATACCAGTTGTATGGTTCAATGTGCTTAAAAGCAGAGGTAATTTCGCACATATGACATACCAAAGAGAATCGAACCCGGGAACGTAAATCACCTAAGTATTACACTTGGCTATCCGAGTATTCGACGCGATCAAGTAACTGAAATCTGATGGGGCATATTGATCTAAGGAGAATATGAGCAGAGACCTACTCGAAATCTCCTATTCTGTGTGATTTTACACATCTCATGCTTGCCAAAGATATCCCTGATCGACTATTCTTCGTGACTGAATTTAATTTCGGAGGAATGTGGAAAGAATTTCGACTTTCCTAGCATGGAGATATTTCGACAATCCTTAAATCTTAAAGGGTTTCTGACAAGCAAATTTATGAAAGCACATGTTAACCTTGACAAACATCCCGTCGTAGGTGATTATTGAGTAGAAATGAATTCTCTATCAAATGGAGCGACTGAGGGAAATTTTTCCCACGTGGGTCATTAAATTTCAACCGAGCAGCATACCCGAGAACATACTTCAGACTGAAGAAACCTTGGCAAAAATTATGAGATTTTACATTCATCGACAAATTACGGTATAGGAAAATGAATTTACTAAGCACGCCGAAACCTTCGAAAGAGTTCGAATGGCTCAACGCCGGTCCAATCATTTCGTCAAACGCCAACGATCCAGATCGCAATTTTTAAGGGATGCCTGACATTCCAAAATGTGGTGCGATTCACCATGAAAATGACGGATTTATCGAGGAGAACCTGGATAAAATTACTTGGAAATAAGAAGGGATGACACGCTTTAGAATTCATAACTGGAAGAAGTCTGGAAGAAATCACTTAACTTCTGATTGTAAGTCTCATTGAAGCTCCCTCGGCGCAGTCCCCCAGCATGGCAGAGCACATGGTTGGCAGGATTTGACCGAAGACAAGCCACACATCCAATACATTTTCCAATTTAAGAAAAGCTTTCCTGAAATTTAGAAGATTGTAAGGTATTTAGACTACTAGAATGTCGTAAATTACATATTCGTAAGCCATGAAGAATCTGAAGATGATAAAGAGGATAGACGCAAAGTTAAATAACGTAGGTATCGAAATCTTTACTTTACCTAATATTCTTTACCAGAAGAGCTCGTGATGTGAAGACGACTGGCGTTGAAGCATTGAAGTCCAGAAATGAGAAGGAGGAAGGAATCTATGAAGGTAAGTGGGGGGAGGAACTACGTAATGGTTTGGGGACACTCTCTACCAATTGCTTGGCACATAATATGGATGAGTAATATCGGAGAGGAAAAAAATGGTTTAAACTTTCCCAAAAATATTATTCACTAGAAATGTGGAATTTGTACACATAATTTTATAATTTATATAATCGCGTTGTTATTTTTTCTTTTGAATATTCTTTGCTCTTTTTCGAACCCTTACTATATCTGTCTACATCGTTGCTATTCTGTCTACATTGTCGCTATAATCAACAACTCCATCTTTTCTCATGATCTTGTTTTCTTACTTAATGCTATCATTTTCACATGCATGCTTTCCAGTAAGCGATGACGTATTTTATAATAATTTTAGGTCGAAACATAGTAGGACCTTTAAGATATGTTAAATCAGTATACTAAATGTAAAACAAATATTTCTCAGCGAACATGAACTCCATTCCCTCTCGTGCGGATCCCAATTTTCTATAATTGTAAAAGAAATCGAGATAATTATTATATATTTTCCTGATCCAGATACCTCATAGCCTCCAACTTAATCAACCCTTAATGTACTTTATTTATTAAATATTTATAATATACTTTACCTAATATATCTTTACCGTACACCCCGCTGAGGGAGTCGCTGGGTCTTCTATCTTTGTGGTGGCCGATGGCTCTCCTTCGGTTCCAGGGGACATAGAAAACTGCTCTTAGGTCATTAGGAAGCATGTGTCCCAATCTATAGGAGAGACTTCCGAGGAAGGGGATTCTCCGCCATGAGGAAGGGGTTGTGGAAGATTATTAGAGGGAAGGAGTGATTTTACGGCATGAGAGGATATTTTGTTTTCTCCTCAAGAGTTTATCCACCATACCTGGGCTGTATCCGTTATTTATAGCAATCTATTTGATGATTAAAACTTCTTTAGTCTAAAGGGAATTGGCCGGTGACATCGGGATGTGGGTGGATCATACTGTTGAAAGCGCCCGTTTTCCATTTTCGCCGTTCCTCTGACGGTTCTTGGTTCGATGCCTGAGCGTCATTTCTATTCTACCATGTATAGAGAAACGGCGAGCTGCGTGGAAAAGAATGTTTTCAAACGCTTGTTTTTATTCCGGGTTTTATCTTTCCAGCTTATCGGAGAAGCATTAAAAAAATTCTCAAAAATTACCGTAATGAATTTCTTAGAGAAAAATTTCGCACCCACCTGGCGTCGAACTCACGGTCATTTTGTAACATTTCTTCCATTGGTACTATAGAAGAGTACCTCAAATCTAACCTCCGGGATTTTGGTTCCTCTATCTTACCGATAAGTGCCTCAAAATAATTTTCAAATATCCACGCAATGAATTCTTATGGAAAAATTGCTATTTTGGGACATTCTAGCATTGAACCCATGAGAGTCTGAATTATTCTGGTACCTACAGGGTGGGGCCAGTAAGTCAAAATAATAAGTAAAAAATTTCACATGAATGACTTGTGGAACATGGTTAGAATTCGTATCCCCTATATCTATTGGTATATGCAGAGAAGTAGCTATATAGAATAGATATTTCTATAAGTTCTATTCAATAATGCATTTATCTGAAATATTATTTTTACCATCTTCTCCTGATGAACTGCATCTTTATTCGAAAAGGCGGACCAAACTGCAGTTTTGATTTCAGAAGCTATATTTGATGTCAAGGTTCATTAAAATAAGCGTTCCTCAGTCCAATTGCCTTTAAGTCATTGCATAAAAATAACCGGGAAGAAATATAAAAATAAAATAAAAGAAATATAAAGAATATAATTATATGAAGTAATCTTTAACCACTAAACAATAATATACCCTAAATGTACTAAAATATACTAAATAATAATATAGATAAAGTTAATGAATTTCGCAAAAGACTTAATGATACATCTTAGGAATCCACATATCTTAGGTATTATAATATTTCTTCAGGAATAAATGAGAATCATTAAGACAGCCAGAGCTGACTTTCGGTGGACGCTCTGTTTTAATTCTCCAATAATGCAGAAAATTTTAGATGTGGATCTGATCTGCCTTGATTACAGCCAATTCATTTAAGAATGAAAAGTAATATATATCAGTCAGTCACTGTGAGGATGTCTGTCCAGCTGAAAAGTGTTTGATGTCCTCTGAAATATAAATACAGCAGAAAATACATGCACAAAGTGTTCTTAATTTACATAACTATTACATATTCATAAGGAACAAGTTAATATTTTTATTCAAAAGCAATACATAACAAACTTGACTTTAAAAGTGGGAAAACAAATCTTTGTGTTCATTCATTATTTTGTACTCATGTCATTTGATAACGATATATATTTTAAACTTAAAAATATTTTTAAGGAGTTAATAATCTTCTGCAAGCCTTGGCATCTTACCCCAATGGTATGGAGGAAATGCCTAACAAGCTGTTAGTGTAAGCTTCCACAAAAACATGTTTTTTGGAAACTTTGATAACCTGAATTGAATTAAATGCATTTTATATTACTTGTTAAACCCTTCTTTGTCTCTGTCATTATTGACATTGTTATACCTTCTTTCACTCCGAAGTTATAGTGACTTAAACAAAAAGTTAGGCATCTTCCCCCGACTTATCCTATCTCAACATTTTAACTTCATACTGCAAAATTGAGAGAATTTTGAGAGCAAGATATGTTCTGAAGTTGTACTTATGTTTCATTTATCTCTGATGGAGGATTCCCCATGGAATCTTATTTCATTGCCAAACTTCACGAGTGAAATATCGAATAATTAATCATTGATCAAATAAATAAATTTTAAAATCGTTCATGAATTAAAATAACTAAATTTTTCTACAGTGGGTCATAGCTTTTTCTGTTGTCCATTTTCTATTGTTAATCACATTTTAGTTGCACAAGTCCATAAATATTGATGCAAAGCTTTCCAGTTGAATTGTCTGCACATACAAAGCTTGTTGACAAGCCATCTTAATAATTGTGAATTTGTATTCTCTTGTGAATTTAAGGGACTTCTCAGTTGTCATCTATTTTTTCTAGCTTCATCTGTTCTCTTCTGAATTGCATCACACCAAGGTCAACTTTTCGTTTCATTTCATTTGTTTGGACTCTTCACTGTGGTAATTATGTTTCCCTTGAGTCATCATTATAAATTATATTCATCATACTAGAGATTCTAAAGTAAAGTTCAAGGTGTGACATACCTATGTGGGATTTGGCATAAGCCAGCGGTATTCACCATGGGTGAAAAGTATTCAACGCATCAACTCCCACACCACTTAAAATTGGCTTTTATGAGACCTGGACCTTTTATTGCCTCTTAATTTAGGTAAACATCTTGGCCCGACCTGGGTTTTAACCCAGGACTGCATCTGCCAAAAGTGACCCACATGGCTATCACAGACTTACTAGAGATTATATAAAATATTTAAATTATTTATTAATTGGAAATTTTACAAGATATTTTATATGCTTAGGAAAACATAATGTAAAATATAGTCTTTAGATTTGTGAAGGTAAATGCTTATATGTCTTGTATGCTTAATATGAAATTAAGAAAGGAAGTTTTCTCATTCATGAGCGATGTTCTCTGACCAGTTATATAATTCTGTGTTTGTAGAATTTTGCTGCTGTGTTGACTGATCTTGTGATATTGGTCCAGTTTCACCTGATGGAAGGATAAAAATTAAGAACGTGTACATCAATATCTATCAGTGTAATATCTGTCTGCCAATTATATTAAAGAATTACTTGCTTAGCAGCTGATGACTTGATACAATTTTCCTGATTCTATTCTTAAATAGTAATAATCTGTAAGAATCCATAATGCTAACTTTTGGAGAGAATTTAAACTAGTTATCATTTTCTAAACACTGCATCTAGAGCTAAGCAGCAGCAGAAAACAAGAATTCATTTTGTAAACTAGAACATCTTCTGAATGTAGAAGCCAGGTAGGACATAGACAGGTGTAGTTTACTCATAGAAATTAGATGGACACAAAGGAGCAATTTAGATAGAGTTAAATCAAATGTCATTCCTCTTCAGAAATTCCTTTTATCAATAACACTATTATTTAACGATTGACTTGCTTTCTTCTATAGAATAATTATATATTACAGGAACTGGATAATAGGAAAACAGCATTTTAACCATCTTGTATTACTCAATATCTGGATTGTACAATGTTTACAACTTATACTTTACAACAAAGAAAATATCTTGTATAGAATTGTAGTAATTGCTGTAGGAAAATTCTTTTTACATTACATACTTGTTTCCTTACCTTCTCGATCTCTATTCAGTCTAGTTTTCAGCTGTTTAAGAATATGCTCAAAAATTATCATTGTGAGCTAGAGTTGAAGTTAAATTAGAGTTGCCTCGGGAGTATCAATCACTCCTTCGGTGTTGTTTTGGGTGGAAGTCATATTTTCAATAAAATTCATTTATTGCTTTCATGAAAACTGTTTACATAACATAGAGCAAAGTACATTATTCTCCTCTTACATTTTTCAACTCAGGCATTTGTATCCAAATTAAAGTAAGAATAATATGGCCGAATTCCTAGAATCTATAAATTTCCTCGAATTTCCTGATCCAACTCAATAGATTCAAAAAGTGCCTTGAAATTTCCTGCTCCAAATCCCTGCAAAAATGAAATTATCATTTATATATTTATTTATATAAATCCATAAACAGCACAAAGCCTTTACAATGAACTAAATAACTATAACAACTGACAAATACATGACCATTCCTTAAACAGAAATATCTGATTAGCTTGGGTGGGTACAAAATTGGTCCCATTTAAAATGCATTGCAGCAATTTTCAGCAATTGGTTTGAATCAATTCAGGGCAACTTAGAAATGTAAAACCCAGAATGTGAAAAGTATTCATAATTAGCTATGATATTCGTAGGTCACCGTTTCCCTAATGGCCCTTCGTTTGATGCCAGAGCATCATTTATATATTACCATGCATTTCAAATGAGGATAAGGGAATCTTACCTTAGGAACTTCCCAGTATGATATTGAATTAAAACTTTGGAATGGGTCAGAGTGGCAATTATCTAACATTAATATGCAATTGTCTCTTACAATTAGGTTCTGAGTTCGATGCCAGGCAGTCTTTTGCGCAATCACAGAATTTGCAGGTGACATGGTCTTCTATAGCACCAGTCAAAGAAATGTTTTCAAATGAAAGTGGGTTCAATACTAGCTGCATGAAAATTTCCGCCCTTTAAAATGCATTACGCCGATATATAAGAATTCTTTTGAATACTCCAATAACATGGAAAGGTAAAACCCAGAATGCTGGATAGCTGTCACAATTAGCTTTCCTATGTGCAGTTTACCATTTCCCTGATGTGCCTTGGTTTGGTGCCAGGGTGTCATTTCAGTTTTACCATAGATTTCAAATGGGGAATCGGCAGGCATGCCTGAGGAACTTCCTGATATGGACATGAAATTTTAGAAATGGTCAGCGTTGCTCCTACCAAACAGTTATATGAAATTTTATCTTACGAGAAGGTCCAAGGTTTTGCACCAGGCAATCCTGAATTCCTCATAAGAAATGTATGGCAGGAAAATGATTCTTAATTATGAGACTATTGACGAGAGCATACAAGTCCTTAACCCAGCATGTGAAAAGAGCCATCAATTTGTTTTACAAAAGCAGTTTACTGTTTTCCTGATGTTCCTTGGTTCAACATCAGATGACCATTTGCATTCTACCATACAATTAAATAGTTAATTTACATTATCCCATTTTGATATATGCTTAGGTGAACTTGGGATGTTTTTGCGAGGAGTTCAGAGCCTAGTCAGATATTTTGGTAAATGTACACCAATTAGCTCACACTATGCATGCAACTTTGTACTAGTATATATATATATATATATATATATATATATATATATATATATATATATATATATATATATATAATTAAGCAAATTCATTCTTAAAAATTGTACTCACATTATGATTGTGTCTCTGAATGACCTCTAAGAAGACAGTTGGCCTATCTTGCATATTTTTGGTGAAAATTTGAAGTAGGTAACCATTGTCATCATAATCAATTAAAATTTTCAGTTCCTAGAGATTATAAAAAGTGATATTTTATAATGTTTGCGTAAATGCTTTTCCTAATATTGAAGTAATGAGAGAAAATTGACTCACTTGCAAGATATCAAGGTCTTCTTGTATCTTTATCTTTGCTGTCTTTAGCCTCCTCCTGAGTGCATCATAGTAGGTGTCAGGAATCTTTAAAAATTCCATTCCTCTTGCTTTCAGATTTTTAATCTGTAAACCAAGTGTGACTCTATGAAAATAATTCCAGAGTGCTTTAATACACAACACTTTCATTACATCATTTTGATTGAGAGATAAGCAACCATGCAAATGATTGATCTTACAGCTCCAATGATATCTGAGGTATTGAGCGCTATGTGCTGTACTCCTGCCCCACCATAGTACTGCACATACTCATCTATTTGACTCCTCTTCTTTCCTGGTGCTGGTTCATTAATTGGTATCTTAAAAGAGAAATTGTGTTGAGGATAAGTTCATTTTCACTGCTTTTTGTTGGATGGCTCTTTTTCAATTTATTAGAGCTGCCCAAAATGTAATAACAACTCAAATTAAGTTCTACTGACTTTCTTCTATTTTAATTATATCTTATCCATATTTTATGAAAAATAATTAAATCCAAACTTAAATTTCTTAACTTTATGTATATCATAATTTATTTCAATTTAAATATTGAGAATTTGAATGTTGATAACAACATATGCATTCATATCTCATATTAAAAAGGACATTTTCATACTCATAAAAGTTAATATAAATACAGTATACTAATTCACATACATTATACAATCCAATAGAAGCCAAGGATTTTCCTGACATGTAAAAATGGAGTGTCCTATCTTTGTAAGTCCAGAAGAGAAAAGTATCTTCTTAACTTTGTGAAAATGCAATATCTTAACTCGTGTAAACTCATAAGTTGTACAGCAAGATAACATAGTCTTACCATGAAAGTCCATTACATTAAAAGGAATAAGAAAGTAAAATATTTGAATCATTTGAAGTAATCTTAATTGCATTTAATGTTATATTTCTTCTCAATCCTCTCACTGATAGTTTATTTAGTGAAATCTTTGCCTTGAAGATGTATGTTTGTTACAATTCACGCAGTTACCTTTACAGTTTCCTCCCAGTTAGTCATTACTATGGAGCGTAATGCAGAATATTCTGTGTGTAACTGAGTATCATCCACTGACCAAAATCTGTGGAACAGTAAATTTCTCTCGTACCTGTTTGTAGACAGTATATTCCATTAAAATATATTGAAAATGCTTCATTTTAGGAATTTGCATGGGAGAAACATCCCTCAAGAATATTAGTAGTTCTTACCATTTAGCAGCAGGCTCCATTCCTAGGTCTGGTTGGTTGCCAACAACATGGTCAATGAAGTCTAATTTTGCTGGAGGCCTTTATTGTAGTAAACATATAACATAAATGCATCATTTATATTAGAAATATTATTATTTCACACAAGTCAATCATTTTTCATGAATTACTTCAAGAGTAATTTGGAAGGGAAGGTATAATGAAGGGTATGAAATAATGCATTATAGGAAGTTTGGTTCATATCTGTAAGATTAATTCTAATTTATTTCAAAAGAAGAAGGATAATACTGTGCTCAAACTGTCCTTATCAATATTAAGAGAAATCTACCAGAAGTATTAAAATACAAGATATAAGAAGAAGAAAGAAGATAGACCCAAGCAGACCTTCACCCTTTGAATAATTAATGAAATGATTTGATTAACTTCACCTCTGCAAAAACTACTAGCAAAAAAACAGGCAAGTGAAAACTGAGGAGTAGGGTCACCAGGTAAACCAAGGAGTTGTAAGTTTCAGTGGAAATTCAATTTGAAAAAGAAGAAAAGAACAACAGTTGAGTAAAAGAATTTATTACTATCATAACAACCTCAAATTAAAATAAAAATATATAGACAAATACTGTTTGAATTGGGAAAGAAGTTGGCTAGAAAATTTTTTGTACTTAGAGAAATATAATTAAAAAGACCAGATACAATGGCTGCTATTTTAAGGAAAATAAAATTATTCTTTATCAACATTATTGGAATTATTAATTTCTTTAACTTTTGAATAACTGTAGTAACAAGAGTAAGTATTTTCATTTCTGAGTCAATAAAAAAGTGTCTACTCACAGTTTAGAAAGAAGAGCATCACCATGAAGGGGAGAGTGATATCCTGGCATAAAGAGACCTTTGTATTTTGATCTTTCCACAAATGTG
The DNA here is from genome assembly GCA_036926295.1 of Pachydiplax longipennis. NCBI lineage: Eukaryota > Metazoa > Arthropoda > Insecta > Odonata > Libellulidae > Pachydiplax > Pachydiplax longipennis. The sequence continues at coordinate 6,987,530 of JAVFKF010000004.1, forward strand.
TGTGTTGTGTCTCCATACTGAAATGTATTGACTCAAATAAAAAGCTGATAAATAGGATGACTTAGTACATCAAAATCAGTTCTGAAATTACTCACAGTTTGAACAGTAGCATATCTGATGGTTCCATGTTCATCACTTTCTTCTGTGATGTCTTTCACAACTATTGCCCCACGTTCTTTTGCTTTCTATAAATGACATCAATTACTCTTTTGATTTAAAAATTTAGGTAATAGGTCAAAACCAAGAAAGAAATCTTTTTCTACCAAAATTGCTTGCTGAAAAATATATCTTTAAACTCAAACCCATAAATTTATTTTAAATTGAAATTTTTAACAATGAATGAATCAAAAGTTTTCAAATGCTTTACTCTCTTACTTTCAAAAATGAAAATTAAGAATTGCTATTTCATTAGGAATATGTTTAAAATAAACTCAAAATGGTTAGGCATGATTTTGTAAAAAGCTATTTGGATGAAAATTGATTGGCATATATTTATATACTTTCTCACCTTTTTCATTTTGTTTGTTAAACTGGCATGTCTTATACATATAAAATTAATATTTGAAATATTTTGGGTCAAAAGATTTCTCACTGAAATGGGATAATTTTAATCTATTTAATTAAAGGAAACTGTCATGTATTATATATAATTACTTTTACAATTATTAATAAGCTAATATATCACCTTAAAAATTGTATCAAGGTCTTCAACAGTGAAAGCAATATCTTTAACTCCATCTCCATGTTTCACTAAGTGTTGTCCCATTTCCTCATTATTTGGCTCATATGCTGATTTGAAGACAAAAATTATCTGGAAAAATGTCATGTTTAAATGAATTTAATTGACTTAGCATGATAGCAATCTAGTACTTTAAGCTTATAAGATTAATTCTTAATAGATATAAGAGCTTTTACAAAATGAATGAGTATAAATTACTATGGATAGAGATATTTCGTTGATATAGTATTGACAAAGCAAAAATGAAAAGGTGAAATTAATCACATTTGAGACATGAGATAAATAAGATTTCTGATTGGCGGCAGTGATATTATCTTTATTTAATGTTAATGATTACTATTACAATTATAGCTTTCACCTTTTAACTTTAGATCCAAATTATGTACATAATTGGTAAATTATTGTCAGAAGTTATAAAAGCACACAAGAATGTAAGGGCATCATTATTGTCATGGAAAATTTTGTAAAACAAGGTTAAATAGAGCATTGTTACTGAAATATCAAATTAAACATTTATTAAGTGTAAAGGATTTAATGAGAATTGCTCCTGAAGGAAGCTTTGAATGTTAAAATAAGTCTATCAACTGCTATACTTCTTTGGACTTATAGAATATGACATAGAAAGCTATAATGAAAGAAATATATGAAGAATGCTATGATGATTGATAAGGAAAGAGCAAAGAGTCTCAACATTGAATATTATATAGGTAGAAAAAGTAGAACATTGTTATGGATTGGACATAATCTGACAGTGGTTAATAATCATTTTATGTAATGGAAAAGAAAAATTGTTATTATGGATTATACCTTATTTTGACGGACAACATGTGCAGCCACTCTTCTGGAACCAGTTTCTAGACCTTGATATGCAAGGGGCTCAAAGCCCATTCGTGCGCTGTAGAATGAAGCTGCCTGAAATATTTTTGTTTTCTCATTACATTATATTTTTCGGTGATCTAAATGTTAATCCACAAATAATTTTTAAGTATAGCAGTATGCCTTCAAGCAATGAATCTCTGTAATGGATAATTGATTTTGTTAAGACAATTTTTCAGAGAATGGTTGAAGTATCTTTGAATAAATTTATATTATTTATATATAATAATATATTTATTTCATAATTTATGAATTGTTCGGTCTAAGCAGTGCTTGCATTGCTTGTCATCTGCCTTTTCACACTTGAGTATTCATTCAAAACTCGCTACAGCAAGTTCGCAAGTCAACGTCTATAATTTAACAGTGAAAGAAAAAAACACGAAGCATGGAATAAAATGCTTTAGCAATCTCGCTTAGAAATCTCCTTAAACGACGAAATTTCTTCACAAGTTAAACACATAATGCAAAATTTATGGAACTTGTGGTTACCCTCACAATACAGCGGATCACCAAATATGAGCCGCGGAGTGAAAACAATGCCACGTAAATGTAAGTGTGGGCTATTTAAGGACAAAAAGATTTTGGGATCTAAATTTTCAATAAAAAGCAATTGCATCACCTGGATTTGCGTAAACAACATTAAAGACGTTTTTTAGGGGACCGAGTGAAAATCGAAACCAGAATGCCTTCTTTTATTTATTGCGCATTGGAAAATTTAAGGATGTTTAAGCTTTTAATTTTTAAGTATGCTCGAAACAAAAAACTCCTTAGTTTGCTTTACTTGCCTCGGTTTAAGAAGGAATATCTAGAGTCTGCGAACTAATAATGCGTAAGTTGAACATACATGGCATCAAATTTTTTAAGAATGGTTTGCTTTTGGATAAAGATATCGCCTTCCTTTCCTCATTTTGTGTCATTTGGATCGAATAGCAGATTCATCAAAGTCAGCATTGCCTCTCTGCCTTATTCGATATATATTTACAACTTCAGTTTGAGACGAAGGAAAACACTGCCAAGCGACTTTTTATCCAACTTTCTGCGCTCAGACGAGACAAATATCATTCTGTCTAGAAAATCCTATTAAATACCAAGCAAAGCCGCAGAGGAAGGATCTGCTTACTGTGGAAGGGGAGATTAATGGAGCCTCATAAGCGGTATTGCTACCTTGGAAAAGGGACCAGAAAAACGTGTACTAGGCGGGATAACGTCAACATAAATGGTCATACATAAGTACGTGCGTCTACAAATATATATAAAAAATATTTTTAAGAATGTTTTCATCCCAAATTCACGTTTTCCTTGAGAAAGGGAAACTTGGCTCATTCTCATTTGAAAAATCCAACGTAATCAGTGCCGTCAAGGGCAATCCCTTAATCCCATAGACCCTTGGCAATCAATAAATATGTAAGGAATAAAAAGCAACAGATTATTTTTATATATTATCACCGAATGATAACTGTTCTGTTCTCACATACTCTGGATTTTCAATTGAGTAAGCCTAAAAAGTTTATGTTCTAAAACAGAATTCTGAGGTATTCTCAAATAGAAAACTAATAAAGCGACTGATTGATATTTGTTGTTTTTAGCTGAACATTTAGAGGTCATAACGAGCAAGATTTAGTTAGTAGAAGGTGAGTCTCCTAATTTTTTGCTCATTGCCGAAGTGCCTTTGTCATCAAGGAGATTAGTTGTTTACATCCGAAAAATTTTACAAATATTTCATCTTTTTTTGTCCTATCTCTCATAATTTTGAATAGAAAACGATATTCTACCATCAAAAGGAAACAAGTCTGCAGTCGATTAAATTGATCTTAACATGTGTTTCTTATAAGAGCATTTTCGAGTCTTCCAGAGTCGAACTCATGATACTTTAGGCAAAATTACCGAAATGTAATAGTCTATTGGCCCTCTAACGTATTTCTAAATTTCACAATTCTATCTCGTCGGGGATTGGATGAAAGTAATGTCGAAAAGTATCGTCCACGTATTTCTTACGGGAGTTACTGGCATCGCGTTATACATAAATATGTACACAACGGTGATAATTATGTAAGATTCAATTCGACAGAAATTTTTGTGCCCGTATGTAGAAATTGTTTTAGGTTATCATGATACTGATGCTCAGTAAGGAATGCAATCCGAATAAGTATCATTTTCTCTTTTTGCGCACTTAAAGACGTGCTCCTCTATAGCGTAGCAAGTATTTGCCAAGTCTTTGTTCATTCCTGTCTTGTTTCATTCTAGGCGAGCTAAGGACATAGGCAAGGGCGAATGCTATTTCTTCACGACTCAGATTCGAGCGCACACAATTCGTCTTCCGTGATAGACGCTTCCATTATAGCGGCGTACATAGGAAATATTCTAGGAAGGATATGGTTTCAATTTGTATTTAATGGGGATAGCGGGATTAGAATATGATTTAGACTGCCAGACAGTAAAAGAAGAGTTTGCGTCTAATCCCACTATCGCCAAGTGCGTAAAGTGAGAAAACGATACTTATTCGGAGGTCAATTTTTTGAATCCTCATGCTGCTCGTGGTACAAAGAATTTCGACTAAGTTATTTTATAGGCATTCGACTAATAATTTTAGCTTTAAATTCAACAATGACTCTCTTCGGACCTTTTTCATTTATTTTTCAGACAATTTTACTACGGACTTACAGTTGAATACAATTTAATTTTCTTCTTGCATAGTGAGGACGCTATTCTTGATTCATTATACTATCCTACGAAAGCGATTGCTCTAATTGAACTAGTGAGATGGCGGAACCATCTTTTTCACTTAAATTAGCCAATTATTGTACCTTCTATTCATTATTAATTATGATTGATGAATATTCGATTCAATTGCAACACCTTAATCCCATTATTAACATAATAAACTAGATAATATATGGTTTGGCCCTAGATTGGCACGCAAGTCCTATTTCAAATATGGAGAAGAAACGCACAAACGCGCCTGAATAATGGTGAGAGGATGACAGTCTATTTCCTGACCAATTTAGTGATGTGAATTTCGAGGTTTTATGAGTTTTGATTTCTTCGATATAATTGACTAGATATTCTATCGTTTATTTCATATATTAGCAACATTATCCTAAATTTATCCAGTATCAATGAAAAAAAGTAAGCGGATTATACGTCATTATCTTATAAATAGTGTAAATAATGAATATAAGAATATATCATACGACCAGCTGAAGTTTTTTTGTTTATCCGTTGAGTATCAACGGAGAAAAGAGAAATAAGCTGTAATAGTTAATAATATCTTTAAATAAGAGAATGCAACATCTCTCACGTACTCTATGAGACAGGTTACCCAAATGGCAATTTGAATCTTTTCAAATTTCTTATAATTTGGAACCAAACTTGAGGTCGACAATTAGAACATGAAACTATGTAAAACTTCTCTGCACTTAGAACTTAGCTTAGGTTCGTCCGATTATTGTTTTTCTTTTAATTTTGCGATGGAAGTAGAACTTGCAAAGGATTAAAATGAACTTTATATGCATTTTTTTGGGAACGTTTTGCCACATCCGGGGGCGGGCCGGATATCAAATATTAATATTAAAGTAGGCGAGTCGTCGAATGTCAATGAACCGCAGATTTCTCAACGAATCCTTTTCGAGTTTTAAGCGAAAATAGATAGCCACACTCAATCTTTCAATATGGAATAGCTGAACTGCCCATTGACTTCCCATTTCTAATTGCGACATACTCGATTCTCTCGAAAACAAAAGATAGCCCGTGTAAAAAATGAGATGCTGAATTACGCCTAGCACAGTAACTATCCTACGAATAATGCAATCTCAGATTAAAGAAATAAAAATTTCAAAATAACAGTTACGGAGTCTATTAATTTGTAACATCTATGATGTCTAGCAGAGCGAAAATCAAAGTGTCTTCTGAGGCATTACTGTGATTAAATTACTGAATTTTTTACCAGTCTCTCGTTTATAGTCCTTCCTCGCCTTTTCTTTACGACGAATTTTGGTATTGATTTGGTTATTTTGGAAAAGTAGTAACGCGTGATAACGTCATTCTGAAAAAGGTAGCATCAGTTCTCCTGAACGCCGTGGCCTCCTCGTCATCTGTTCATATTTGTCAACTAATTTAAGATATGATTTTCATTTGCTAACATTATGCTTTATTAGTACATAAATATTACATTCATGAAGTAAAGAAAATGTTTATTTCGGGATCATACAGGGTATTTCCATCTACCGTACTTGTTTTCGAAAATCAGTTTGATCAGGATTAGCCTGCATTTCCAGCGGTCTTATTATGTTATCAACGGCAAATAAATATATTAATCAGAAAAAGGCCTTTTATAGACAAGTATGACACCGAAAGGTCGAATTCTTAAGTTCAAAACTAAAATTAGGACTCACCTGTTTTGCATTTCCGACCCAAAATGTGATGTGGTCGAAGGAGAGGAAGCGTCCTCCATCAGGCTTTTCAAACATAAAATAGCAAAACATTCAACTTTCAGAGACTCTTTTAAGACACGAAAATTAATTCCTTTCCGATCTTAATTTACCGGAAAAATATGTTAGCGATAAAGAAAATAATGCCGAGAATTCTTTCTAGATAAAATATTACGTTAGGTTACAATTTTAGAATATGCGGCTTGGAGAAACTCGAGTGATAACAAAGGATTCTTACGCTCATTTATCATTTATACTCCCAAAATTAGCATGGAAATTTTCATCAAAATTTAATCTCTAAACAAAACATTTTTCTTCAGAGCTACCAATGTAAATGTAAATTAAAAGTTCTCTAAAAAATGGCCCCGAGAAATGAATATCAGCGATGAGAAAACATCTCCAAGTTCTGTTCTAAGCTATAGGGATATGCGGATTATCAGCTAAATTTTACTTATTGATAACATTCATTTTGATTTTATATCGCATTGATGATGAATGAGCGCCATGAAGAAGCAGTCTCAAACCTTTGGTCCTTTATCCGTGTAGGTCGTCTGAAAATAAAAGAGATTGATGTTAGATGCGATGTCTACTCGATAACTGTATATTGTTATTCGTTACATGTATTATTATGTGAGTACTAGGTAGAGGGCCCGTTGATTCACAACGGGGTAATATAAATACGCAATAATGTAGAAGTTAATAATACAAGTGCAGAAGAGAATCTAATATCTTTCATCGTAGATAAGTTCAACGGGACTGGTAATTGAAAATGAAAATTTTCAATCTGTTCAAAGTTCTTATAATTTGGATCGAGATCTGTAATCGACGATATAGAATAGAAATCGTCACTGATTTTCTTTCTTATGAAACCTTCTCAAGTTTAAAAGATGAATTTTTAAATTTAATTATTAAATAAGAACAGAACGTAGTAACGATAAAATTAAATTTATATTAACCTTTTTGGGAACGCTTGTCTCTCCTTGAGTCGGAGATAAAATATATACATTAAAACAAGTGGGGTATGGAATTTAAATAAGGTGCAAGTTTATAACTTCTGGTTATCGAGTTTTAGGTGAATATATACAGTCATTTTCTATATTATAATATGAAATAAAAATTAAGCAATTTAAAATTAATTTTTATTATTATAACCGAACGAACTGAGGAAAGGAGTGTGAAATAAGAAAAATGATATTTAACAGAAACAAGTTCATAAGGAATTGCAAATGGAATACAATCGATATTGTCCAGCAATGCCATAAATGATAATAATAAAGAAAAGCTCATTGCAGCTAAAAAAAAATAAAACTAATAATAAGTAACAACAAGTAAATGTGACTTCATTTGGAAAAAGGGATCACGTGACAGTTGATTGTTGCCATTAGTTAAAGAAATGTTCAAGGGAGAGTTAATAATTTTGTGATCCACAAAAAAACGGAAAATGCTTTTCAGGAGTGATACTGAGGAAGCCTTATAGCTGGAATTTTATTTCTCCAAGAACGAAAAGGAAGAATTTCCTCAACTTTTAATTAAGTCCTTCACACCTTGAATAGGGTACTTCTTTAGTTTTCCATATTAGATTAGATAAGGGTTAGATGTAAGAAGAGACTTTTCAGTCTCAATCTCGCCCGAATAAAGACGATTTATTATTATTACTATTATATCTGTAAATATCTAGAGAGTTGTGTCTGCCTTCTCTTTTAAACTATGGTCTTCTTTTCTCATAAAGAGAGCGCCTTCTTTTGTTACTTATTTCTAGTCATTTTGCATTCTACAGTGAAGCAAAATTTTAACTAGATAGAAAATCAGGGAATAATAATGTAGACAAATTTTCGGACTGAGGAGGTGGATAAGGTTGCAGTGCTCCATGAGACGGGAAAAATCCGCCTTATAAACAGGAAGCAGTATTTTAGGTGGTATTTGTACATTTTGTGTGTAAGTGATCAAGAGGGATAACGTCTTAAGCGGGAGCGTCTTAAACGGGCTGGACTTTAATGTTAGAGTAGATGACTTTGCCTTCGTATTACTCGGGAATTGTTCTAGTTAAATGTAAAATTCAAATGGAGTTTGTTATTGTTGTAGATTTAGTTATTATTACTCATTTATTTTTGTTATAATAGCTGTTTGAATTTCTAAATCAAACACATGGTAATGCGAAAGATACCGAGACTGAAAGAAAATAGCGCATTAAGCGAGATAGCGTCTTAAACGGGTTTTACTGTACTTGAAATTTAAGTATATTTTTCATAAAATATTAAAGATTCACTAAACAAAAATTGAGGGAAAGGGGGTTCTCATCAAACTGAGAACCGCTGATTAGATTCCTTCAAATGTCTCTTTTTCGAAGATTAGGTCGGGATAATTATTTCTGTATACTTTTTAATACTTCAATGATACGAAAGAAGAAATTACTGATAGCCTCCGGTACCTTACGGCTAGTAAGCCCATCATGGTGAGAATGAAAGTAATTTATGGTTACCACGGAAGATGCCATCGCTAGATGCACCCTGAAAAGTAGCCAAAAATCGCCAAACTCGTAAAATATTTCGCCGAAGAGTGTTTTAAAATAAAATAGCACTACTTCCCCATTATGAATAGATAACATTTTTAGAAATGACACTAATTGATCGTGTAATATATGAAGTCTTTCAACAACCGAGGGTAATGCTTTCTTTAATTTTAAAATAAGTCTATCATGTTTAGAGCACCCAAACGTAAAATATTCCACGCAGTATGATAAAAAGGAAAAGAGTCGTGAGAAATTCGGTAAATCAGCAGCTGCGATGATTAGCTCAAATACGATTGTCGAGATACTTTACCATTGATTAGCGGTGTCCGGAAGGATGCAAGAGCGGAGAGCACTCTCGGGAGACTGATGAGATGTGACGACGCTTGAGGTGTGCTTTCTCATTGACCTTGTGGCCCTTGAAGGTCGGAGGTGGGCGCGGCCAATGGAGACAAACAGGTCCAACGAGGTCCATGCCATCTCGAGAGAGAAACCCGGTTAAAACGTTTTTCAGGGCGTCTTAGGCGGGTCCGCTTTCCACAAAATGAGAGCTACTCAATTTTTACTTTTCAACGAATTAGTTTTCATCAGATAGGCTTTAAAATTCTTGATAGCGGTGGTGAACGGAAATGACAGAACTATCCAGCCAAGAAAACATTTCCCTTCCTTTCTGATTTATTCGGTATATTTTTCAACTTGAGATTTCGAGGAGAAAAAACGACGTAGAGCGAATGTCTAGTCTTACGTTTAAAAAGTGGTAAAGAAGATCTCACTCTATATCATACTTCAAATCTGCACCTACAATGGGGTGTATATTATTCTGATTCGCGATATCTTAATTTTATTCTTCCAAAATTAGTCATTCCAAAAAAGAAATTCGCTAGGAACCGTTGTTGAGATGAGGTAAAGCATGAGAGGACGACACTGATAAGGTAAAAACATTTTAGTTTTCGAATGAGGCGAAAGATTGGCTAAAGTGCGTTTCATTGCATCTAGGGACGGGGAAAATCCGAATTACTTACGGTAATTAATTAATTACGGGAATTAATTACGGTATTTTTACTTGCATTTTGTGTGAGTGATCGCATATCAAGCGGGAGCATCTTAAACGGGTTTTACTTTATTGTACTGTATTGTTAGAGTTGATGGAAGGATTAACGTAAGGGTTGGTATTTTTAATGGTGATATCTCTTTATGACTTTTTTCGAATTGTTCGTAATCCTTAGTTAAAGAAGGACCAAGAAACCGTACTGAATGGCGTGCTTAGAGAGCGAAAGCCAAAAAATTATGGCCCCTTTTACAGGTAGAAAGAGGTGGATTCCATAGGTACCTTTTTATGGTCGTAAGGGATCCCTTTAAACGAGAAAATTCCAAAGACACGATACCTGAGCCATCGCAACGCAAAATTCTCCGTCGTTTTCAGTGAAAACATACACAAATATATGCACTAATTGTTGACAAACCAGATGTAAGCATAGAACCCTCTAATAGCCATAAATTATGGTATCTCGTATTCCCTCTAATAGATATTGATTTTCGAAAAAATCGTAAACATTATTTTTTCTATCCTCTTATTTAACTGCCTGTAACTAAGTTTTTTGTTATCCAGTGAAAGAAAATGGCTGATTTTTATTGCATCTGTACAATGCAGAAGCATGTTTCTCTGCTTTAAGGGTCCTCCTCTGTGCTTGTGTACACATTAAAGTACAGTGTAAACTACGTCTGGGTTAGAATCCCGAGTATTGTAAGATAAACTCGACAATTCTGAGCGCATCTCTTTACACTTTCACCAGCTGACGTTCACATTGATTCTCAACGAAGAAACTTCTACAATCAACGATGATAATATCAATCGCTGTAGAATTTCTTTCTTATGATACTTGTCTCAAGTTGGAACGATGATTGTCTTTAATTATAATTTGCGATGTAAATAGAGCCTGGAAACGATCAAAATGATCTTTGCATGTGTTTTATGGGTGATCTTGGTTCGAAAATTGCAGAATCAGCTTAAAAAATACACCAGTAATGTTTTCTTGTTCTTCGAGGTCACTTATTCAAAGTTTGACTCGAGGGGTATGACCTGAGACCATAACGTATTAATATTTGTGTGACGCGAGAGGTGTGTCGCAAAAATTGATAGTAGAGTCGATGCGAAAGTGTGCCGGGAAGCGTTTTCATATTTTTAATATAATTGATTGATAAAATATATCGGTTATACGCCAGTTTTCGTCGTTCTCTTGGTTTTCAGCGCATGCAACTTCCCATCATTAGTAAGGAATATATTCTCAATAACCTCGCTGAAATTCTGAGAATAAGAAAATTACTATGATTGTGATTCCAAGATTTAACACTGGAGGTACCAATGAATTTATATCTCCATATCGATGTTGCGCAGTTCATTTTTATAAGATTTCCGCATCTCATCGAGCGACCTTGAAGTAATACGTAGAGCAGGGTCTTGCTCGTCTTAAAACTTATATAAGTTAAGAAAGAAGAAGCAGAAAAATTGTGCCCGATGTCTAACACAGTCAAAGCGATACATTTAATAGACTCGGAGTAGAGAAGAGTATCATTTTTAAGAAAACAAATAGATGTTGAGAGTTTTTTCACTAAATTTTATCATAAGCTCATGCCACCGTCAAAATATGCTGAACTGAAAACACGATATTATTCAAACAAAATGGTGAAATATCATATTCATGTTAAATAGATAGGGATTAGAATAGAAAATATAATTTGATTCGGATTATTAAAAAAAACACATTAAAATTTCCATCTTGAATACTATTAATATCTCAACCTTTTCAGAGTTGGAGAGGGTAAGTTATGTCAGAAAGGTGGGGAAAGAAGAGAACAAATACGGAAAAAATTAATTTTTAAAATTACTTTGTCTGTATTCGATATGGGTTTATAAATTGATTTCAAATACAGAAATCTTTAAATTTGACTGAAAGTACGAAGTTGTTAGAGTCAATGTTGGTGATCATGTCGTTAGGAAGGCGTTAAAACCTCAAATAAAATGAAAGCGGGTGTGACCTGGATTGTAGTTAGTAAGCTAACTGAATACAAAGACAAATAGGGAAGAAATGGTGGATATTTTTATACGGCTGAGATAAGAAAGAAGCTTGGTTTGGTTCCTCTACAGAAAAATAACAACTGAAGGACAAGGGAAGGAGTTCTCGAGAGCGATTAAAAGTGGAATCGTCTGTCTCCAGGTAGAATTTATGCAATGAAGATGACAAATAACAGGACGTATCTCAGGAAATATCTAATGAAGATTGTCAAAGAATTTATTGCCTAAAATTTAACAAGACATTATAGACATTGTTTGTTTATTTACATGAGAGAGAGTAATATCGGACGATTAAACTCTTATGCTGTTTTTAAATTTAATGGTAAATGACTTAAATCTTCCATATTGGGTACGAAAACATACATATATATTTGTTACATAAACAAATAAAAGCATTTATCTCAATCCTTAATTTCTCTACTATCCTCAAGAGGTTGAAGAAGAACAAAAAAGAGGTTAGAGGGACATGCTATGATGTCTACAGAAACATTTTTAACTATGCAAACAAAATAGTCTTGAAAATATTCTGACGGTACCGGGAATCAAACCCGCGGTGCTCCACTTTTAGGCAGATTGCTTTTTGCAACTAGGCTAACGGGCTAGAGAAATCACCACCACGAATAGCTCAGCAGAATAATGCAACCTGCCATAAAGAAGAAAATCGTTGGTTCGATTTCCGGTCCCGGCATTAATTTTTCTAACCTCTTTTTCTTTGGAATTTATCCTGGTTAGAATCTCTTACCTTCAAAAAGACCTTAATCCGTTAATTAGCGGTATGATTTACGTAAAACAATAGGACGGCTCAAACTTCGAGTGGATAGATAAAGGACGGATGAAACATTTGGTTTTATCAAAATTTACAAAAGAATTATACTCTTGAAGTCCATAAGGTAAGTCTTTCGGAATGCCACAGATCAGAAGCAAAGCCGATGAATAAGATAAAACGGACTTGAAAAAATTCCAACTGTACCGGGAATCGAACCCGCGACCCGCGTAATTGGATAATGCAAACTTCCAGCAAGAAAAAGATCGCTGGTTCGATTCCCGTGATCGGCATATTTTTTCTAGCCCCTATATACCGGGATTTCTCCTGGATGAAAGGGAATGGGACACCTCGCAGCCGCGAACTCGCCGCGGGCATATTTTAATTACGTTTAGAACTACCTGAAATTACCCGTTTTTCGCAAGGGTTTTAATTATCTAATAACATATAAAGAAGAAACCCCTTAATTAGTCTTGTGGGCTCAATATGACCTTTTTTACAAAATTAATTTAAATAATTATATAATAAGCATCTTATTTATTTTAAGCGGTGCTCAACAAAGTAATTCATCAGTAAATACCAGGTGCAAAGTGAAAAATAAATTTGGGAGTTAACATGTAAGCAGAACTTTGCTGTACAATGATATTGCGAACCAATTTTGTTGATTTAACAGATACAATGCATTTAATATCCCGCAAGACGACATTATCCAAAATGCATTTAATCTTAGCACTGTTACCAATTTACAAAAATAAATGTAAATAATTATATAATTAACTGATCATGGTTTTTAAGTGCCCTTATATTAATTAATTCATTAGTAAGTACCATATTAAGAATAAAAATCAGATCATGCATACCAGCTGATAATTACATGCATATCAACTTTTCATAAAAAGATATCCTATCCTAGCTGATCTTTACGTAATACACTAAACGTAATTAACCCTTAATTAGTCTCTTCGGGTGAATGTGACCCCAGGTGGTACATTTCCCTCGGTTAAACAAAAACTATTCAAGATATTTTAACCAAATTTTTTTCTTTTAAAGATTTTTTTCCTTCTTCCGATAATCTGAGAATTTAATTAATTTAAAGTATTCAATTTTGGCAGTTTTACCAGATTTACAAAATAAATTTAAAGAATTTTAAAACAATATTTCAATACCTTTTAAGCGCCTATACATAATAACTCATTGCTAAGTATCACAAAAATAATGAACACCATATCTTGCATATATTTTGCATTATAGGTTCCGAAACCTCGGCGATTCGAAGCGCGAATCGAAATACGCTCTTTGATATAAAAGTCAAAATCTAAAGTTCTGTTCAAGATATCTCATCGGAATAAACTGCAAATGAAAATTACAACATTTATCTCGATTTCTCTTGAGACTAGTTGTTCTTCACGTGAGAAACCAAAAAGTTTTAGGTGACGTATAAATTGGACTGCACGACGAACTTTTTCTCGAGTTGCGTTCCAACTTAATAATTTTTTACTAAGATGCGGTTGCTCTAAAATTAATTTTATGTAACGTTTATGAATTCAGATGATACAGTGAACAATTGAAGAAAAAATCAGCATTTATGTTGGTTTGTGAGTGAGTAATGGCAGTTTCAAAAGTGTTCACGGGTGAAAACTCGGCAATTCGTTCAATTTTCACTTTGTTATTTTTGCTTAAATGCATAAAATTTTCACTGTTGTGTTGATAGTGTTATTTTCATTCAAATTTCATCAGAACTTAAGTTTGAATCGATCAATGTAAACTACTAATCTTAATTACATGGGTGGTCTGAAAAGTTTCCGACATTCCGCCATTTCTAGACGTTTTCCGAGAATTTCAGAAAATGTTCTGAAGATTTCTGAAAAATCTGGGGTCGGACACTTTTCAGACCACCCTCGTATACCCGTCCAAATACCCGCGTAAAGACGAACCTGCGCGAGGGTAATTTTACGACAAATTAGTGGTATTTATTTCGGTATAATCTTGCCTTTGGAAACTGATACCCCATTTTGTAATTGAATTAAAATAAATATTCATTGTTGACAACAATTTTTAATAAATATATAACTATTATTATTTACAACCATTTTCAACATTTTACTCAGCTTACTGCACCTTTGGTTGGAAAGCACAAAGGAGATAAGGAAATAAGGAAAGGAGATATATTTGTAGGAGACAATTAAAGCGGAAAATTATCAAGTCTCGAATGTAATAAAGAAAAAAATTTACCAAAATTTACTCGTCAATAATGAAAAATAACTGTTTATTTATTAAAATGTGAAATATATTATAAGAATCGATTTCTCGCATTAGAAATTTTTTTCGTAATTCTGTTTGCCCTTAATTAAACATTGAGAAAATATTTAAACTTAATTTGTATTGATTTGAAAACTGTGAGTCTGAATGTTTAAAGTGAACAGAATAGTTATATTTATATATAATACAAAAATATTAGGGAGAGTTAGAAATATAGACCAAAATATGATTCGGAAATTATTATTTTCAGCAGGTGATCAGCATGATCTGATTTTTAGGGTTAATTGGTTAGACGGAAATAGAAACTTTTATCCATCCCAAAAAAACGATTGTTATTAATTTAATCTCAATGGTTATTATATGTGTTTTTACTGTAGAATGCTCACTGGAGGCATTCTGATCTTTTGGAAATCATATGATACAAAGTAGCGATCTGTAATACATTTGAGTTATTAGAGTAATAGTACTATTTCAAGTTAATGAAACTAGAAATCGGATAAGACGGAAGATCTGATCAGCTGTATCTATCACCCCACTCAGGCCAACGTTTTGCAGTTTATTAATGAACTCACCAATCATCTCTCATGTTCTGATGAAAAGGGTATTTTATTGGGTGATATCACTATTGACTTACTAAGTGATAACTACGCAGTCTGTTCTTACGTCAACATGCTGCAATCCTTTGAATATTTCAATTGTATTCATTCTTATACGAGAGATACTTACGCGCTTTCATAGAGGCGTTTTCAGTGACTAACATCATAAATCAAGGTATCAAAGTTTACACATGCAATACTTTGGTATAATTATGGTCGAGTAAGTCACGATTAATATGTTATTCATCAAATTTTCTATACTGATGGCAACCATCAGACTATTTAATTATTTAATTACTTGAAGTTTGCTATCCGAAAAACTTTGCAATGCAATGCTCAAGTCATCAATTCTCCTATGTCTGAATACAAATAATCACGTGATTAAATATGAATAAACACGATGTGCGTGAATAAGTGCACGATCCCTTTTATTCGAGTACCATGATCGACTTTCATTCTTTAGATGACTTAAAAAGTATTCCTAGCGCAGATAGAAGTTTACATATCATATAATTTATTATCCCTCGATCGTACCCAGAGAGAAATCCTCGTTGATAAAAAAAACACACTCCCCGCGTTTATCGATTGCACAGGACAATTTCAAATGAGAAATTGTATTTGAAAAGTCGTAGGAACGATACAATTATTCTACCAAAAGACTTTAAATTTCATTGGTGTTACATTTTGATTTAATGTCGTTTTAATTACTGATTAAAAAATGCATAGCTCCATTGACTCATTGGTGAATACCTCATAGCGAGATTCGAACATGTCCTCATGGATTTCTTTCACTTATTTACACGATATGTTTCGGATCAATGACGACATTTTATTCCAACTTATAATTGTTATAATTCGTTGATTCTACGAAAGGAGATGAAAACTATAACTTTCTCTACCCCTTGATGTACTTAATTTATTAATTAAGCATAATATTTGGAAAAACATTCAACATCCATCAGCAAATGCATGTAGTAACACAATGACATGGTTTATTTTTCTCATATATATCAAGAAGCTTCAAAGGATTTTTATATAAGTATTTGATTGCATTCAGCACTTTTACGGTTATCCGATATTTAGGAGACCGTTTATTGCTAATCTAATGAATCAATTTTTATCTCGGGTGCCTCTTACTTCACAACTGACAAAATAATAAAACCCAAAATATGCATATGAATCTTGATTCAATATTAGCAAGATGAAACTTGTCTAAAATTCGTCCGAAGATTCAAATTTCTCTAGAAAAAAACCGAAAGTGATTAAAATTATCTTTACTTCTTTAACACGTTGTGTTGCGCTGTGACTAGTCTTGGATTAACCGGGGCCCATTATCAGAAAAAAGAAAATTCCTTTCTTTCGTGGGAGACGACGTTTCACAATTTGCGTGAATGTTATGCATTGCATGTTCGGATTAATTTTTTTTTGGAGCAATTAACTCCACACTCGAATCACATTGAGAAAAGCAGAACTGCCGTTAATTCAAACGTAATATCACTATTGCTTATAGATTGAACTATCAAATTTCATTCTAATCGATTTCAAAAGCTATATTTACGGAAAGCTAAAGTTAGAATAAATCTTCGCACGAGCTGAAGTCAAGACCGTAGAAGAGCGCTATGCTTGCAAGTTTCATTTTCTTATCGTCGGTCGTTTCCACAAAAAGAGATACTTCCAAAGATTCAAAATTTTCGCATTATTGCATTATGATACTCTTACTTCATTTATCACCGCAGAGAATGTGCGGGTACTTTCGTCCATTTAAATGAAAATCTATGAACTGCATGTGTCTTTAACGATCGATTGACTATAGGTAAAAAATTTTCAGCCGCACAGTTTATACGATAATGTACATGCATCTAAATTTATTCGATTTGAGAAAAAATTCTCCTCAGAAAGATTTCAGAAAGAAGAAGATTTTCAAGTATGCTAACAGGAGATGCATTTATGTTCACTTTGATCGCCTTCAAGCTCCGTCAGCATCGCCAAATAAGATTTAGAAATCATCGTACGCACTTCAGAGAAAATATTCATGTGAAAGAAAGTGTTTTAGATTAATATCATTGTAGTTGATAGCCTTGAAATTAGTAGTACTTCGTACGGCAGTGTGGTTTCTCCTGGATATATTTTCTTGTAAAAAGTCTCTCTTTGAACTATGCAAACGTATGAGAAGTTCCACGAGATTCACTGCCTATCAGTTCGGAAATGCGGCGCATGCGCATAATGATTTTGGTCGTTCAGAAGAATTCAGAACCGTCTCCGTGAATACATCGACAATTGTATGTTAAAATTGGTATTTTAGGAAGGAAACACTTGATTACACATACGCTTGATTACTGGGTATGTGGTGGGTTAAGTTTGTACTACATCGAAATCCAACGTGGCTGATAACGAAAACTGTACCTGGCGAACAAAACTCACCATAAGTACGATATTTTTTAACTGTATGAAACAGTAATTATATATAATTATATAATTCGCAGTAATCATACTATATTTCTTCCGAATTTCATTGAAATACGTGGGTATTTAGCATTCATTTTTTTCCGAATGGTATTAAAGCTTACTTTACCATGAGTAATTTTGTTGGACTGAAATTAAGATATCGTGAAGTAGATATCCCACTGTCGGACCTGATACGAACTCTGACTGAGAGTGAGGTCTTAATTAGCATTTCTTCTCAAAGATTATCAAATATCAATAATATATAATAAGCGTTCGCTTGACGGTGTTTCCTTTCGTGGCTATCTCATCCTCTGAACATATCGAATAAACCATTAAGGGATTGCATTGTCTTGTAAAGGTAATCTTGGAAAGATCGTGATGCCCTCTTACTACTGCTGTTAAAAATTTGTTATTCTTTCCTAATTGTCTATCACGCCTTATCTAAAATTGTTTCCGAATAGAGTGAAAAAATAGCAAACTATGACGCTCTCTTTGTGCGAGAAGCATTCGTCATTGATGTTATTTAAGACAATCAGCATTACACAGCCCGGTTATAACGCTATCCCGCTAAATACGGTGTTTTCGCTTGGCCCCTGTTAAAAGCCAATTTTACTGTACTTGAGCAGGAACTGAAGGGCGCTGTCATAGACAAGACTTTCTCTTTTAAGAATGTATCTTCCTTATTCGAGTTCAAAATGATTTGATTTCGTTCTTCAAACAGCGGGAAATTACTCTTTCTTCTTACAGTTAGTGAATATCGAGGTACGCTGTAGCAGTGCGTCTTTATTGAGAGCCAATTACCCACTGCTAAGTGAACTATAATATATCAGATCTTTACTCTTCTTTTCCCTTCCCCTCCATTCTTAGAATAAAAAGGAGAATACTGAACGAGAGAGTGGCCGAATTTAGATATGTATGGGATTTTGGAAGATATTGAACCTATTGAAATAGTACTCAACTTGAAAACATTAGAAAGAATGTTTCATGTTTTTCTGTAATCCATGAAGCCGGATTTCACTGATAGGTGACGGTTCTTGATTTATTTTCATGATAAAGCTTTCCCATGAAAATTATAATAACAATGAATAGAGATTTTTGCAGGAAATTTGTTGCAAGTTCAAGAGTTGATTGACTACTGTTATCAGAAGAACTTATCAACAGAAATACAAACACAATTGATACAAACTTAAATTATGTTTACAAGAAATAGAGTTATCTAAGAAATTATACCTGTTAAAATTTAAACTATTTTTGTCATATTAGTGAAGCAACTTTGTTGTGATTAATATTCCTGTTGTACATTTACAGCTTCCAAACATGGAAAATAGAGATACGAAGACTGTTAATGATAATTCTTCAGAGACAGGAGATGATGACAACGTTGAATACCCTCTTCTATCTGTACTTGACAGGTTGAAGAGTAGATCTTACCATTGTTTTGATTGTTCATTTGTTAGTGTAGATAAGGAAAAAGTTGAAAAGCACACAAAAGAGTCTTGCAAACAAGTCTGTCATGATTGCAAGAATATAAAATACATGATGGAAATGAATTGCAAAAGGTTTCAAATATGTTCAGGGCAGTGCAAATCTTATGGTGCAAAGCTTGATGAAAAGAATAAATCAGGAAGGAGATACAGAGACTAAATTACAAAAATTATATATTACTTAATTTATAATTGTATATGAAAACTGTATTTGGTATTTTCTAAGGAAATTTATATCCAACAAGGACCAAATCCTTGGTAGTGTTCTTAATGATTGTAACCATTTACTTTCAAGTAAATCTTGTTCTCGATTTCTTGGAGAAAGTACATTACCTTTGAAATTTAGCAATTTGTAACTGGTTT
This sequence comes from Pachydiplax longipennis, assembly GCA_036926295.1. Classification (NCBI taxonomy): domain Eukaryota; kingdom Metazoa; phylum Arthropoda; class Insecta; order Odonata; family Libellulidae; genus Pachydiplax; species Pachydiplax longipennis. The sequence continues at coordinate 7,007,061 of JAVFKF010000004.1, forward strand.
CCCTATTTTTAAGCATCTCTTTTTATTTGTGAAGTTATGTATTGATAACGTCATGTATGCTTTTTTATTGTGCAATAGTTATAGTTTTTATCAGAAATTAAGGGATATGTATATATGAAATTGAATAGAGTTCAGAATTAAGTTTATAAAAATGACTATGACTGAAATGACTGCCATATAAATGAAATATTTTATGTACATGGAATTTAAAAAAAAATGTTCCTAGTATACTTTATCAAATATTCTATGGTGCAAATAATATCATATAAAATTATGAAAATTGTATCTCACTTTGCTGATAAATATTGTATTAAATGTCACCAAAGAGGCTGGTTTCTCATGGCTTCCTCTGCAACAAAGTGTCTTCCTGTATTTTGAAATTCATCTAAAGTTCATTCTCTACTACCTCACCTCAAAAACAGCTCTGAACAACAACTCTACATACAAATATATGCTCATGTGTGCAAAGGCTTTTGTTGGAAGACGGTTGGGGGAATTCTTGGAAAAAGTTAGGAAAGGTAGGTGCAGTGGGCATACATGGCTGTCCAACGTCTAGAGTAGGATTGAAAGTGTCCGTATGTGAACTAACGGAATACTGGGGAAGGGATTTGGTAGTCACGGCATCCACAAGGAGCAACCCACAATGCTGAGGGAAAGGATGTGGTCTCCTACCATCCATGGGGCTAAGCTTGAGTTAGGTAATGTAAAATTTGTCTTCTTTCCTCTGAACATTACCTCAACATCGTAGCCTATATATCAAGGTGTTATACAGAATTTCAAAGTGAAGTATTTCTAATTAGTGCTAAATCACTTGATTTCTAACTTAGGAAAACATTCATCTGCTCAAGATTTAGCCAAGAGTATTGACATTTTAATGGCGATCGTGTGGATCAAGAACACTAGGAATGCTATGACGTCTACAACAGTTAAGAATTGTTTTAGGATAGCTAGTTTCCCTAGTTGTACAGAAAAAAAAGAGGTGGATGATGTATGGATGGATAGTGGGTCAGTAGATGAAGAAGCAGAAAAGCTCGGTGAACTCATAAAATTGTCTAATATGAGTATGGAAGCTTGCGAATACTCAAATATAGACAAAAAATTAAATACAAAAGATAGCAGTTTGGAAGTTAAAGATAATCTAAAATCTTTCAAAGAAAGAAATGACTCTAACTAAATTAAAGAGCCAGGTGATACTGATAATCAAGAAATAGTAGAATGTGAGTACATTATCGTTTTACTTAATTTGTAATTCCATGCTTAAGTTTAATCAAAACATGTTTCTTTACATTTTAGTTGATGACAGCATTAAATCATATAGTGATGGTCTGATAAGCTTAAAAGATTTTTACGGCAGGACATCAAAGGATATAATATCATATGCAATGCCATAATTCATAACGAAAAACAGATTGTTTTCAAAAAAGAAGAAAAAAAACTGAGATATCTTCATATTTTAGAAGGGATCACTTTGACTCTTGAGAATAACATCTAAATCTTAAATGAAATATGTAAATAAAACCTTTTCAAATTATTATTTACTCATTTATAACTCATTTTCTATCTTAAATTAATGCTTTGACATGTAGATTATATCAATTAATTTGTTGCAAGTTTATTTGTAATTAAATTGATAATGTTTACCTTATTCAGGAAATAAATTTTCTGTGACACGAGAGTCTAGGAAAACCCCTCTTCAGTGGACACCTCTAAGCAGCGGACAAATACCAAGAAGACCCCTTCCCTTGCAGAGGGGTTTCACTGTATATGCATTCCATTGCATTGTACACTGCAATGGGGTGCATGTTAATATAAATATGTAATTGCGATAATATACATTGATTTTTTGGTTCAATGTAAATCCTAGTGAGTAATTTTGCTAGTAGTAAGAAACTGGAAGTAGGCTCTACATTATAGCATCATGCAATAAAGTTGTTCTTGTTCAGCCATCTAGGAGAATTTCACAGAATCCTTGTGCATCTTTGGTGGTATTGGAAGTGATTTGGCACTGTAACTTCCAAGGAAAAGGCATTCTGCTGACATTGCATGCACAAGAAAAGAGGGACAATATGTTTAATGGTTGCTCAGTGAAGTCACTTCCTTTCCTCCCAGATAAACAATTCGATTTTGCTGTCTAGAGGGCTTGTATCTGCAAAATGACGTTTCACTTTTAACAGTAATACTATTGCAGCAATTATCTTTTGTTTGTGGTGTTGTCATATTTTTGATTTCTCATTTTTTCAGCGCTTAATTTAAATGGCATCAATAAGTTGTTTAAATTCATCAGATTCTTTTTGATATAATATCTAAATGATAGGATTTCAGTCCTGAACCAGGTTATCTACTTTTAGTGGATAAATACAGATTATGACTGTAGAACTATTAAGTTTAATTTAGGGAAAGAAGCATTAGTCATGGATTGCCATTTTTTAAGATGATGACATAGCAAAGGACAATCATCGTAAAAGCACTGGGTTTTAGGATGAACTGTGTGAACTTGATCATTAATATTTGATTTTTTGTTAATTTGTACAAATCAATTGATTTGAGTTGGACAGTTTTACAATGGTACCACAGTTTAAGCAAAAAGCAGGGAATTGATTACTTAAAAAATTAATATTCTGATCTAGAAAATAACTCTGATGATGGTATTCATCACTTCCTATCTCAAAGAGAAAATGTTTGGAGGAATTTAAAGAGTGCTCAAAGAAATGATAATACTGCTGCAAAACATATGCCTGGTGACTATGTAAGGGTTAATATTTTAGGCCATATCTTTTGAGATCTTCATTGTATGTCTTTACTTACAAATATTTTGCTTTGCTCATATTTTCCAGGATTCAGTACTTGTCTTCTGAGTATGTTTATTATTACATTACATTTCCCTAATTGTGATAAGAGTTTATATTCATATCGAATAGTGTAGTTGAATATAGACTTAATTACTGGCTTTTTTTAGTGCTTAGCTGTAGGATTTGCGAACAACATTGTAAACTTTAAGTTACTGGTATGATTGACTACAGGATGATTGTGAATTTTTCTTTGTGGAAAACGAAGTATATACTTTTCAAATAATTTATTCAAATATTTGATTTTGAGGAGTGTTGTTGAACATACTTCATACCTGTCCATCTTGCCAAGCCTCTCTAGAATAATAATTATTCTAAAATCTTTGTCTTATGTATATGATCTTAATTGTAGTATTGTTAAAAGACCCAAATGCATCTGGGACCATTTTCACAAAAGACAAGCTGCCCACTTGACTGTATGGGAGCCCTCCTAAATTGTTTTAGGAATGTTGAGGTAGATTATATTCAATGGATATATATTGTATTGGACCTAAAAGAAATCAGCAGTAAATACTGGAACATTTATGTGAGATGGCTCTAGTCTTAGAATATCTTCAGCGATACAAGATAGCCTGCGTAACAAAGAAAATATGGCAAACCCTCTAAAAAATTCGAAAAAGATAATAATATTATCAGTAAGTCTTCGCTAATGTAATTTATCACATTGTATAGTGGATTGAATTTCGCTCCTGTGCTGCTGGAAATTCATATAACTTGTATGAAGTCGTAAAGAGCCACTAATGATTTAACATATTTTCTCAAATTAATAATTTTACATTCTCTAAGGACTAGTTTTTTTATATTCACACTGGGCGATGGCACTAACATAGAACTTGTACTGTAAAAACTTTCTGTGAGACCAAGTAGAATTTTAAGCTACGCGGTTTTACGTCGTAGAAACATTTAAACGTGAAAATGCGTAATCTCACCGGAATGGCGTTGTGGTTCATGCATATTTGGTTCGTTTCGTTTTAGAGAACGTGTAATATGTTGAAGGGTCAAATTAAACACTTTTCTTCTTCGACTTAATCACTTATGTAAAGTAATATAATTTAAGTTTCTGCCCGAAGGATTAGGGTAGCTGAAAGGTGAAGAGGTAATTGAAACAAGTCATTTTTATATAATTTAGAAATAGGTGACAGGATTTTATTCAGTAAACTCCAAAGCTTTATACTCATTTTTACTGCAACACTTCAAATATTTTACTTCTCTATTCGTTGCCGTGAGATAAGAACACACATCTTCTAATTGATTGAAGACGTAGATTGATCTAAAAAATTATAAAATATTTCATAATTACTGGACGTACATGGGGTAAGGTTTCTTTATTTATTTGTAGATACTCATTCCCTAAAATTTCCACTTATCGCACTTTTTTCTTTAGTAACTGTTCTCTTAAATAAAACAATATGGTGTAAATCACAGTATGGTGTAAATGTTAATAATGATACAAACATCCATTTTAATTGACAATATGTTATTATTTTGTTGACACATAATTTGACATCATTTATTAAGGAATATATAAGATTACATTTTTGAATTTAGAACTGAATTAAAACTAAAGACTGACGAACACTATCGTAGCTTAGAATATACCTACGTACGTTCATAAGAAAGAAAGGTATCAGCGAGATGAATTAGGTCCAACCTGAAAATAGCTTGCGTGCTTACTCCAAAGAGGCATATATTCGATTTTTCACAGACACATCTCCCATCTAACTCCTGCTGCTGAATGTTTTCTTCTTTCTGATCACTTGCATCATTGTTTTCTGTTCTCATCTATTGGCAGATAGATTATAGAAAGCATTACAAGTAAAAGCGTCTGAAGGTATTTAAATAGAAATACTGAGGAAATCGTTAAATCTTAAACTCATTAACGATGAAAGTTGGTTTATCAAACAATCTTTTTATAAGTAATCTTGCATTTATGTAATAGTAATAGTTAGTGAGATAGATATTTAGAGAGAAAAGGACAAACTCTGCCTGTTGTAATTCCCTATTCTTTTGCATGATGTTTGTAAGAACAGTGCTTCCACTATATGTATCTTTTCATTGTCATCTTAATATTAATCAACATCTGTATCAGCTTTGGCATACCATGGAAAGAATTTTCAAAATTAACCCTCTTTAGCAATACTCCCATAAATTTTCCTACTTTTATTAGGACCTATAAAATAATTTTCGATTCATAAGCTATCAAACTGATGAGCCAGACAAGTTGTTTCCTTGTAATTTCCTTAACGTTTCACAAGTACTTTTTCTGTTGAATATTCCTTCTTTTAATAATCAGATGTCTTGTTGTACTTTGCTTGTGATTTCTCGTCCTAAGTGAATAACTCCAATGTGTTCAGTTACTGAGTTCATATTTTGTAATTTTATTTATAGTACTGCCCTTGTGATATCCACATAATACACAATTTTCCATTTCACCCTTTAGCTTGTTCTATTAGTAAGTTTGAGTGTGTCTTTCTGCTCTGGATCTGTTTCCCTGGGACTTTATTTACATCTGAAATTCCTTTTAAAGTCTTAATTTGTATTTCTATTTACCTTTATATTATGTATGTTTTCATTGATATCATTGGTTAGGTGGAACATTCTTCATGCTTTAATCAGTTACCAGTATCAGTTTAGAGTCTTACCTGAAATATTATTAGCATTTATTGAAAAAATTGTCACCACTACTACACTATTTTTTCACTGGTAGCCTACTCTAGAAACAAACTTTTGTATCATGTATTGCATAAATTCTAATAGTCTAGTATTGAAATTGTGTGTGAAACAACAAATTTTACCTGAATTAACAAGAAAACGGTTCTCATCAGTGGGACTTAGAAAGTAAAACCATTAAAACTTTGACTTTCTTCTCCTTTAGCAATACAGCTTAGTGTGGGCCTTGGCCTCCCTCAAGATGCCTGTCCATTCTCTGTTTTGTACTTTCACCCACCACCTTACAATCCTTATAGCATTTATGTCTTCTTCCAAACCCTGCATTCATCTTTTGCTCGGTCTTCCTCTTCTTCATTAATGAAGAAATAAACTTGTAATTTTCCACTCTATTTTTATTAACGACTGGTTTTGGAATAGCATCTTCCTCTTCTTCCTTTGTCATCCATCCTTCCATGCAATAATTTCTTAGGTAGCCTTCCATTACTCATTTTCTCCACATAAGCTAGCCGCTGAGCCTTCACAGTTCTCTATAAGTCTTCACCTCTGATACTATTTTCTAATTCCCTGTTTGTTCTTATTCTCCATGTTTCACCATCTTTCACAGGACCATATATCTTTCATAGAACTTTCCGTTCAAATATCCATGAGGCCTCTTCATTAGCATGAGACATGGTCCATGTTTCTGCTCCATATATCACAACTGGTCTGATAAGTGTCTTATAGATCTTTATTTTCATGTCCCTGATAAACAGGGTGGACTTCAGGAGCTTAACATTAGTAAATTACACCCTATTTCCATGCATTATCCTCTTGTTTCTATTTATTTTATTCTGTATTATCTTTCCAGGTTATTGGGAAAGCATTCAAAAAATTCTTAAAAAATTGCAGCAATGCATTTTAAAGGGGAGAATTTGGCACCCACCTGGCATCAAATTCATGCCTATTTGGTAACCTTTCTTTCGCGGGTATAATAGAAGACCACATTATCTCCAACATCCATGATTTTGATTCCTTTATCTTGCTGAAAAGTGCCTCAAATAATTTTCAAAATTCCACGGAATGCATTCTTTTGGAAAAATTCTGATATTTTGGACTTTCTGGTATCGAACTTATGATACCTAGCGTCAATCTCTGAATTATTCTGTCAGCTATTGGGTGGGGCCAGTACGTCTTAAAATGTCACATCGTTGGTACCTGTGTAACATGGTTAGAGTTTATATTCCCATCATCATCATCAGTGATTTTCAATTCCATGTGGGATGTAGGCCTCTCCGAGAGATTTTAACTGTAACTCCCTTCACAATTTTGAATTCATCAGTAACTTCGTGTAGCATAACTGAGGCTTTGGCATTTTTCTAAATGCTGCGTAGGAGACAGATATTCTACTACTCTACTCCTTGTTTTTCTAGAGCTTTTAGTATAGAGGAGGTACTTAGTTGAGTTGAAGCCTGAGCATTGTCCACAAAGCATAGTACTAGTAGCATCTCATATTCATTCGTTCTGCTGATTATTTATTGTAGTGTGTGGATGTGGTACATAGTACTGAAGCTCTTCCAGAATCCTGCTTGCTCTCTAGGCTGGGCAGATGATTGAGTAATCTTTAACTGTTCAGCTATTATCCTCATGAATGTTTTGTAAACAACAGGAAGGAGACTGATGGGTCAGTAATTCTTCAGCCCTTCCTTGTTTCCTTTCTTGTGCAAAAGGACAATTCTTGCACGGTTCCAGTCCTGGGGGATTTTTCCTTGTTTCAGGCAATTAGCGAATAGCTGCGCTAAAACGTGTGCAACTTCTGTTCCATCAAGTTTTAAATATTCTGCTAACACTCAATATATGCCTCCTGCTTTTCCGTTCTTCATTTGGTTTATTGCTGCAAATGCTTCTTCTGGGAGAATAGAGAGTTGAGTTTTGGCTTGATTCTTGGTTTTTCTTTTCAGCATTTTCTACCATTTTGTATAGGTTGTCAAAGTATTCTGCTACCACCCTTATTATTGCTTGACTGTTGCAAGTTCTTGTGCGTACTGTGTGGAATTAGTAAGAAAACTTATGTACTTTTTCCACAAATTAATTTTATTATAAACAAAAGACTGTAAAGCACACACGACTTTACAGTCTTTTGTTTATAATAAAATTAATTTGTGGAAAAAGTACAAAAGTTTTCTTACTAATTATGGAATATTTCCACAAGACAACGCCTGAAACTGTGAATTTTATTTGTACTGTGTGGAGTTTATTAACACACATATATTAGCTATTTCCACTACTTACTAATTCCATTTCCCACTACTAACTAACTTCCACTAATTACCTCATTGGGTCCACTCCACGTCCACTTCCTTTTAGGGTTCCCCTTCTAATACATGTTTGTTGTGTACATATTGGTGCATTCAGCAAACTAGCATGTGGTAACCACATTTGTTTCTCTGACCCAGTCCCAATTGACCTGTGATGGTGTCATTGGCTTTCTGTTGACCTATATGAGCGTTACAATCACCCGTAATTACTTTATAATAGTGGGCTTCCTTATCATGTATAGTGCCCAAAGTCTGGTAAAATTTCTTCTCTGCTGCTTGCTGTTGTTGGTGCACTTTTGTTCTCTTAACAGAGTAACACCTATTTATCTTGAGCATAAGCTTGTGAATTTTGTCAGATATTCTTTCTATTTACTCTACATTGTTTTTCCATCTCTTGTTGATCAAGAACCCAACTCCTCCAAGTCTTCCATCTTTTGTACCCCTGTAATAAAATAAATTACCTTCCTTGAGTGTAATCAAGTCTTCTGATTTCCTTCTAACTTCACCGAGTCTGATGACATCCTAACCTCCAATATATTTATATCATCATTATCAGCCATTTTCAATCAGATGTAGGCCTCCCGAAGCGCTTTCCAATTCTCTCTATTCTGAGCTTCTCTTTGCCATGTCACCCCAAGTACTTAATGATCTCTCTGTTCCATCGGTCCTTTGGTCTTCTTCTCGGTCTCTTCGTATCTCTTGGTGTCCAATTTAGATATGCTCTTGTCCAATGGTTTTCATTTTTTCTCGCCACATGGCCTGCCCACATCCATTTCAATGATCTTACTTTATGTATGATGTCTGTCACTCCTGTTTTCATCCTCACCCAGGTGTTGCGTTTCCTATCTCTTCTTGTGATGCCAAGCATGCATCTTTCCATACTTCTTTGCATTGTCTAAAGTCGCTGGGTTATTGCAGCGTTTAAAACCCAGGTTTCACTTCCATAGGTCAACACTGGTAGAATGCATTGGTTGAAGACCTTCCTCTTCAAGACCATTGTCATTTGTGACTTCAGAATATGCGCATTTCTTCTGAAGGCACTCCAGCCAAGTTTAATTCTTCTGTTCACTTTGTTAATCCTGTTGTTCTCTCCTGTTGTTAATAATTGTCCTAGGTATGTATATTCTGAGCAGACCTCCAGAGGCGTCCTTTCAAAAGTGATTGGTTCTTGTGCTGAAAAAGAGTTACACATTACCTTTGTTTTTTTTTAAGTTTATCTTGAGACCTATCTTCTGTCCTGCTGTGTTGAGTTCATGAAGTCTTGAAGCTAGATCTTTTATTTATCCGCAGACCTTTCTGCTCCCAATCCAAGGTTTTAAAAACTTCCTCCAGAACAGCCTTCCATATATATATATATATATATATATATATATATATATATATATATATATATATATATATATATATATATATAATATCTATGGAAAATATAATCAAAATGTTATATATAAAGTTTATAGATAGGCTCAAATGCATTCTGTGGAATAGAATTTATACATTAATTTTTATTTTTTAAATTGCATTGTGAAAAGTTATTTTTTTATTGTTTAAAAATTCAAAGTTTTTATAATAAAAATACAAAATATTATCTTATCAAATTTCTTGTGGTTATAATACAATATAAATGGAATGGGCTACCAGGAATGTCAGTAGTGTATGACAAGGTAACTTGTATTTGCCTGTCAATGGGTTAAGGACAGACTGCCATCATTAAATATATGAGCATTAAAATGATGTGGTTTATTTTCTCTTACCTAGAACGTTCATCTTTAAACATGGAGAATGTAGTCAGTTTAGAAACTAATGGTGAAAGTTCAGAAGACATACCAATTGTGAGGAATATTCCTGTTGAATGGGAACATTTCAAAGGTATGTATTAGATTTTGCCAAACAAAATTTTTGTCATATGCACATGAAATTTTTGTGTGATCTGGTAATTAATTTCAGAAACTCATGCTTATCTCAATGCTGAGAAACAGTCTTTGGAGGAGAGGGAAGAATTAGAAGAAATATCTGATGATTCTGAGGAGGAAATGGAATTAGCAGTTGATGCAATTCATCCAAGGTTATCGAGTACAGTTTATTTTTGTGTAAAATGCAAGAAAAGATTTGATAGTAAAAAGGAGTTACATTCACACTTTGGAAGGGGATGCTATGCCATTTGTGAAAAATGTGGTAAAAAGGTTTATGAGAAAAAAAGCGGTGGTAGATTTGTTCAGAAGTGCAGAAAAGGCTGCCTTCCTGTTTTACCAAAAGAGTAACTCTATTCCTCTTTAAGCTTGTGCCAAAGAATTGAAGTTTTAAGCATCTACTCTAAGATGAATGTTTTTATTTTTGAATTAATGTATTTACATCCTCTGGAAGGCCTTGTTTTCCTTGAATTTTCAAAGTGGAGGTTTTCTTTCTTCGATCATGGATGTGATTATGTTCCTAGCTATGTATTTATGTATCTGAGGGGTCTATGCATTAGCTATGTTGGGTCCAAACAGAGATGATTTAGACCAACCTGCAGTTCCTTCCCATGTCTCGAACTTCTTCAAATGGGAATTACAAGAATTGGTAGATATATAAATGTTAAATTTTCATTTTAAATTTTTTTGTTTATTTCTGATGGTGGCAGCATTTTCTAGAGTGGATTTATTATCCTAAGCTCTATCAAATCACCATTTTCTCTCAATTTCATGAGTTTCTTTGTCATTGGTCAATTCATCATGAATCACTAAAAAAAAATGAAAGGCTATTAAACTGCCCATTTTTCTGTTTTATAACTGTAAGGTTTCTTGCCAGGTGTAAGCAAAATAATTTCCTTATGATATCTTAAATTGGGAGCAATGTATCATTTTAAGGTTTCTTGAAGTTCTACAGGTGAAGTGATTTCTCTTGAATTTTTGAAACTTATTTGTTCTTCAAGCAATCTTTAACAAATGCTTGTATTCATTGCAAAGAAGTCCAGTTTAAGTTACATTTCAAATTGTGTTTTTCCTTGCTGAAGGAGTATTCTTTTCAATTTTGAAAGCCTGTCATACATAACATGTAATATTGTTAGTATGCTGCTTTTTTCTCTCATGAATTGTTTTAAAGGGATGTCTTTCAGGCTTGACATGCTTTTCACAAAAATTATGAAAACTTTCTGCATCAATTTCTAAAGATATAATCTATTGATTCGGCTGAGATGTGGTGGAAATACATAACTGAACACAGATTTTTACTTTTCCACAAAATTTTTTATTAAGGAACTACCAGTTGGTATATTACCATTGTCAGGTTCAAACAAAACATACAAAAGTTTTGTTTGAACCTGATGATGGTAATATACTGAAACCGGTAGTTCCTTAATAAAAAATTTTGTGGAAAAGTAAAAATCTGTGTTCAATGTCTAAAGACATGGAAATATATAAAACAAATTTTCATGCTTTAGGATATTCTTTATTTCAATCAAGATAATCTAAAAATCTAGATATATATTTAGAAATACCATGCAATGGTAAAAAAAAAATCCTCAATTTTCCGCCAGTCTCTTTTACATATATTATGATGTACCGTTTAAGCTCAGACACTTGAGGATGCCAAATCAATATCTGAAACATATGGTATTAATCTTTACTGTTTTAATAAAATAGATAATGGAAATAGTACTACTTTTCTCATCATGATGAGTTTCCACCAGGTTTTGCCAATGGCTGTGAATTTTATGATTGATATTTTGTATTTTTCTACTCATATTACTGTTGGTTGATAATAAGCTTCATTTTGTTAATATTTGTATTCTTTTGAAAGTACCACAGTATGTTTTTAAATAATTTATTGAATGCTTTTTATAAATATTATTGATACCTTACATTAATGTAGCAATCAATATTTATTAAACATTATTGTAGATATATAATTTTTATTAATTGTGCTGAATGGAGGAAGTTTTCTTGTTCTTTTCCCAAAGCAGTAGTGGAATCTTTGTAAGATTGTAGATAACATTTTGTACCCTTTTACTCTTATTCAATTTTTTTTCACTTCATTCTATGGTTGATTCTTACCATATAATTTATTGTAGACTTTTTATTATTTATATTACCTTACATGGCATATCCAGAAATTAAGTTTACTTGTGTTCGAGGAAATCAAAACTCAGTTTCAAAAGAAAGCCATTTATTCATTATGCATAGTAATGCTTTTAATATAGGCAATCATTTAATCATTTTGTATTTCGTAAACTGTTTTCTTATCTGAACTGGGTGTTTGACGGAGTAATGTACATACTGAATGAATTATTATTCATCAGTTTAACCCATATTGTCTTCTTGATTCTCAGTTATTTGTTTACATGAATTCCTCATTTCTGGTTTCCTTTTTGTTAGAATTGATTAACTTGTTAGTATTGTCATTAGAATCAACTGCTTTTGGGTTGGTGATGACTATGTTACAGTTCTTAAATTGACTTTCTGAACTCTAAAATGTGTTTCTATTGCAGTCATTTACATTTAACCAGTTAATCCTTTCTCTTTTATTTTGTAGAAGTACACTTAAGTTCAGAATTTTGAATGTATTTCAAGGAAAGATAGCTTTATTGTCTTGCAAAGGAGCAAGTGAAAGATGTCTATTTATAACACAGATCTGCAAAAAGAAACTTTTTGTCTGATGCATGGATTTATTTAACTGATTTTTATGTTTTGGGGTCTGCTGAGTCTGAATATGACTTTCATATTTCCCCGTCATATACAATTTTCTTGGAAAATATAAAGTTGAATTCACTCATTTCCCAAAAAATTGTCTCTTGAACATGCAAAATAGAATTTCATTTGCCATTCATGACACAATTATGATTGAGAAATGTTCAGTAGTACTTCTGTTGATCTGTGAAAGCTTTCGGTCTTTTCATCCATCCGTCTCCTTATTTTCTTTCAGTTTCTGGTATTTCTCTTTTCCCAGTTAAGCATCTGATATAGGTTAGCCATCATCCTTGTATCCCATCATCCTTGGTTATGACTCTCCATATTCATAAATTATGAAACCTTAACCTCTGTTCCTTGCTTTGGGCTCTAAAGTTGTCCAGAAATTAGTCTTCTTGTGAATTAAAGAAATAGACCTTCAGGTACATGTTACAGTCTTCTTCCTCATCTATGCCTTTTTCCCATGTGATATGGGGTCAGCATTACTGTGTTTCGTTTTTCTTCGCCAGTTCTCTCTCTCTAGGGCATCCTTACGTCTCAAACCTTTCTCTCTGAGGTCTTCTGCCACTTTGTCCTTCCATGTAAGTTTTGGCCGTTCTGTCTTCCTCTTTCGGATCACCTCAAATCACTCTTTTGCCAACATACTCATCATTATCTCCACTTTCCCAAACCACCATAGCTTTCCCTCCTGTATCTTCTTACAAATAACTTGGTCATTTCCCTTATGAGATCATTTTTTACTCTCTTTTCTTGTGATCCGTCTCAACATTCTCAACACCTCTATTTTCCTTTCATGTGTCTTTGTTATAGGCCATATCTCCGAGCCATAGAGTAGCGTTGACCTCAGGTTCATGTTACAGTATAGAGCTTAAAATACAATCTGCATACAATGTCCAATAATTTTGTAAGTTGTATCATTGGAATTTCCTAAAAAATTATACTCCATATCTTTAAAGGCAACCTCTATCTTTCCTTCAGTTTTTATTCTTGGAATTAAAAAAAAAATTCATCACACAAAGGTGTACTTATTTTTGGTGCTAAGAAATCTCCATATATCAACTTCACCTCAGGCAATTTGGGGAACTTAGAGCATAGGTATTTAAAACATTTCCCATCTTGTGGTAGAGATTTTATGATCTTCATAAGATTACAGATGATCTATTTAAAATCTGGAGTAAAAATTTTTTGAAGCAGCCAGTCAGTTTTTATTTAGTGAAGATCTTTGTCTTGGCTATCCCATAAGCACAGGAATCAGGGATATTTTGTATAAGCTGACTGATGTCTCACAAGATGATTCGTATTTTGAAGTCCCTATTCTATTCACTAATAGCTTGCAAATTTGCACTTAAGCACTTAAGCAAATTTCAGTGCCTAGAATCTTATACATTTAATAAGAGGCATTCAAACAAAGTAATATAAAACTATAAGTTTACCAATACAGAAAGTATGGTACGAAGATATTTCTGTGTTAATTTTGCGTTGAATGAAAGAACGCTTTACTCACAACAGCGTGATAAAGATAAACAAGGAATTCATCTTTCTGCGCGAAAATTTACAGAAATAATTTGTATCAATTTTATTTTTTTAAATATTGAGAAATGAATTTCACCACACCATGCATCCTTTTTTTCTTCATCAGTAAAGAATTTTTAAATAAAGCACACGGGAAACGATTCTCCCTAAGAACGCTGTACTGTCAACTAAACGTGGAGCAAATAATAGTTCCAAAGAAAACACTCCACCTAAGCCACAACCCACATAACAGGCAGTGAGTTTCCTGCAAGCGAGCCTTAAGAAGTGAAAGAGAGGGAAAACATGGAGGAGATAGTATGCTTCTGTCCTGGCTCTGCTTGCAGAGTTGAAATGGATTTATTTGCATTATTGATATTGCAAAGATTTATTAGTGTCCTTAGTTTGGTGGCGTTGGCATAGCTGAATAGTATTATAAAAATATGGATGTCATAATGCAAGTATTCAGTTATTAAAAATGATTTCTACGAATCAGTATATATTCTAGCTTAGCTTCTCTCACTGAGGGAAATGTCGCACACAAGGTCCCATTATTCCAAGGAAACCTAGGCAAACCCCCTTCCTCTCATAAAATTTGAGTCTGAGGCAAAAGGCATGGGTAACATGAAGGAAATTTTTGCAAAACCTGCCTCTGAGTTTATGTTTATGACAGATGGGAGAAAGAAAATTTCTGCGCAGTTTGAATGAGTGTTGGACCAAAAATGTATAGACCTCGAATTGGACACCATCGCTTGCAAAGTTCTGTAGTTATAATGGGTCATATAATATAATATAATAGTAGGTAATATTATACATCATTCAAAAGAGCATTTATTTGCTTTTAAAATAATATGCCTAAGGAGTCCAGATCGATCACCTGTTTTATCACAGCCTGTGTGAATGCAATCTACACAAGTAAAGTAAGGCAAACTCATGGCCATATCTAGGCTATTACTTTAAATACATTTTTAAAAAACTCTAAAGAATGTGTAGTATGAAGTCATATGTGGCATTCTCTGCGTATTTTAGATAAATTTTGTTTCATTCAATAAGCATCAAAATTAAAACTCGATCGGTAAAAAATCAGTAAATTTTATCATCTATACAGTTGGAATTTTTACTGCACCGTCCAAATCAATTGAGATAAAATGTCCTAGGATCGATTTTCCTGAATGAATAAAGGTGACAGATATGAGACAACACCCTTTCACATTAATTTTGATTCCAAAATTTATTATTTTCGGTTTCATTGAAGTGTGAATCGAATTAATGTGATTCCTTCTGAGGATTCCTCTTGAAATGGTTGAATTCACAAACCATTATGTTCTTAAATGTTCTTCTCTCTATATTTATCGCCTTTAAAAGTCTAAAATACACATAAAGATAGGGCAAATGAGGTTTGGTCATAATGCTCATTGAATGCTACTGTTAGCTATGAATGTAAAATTTTCAATTAGTTTTCAATGCATACAAATCTACCTACATTATTTATATTTCAGTTGTCTATTATAACGTTTACAATTATTATAATGTAGAAAACGCTAATAATATGCAAATAATAGGGACTTAGTGAAATAGTTTTTCCCAGGGCCTTTTTACCTGAAATTCCAACCCTGTAAGTATCACATGGGGATAAGAAGCTCATGATATTGAAAATATTACTTCGTATTTAAAATGTATTGGCATTGGTAAGAAACTTTTCATCTCTCCACATACCATGACAAATTTGAAAAGCAAGATACAGGAATGATTGGAAGAAGTGAATAAAGCAATGAATTCACGAGAACTTCAAGAGGGGGACTGTTTAGATAGAGATAGGGAAGTGAGAAGCGACAGCAACAGTAATACATACAGTCACATGAATTTAACAACTGAAAGTGTAGGAGGTTTGTTAATTCCAGATTTTTGGATAAATCACAGTAGGCAAGGGCATTTCTTGCATTCTTAGTTGACCAATTGGTTACTTTGAGTAGGAGAGACAACCTCTTTTAAAGTATAACCCACTCACTCACCTTCTCAATTTTCTCACCCAACATACATTTTTTCTGTTTATGAATGCCTCTAGAGAAACTACTCATTTATCCAATTTAAGTAATATCTCAATCAAACATGGTTAATATTCAGATATACAGGATATAATGTCGATGGCTATCATACTTTCAGATATCCTTCTGATGCATCAGTTTATTCCCAGGATCTCCGAAATTGTATACAATAGTGATGTTCAATGTTTTATAGCAAGCTCCTTTTAATTCTATAAGAAAGTTCGAGTAGTTCACTAAGCCAGTACCTAAACCATCTTCTTATCAGCAATTTATTTTGGAAAGAGATTTTGATATCTTTTCAAACCGATAGAAATTGCTAACATTAGTATTACTATCTATGCAAGCCAATCGTTTAATCTTACTTAACTTTAGAGATGTAATTCATTGGTAATTGGCATATAAACTTCAAGTTTCTGCGACATTGAATCAGCAGAGTGTAAACAATTTTTTATTTACAATTAAAATTCATATTTTAGTGAAATTATAATAGAAACTTGAGTTGATCTAGTAAGATCATCTTCAACGTTCTATCTACTTAGTATCATAAATTTTGTAAGAGAAGTTAAATGATTTGGTTCTTGTAAGCATAAGGAATAAATATTTGATGGCATTTCTCTAGTTCATCATTAACTTTTCAAGTTTTCAAACTACAAAATTTAGGGGTCAAAATAAAGCATAAAAAACCATATTTATAAAAATAAACAATCATTGACAAGGAGCTTGATTGATATAAATTGACGATAGGCAGCATTACTTATTTTTTCATTTTTGTTGTTGAATGAGTTATTAAAAGCAGAAGATAGAAAAACAATGTCTGATAAGATGCATCTAAACAACATCTTCACAAAGTTTGTAGAGAATTACGATGCCTCTAAGATGAAAGACTTCACAAAGGTCCTTGGACTGAATGTTGGAGTAATGTATTACATATAGAACCAAGAATATTTTAACAGCTAAGGTATGAATCATGAGAATTAGAGGAATATTCTCATGTAAAGCTGGTTATCATCCGTTGGTTTCTATTTTTAACGTATTCTTCTATGACTCCTTTTACCCTTCATTCATAATTATTGATAGTGATTTTTCTTTTAATTTTTATATATATTATAGACCATTCAAACGATTTGGGTCAGATAGCTTACTTGAGGCATTCAGAAACCAAAGCAGCAATCATTCCTCACTTTCTCCTAGCATATAGTTCTGAAAATCATTTCAGTATAACAATAGAAATCGTGTTGTAGTTTTCAACCTAAGGGAATACCTGCAGCAAAGATTACAAATCGTGGATCCACCATTTCTCATCTTACTTGTGATTGGTCACCGCCACCATATCCTAACTATACATACCTGCTCAGCAGGGGTGCAGTCGGGAATCCTCATTAGCGCTTTCACATTCACTACCCTAGATACATACGACCACCCACAACATGCCGAAAAGGGGGTTTTACTTCTCAGAGCGGAGTTCACCTACACCCATTGGTCGTTCTATAAATAGACAATACCTTTCGATGGATGAAACAAAAGAAAAAGAAACAATGAAAGGAATGAATAGGGGATACTCCTAGGGCCAGGATGGAGGGGAAAGTCCTCCCTTCTCTCTGGAAGATTAGTAAAACGTCAGACGCGAATTTGTCAGAAGCAGCCAAATCTCATCTCAAAATCATTATGCTTCATCTGTTGCCATCATCATGAATGCCCGGTGGAAGTAAGAATAGAATGGCATGTTAATGTGTATTCTGAAATACCTAATGCTCCCAAGGAAATGTTATACTTCTCTGTATCGCAGAATAATTTAACTGTGAAGAAATCGAGTCAAAATTTGCTCCATGGGGCAAGAGAGAGATTTAGCATCAGATAAAAGTTGGGACACTTGTTCACTTCAAAGTATTTGCAGAATTCTTGATACTGTTTCTTTCTCTATTATTTTTGAAATCATGGGTATAATGGATCTGTAACTACATAGTTTGTCTTTCTCTCCCTTCGTGAATATTGGGATAACTTACACAAGTTTTAACTATTCTGGATAAATACCCGATTCAAATATCTGCATTATAACTTTAGACAGAGGATAAGGTACAATATGTACAGTGCCTTTCAGCAACTTTGTGTTCACGCGATATATTCACTATATATATGCTTTCTCTTCAAAGTCTTCCATGAAGAGGTTCGCCACAGCTGGTGATAACGGAGAACCCATGGGCACCTCTTCCCATTGTTCATACGTTTTTTCTTGGTAGAGGAAGTAAGTCGATTTAAGAGTGTGTTCGAAGAGTCTCGTCAAACTTGCGTCGAACCGTTCACGCAGAAGTCTTACAAGGAGAGACCCTCACTTTTGTCCGGGGATTTTGATGAAACTTTTTGTGGTGGTGCATAAAGTAGAGTAATGAAATAGTGTAACGGCGTTTCTCTGAATGGGCCTTAGTTTCGCTACAATAATTAATTGAAAATTGAAATTTTGAGTATAGGCAACCCCGCATTACACGCCCGTACTAGCCGAATCTGCAGGAAATAACACGTTTTTTACTAATATTTTTAACTTAATTTTCATTTTCGTTTTTAATTATTTTCCTTGTTACTTACTTGTGGACTAAATAATAATAATAATAAATAGATTTAATCAATAGTCCCATTAAATAACCTTCGCCAGCGCTATTTCTTCATTTACGGTACTTAACGACGGCTATCCTAGGAGCACAAAAAGGACTTGCATTCGAACGATTTCGGATTTCCTATTCAATAGAAAGCGACTGCCTTCTAATGTTTAATAATAATCACTAGGTGCCTCATAGTTGTTTGTTGAATAATAATCGTCTCCGACCACATATATGCAGATAAATCCCTAGCTAACGGGAAACTTTCCATAATTAATGCCTTACTCGACGTCACCTCTATTTCGTCACCTCATCTCTACAAAACTCAAGCCAACATATATCGAAGCAACTAGAATTTTGTGAAGGTAAACGTCTCTCTATTGGAAACGAATACTGATAGATATTTGGAAAGAAACTTACTTCCCCATGAGTGGTGCCGCAATGCTTATGACTGGAGAGTGACTTCTCCTGCTATCATTTACTTCTATACAAATATACAAATAATTTTTATCCATCTTCAATTATCAGGAGAGGAAATGTTGATTGTGTTCTTAAATTTTATCAGTTTCAATAATGAATAAGTTTTTGGGTATAAATTACAACAAAAGGAGCAAGAAAATTGAGACATTTAAGGAGATTTTAATTTCATATTAGATTTACAATTTCCAACTTCGGCGGAAGAAACGACAGAATTATGTATCTTTCAATTCAAAATCACAAAAATTTCAAATTCTATGCAATAGTAATATACGACATAGAACTCCTGGTATATAAACGTCAAAATATTAAATCCTGGAAAATATCTAGCCCGTAAAACACATAAATCTATGAGGTAAATGCTAAAATATATTTCGTATATTTCCAGTAGTATTCTCCTTTTGAGCATGTAAATGGCTATTAAGAAGGAATGAACTATTTCAACAATTCAATATAAAAGGTAAAAATACAATAAAAATTTAAAGTACCTCGGATAACTGTAAAATGATAATTGAAATTATGCCATATACGTAATATTTACAAGATCATACACGATATAGCGCATGAAGCAATATATTTATTATTGCTTTCCTTTCAATATACGAAACGATCCGATGGTGACGAGTAATTTTAGAAACCTCTTAGAATTTAAATTTACTTTTTATTTTATTTTATTCTAATGAGCGGTAAAATAATAATGGTATATGGATGTTAAATTTTTAATCTTTGCTTGCAAATGGGAAAATTTAAGTCTTTTTACAATTATTTGGATGAAAGTTGTTATAAAAACAACAGAAACATATATAGGTTCTACACCATGAGCATCTTACAAAGCATTGCCTTCCACAATCACAATTCATTCTTTGCACTTCATCTGGGAAGCATACCTGACGCACATTCTGGAAAAAACTTCTTTCCTCCGCTAGTTTTGATGCGTACCATGCATATTGTAACATGTCTCTGAATTTCGGCGATGAAAGTTGAAAATGCACAAGTGAGTGTATACGAATGCTGTCTTCCCGGGCACTAATCTCGCGGTTCTTTTGAATTAGATAATTACAGTTTTGTAACCTGGAAATGGAAATCTTCATTTGCCTGTAAAAATACACATCACAAGGCTGGCATATTGGTGTGCATTTCGTATGGTATGGTGGTATGATTTTTACTGTGCACGTCGGAATATTTTTGTCATCAATAAATATTTCTTCATAAATTGCAGAGTTTGTCTGCCCTCCCCATGAATCAACTATCAAAAGAAAACGATTAGTCGCCACGTATGGTTTTACTACACTTCTTAGGAAGCCCTGATATATCTCTGTAGACAATTTCCCCCATTTTGATGATACCACCACAATATTTTTAATTTTTTTCCCGTTAGCTAGGGATTTATCTGCATATATGTGGTCGGAGACGATTATTATTCAACAAACAACTATGAGGCACCTAGTGATTATTATTAAACATTAGAAGGCAGTCGCTTTCTATTGAATAGGAAATCCGAAATCGTTCGAATGCAAGTCCTTTTTGTGCTCCTAGGATAGCCGTCGTTAAGTACCGTAAATGAAGAAATAGCGCTGGCGAAGGTTATTTAATGGGACTATTGATTAAATCTATTTATTATTATTATTATTTAGTCCACAAGTAAGTAACAAGGAAAATAATTAAAAACGAAAATGAAAATTAAGTTAAAAATATTAGTAAAAAACGTGTTATTTCCTGCAGATTCGGCTAGTACGGGCGTGTAATGCGGGGTTGCCTATACTCAAAATTTCAATTTTCAATTAATTATTGTAGCGAAACTAAGGCCCATTCAGAGAAACGCCGTTACACTATTTCATTACTCTACTTTATGCACCACCACAAAAAGTTTCATCAAAATCCCCGGACAAAAGTGAGGGTCTCTCCTTGTTAGAATTCGGATCTAAATTGTGAGAAACTTTAGAGGATTCAAAATTTTTGAACGGGATAACCTGTTCTATTTATTTAAGCTAATATGAGTAACGTTAAATTATCTTAATAAAGAAGAATGTTAACTGCAATATAATACGACCTCATTCTATTTTTACGTTGAGAATCAATGGACACCTCAGCTAGTAACGTAAATCAGTATGATAAGGCGTGCCCTTGTGGAAAGCCATGAAGGAGAAGAGAGTAAACAACTTCGCAGTTTCCACGAGTTTATTTGTAAGCACCTTTTCTGATGTGCATTTAATATCTCGTTTGATGTTTTCAGCATGCACGCGAAACTATTCCTCGAAAATAAACTTCTAGAAAATATAGTGTTGCGAACTTTCTTCTCCGTAAAATTACATGATTGGCTTGATTAGAATTCAAAGAGTAAATCGCTTATTTTATAAGAAATTTGATTATATTTGCTGACTTCCCCTTATACATATAATCCATAAGATGTCGAAAAGCTATCGGCAAGCCGACTACGTCAATGAACGGTTTCTTTCTCGAATACAAAAATAACCGCATATTACTCAAAGGCCCAAAGGTCATTCCAATGAGCAAGAAAAAGTTGCCAAATCCCAGTTAAAACGCTATCCTGCTTGTAACACGTTTTCACTCAATCCCCTGAAAAGTGTCTTATTGGTTTTTAGTGCCTATGAACATGAAGGAATGATTGCAATTGTTACTGGACAATGATTGGAACGCCCTAAAACTGATGGCTTACCATAAAGAGTGGCTAATGGCAGATTCATGTACCCAAAAATTCCCAAATCAACACCCTTCCCTTAATTTCTTGTTGCTTTATCCCGCCACCTTAATCGTCCAACACCTAATGCTTTTCTCCTCTCCTCTGCTTTTTCCCTTCTTCCTTCAATTACTTTCTTTAGAAATCCTTCCCATCTCAATATTTCATGAAAGCATTCTTGGGTATACTTTATATATGTGCACCTTTCATTCTAACAAATGACACTAAACAAGAGAGGGAATTGATTCAACTGATCACATTTTCCACCATCAATCGCTTTTGTTAACTTCTTTCTTTTTGGCAAAATTCATAATTTTTGTATTTTGTCGTTTATATTCATACCAAACTAGCTGAATTTATGACAAATGAGACGATTTCCACATTGGCTCCCCAATGGAACCGTTTCACCAATGGTGAACGCGTTACCTTATCGGCTCTCCGAGATTAACCTAATTTTTTATTTAATGTATAATTTTTAAAGGAATATTTACGTTTCCGATTATTGAAAGTCAATTGGAAGCAATCTTTAACAAACAATACTCCGGACAGAGTACGTTCAGATAAAAAGGATATTATATAATGGATAAAAGGGATATTATTTAAGGGATATATACTTGTGATCAAAACAATTTCACATCATAAGGTGAGGACTACCCTGAACGACTGTACTGGATTTATAGATTTTTGGAGGAGCTGTGAAATTATCCATCCCCGATATGCATTATTTCCTTTTCATAAGGTGATCCTTTATTTTAGGACCTGAATTTAGAACTAGTAACTAATGTAAATAACTCTCTAAGCGTAGTTTAATAAGTTCGAGAGGATAACACCAAATAAAAAAATCGCTAAAAACAAATAACGCAAAAATTATTATCAACGACGTCCAACCACGCGGTGGTCTGCCTAGAATACCGTAGCAGTTTTTAACGTAAATCTACGACAATTTTATAAGACGAACCCTGATTTTAGACCCCAAATCATTCGAAACTTTAATTTATGCATGAAGAAATATGGTACTTCAGAATCACATTTGAAGGTGATTTTTATTATGATTTCAGCCATCGATGGCATTAGATATATTAGTATGCGTGAAAACATGGATCCTTTTCTCAATAAAAGTTTAAAAGTCATTATAAATTATTCAAAAGGTGTATTTTTGGTTGTGACAGTTTGATAGAAGACTTTTTCCGGAAAATGTTCGAATGTAACTTGATAAACATTAAGAGGATCATTAAAAGTAAATATAGTTAACTAACTAAGTTAGGAATTAGGAATAAGGAATTTTCTATGATACTTATAATTGCCATCGTGTATATATATATATATATATATATATATATATATATATATATATATATATATATATACATATTCATAAATGCTATTATAGTTATCTCATTAAGAAATCTGTTACAGCTGAGATTCCATATATCTTTTGTCTTCCGTAAAATTTTACCAAAATTAGTGGTCGCTGGAAACCGATGATCATGATATAGATTCTCATTTAATTTTCATTTCAAAATATAATCTTCATCTTTCTTAATTTAATATTTTGTTTCTCGGAATATTAATTTCTCGTGAAATTTAGAATAGAAATCGAATAGAGTTTAGAGTGTTATAATAATAATAATAATAATAACACGTCTTTATTGCGGGGCGAGATTCAGACAATGTTGTCTCTTCTTCCATCTAACACTTAATTTGGAAGGAAGCAATCTTTCAAAAACAAAAATTTAGATTAAGTACTCTGATGGCTATGGTGTAGTTTTAATCCGTAAATACATTTCAATATAGCCAGAAACTTATAGAACTATGTGTCCATGATGAGTGACTTGTTTTCCTTCAGTTTTGGGAAAAATTCAGAATTTAAAAACACCGACTAATTTATTTCTAGGTAGTATTAAGGTTCATCCAACTAGATAACTCAAGTAAAGGAAAAAAACGATTATAATCTTGTGATGTTGAACTTGAAATATCCCACAATTATTGGAATATAGACTATGTAAACTGAAATATTGCTGTATTGCGTCTCGTCTTTCTATCTAAACATGCCGTTAAATCTCTCGGTCAGTTAAGATGAGTTATATGCCTTATTAATAATGTTAAGGTATACATCGTCATTTTTAATAACCACCGTCATTTTTAATAATTACCGTCATTTTTAATATTTAATTACAGTCATTAAACAATACTTATATGTCCTTTACTGTTCCGATGTGAAGGAAAGTAATGAATAAAATTAAATGCTATAATAGAATGGTGGTTAGCTAATCATTAGAGTCGGATCCTCAAGAACGTGTCATTTTCTTAATCAATAAACTAGTGTACCATAGAACCGTAATTCCATTAATTCACAGTGAAGATGAACTGCATTCGTTTAATTGGGCAAGTTGGGTTTCTAGTTTTCTGTCATGTAGTGCGTACAACGGAGATAAAATTCAATATCCAAATGCAACTCTTACTTTATAAGTCTCATAAATACTTCGAAATAAAGTCTGATTTTAAAAAAAGACTGAAGTCTAAATGAATTGCGCGTAAAGTATGTGAATGGAATCCCTGTTTTCTCTTAACAGAAATTGAAAATTTTCTTAAGATTGGTTAGTAAAATCTGAGTAAGATTTAAATGCGGTGTATTCAGATATCGTGCAAAATGCTAGCAATTTTCTCAATCTCCATATTTGCTCAAGTGCTCCGCTTAAAAATATTATCTTAAATTACTGATAGTTTGAATTCTCCCATGTTTTTGTATCTTAAAAGATTCGTGAACGCGAAACCCAGAAGAAAATTAAAACCTGTGAAATGATAACAGCATTCCTAACTGGCTGCTTGACCTTTCCTTAATCGTTATAACATTTACAAATCCCTCCTGGTTCTTCTCACACACTCTTTACTTTAACCAACACCAA
This sequence comes from Pachydiplax longipennis, assembly GCA_036926295.1. NCBI lineage: Eukaryota > Metazoa > Arthropoda > Insecta > Odonata > Libellulidae > Pachydiplax > Pachydiplax longipennis. The sequence goes on from JAVFKF010000004.1 coordinate 7,031,761, forward strand.
AACTTACTCCTGGGCGCGACACACCGTCGCTAACGGTGGTTCTCCGATGAAACAGCCGATGAGGGAGGGAAGGGGGGGATTGGGGGGGAAACCCTAAAAACCCTAAGAAGTGGACCCTCCAGGCCGTTGTGACGTGCTATAGGGTTCACCTCTATGCCTAGAGGGCCCCCTGCCACAACTTCATGGACAAGCTCCGACCTCATAGACAGAAAGAACGAGCAGGTGAGAAGTGAGTGCTTAGTTACCTCACCCCTGCAGAAGAAGGTGAAAGAAAGGCCCCTGAAATAGATGCCTGCGACTGTAGGCCTAAGAGTAGGCTAGGTTTGTAGGGAATGCCTTCCCCACGCCCCCTACAGAGCAGGTGGTTAGTACATCTATGGTGCATTTCTTAAGAAAACTACTGATAACTGTTGTCAAATTCATTGCAGCATTTGACTGTGATATGGCTGCAATAATCCATCGTTGACGTTTTAAGTTAAAAAAAGTTATTGAATGTAAATTAAATGTTAACTTGATGGTTAAATTCTCATCTTTACATAAAATGCAGAGGATATTTAAATCAAAGATCGCAACTGTCGCTTAGGCTTGATGTAACAATAACTGCTGTTGTAGGCACAAAACCTGTATTAATATCCTCTATGTAAGTTCATCTGAACAGAAAAGAAACTGAGTACTCACGTGTAGTTCTGAAGTTAATGATGACGGATCTACCTGTGGAAAAAGAGAACGAATTCTTTAATAGGTAGAGTTCCCTTCATATCCTCCCAAATCTTTTAAACATTTACCGACAATTGTTACAATGTTATACATTTTTACTTTCTCATCAGTAAGTAATAATCAGAATCTACACGAAAGCCTTCAGAACTTCTCTTCAGGGACACAATTCATGAAATAATCTACTGTAGTGCGCGATCCTTTGAGTTACCCAATTCTCTTCTGTATGAATTCTTCAGGCCGATAAATATCTAGTGAATGAGAGTATTACATCATAAAATGCGAGGAGTTAGTGAAGTTAGATTACTACGAAGAAAACATTGTACACCGAATTTCGTTAACCATCAACAATTATTGCTAACCATCTGTCAAACAAGCGTGAGAATACAATAGAATCTTAACAAAAGTATTAAGTCAATATAATTTTAGGTCGTAATGAAATTTGCATGGCACATATAATGTAAGAATACTATTATTTGAAAGAGGATAAATTGGAAACCGCTGTTAATTGATAAGAGTTTCGGAGGGATGTTCCCAGAAGGTGTTAGCTGTCCTTTCTAGGAATTGGTGCCAGACGGCCATCAGTATGTCGACGATTGAAATGTTTTCCGAACCATCTACTTCACCAAAACTTGTTAACTCACGAAAATGACTACAATCGCAAAAGAATGTTTGATCTAAAAGTTTCTGATTATAAATTTCTGAATGTTTGTACTAGCTGACGATAATAAGCTAGAGACGAAATAATCAACTTCCTGTTTACGAATTTAACGAATAGCAAACGGACACACCATATCACAATACGAATCCGACATTAGTCAATAAGATTCGAACTCTAGTTGAAATGAAAAATCTCGCTAAAACATCCAGTATAAACACGGCACATTCACACTCTTAAATATGAATTTTCAGACTCCCTGCAGTATATTTAAGCATGGTTGCAAGTGATACAAATGAGCGATATTAAGTTAAAACACAATAAATATTTATGGACACATTAGAGGAGAAAATAGAATAATAATACATGTAGTATTTACGGTAATTTAGGAGAAAGCCGACTTGGATGTACACTCGAAGGTCAGTGAAAACACGGCTATTTAAGAGGGACTAATGTCTTTACAGTGAAAGAAAGGAAGAGCCAACTGTCCTTGGATGATAACAAAGTCAATAAAAATATCAGTGTACACTTCATTGCCTCTCATTTTCATTGATTGTAAATAAAGGCAAAAAGGAAAGTGTCTTATGACGAATAGGGAGTGAATAAGAGGAAAAGTGACTTACCAGGGGTCCAAAATAAACAAGACAAAAGAAAATCCTAAGGACACCAAAACATTTCTCCTGCTAACAATTTGATGGAACAATCTAAAAAGATCGTAACGAATTAATTATTCATGGAAACATTTGATGTCACGATTTGAGTTTCTTAAATAGGAATATATAAGGAAATTCATCATCGACAGTAACGAGAGTTGATATTCACTTGATGCATCGGAAAACTGAACTCATAAATTGTCATTACGCTACTTATTATAATATTGACATCATAAATTGATTGTCATTACACTGCTTATTATAAAATAATCGAGAGCTAATGACCAAAAATTGAACGTTATCTAAATTACTTTTAGATTAATATCTCAACAAAAATGACGTTTCTTGTTCTTGACAGAAATTAGAAAATATTAATTAACTTCATTCGAAAGATAATTTAGGATTATTTTCTTTTGCCAGAAAACTATTTGCTGGTTAACCGTTCTCTCCTTTTAATCGCTTCGTCTCCTACGAATTGATATAAGTAGAATGTTGTGGGGGACAGAAGAGACCAATGCAACCCTTCGTTTTCACTGATAACCTACTCAGATTTTCTAAATTTAATATTAATACATTTTATACAGAATGTATACTAGATATATTTAATGTAAAAACAGAATAGAGATTATTAATCGGTAAATAAAATATTATATATTGCTTTTGAATTACTCACCAATTTTGGTTCTCCGGTAATCCTCAACTTCTTCCGTATCAAGCAGAAGAAACTTAGAAGTAAAACAATTGCCGAGGAGGAAAGCATGCTACTATCTGGATCTGGAATAGAAACAGAAGATTAATTTATTAATGAATAGTGAATTTAATTTTAGGTGATACCGTATTGTACATTTGTTAGATGAAGTATTGGCCAATGATGATAATTCAAATAAGCAGGATTTTGGTTAAGACCAAATTAAAAAATATCCAATTCCAGGTAGACATCCTTACGGTAGATTTATTCGTAATTTATAAAGTTGATTAACAAGCATGAAAGGCAAAAAGAAAAAGAGGAATACTTAGAGTACGTACTATAGTTATCGTTTTTTCTGAACTGAGATGAGTATGGAAACTCGATCCAAACAAATATAAATAATAAAGATGTGTTAGTAAATCAATAAAAGATTTGTTTGAAAAACAGTAAATATTACGTTAACTATTGAAATTCAGTACCCAATTTCTGGTAAGAGAATCGTTAAGTATTGTATTACACCTTGAACATCACCCAAAAATCATTATCTCGAAGAAAACTTCATAATAGATTTCCTCAAAATATCATATATAAGAATCTTCTTAGTGACTTCCTTGTAACTGTCTAAGCCATCCGTTGAAAATAAACTCACGCTATTGTGAATTTAAATAAGTGAGAACTTCAAAGTTAAAAAATCAGATTCGTCTTATATATAATATTATGAATGAAAAATAATTGAAAACTAAAGAAATATGCTAAGAGTTGTTCCGAATTTTAATGTTCAAATTAAAATGCAACATTTGTTACATATTTGGTTCAAAACACAACTCATAATCTCTAAATGTTGCAGAAATATGACTTGCGCTATAAGTTCTACTGGAAATTAGAATGATATTTACCACTTCATGGCGCAACTGAATTTTTAATTGTAATTTGCGAAACTCTACTTGATCATTATGTGTAAGTTATAGCGACCTTAACTACGATTAAAAGAACAAGTTCCATGAAAATGATTTCTCAATTGAAATTAAACATAAAGTACAGGTTTGGCTGGAATTGGAATCACATTTTAGAAACAGAAATAATGACATCGATTTAATTAACAACTAATCGCAAAGTTAAACTTCAAAATTCAAACATAAAATTCCATCGAAATATCGGTTGACAGAAAAAGCTAAAAATAGAAAAATAAAAGTTAAATCTATTCTGGATCTAAACAGCCAATAGATAAAGGTTTAAACCGGTCACGGAAAGCTATAGAAGCATTAATTTAAACTTTCTTCGGATATTGTCCTTAGAACTTGAGACTAGTGACTTCAAGTTTAAAATATCGTCAGTATATAATATATTGGATAAAATATAATTGGATAAAATTAGACATAACTGGAATTAATTGCTCAGTAATAAAAGTATTCATGATCATATAAGATGAGCAATGTAGTAGTAGAAATCGCAGATCCTTATAAGAGTAGCACTCGTCACGAATAACTATATTCCCTAAGAATACACCTAACAATGGTTACGTGAATAATAATCAACAGCTCACTAATTAACTATAAAGTCGAAACGAAGGATGACTAAAAGTAATATACATAAGATTAATTAATGTTACTTACCATAACTGAAGAAATCCCTAGGAAGTCCCACGGTATGTAATAGCTCCGGGTTCAAGACCATCCATTTCCCTCCATTTCTTACACAACTGCAAAAACCGAACACAATACTATATTCATCAGTGATAAAAATGAAAAAAAGAAATTCTAAAACAGCCATCTTTTCATGTTAACTTCCGTTTAAATTACGTATTTAATAAAAAAATGTTCCAAATTGAAATTAAATACAGAATACTTATACAGGCCGGATTCGAATCGTTAATCAAAGTAGAGTAATATTGGAATTGCTTTAAGTAGCTAAGGAATGTTGAGTAAATTTGAAATTCAAATGTAACGGAAATGGCGGTGGACGTTACGTTAAGATGGCGGTGGACTACATTTTCGACCCACTCTAGTAAAAATATCTCCGAAAATTATTCTGAACCTAAATATAGCGAATATCCGAGGAGTAAAAGTTATATCGGAAAAAATCGAAGGATTACCTGGGGATTTAGTCAAAAAAGTCTCTAGAAGTTGAGAATCGTAAATTCATTTCATTAATATAAATTGTCGGAGATGGGATAAAAAATAAACATACATAACTGGATCATGGGACGATGAGTGATAGTAAGAAAAACATGAAGACGAATAATCGGGATAGTAAATCATCTATAGTCAATCGTGAGAGTCTTACATAACGATAAAAATATGTACACTAACGATTGTCTCTAAAATAACAACTTAAAAACTATAGCATCAATGATTGTCTTTACACTCAGAATTAATTCAATCAAGATTAATTTATGTTACTTACCAAAACTGAAGAAATCTCCGAGAAGTCACACGGCCATCTTGACGTCTGAAGGAGTCTTTATGTCCCTTAATTTAACTATAAATAATTTAAGAGGTTCTAATTCGAAAACTTATTACGTTTAACTTAAATTATGTTACTTACTGGATTTCGATTCTCATAACCTCCGAGAAAATTGAATTCTAACGGTTTTTTCGTAAAAGTTCTTCAGCATGTCAACACCAGGCGAAATTTCTAGATCAACTAAAGTTTAAACCTAAAAAATCAACGGATCAACGAAACCGTGAGATCTGATTGGTTGTTAATTCTCGCAGTTACTTTTACTGTCACCCCTCCCACTTTTCCCCCTGCCGGAGAAAGTTGTAACTTATAAGTAACAATAAATTAGCATTAAATTAGAAATATATTTATTTAAACATATTATAAGTTTAATTTAAAAAATATTGGAATAAATTTCGATCCTCTAAAACCTAGTACTTAAAATCGGCGTAAAATAGTTGATAGCTCCTTGTGACGTAATTATGACTTACGTTCAACCTATGGTATGAGCAACGGTACGAGAAACATAATGAATTCCAATCATTCAAATTATGAAACTATGCAATGTGATCTAAAAAGAATTAATGCAATGACTACGCAATTAATAAATAAACATATGGTTAGTTGCTGTATTTTAATATCTTCCATCTCCTATGTGATTCATAGCAGGTAATGAAATATTTAAAATGTCTACGAAATTTTAATCGATATTATTTTACAATAGAAATATTAGTTACGATAAAATTGATTTAAATATTGTTAAATCCTAATCACTCCACGAAAGATTCCAAAGATACAGCGTTTGAAATCGATTATTACCGTTTTATCGTTTTTACTGCAATCTCTCGATATTTCTCTCTCTTTTACACACGTTTTCACTACTGATTCATCAGGTATTTTGAAGCTAGTGATAAAAAAATTTCTACCGACTTCTACCGCCAAAATATAAATTTACAGTCCGAAAGGAAAAGGACTGAAGATGAATTAATAAAAAAAGAAATGATGGGGCAGCACAGGAAAACGTATACGAGATGTTTCAATTCGAGATGATCCAGAGAAATCATTTTGGGCATTAACACTGTATTGTTATTCTCAGCGTATTCATTATTAAAACTATGAAACTAATTCTAAGTTTTCAAATAAAGTGAATCATTAGTCCCTTTTTGGATTCCCTAATCAGCACGGCCAACGCTATTCGTCTTGTCTCTATAAGCGCGTCGTTGGATATTCTTCCAACTAATCTTCCCAATAATATTGCAATAAATAACTTACCATTGAGAATTTTTCTGGTTCCTTTCAATTTTAATTCAGATTATTGCGTCCGAATACATGAAAATTTAAAAGCACACTTCCGAAGCCCGTACATCTTACGTTATTTGTCCAGCTGCGAAGAAATCCGATTTTAAAGCTTCTTCACTTCTCTACGAGGCCTTCTTCAGACTTATTATCTTCTCTCGCACAAACGATTTTAATATTCGCGAAGGACATGTTCAAGTTACCGACGCCATTACATGTGCTCCATACTCGGATTAAGTAATGCACCACAGCCACCATGATCCTTTTATTTCCACTCACACTTTTTCCAATTATATCACTGAATGTAAAGCTGAATCCAGTCTACACTAACTCCTTTTCACCTTTGTTAAATTTGAAACCCACAGAAAAATGTAAACGGTGCCATTTTGAACACAGTCCACTTAGCGAGACAAAGTACTGAGAAGTTCGAAGGCCACATGACGTGACTAGCAGGTTTCGTTTGTCAAAATTTTGTAGACCATAATCCTCTTTAAAAGCGCGGAAACACGCCAAGACCTGCTGCCTCAAGAAGAGATTGATCATACACCTAGGAACTTAAAACCTTAAGTATTTCCATCGGTATGTGTCTTAGAAGCCTTAAAAAAGTGATATCTGATGAAAAATCAATCACATTAAGTTTGTGCTGTGAGTGTATGTGAAATATCATGTTGTGTTTGTGCATTTTGGATAAAGGTGTGTTTCAGCTCCATGATCGGTGATTTTTCGAAAAGCATGGCGAAGTGTAGCAGTGAGCATAGTCATCGATTGAATAATTATTACTTAAATTGGAGTTCTTATGAAGGCAGGTGTTCACATGGATCTGGACTAAATCTGGGGAATTCTGCGTAAGTCTTTAACTCGGTAGTGTTTAGATGCCATTGCAACTGAATGGATGAACTTCCGGTGTGAGATTAATGAATACTGGGTTCTTCGTGCATTATCAAACCGAATTATTATACTTATATCATTAATACTTATCAAGCCGGAATTATATAGGATTGGAAGGTAAGAATGATTATTCTAACAAGGAAATACACGGATATTGTGGTCTATTTCACATACAATCTAAGTTGGGTAATGTAAGGCAATAGACAGAGTATGTCCATAGAAATTGTGAACCATATGATCTCTTCTTTCTAACTTCAGCTTGGTATTCATTATTTACATAATTATAAGCTAATTTAGCTAATTTTAAAGGTTCCGAAGAATGAGTGGTACTCTGGGAATCTTTTAGTTCCACATTTATTTCACCTTAATGCTAAATTAATAGCATTGAGTACCTCTGTAACTTAATTTGTTTAAAGACTGAGTTAAACGTCCACCGAGCCAGAATGCTAAGAGTGGGAGGTTCACGAAATTTTGCTGTAATTTCGGTTGATATTATTATAATGATCAAGCATCACTAATACCTCAATACTTTTCATATTGTCGCCACCATGAACAAAACTGGGGGGATATAATAAGAACATTACTAAGTACTAAAAGATAACTGAAGTATTCTTTATTCCACCGTGTATATTGTCATGAATTTCACAAAGTTACATTTAGCATTACATTAATTATTCTTAATAAAGCATACAATTTTCACGATGAGTTAGCTTGCATTATCACCCTCATGATTCTCAGTTTCTCACTGGTTTGACTCAAAGGTATTTATTTCATAGAAATCAATGCTAATCCATCTTCATAACAAATGTAAATATCTTATGGAATTTCATAGGAAAAATGTATCCCCTATTATACCTAACTATTGAATAATATTTGTCTTAATCAGGCAGTGATAAAATTAATTTTTGACATATGAGTAATTTTTAATCTATTACCTCTTCGAATTATATGAACAATTTTTTTCATGGTTTCATTGTTCTACTTTATCTTGGCACTCCCAAAATCCTACCTCAATAAGAAATATAAAGTCAAAGTATCTTATTCTTCTTCTGCCGTGGTAAACCTCATTCGTTCCTACAACTCATAAAATTCAATATATAGTTATAAATATTATGGCCAATGTATGTTACAATTAGTATTACTTCTGTGAGATAGTTATTATAATACTTTAGCGTTATTTTATTTACTATTATTTGCCTTTGACAGTAATGTCGGTACATTTTATATTTCTCTCTTTGCGTTCTTTCTACATTCCTATTTTCAATTATGTATTTCTCCTTCTCATCTAAATGGATTATACTGATGAATAAAACTGATAAAAAGAAATGTACAATAAGTACATTCCCTACCAAACGTCGAAAGGCTGTTTTCAGTGCATATTTGTAGAGGTATTTCATAAGATGATGACATGGATGATTTCCAGCTCATTGAGAAAAGAACGCAAAGAATCTCCCCCCTCATTTTGCCTTGTAAGCCTCATTCTATTTTCGAATTGGCCTTTTTCTAAATACTAAAGTACAGATGTAAGAGAAAGGATAATGAATAATCTACATAGAAAAGTAACATTATGTCTCTTGACATGTGGCATCTGAATTATTCAATATATCTGGTTTAATTGTTTCTATGGTTTAAATAAATACCGCAAATGAAATGTATTTATCTTTATAGTATTGAGTGTATATAGTTTTTACTTATTCTTGGAGAAAATGAGATGTTCACTAAGGCTAATGAATTTTCTAAGCTTCGAATAAAAGATGTGTCCTAAAATTTCTAATAAAAAAATATTTCAATCTTTGTTTAACTCGAATGTAATTCATGGAAATATTCGGTGTGATAGCTTGGATGTAACGACTCATATCTCTTTGATATACATATTGTATTGATTAATTTTAATGACCGCCATATGACGTAAAGGCTTAAATATTCAAATCCTTATTCCCGTTCTTATCTCATTATTGTATTATTACGAATCCCCGCAACTCAGAAATATATCACGTGTGTAACTTAGACGTACGAAACGTATGTAATAAATTTTATCTACCATTTTCTTGATAAAACCTTCAAAGTGAATTCGAAGTATTTAGTTAAACTTACGTTAAATACATAGTAACTAAACAGAAGTCTTACTTGGAATCATGCCAGATCTGGGTATCATCAAAAAATTCGTATTATGAAATCAATGCACGCTAATATAATTTATTTTCCAAAACTTTTAAAGCTTGATTTTCCTTACGTTCTAAATATAAAATTTTAAGTAAATGCTAAAAATTAAATTTTATTATCTGATATGCTTCTCATATGAGATGGCAGATATTAAAATACAGCAACCAACCATATGTTTATTTATTAATTGCGTAGTCATTGCATTAATTCTTTTAGATCACATTGCATAGTTTCATAATTTGAATGATTGGAATTCATTATGTTTCTCGTACCGTTGCTCATACCATAGGTTGAACGTAAGTCATAATTACGTCACAAGGAGCTATCAACTATTTTACGCCGATTTTAAGTACTAGGTTTTAGAGGATCGAAATTTATTCCAATATTTTTTAAATTAAACTTATAATATGTTTAAATAAATATATTTCTAATTTAATGCTAATTTATTGTTACTTATAAGTTACAACTTTCTCCGGCAGGGGGAAAAGTGGGAGGGATGACAGTAAAAGTAACTGCGAGAATTAACAACCAATCAGATCTCACCGTTTCGTTGATCCGTTGATTTTTTAGGTTTAAACTTTAGTTGATCTAGAAACTTCGCCTGGTGCTGACATGCTGAAGAATTTTTACGAAAAAAACCGTTAGAATTCAAATTTCTTGGAGGTTAGTAGATTCTATATCTCTTAATTGTGTTGCATAAGTTAAGTTTTACATAGTAAGTTATCAAATTAGAACCTCATAAATTATTTATAGTTAAAGTAAGGGTTGGAAAGACATCTTCCGACGTCAAGATGGCCGCAGGACTTCTCGGGGATTTCTCCAGTTTCGGTAAGTAACATAAATGAATCTTGCTTGAATTAATTCTTAGTTTAAAGACAATAATTGATGTTACAGTTTTTAAGTTGTTATTTTTGTGACAATCATTAGTGTACATGTTTTTTTTTCGTTACGTAATACTCTCAAGATTGACTATGGACGATATACTATCCAGATGACTCGTCTTCATGATTTTCTTACCATTATTCATCGTCGGATGATTTAGCTATGTACGTTTATTTTTATCTTGTCTCGCAAATTATATTAAAGAAATGAATTTACGATTCTCAACTTCTAGAGACGTTATTTGACGAAAGCCCAAGGTAATCCTTCGAATTTTTCCGATACCACTTTTACTCCTCGAATATTTGCTGTATTAAGGTGGAAAACAATTTTCGGGGTTTTTTTTTACTAGAATGAGTCGAAAATATTTCCGACCGACATCGTAACGGAAATCTACATTTGAATTTCAAGCTGACTTTGGATTCCTTAGCTAATTAAACCAGTTCCAATATTTCTGTGGCTTGATTTACGGATCGAAACCGGCCTCTATCAGTATTCTATATTTAATTTCAATTTGGAATTTTTTTATTAAATACGTAATTTAAACGGAAGTTTTCATCAAAAGATGGCCGTCTTAGAATTTTCTTTTTGTTCTTTTTATCTCTGATGAATAATGCATTGTGTACGGTTTTCGTAGTTGTGGAAGAAATGGAGGGAATTTAGTATTCGAAACTGGCCTATATCAGTATTCTATATTTAATTGCCTTTGGGGACATTTTTTATTAAATACTTAATTTAAACGGAAGTAAAGATCAAAGGATAGTTTCCTTAGAATTTTCGTTTTTTATCTCTGATAAGTAATGCATTGTAGAAGATTTTCGTAGATGTGTAAGAAATGGAAGGGAAAGGAAGGTCTTGAATCTGGAACTCCTACTTGCCGGGCGGTTCCTCTGATGAATATCTCCATCGATCTCGGTACCTGCGCGCAAGTGAGAGATGCATGTTTTTCTTTTTGAGTTCTTTCTGTTTTTACACTGAACTGAATTAGCGCATTTGAACGCCGGAAATCATTTAATAATTATACTTCACATTGATTTCAGTGCATACAGATTTCGTTTAGTGTACCCTCAATTTGAAATATAGCCATTATTTCTTTGTGTATGTCGTGCTTATTAATAAATTGAATAAAATATAAAAATAATTTTACTGTTATAGTTATGATGTAGAACAGGTTACTGTTAAATATGATCTTAACAATAATCCTAAATGAATCATTATCTTTGCCAATTGCTCGCATTTATATATGCACAACACAATAATACCCTAGATTATAATACCACACAATATTATCCCATTGCTATTCGCAAATGAATTAATTTAGCGTTTCTATTTTTCCAGATTCTGACATCCTTCCCTTTCGGCACTTCTATTGCTTGGGAGTTTCTTCTATGTGATCGTGGAAAGGCACTTATGAGGAGTAAGCAGGAACAAGAATACCCGGAGAACCACAAATGGTGAGCAGTTAAGAGTTTTTCTCTTTTGCATTTCTTCTTCTGATGGATCATTATTATTTCTAAAGTGTAGAATTTGAGTGGTTATATTTTCGGTTGTTAATTAACGGATCTAAACCAGTTGAAACTGATTGGTTTATTAAAAGGGATAACATGGTATATCGGCTGGCACGAAATGAATTATTGGTCCGTTATTTATCGTGTAACAGCCAATGTATATTAACATGTTTCAGAGGGAAAGTTTTGCATGAAAGAACGCTTTTTGGGGAAACTTATTTTCAGCAGGAAATATAACATTATTAAATTCTTCCGCTAAAAAGAAATGGTATTTATAGTGCGATTTGAAGCCACATTTGAAATTGATTATTTCGAATTGCATATGGAGTTTAAAATTTTCTTTGAGCAGCTTAGTCGTGACCAATAATTAATTCTTTTCTTAAACTTTTTTCCATTACAAACATATGAACTGCTAATCTCTTCACTATATTAGATGAAAAGTACTCCTTTCAGTGCGGAAAAACCGAGTGGTACCGTTATCATGGTATTAAATAAATATATAAAGTGGCGTATTTATTCGTTTTAGGAAAAATTCTTAGCACAAAGCAACTGTTTAGATGGAAATGTTTTTTGGCTCTCAGAAAAATATCACTGCGAAACCATACCAAATTGTACAAGACGCTATTCCCATTCTAAATATATTTAAAATAATCAGCTAGTATTTTGAGTTGCTTTTGTAATTAAATTTAACGACCAATTTACAAGAAGAAGATGTATGGCTATTCATCACTTCTAAGGTTAAAATATTAATTATTAAATGTTTGAAATAATTTGATCCTTTACCATATGAAAGACGATGAATACTCCTAGTAATTAATTAGCTGCTTAAAGAGATTGGTTGAATAAAGGAACATAATGTAATATTTTTTTCTTAACTGCTCGAGAACCAGGAACTGTATTGTTGGAGGGATTTTAATCAACAATTATTTTAAATATCGTTTAATTTTTTCATCATCTCCAGAATGTTTTATAATCAGCAGTGAAATGAAATTTTATGTGTTTAGGAGCATCTGCTACATTGATCAAAATTCGAAAGCAATTTAAAGATTCACCACCTTTTCGTCTTTGGTTTCATATATTATTGGTAAATTTTATCAATATTTTAATGTTATTCTTTTGATCTACATAAAGCTCAACGATTTAAAACAGGACTTGCGTAGATTTTAACGCTCTAACTGATGATCCTCTCCTGGTCTCTCACTTACATCGATAGAGACGCTTGTTTCAAACGATACAAACAATTTGATCTTTTGAGTCAACTATCTCCTCAAATGTAAATGCATGAAGTGGATAAATCCAGCAATTTTTAAATATATAAATATGTTTGAGAAAGACATTCTTAGAAAAGATAACTTCGTATTTTTCGGGTATTCGCAACTATGTTTTTTTTATCATGACGAGTGTTTCGGTATCAATAGGACTTTCCGTTTCTCTTGTACGCTTCTTGCTTCACCTGCCAGTCAGTACTTCTTGAAACGAGGGAGGCACTTTCCTTTTCACCTTTGTTTGTATTCAATGAAAATCAAAGGACGATGAAGTGCACATTGATATTTTAGGAAAACGACTTCGTTATCATCTCCAAGGACAGCTGGCTCTTTTTTCCTTCACCGTTAAGACATTAGCCCCTCTAAAATGGCCTGTTTTCACTGACCTTCGGGTCTTTTCTCAAGTACAAGTTCTTTCTAAGTTAGGTAAACAAACACAGTAAATATTACATTTATTATTATCTTAGTTTCATCTCCGGTCTGTACATAAACAATTTCTTTAGTTATAACTTAGTATTGCTCATTTATCATTTGCAGCCCCCAAAAACGTTCTGTAGGGAACGCAAAAAATTTTAAATATGAATCCAAAGCACGACTTGCTCTAGCATCTAATTCTCTTATTTTTTTGCTCGTAATTGAATCGGCCGAAATAGCACACGATGTCTCAAAATTTGTCAAGCTCAATCTAGCTTCTGGTATTCTTTCTTTCAAAGATTCCTAACCTGCGTATGAGATCATCTTCGTTACCTTTGCCTTTTTTCGTAGCATTTTACAAATAAATTTATCCCTAGCGCTGCACTTTCTGGAGTTCACGGGTACCAACTTAATCCGCTGGATACTCTAATATTTTCATTCACAAGATTTTTTTTCAGAGACATATGCTAAGCAAGAAATCGTGTTGTAATTATTAAACGGACATTACTTTTGCTCTTCATTTACAAGAAAGCGATATTTTAGTATAAGTTTATAATGGTCGCACATAAAACATTGAATAACAAAACGAACAATAGTTATATTAAAGGAGAATATCCGACACTTCAGTTGGCATTCTATTTGAAGATTTGCAGTTTTTATTAAGAATTAATTGGGATTTTAGGCAACTTTCCGATGTGATAATTTCAGAAAGGAAGGAATTGTGTAAGTCATAGAATCACGCACAAAAGCAGACTTTCCCATAAACTGTGTCTCTAAGAAGAAGATCAACTTTTTGTATGAATTCCGTGATTTCTTAAAAAAAGTATAACAATGTTACAAATGTGGGTGATTATTGAATTACTGTTTACATTAAGGGAATTCCATCAGTCAAACAATTTGTTCTCTTTTCCTACAGGAAATTCCATCATCATTAACTCCAGAATTACACGTAAGTACTCAGTTTCTTTTCTCTTCAGATGAACTAAAGTTCCTCTACTTCATCAAACAAGTCTAATTAACTCAAGATTTGTGCTTAGAACAGCAGTTACTCTTGCTTTAAGCCTAAGCGACAATTTCGATCTTTGATTTAAATATCTTCTGCATTTTATATAAAGATGAGAATTTAACCGTCCACTTAACTTATAATTTAAATTCAACATTTTTTTTAACTCTAAACGTTAACAATAGTCTATTGCAGCCATATCACAGCCAATGTTGCAATGAATTTGACAACAGTTTGCAGTAGTTTTCTTAAAAGTGCACCATAGATGTACTAACCACCTGCTCTGTAGGGGGCGTGGGGAAGGCATTCCCTACAAACCTAGCCTACTCTTAGGCCTACAGTCGCAGGCATCTATTTCAGGGGCCTTTCTTTCACCTTCTTCTGCAGGGGTGAGGTAACTAAGCACTCACTTCTCACCTGCTCGTTCTTTCTGTCTATGAGGTCGGAGCTTGTCCATGAAGTTGTGGCAGGGGGCCCTCTAGGCATAGAGGTGAACCCTATAGCACGTCACAACGGCCTGGAGGGTCCACTTCTTAGGGTTTTTAGGGTTTCCCCCCAATCCCCCCCTTCCCTCCCTCATCGGCTGTTTCATCGGAGAACCACCATTAGCGACGGTATGTCGCGCCCAGGAGTAAGTTATGGTGTTGGTTAAGGTAAAGAGTGTGTGAGAAGAACCAGGAGGAATTTGTTAATGTTAGAACGATTAAGGTATGGTCAAGCAGCCAGTTAGGAATGCTGTTAACATTTCAGGGGTTTTAATTCTGAGATTCTGAGATTTGAATTTATTAATTTTTAAGTACAATCACCGGAAAGAGAATTCATCATATATTATTAATTATGCATAAAATTTTTAAGTCGAAACACTTTCCGAATTCGGATATCGTGATCATTTTGAGAACTTTTCGGTTTACATATACTTCCGTTAAATTCGTTTTCGTCACATGCAACCAAGTACTTCCTCAGAAATAAACTCTTAGAAATTGTTAATGTTCCACAAGATAAATTCTTACATCAATTTACACAATTTTTATCTTAATATTTAACTTTTATGGCGATGGATGAATAAGATATTGTTTTAGTAATAATTGTAATTGGAGAGTTTGTTTTTCTCTCATGAACACCACACACGATCACAAACCCATTCACTAACGCATACGTGTATAGCACATTCTCACCGTGAAGATAATATTATCGTGATTTACTCGGACACTAGTGATTGGATTTAAAAAATGTCAATGTGTTGGAGGATCCTTTTTTTAATTATTAGTAACCGCCTTCTTATTATGGCTTTCACTTCAAACGATTAGCTTTCTAAAAATTGGAACAGTACAGGACAATTACATTAAACGTTTAGTTAATAACACAGTATATTGAATAATAATGAAGAATAAAACCATTTTATCATTATAAATATAAAATATAATTACTCTTAGCTCTCGGGCAGATTAACCGGTATCTTTGCATAAAAGGATGAGACACAATACGGTTTCAGCTGACATACTCTGTTCCTGCATACATTTAACTTCACTAGCCAGGTGTCTTTTTAATCCAACTAACTTTAATCGGTATTTGTAATTATTGAACCTTCCGGAAAGAGATAAGATAAAGAATTCACTCATCTTTGGCAGGCATTAGAATTATTTGCTTTCCGTATGGTAGTAGTATTTTTTTAATTACTAGTGCACGAATATACGTTTTACGCTATTGGTCTACAGTAAAGTTAATTAAAGCTTCCTTCCAATCGATTCTTTAAGATCGCGACAGTATAAGGTACATTTAAAAATAGCCAATTCAATCCAAATCTTGGTGAAGGCTATGTGTATGCCATGTTCACTGTAAGACGAAATTTGCAATGAAACGTTCTATTCTACATTAAGTTGAATCGATACTACTAAAGTCTCTTGGTGGAATTTCCTCAATACAATTACGTTGTATTTGCTACATAAAAGTGCAGCACTATAATGAGCAATAATTTCAATTTTTTTTATTGCCAATATTTATTCAATTTGCCTGATCCATATGAACTCTCCGCCTTCTTCCAAATTACTAATCTCGTCTTTTCTTAAAATCACCTTAAACTTTAAAAGGAAATTAATAGAAGTTAGATTATACATAGAATGAAATCATCACAGTCTAATTCCTCTGAACTGTCTTCGCATTTACCGGCCAACAGATTAACCTTCCTGTTCCATAGATACGTGATTAACTGCCTGTTTGTATCTTATAATTTTTTTGTACATTTATATGAATAAAACTGCTACGATATTCTAGGCAGACTACCGCGTGGATCGATGTCTTTGATAATACTCTTTGCGTTATTTTTTTCGCGTTTGTTTTATTCAAGCTCATTCTCTCGCACTTATTAACTTAGGCTTACTTAGCTATTTACATTGGTCACGAGGTCCAAATTCCTGGCCAAAATAAGCCCAATAGTAAGTATCAAGGAAAGAATTTTACGAATAAAAAGAAAAATGTAATGTCAAATATACCATAAAACATCGCATTCTTTCATGCATACTCGGCTAGCATGGACGTGTATTGCGGGGTTGCCTATACTCCGATTATCAATTTTCAATTATTTATTGCAGCGAAACTAAGGCCCATTCAGAGAAACGCCGTTAAATTTTTTCATTACTTAAATTCCTGCACCACTGCAAAAAGTTTCATCAAAATCCCCGGACAATAGTGAGAGTCTCTCCTTGTTAGTGTGTTTTCTAATGGAACCTTAGTGAATAAAGACACCACGTCAAAACTTACTGGGAGGTCTTCCAGGTCCAATTTGAAGCTGGGGAGCATCGCCACAAAGTCAAAAGAATTTTTAATATGGTGACTGCACAAACCGATGTGGGGTGCGAGTAGTTTGCTGAGGTATTTTGCGAGTTGGTACGTCGGAGAGTTAATGGCTCTCACTATTGGTCTAAGAGGGATCTCTGGCTTGTGGATTTTCGGTAAACCATAGAGTCTCGGTGAAACTGGTGCTTGCGGGAGGAGGCTTTTTCGGTGTTCTTCGGGGATGTTAGCTTCTTTGATTAGGGATTTAGTCTTCCTCACGATCGCGTCAGTGGGGTCACCGGACATTGGTTGATATGGTGGGTCCTTGAGAATGTCCTCTTATCTTTTGGCTGTAGATATTCCTTGGCATGATCACAGTAGCATTGCCCTTATCTGCAGGCAGCACCAAGATGTTAGGGTTCCTTCGTAGTTTGCTTAGGGCGAAACGTTCTTCCCTTGATAGATTATGTTTCGGTGGTTTCGCCTTTTCCAGCATCCGGGCAATCTCTTGTTTTATTTCTTCCGCTGTCTCTTGTGGTAGCGATCTGGTGCCTTGTTCCACTTTCCCTATGAAATCACTGTACGGGATGGACTCCGGGGTAACAGCTAAGTTCAGGCCTTTTTCAGAATTGAGATTTGTTGAACTGTCGAATTCTTCATCCGTGAGATTAATCACTGTGCGGTCGCACTTCGTCTGAGAACTTGGGTCTGCCGCCTCCGAGTTTCTCATATTTTCGGGAATGTCTCTCCGTGACGTTCTTGGTCATTATATCAGCTTGGGCCATTGTTAATTCCTGAATATGAAGCAGGGAATCAGGTTATTATCTCCGCACCTCATTAAGAAGGTCAGCAAACAGCAGCTGAGCTCTTCTTTTTCGTAGAAATTCGAATATTCGAATACTACGATGTGTTTCCTCCCCGTAAAGGAAAGTATAGTAGGACTTGGTTCTTTTCCGGCGAATGCAGTGGATGAAATCTACAGCCATACTCCCCTGTGTAGCCGGATTATCAGGAAAAGTCGGTAGAATCCTAAGCGGCTACAATATCAGAACCGAACACAAACTAGTTCGAAAGATTGGGGCCATAATTTCCAAGCACAAAGACAACCAAGGCTTATGAACTTCGAGTGTGTACAGTGTGCCGTGTGAGTGCGGCCTTATCTATATTGGAGAGACAGGCCGAACAATCCAGACCAGACTGAAGGAGCATTCACTCTGCATCCGTCTTAATCAGCCCTCGAAGTCAGCGATCGCAGAACATGCAATAGAAGGACACCAAATGGACACCTTATATTTCTCATGGGAGAATTAGTAATTCCTGGAGCCGAACCCTTCTGGACCTTCTGATTAAATAAGATTTCACTTAACCATTTGGTAGGGTCAACAGTGACAACATCTAAAATTTCAAGTGCATATCATATCGGGAATGTCCTCAAATAAGATTACGTTAAATCCTCAAGGAATGGATTGTGAAAAGTAAATAACCCCTGGAATCGAACCATTGATTATTAAGGAAAGAGTGAACCGTTTATATGAAAGGTATATTGTCCGTTGTGTAAAGTAGAGGTATCTAATTCCTCTCTTAAACTGTCTTCACGTATGTTTCAAGGATAATTAGCCAGAATTTAACACGAAAGAGACCAATCGTAAGACTTCGTATCACCAAAAAGACAGCGAAACTGCATTCGGGGATACCACGGCGGTGAGTCGGAACGCGCCGCGCTTACGAAAAATCGACTTAACTCCCAAAAGAGCACCTGAATTGAAACAGTTTCTTCGGATTCCATAGATACTTCTGAATATGACGTGGTATAAGAGACTCGATGCATTAGGGCCGTTTTCCTATTTATATTCCTTACTTTATCTCGAAAATTGTCCGAAAAAGGTGTCCGCCATTTTGTTGCTTTAAATGAGCAAAAACTCATTTTTGTAAGCGGTAATTGCAACCAGTCAATAGATAAAGAATTGTTGTAGATTATTGCATCGTTGTTTTTTCTAAAAGTATTTATTTAAACCCTCCATAAAAACGCAAACTTGAAAGTTTATCCGAAAAATTCGCGACTGCCCATTTCTGTGAAAATGGTTCAAGTTTGACGCCATGTATATTTTTAACGCGTAAAGATATCGAAAAACGACAAACGGCAACATAAAATTCAATCTATTCTTAATATATATGCGAAGTTTCAAACCCGCACTCAAAAAAACCATTTTTGGCCTCTTGGCCAGCTTTTTTCGATTCTAGCCCACTGTGCGTTGTTCAAACATATCTTACTATGACGGTTATAAAAATTTTTCTCAGTTAAGGAATCTCCTATTCAGAGTGGTATCTATCTGAACAGGACTGTAAACATTTTTATAATACACGCCATCCCGCTAAACATCACTTTAGCTTGAAGTCCACTTCACATGAAGTAAACTTTTGTAATACGGGCCAAAAGGCGACACAGAATATTCGGAAATGCTCTTATTTCTATAGTTGAGGTTCTGCTCCCAAAAGATTTAAGATGGCCCGTTTATTAAACTGATATGGTTGTGTACGACGTCAAGGTTTTCGTTCGTAAGACTATTACTTTCGAAAATTATTTCGACCAATTGAAGCCCGAGAATAAATATCGCAATTCGATGAGAAAAACAATTTATTTAGCACAACAAACGTGAGCAAGTAAACAACTCCAAACTTGACAATGCCGACATTACGCAGCTAGTAATGAAACTGAAAATTAAAATATTAACTCGGTTCTTGAATAAATGGTACATTTTTCATTGGTCTGACTATTTTTAGCAGGAACCGGGAGAATTTCCCATTCAAACGGTCAGCCATATGTTTTGATGGAGTGTGAAGGGAAAAAAGCCCCGGTCACCGAAAATAGATGTTTAGAAATAATATATGGGTCATTTCACGCCAAACCGAACAAAAAAACATGACATTTTCGTATCTTCCTGAAACTTTGCCACTTTATTGATAGTAACAATTAAATCACTTTTACCAATTTTTAGACAATCCGAATAATTACAAAATGGCGGCTAAACAAAGTTGGCAGAAAAGTTCGACATCCGGTGCGTGCGCTCTCAATCGAACGCCCATTTCTCAGAGACCTTAAAACATACTATGCTTTAAATACGCTCATTGTAAAGCTCCTAAATGGTATTTTCATTAAAATAGAATTTGTTTCCATTTCTAGGAGACAATACCTACTTTTAGTCAATGAAACTTTTTGAATATGTTTTTACCCAAAAAAATCCAGTTCTGCCGCGTTACAAAAAATATCACCGAAATTGCCATTAAATTTTCTTTAAGTGGTCAAAGTATAAAAACGGCAAACGAATATTAAGTGTAATTAAAAAAACATGATTTACCTCTGGGTCAAAGCGCCGCGCCGCTCGCTACCGCAATGATTGCTCCACTCATTGTTAGTCCCTACTATCAATCTATCGGAGGTCACTTTTACTCAAAACGTAAGTGTCCGTACACTCCACTTCATTTATCGATGTTTTTCTATTTACGAGATTGCTATTAAGGATTTATATTCTTGACAAAATCTTATTTTGAGACATCATCAGTTGTATAATCAGTCGAAAAGGAAAATAGCTGATTTTTCGATATGGATATGAAGGAATAATAATTTTGTGTAACATGTATCATTTTAACTGTTTTAAATCGATTATAAAAATCACAGACTCCCCTGAATGATCTTTTCTTTAAAGAAGTGAACTTCTACGTTTTGTAAATTTTCGGACGCCCACATATATAGCTCGTTTGGTGTTGAAATTTGGTTACCCTGAAGGCTCGCCTTGGTTTCCAGCATCTTACGTGTGCCTCCTATTCCATTGCAAGGTCCTTTACCGTGTGAAGTAGCAAAGAAATGCCACTCTGCTTTGATTCCACTCGTGGTATTTAGTGGCAAAGATTTACAAAATTTTTCTAATTTTTGTACTGGGAGCCGGCTCCATCCAAAAAGTATAGAATTTTAAATATTTTCCCTATTCATTCTTTCAGGAAGAAAATCAATTTTCTTTGGAATGGATGGAAAGCTATAGTGTCGTGCTATAAGTATTCTGAAATAGCAACAAAACTGTTGCTTTTAATCAGCAAGCCACTTCTGTAGTATACTACGAAGGGATATAATGTCGCTTGAATATTATTCCAGTGAACTCCGTGGGCTGAATCTTGCAAAACGATAGAATAATTCTCAGCGAAGTATGCTATCACTAAACATTCTGTATCCAGTAAATTTTCTTTTCTATGTTTTAAGATCGAAGATTTCTCTCGAGCTATGAATGCATGTTTTAATAGCTTCTCGAGAGAGTTAGAAAATTTCTCTAAAAATCTTCTATGCCGCTCTCCATCGTATCAAATCTAGCTCGATCGACAAAAACTCATTGTTTGTTCTTAACATTATCGATCATAGACTTATCGAATACTTGTTGTAAATGTTCAATTAAATACACAGGGCCTGGACATTCAGAACATTTCCGGAAGTAACAGTCCACAGACGGAGGATTGCAAAATCTTCAAGAAGTCGTTATAGATTTCTAGAGGCTTTAAGGAATCGGCTGTAATAGAAGGTATTTTTTATCCGTCTATCATAAGTTATACGTTCCCATGGATCATGCAAACCGTATGAATTCCGCTAGCTCCTGCGAAGACACAGTTCCTTATTCTCAAGTCCGCAAATTTTGAGAACGAAATTTCCACCCCCTTGTATTTTACCTTGAAGTAATAAAAAGCTTCCTATATGTTGCTAAGGACCAATCTTTTCTGAATATGCTTCCCCGGAATTAAGCAACTTATTTCGCCGGAGAGAAAAATTTTAATTAATGCTAATACTTCTTCATCTACAGCTCTTCATGTTTTCGCCACTTTAATCAGCATCTATGGTAGAACTCGAAGCAGGCTCTTTAGTTCTTTGCTGCCGTGATTTGATAATCCAAATGGAATGAAGAACCAAGTATACAGCTGGAATTTCTTCTCCATTGTAATTTCAATCACGTATTAAACTAAATTCAGTAGAAATCGGAAAAAATGCCACTGGACACTATTTTCTGTTGTAGCATTGTTAAAAGTACTGCTTTATAACACTAAAGAATACCTAATAACAGAAACACTCCCAGTTGATGATTAAGAGCTCACACTTAATAATTAAGCCCACCCCGAATAAAAAATGACACTAAAGGCAAGAAACGCGAAAGATTTTTCTAACTGCACAACGCAAAAGATTATGCATGACTAACACACATTGTTCAATAACTTAAGCTCAAGGGAGGATTATAAGCTTTGAAGGAACTAACAGTCAATTATGTTTCTGCAAGTCCCGACCATGATTCTTCTGTTATTATTCTTTTAAATTCAAATTGAATAATTAGATTAACGAGTTTTTTACTTTGGACGTTTCACCTCAAAAACCATTAACGCAATAAAAACAAAATTTTAGAGTCACATCGGAAACCTTAATCTTCTCTGATATGAAGTCTCAGATTACTCATATCACACGGTTGAAAATGTCACTCATTTTGTAGAAAAACTTTTCTCAGTAACAGATGGGCGTGAAACTGCATAATTAATTTACTTTATTTATAGAAACTATTTACATAATAACAAGTCATATATACAAATACATGGATAAATTACATGGATAAGTCTGCTACCGACAGGTGGATTGCTGTATATAAAAAACTATGACGAATTAGGAAAATGTGAACTCTTTGGTCTTTATTCAGTAAGAATATTTACGACTGGGATATTGGATGAATTTGTAAAGCAAGAAGTGGGTACAAGGAACTAACAATGAGTGGAGCAATCATTGCGGTAGCGAGCGGCGCGGCGCTTTGACCCAGAGGTAAATCATGTTTTTTAATTACACTTAATATTCGTTTGCCGTTTTTATACTTTGACCGCTTAAAGAAAATTTAATGGCAATTTCGGTGATATTTTTTGTAACGCGGCAGAACTGGATTTTTTTGGGTAAAAACATATTCAAAAAGTTTCATTGACTAAAAGTAGGTATTGTCTCCTAGAAATGGAAACAAATTCTATTTTAATGAAAATACCATTTAAGAGCTTTACAATGAGCGTATTTAAAGCATAGTATGTTTTAAGGTCTCTGAGAAATGGGCGTTCGATTGAGAGCGCACGCACCGGATGTCGAACTTTTCTGCCAACTTTGTTTAGCCGCCATTTTGTAATTATTCGGATTGTCTAAAAATTGGTAAAAGTGATTTAATTGTTACTGTCAATAGAGTGGCAAAGTTTCAGGAAGATACGAAAATTTCATGTTTTTTTGTTCGGTTTGGCATGGAATGACCCATATATTAATGATGACCAATCATAAGATGCAATGTCTCTTTTCAAACTTGCATTTTTCTGCATGTTTTAAGAGTTTTTATGCCCTATTCAATTAATTTCCCTTGAGCTCTTGATATTTCAAGTATCAGAGAATTATTGTTCAATGTTCAAAAATTAATCCATGTTCACTTTATTTTTACTTCTTATTTGGGTATCAAACTTTTCTGCGTATACATGCAAATAAAAGAAGCGCCTATTATTAACCAGAATCTGGCAAAAATGTCCATCTCTTACATATTTCCTTTTCCCAATAATTGTTTGTAAATTACGTATGATATATGCTGTAATAAATCTTTCTCCGGACTATTTTTTATCATTTGAATAAAAATTGTGTTACAAAAGAAATGTTATGACCACAGAATAGTTAATACACCAAATAAAGTATTTTACATGATTTTAGCGAGAATATGGATGAATAATGGATTGCTTCAGCAGCTTTAATGGCGGATCGTTTGTGGGGGAAATTGTTGAGCTGAGTGTTGTTGTGAATTGAAGGGGAAGTTTGTTTCAAGAAGTAGCTATGGAAGTTACTTTTTGAGCTTGGACTTCTCAATTTCACTTCTGTTTCGACCAGCCATTGTCGAGGGGTTTGTTTCGATTTTGATAATCACGAGGACCAACGTCACGTTTCGTGTTGAGAAATTAACGTTAATTGTACACCTGCGGTTCGCCATCCCGAAACAAGCGCACGAAATCTTTTGTGAAATGTTGGATGAATGTTGGTAACTTTGGTAAAAGAACTTTTCTAAAAGTCTCCTTTTATACAATTTGAGGTGTAAAATTTCATGTTCAAAATCTTTTAAAAAGATATCAAATAACTTTGATGATATGATATCGGCAAATTGATGGTGATGACCTCTAGTGGAGCGCTATCAAACCGAGAGAAGGAAAAAGAGCTGTCACGACGGCAGCGCACGCTGTGCGGCCAACGCGTTCCAACGATGTTCACTTTCTGCGTTGATCAGGTGTCCAAGTTGGAATACAAACCAAATGGTGAGAATTAAACACCCTATTTGCTTAGTAATGGAAGAAATTAATTAATTTCGAATTCTTCGTCTCAGAATTTACTTTCGATTTGCCTGCTCAATTCACTGCAGAACTTAATTTAGTTATATAGTATTTATCATATTTGGATATGCATTTTCGGGCGGAAGTTACTCGGCGGCGTTTAGGATTACTTGGATCGATCTCATAAGTGAATCACTCCTGAACATCGTAAGTGGTATTATACTGTGTATTAAGGCGCTATTAACGTTCGGTATGTCCGATTGAAGATGTTATGGTTTTTATCGTCGTGTTATGAATATTATCTTTCATTGGAAGAAATTAAAAAAGTGAAAAATGACAAGGTGGGAGACCTGGGTTCGAGTCTCTGTCATGTCGTTATTTTCCAATTGTGTTATTTCTTCTGTTTTAAGCGCACGCCTTCTCGAGCGAATATTTCATCCATTTAATAAAACGACTTGTCGAACTCGGCTTTTAGATTGACTAATGAATCAAATCTATACCGCGTTCCACTTTTCCTATTCAGTTTTCAGCTGAAAAATGTACTTTTCATCGACAGATCAAGGAAAATTGCATAGAGACTATCTGAAATGTGGCTATTTTTGCAATACTGAGAAAAATAGAATTTCATTCCCATATATTATCTAGCATTGCTGAATATTTAGGCAATTAAAGTCACCAGAGATATTTTTAGTTAGAACTAACTGTTAAATTGGTTCATAGAAGGTTTATGGGGAGTGATATCGGTAAAGTTATTTATTAATAAGTAATTATGCCGTTGTTAAGACCTCTGTACTTGGCTATTCTTTTATTTTATGCAATTGAATACGTATTCACACTCTATACAATCCTCGAAAAGGAGTTCTTCAATTTTTCGTCACATTACCTCCTTTTTCTAGCGAGCTGTAAAAGACAGCATATATCATACGTAATTTATTACAGCACATATCATTTACTGAAATACGGATTTGCCTTTAATACTTTATAATTAGGCGGAACCTCATGTAATGCATTAATTTGAAAGTAGTCTCGTACAAAAAACAATTGTTAATCGTTTTGTATTTCCTATTATTCGTGTGGTGCAAACTTTAGCGTAGCTATTGCTCCTAAAGGTAGATAGTAAACTTTATTGATCCTTCTATCGGTACTAAAACTGGACTATTTGTTTGCCTTCATAATCATTAACAGCCTCGGAATCTCCAACACTTTTTAGTAAAAACGTAATAGAAAGTAACGAATTTATTTTAGTAAATGCCTTCCTTATAACTTGATTCGCAGAATTCAGTCAGGAAGATTTGAGAAAACTAACGCTCTTGAGGACGCTCGTGTAGGCTCGTTATTCCTTAATCATTTAAGTCTCTTTCGACGGCCATCACTTTTCTTGTTGAACGTTATTTTTACGGAAAGTTTAACATAACTCAGAATATTATCTATGTATAATTTAAAAATTTTTATAGGCTCTTGATACTCTATTCCTAGTTCTGCCGGATGAAGCTAACAATAACACAATTAAATCGAGAAATATGTATTAAAATTATGGGATCTTTTCTAGATTAATATCCTTTCCTTTGATAGTTTAAAGAATTGTAGTGAAGTATTTTGTTATACGGAGTGAAGATTTACCAGTGAATCTTCCCGTGAAAAATGATGGCACCAAGTTTAACTTATGAAAAATGTACAACTATCAATGACTTATTTATATTCATTCAAAATATTCAAAAATTAAAATAATTTAGCAAAACATTCAATTGCAATCGGATCTACTTGCAAAAACATCCCAAATTCACCTAAGTATACATCAAAACGGGATAATGTAACCGGTCTCTTATAAGTAAGAAAAGTAAAGGCTCCTCTTACCGTATTCTGAATTTAGAATTGATATCATATCGGGAAGATCCTCCAATATTATTCCGAATTTTACATTTAATTGTATGGTAGAATAGGAATCCTAGCGTCAAACCGAGGACCATCAAGAATACGGTACACTACTTTTGTAAAACAAATTCATGGCTACTTTCACATGCCGAATTATGGACTTCTATATTCTCGCGAATAGCCTTTTGAATAGATATCACCTTATATTTCTCATGGGAGAATTAGTAATTCCAGGAGCGGAATCCAGGACCTTCTCATAAAATCAGACTTCACATTTATTAGGGTCAACAATGACGATTTCCAAATTTCAAGTCTATATCATATCGGGAATCTCCTCAAATAAGATTCTTTTACCTCCTTTATAAATGTATAGCAAAGAGTTAAAGGCCCTCTGGAATCGAACCATTGATTATTAAGGAAAGAGTGAACTGTACTATATGTATGACCTCTGTTCACATTCCGGATTTAATATTTTTAAATTAGATCGAAAGTACTCGAAACCATTCTTAAAAATCGCTGCAATGCATTATTTAAGAAAGAAATTTGCACCCACCTGGTGGCGAATACACCCTAATTTGGTGACGTATCTTCCACTGGTTCTATAGAAGACCACTTCATCTGCAAACTCCTTGATTGTAAATGCTATATTGCACCGAGAAAAGCCTCAAACTAATTTTCAAAAATTCGCGCAAAAGACCGCCTGGAATCGAACTCAGAACCCTTTTTTGAGAGCCAATCGCATATTTATATTAGATAAAAGTCATTCTGACCTCTTCCGAAGTTTCAATTCAATATCTTATCGGGAAGATCTTAACGTAAGATTCCATTATCGCCGTTTGAAATACATGGAAGAATCGAAATGACGTTCTGGCATCGAACCAAGGAAAATTAGAGATACGGCGATCTGCGCCTGTGATAGCTTTTTATAATCGATTTCCACATTGTGGGTTTTACGTTTCTATTTCGCCGAGGAATATTACAAATAAATTCCTAAAAATTACCGCAATGCATTTTAAACAGGAGAAATTTTGCACCCACTTGTTGTCGAACACACGCTGATTTAGTGCCATTTATTTCTCTCGTACTATACAATTCCATGTCATCTACGACCTCCGTTATTTTGGTTCCACTGTCTTACTGAAAAGTGCCTCAAAATAATTTTCAAAATCCGCGCATTTTCATGAGAAAATTCCGATAAAGTCCGAATTACTATATTCTGGTGACTACAGGGTGAGGCCAGTAGGTGGTAAGAATTTCACGTCGATGGCACTTGTGGAACATAGTCAGAGTTTGTATCCACTATATGAATATGTGTATCTATTTCTATAACTAGTAATACTCGCTTGCTACTCTAGCTATCATGGGTTCGATACCAGAAGGTCCCAAAAATCGCAATTTTCCCATAAGAATGCATTCCGCGGATGTTTGAAAATTATTTTGAGGCACTTATCGGTAAGATAGAGGAACTAAAATCTCGGAGGTTGAAGTTGAGGTAGTCTTTTATAGTTCCAATGGAGGAAATGTTACAAAATGACCGTGAGTTCGACGCCAGGTGGCTGCGAAATTCTTCCATAAGAAATGCATTGCTGCAATCGTTGACAATTTTTTAAATGCCTTCCTGATAAGCTGGAAAGATAAAACCCGGAATGGTGACAGAGGCGTTTGAAAGCATTCTTTCATGAGGTTCACAATTTCTCTATTTCTGGTTCGATGCAAGAGTGTCATTCCGATTCTACCATGCATTTCAAACGGAGAGAACAGAATCTTATTTTGGGACCTTCCCGATAAGATATAGAATCTAAACTTTGGAACAAGTCAGAATGGCACTTATCTAACATTGTTATGCCATTGTCTCTCACGAACGGGTCCTGAGTTCGATACCAGGCGGTCTTTTGCTCGTTTTTTTGAAAATTGTTTTGAGGCCGTTCTCGGAGTGATAGAGCAATCAAAATTACGGTGTTTGCAGATGAGATGGTTTTCCATAGTACCAAAGGAAGAAATTTTACCAAATGACCGTGTGTTCGACGCCAGGTGTGCGCGAAATTCTCCCGAATAAGATGCATTTCGGTAAATTTTGACAATTTTTTAATGGATTTCCGATAAGCTGGGAAGATAAAACCCGGAGTGGTTTGAAACGTGGTTAAAAAACGGAGGCGTTTGAAAACATTTTTTCACTCAATTCATTGTTTCTTTAATTATCCTTGGTTCGATGCAAGAGTGTCATTTCTATTCTACCATGCATTTCAAAAGAGGATAGCGTAATCTTAATTTAGGACCTTCCTTATAAGATACTGACTGGTAAATTTTCACCGATTAACTTTTACTCGTGTGTTTGTGTTAAAATATATATATACGGTGACTTTATGTTTCTATGAAAAACTATTTATTTATTCATCAATATTCATGTTGTCCCCTTCATAGTAGTCCCCCTCAGATACAATACACTTGTGCTAACGCTTTTTCCAATGCTCGAAACACTTCTGATAAGCACTTTCTGGTATAGCCTTGAGCTCTTCCAGCGATAGTCTTTATCTCCTCAATCGTTGCAAATCTCCGTCCTTTCATAGGTTTCTTCAGCTTTGGGAACAGGAAAAAGTCGCATGGGGCTAAATCCGGTGAATATGGTGCTTGAGGCAAGATTGTGGTGTTACATTTGGCCAAAAAATCATTCACGAGCAACGATGTGTGAGCAGGTGCATTATCGTGATGCAAAAGCCATGAATTGTTTTCCCACAATTCCGGACGTTTTCTTCGTATTGCTTCTCGCAAACGGCGCATAACTTCAAGGTAATACTCCTTATTGACCGTACGACCTTGTGGTAAGAACTCCTGATGCACTATGCCACGGTAATCGAAGAAAACAGTGAGCAAAACCTTGACATTTGATCGAACTTAAAGTGCTTTTTTCGGTCTTGGCTCTCCTGGGCTCTTCCATTGGGACGATTGGGCTTTGGTTGATATACTCATGATTTGTCACCAGTTATAACCCTTTTGAGCAAATCAGGATCATCATTGACGTCATTAAGCAGCTCCTGAGCGATGCGACGATTCTTCTGGTCAAAATTAAGCAGTTTCGGAACAAACTTGGCTGACACACGTCTCATACCCAAAATATTCGAAAAAATTTCATGGCAAGAGCCAACCGATATGCCAACATCTTCAGCAACTTCTCTGATAGTGATTCGACGATTTTCCAAAACAATTTTCTTCACTGCTTCAACGTTTTCATCTGTTGTTGACGTGCTGGGGCGTCCAGAGCGAGGTTCGTCATTGGCATCTTCTCGGCCATCTTGGAAGAGCTTGTACCACTTATAAACGTTATTTACTCAGAGTAGACTCACCGTATGCCACTGTCAACATTTTAAGTGTTTCGGAGCACTTTATTCCATTTTTTACACAAAATTTGATGCAAATTCTTTGATCCATTTCTTTTTGAGAGCAGAAAATCGCCGAGCACGCCAAAATACGTCTAACCTTTATATCTGTCAAAAACAAACTATATATAGTTTATATATATATATATATATATATATATATATATATATATGTTTATGTATCGAGTTGTGATTCCATCGAGTTTTCAAAGCACTACCCTAGATACGATCCATCTCCCGAAAACGGTTCCCTTTTTGGTAACAAATTTCTGTGGTTATTCTGCGTATATAATCATAATTTTTTAACATTATCACCATTTACTTGGATGCATTTTTCGAGGTGCACTGGTAGTTTTTTAAACCCGCCGCATATTAACTCGACGCTGCGGCTCATATAAACTTTTCAGGGTATTCTTTCCTTACTTCCTCGTCTTCCAATGCATTCTACCAATATGTTTCTTCAGGAGCAAGTGGAAGTCCGATGGTCAAGGTATGGGCTGTAAGGGTTATAAGATCCCAACCAAACTGATCTAAAACAGTATTTGTGTCTCGTGTGGCCGAGCGTTGTCAGCCCTTTAGTCAGCATGTGTCGTCATCGATTGCTTTGTTTCAAGTAAGAGGCTGCGATGATTTTGGTTTCGGTAGTCATAAACTCGATGAGAAGAGCCCCTTTCCCAAAAAATTGTTTCCATGACTTTCCGAACAGATGAATTCGTCATGAACTTTCCGTTCTGAAAATTCTCTACACCACACGACTTACAGTTTTCACTGACGTGCATCTCATTCCATGTGCCTTTGTTAGTTTTCGATGAATAGAAATTGACGTTGCCCCTTTGAATCAAAGAAACGTATAATGGAGTGGAGTTCACACTTAGCGTGACTGAAGCATCCATCGCTGATGCGTATCAAATGTCTAATCTATGGATATATTATGGATATCCATGGAAAGAGAAAAAGCCAACCTACTTGGAAATATAGTAAACTTTGAAAAGTAAATTCCTCGTACGTTATGAGCATGGGACTATTTTTCGGGACATTCCTCGTATTATATGAAGTATTAAATTATTCGGCTCCATAATATGATCAGTAACATTTTGTGAGGAAGACTGCACGTTAAATTTGGTCACAATGAATAAACTCAAGATTATCGTCATAATCTAGTCTTCGACATTATTCTTGGTAACGTCTTTTGCCGGATATTCTTGAATTACTTACAATTGCATATCTTTGCTAAATCCATACCCAGGACTCTTGGATAGCAAAGTAACATGTTCCACTTTTGTAAAAGCGGTCCCGAGTTCAATTTCCGGTGGGAGCCCATTCGTGATAAATGACCTCAGCTGTCGAATCACTTTTAATACCGCATTCAACTGGTAGGAACCTCTAGATAATGTTCCTTTCTGAAATAGAAGGAATAAAATTTAACAGATTTTTCTCGTCGGTTTGTATTTAACAAGTGAATAAGGATATGAAGCAATCAGCAAAATGTTGTGAGAAAGGTGGCACGTGAATTGTGGTAGGAATTAATGCTCTCGATGATATCAACCTAATCGATGATATGGATAATTTTTAATTTAAATAGTTCCTCGAAGCTAAGATCTACGACGTTATGAAAATAATTTACTATCTTCAAAGACAGATCTCTAGCAAGATTCATTAGAGGCTTAAAAGGCGATTGATTAAAGTAAAAGAACTCCTGCTGCTGAATTAGATTTCAATTTAAATAAGTATAACTAAACGTTGTCAACCTTGTGTGTTGCTGCGATATCTCCTGTTTATCAGAACGTAAAAAGCGTCAATTAGTTTCTCGTCGCGAGACGTCCGTTCATTAGAACATCGCTAATGTGGAATCTATTTAGAGATATTCAGAAGCTTTCTCACAGAGTACGTCGGAAAAGAACCTCTTAATCTGTGGCATTTTAATCTACGAATGAAGCCGTGATGTTTTAAAAAGTCATGATACAACTGTAACGTATTTAGTTCTGTAACCGTTACGTATCTAGTTACGGAAAAAATTACTGTGGAAAAACCATCATCGTTGATTCATCATTTGAGGAATTAATTGTGATTTTAGGGTGAAATGGAAGGACCGGTTTATTAATTTGTCTGTACATGTTATTGGAAGATATTAAATACTTGAATTTACGGTAAGTTATCAGCGTATCAGTCTGAATATACAGTTTTGCAAGCATAAATTCTATCTTTCCTCAGGTGTCACGTTGATAAACAACTCAACCTACGATACTGAACGCATAAGTGTGTTTCCTGGATATTCGTAATAACTGACCCAACACGACTAATAAAAGGTTGATCTATATCTTAGTGTGGTAAACCCATCGATACTGAAAATATCTGACTTCTAATGAAGTTTATATTACGAGGATTTATTTTACGTCAAAATGGATTAATGAAGTTTCAGCATGAAATGTTTTTGGGAGAAAAAATTTTAGTAGAATTATACTTGTTTATAATTACTAATTTAGATCACAGTAATTGATATAGTAGGTATAGTGAAAACAAAAATCATTTATAGCAGCTTGATATTTCTTATCTATAAAGGAGTTTCGCTTTTTGCCGATTTCACATACTACTGTCACATTTTCATTACGGATACATGAGTTTAGAGTTGAATAAGAAATTTCTCATAAAAACAAGTGTTTTTCAAATTTAAGCTTACTACATACTAGATTTAATAATGAAATAGAAACATTTTTGTTTTAATCTTTTTGATATTTTATCAAAGCTAGAACCCGAATTTGCGCGCTCTCAAACGGAGCCCCTCTTTTGAAATTTCTCTTCTTAAAAACCTTGCTTCTTCGATCTCAATGAAAGTATTGTTGTAATTATTTTTAATTAGAATTAAAAGTTTCCAATTATTTCCTTGACATAAAAATATTTGTCATCAATTGTGTAAAACAAATTTTTCTAAGTAATGGATGGACGCAGAAGTGCAAACTTGGTTTTGTTATCAATCTCTGGGTGGGATATTTCACTATGCATAACAAACGTTAACTATAACTTTGCGATTTATTTATACAGAATCTTTTTTCAGAGCGCACAAACATCTGGACAGACATCGTCCTCACAATTATGGATAACTGAACACTATTGTCCTAAAAAAGTTAAAAACACGAATTAAAACGATTTGAGCGTCTTCCCCCATTTGGTATCTTCCCCCACTTAGCGTAATGTTTGTGTATGGTAAAGAAAAACCTTTAATATTCTCCAATTATGTTTATTTTAGAAGAGGTTCGGCATAAGAAACAAAGCAGCCCTGCCGTGCTGGAGCGACATCCAAGGGTGGAAAGCAGACGTGAGTTCAGACGAACTTCTTCTTTCACTATGAAAATTGCTTCTTAAGATTCGTATCAATTTTTGCTATCGTTTTGACTTAAACGTGAATTTTTATTTTTTATGAAGTCATGAAAGATGAATTAATAAAAATTTTTTGCAAAGTTTTGAGGCCGTTCTCGGTGCGATAAAGCAATCAAAATCACATTGTTTTCAGATGAGATGGTCTTCCATAGTACCAAAGGAAGAAATGTTACAAAATGACCGACGCCAGGTGGGTGCGGAATTCTTCCATAAGAAATGCATTGCTGCAATCGTTGACGATTTTTTTAAATGCCTTCCCGATAAGCTGGGAGGATAAAACCCGGATTGGTGACAGAGGCGTTTGAAAACATTCTTTTATGAGGTTCACCGTTTCTCTAGTTGTCCTTGGTTCGATGTAAGAGTGTCATTCCGATTCTACCAGGCATTTCAAACGGGAATAACGGAATCTTATTTTAGGACCTTTCCGATAAGATACAGAATTGAAACTTTGAAACACGTCAGGGTAGCACTTACCTAATATTCGTATGCCATTGTCTCTCACGAACGGGTCCTGTGTTCGACGCCAGGCGGTCTTTCGCGCGAATTTTCGAAAATTGTTTTGAGTCCTCACTCGGAACGATAGAACAGTGAAAATCACGGTGTTTGCAGATGAGATGGTTTTTCATAGTACTAAAGGAAGAAATTTTACCAAATGACCGAGAGTTCGACGCCAAGTGGGTGCCAAACTCTCCGGTAAAAAATTCATGGCGGTCAATTTTGACAATTATTTTTAATGCTTATCCGATAACCGGGAATGATATAAAATCGAATGTATGTACATAGAGGCAATTCATATGTTTCATATACGCTGTTCGCCGTTCCTCTGACGATTCTTGGTTCGATGCCTGAGCGTCATTTCTATTCTATCATCTATTTCAAAGGGGGACAGCGTAATCTTATTTTAAGACCTTATTGATAAGATATTGAATTAAAACTTCGGAAAAGGTCAGAATGGCACTTATCCAATATTAATTAGCAATTGTGTCGCACGATCGGGACCTTAGTTCAACGCCAGGCGGTCTTTTGCGGAAAGTTTTCAAAATTTTTTTGAGGCATTACTTGGTACGATACTGCTTTCAACTGATAGCTTGCAGTATGCAAGCAACTTTTACTCGATTAGTTATATACTTTATTAAAGTTTATAAAAATTTATAAAAAGTTAAAAACACCAATTACAACGATTTGAGCGTCTTCCCCCATTTGGTAACCTCCCCCGACTTACCCTTAGCGTAATGTTTGTGTATGGCAAAGAAAAACCTTTAATATTCTCCAATTATGTTTATTTTAGAAGAGGTTCGGCATAAGAAACAAAGCATCCCTGCCGTGCTGGAGCGACATCCAAGGGTGGAAAGCAGACGTGAGTGCAGACGAACTTCTTCTTTCACTATGAAAATTGCTTCTTAAGATTCGTATCAATTTTTGCTATCGTTTTGACTTAAACGTGAATTTTTATTTTTTATTAAGTTATGAAAGATGAACGGGTTGCTCCGATCAACTTCAGGAGCAAAAAACATTTGATTGATCAATAATTCCATCGGAATTTTCAAACTTTAAGAATTATAAGTGTTTTCACAATCCTCTTTATTTTGATAGGTTTCAGTCCTGAAAAGGACTCATCATTTAGTCAATCATTTACTTTTTATGCATCTCGTCTCCTGAAACTGCCATTATTTTCGATCTATCTTCAAATAACGGGGTTACGAGACTTTCATTTTTACATCACAGTTGAACGAGTTATTGCGTTGATAGTAGCAAAGGAAATATTCATTGAAATTACCGCTTCCTAATTTGATTTTCCTTTAGAGCTTTTGCATTCAAAATATTCATTTTCCTCGATTGCGTCTTTTTCACATGATATTTTGGCTCAGCTTTAAGTCCCTTGTTTGCCTTCGTTACATTGCCACTTATTGCAAACTTCGAATCCATTGTTATTGCATTGTTCGCGAAATTCTTCAACTTTGTAATGTTAAGTATACAAATATTCAACAGAGATCATTGAAACCAAGTCTTATGAAGGACAAGGAACATATTTATAATATGGCATCATATTTTACCCGATGATTTTCCTAGTTTGGGTTCACAATCGACTCGAAGTTGAAGAATTTCGCGAAAAATCGGAAACGGGAAATTTTCGCATAAATTGGTCAACTTTGACCTCCTGTATAAATTTATGGCTAAGGATCGAGCGTAAATGACCTCCATAGTTGTATGCAGGATTTATTCTTAATCAATCATGCGAAGTTTCGTAGTCCGCACTCAAGAAAAGCGATTTCGTATTTTTGGCCATCTTTTTTCGAATCTAGTCCACTGTGCGGTGTCCTAATTAAGTTATCGCTTAGATCCAGCACTCATTGATTTACGTAACTGGGTTAGCGATTCACAAAGAGTAGCTCTTTAGGGTATTTGACCCTTTATCCTAACTCAATGAGTTCATACATAGAAAAAAGAAATTTTTAATTAACAATGGGAATATTAGACAAGGGATGGGTTCCAAACTTGATGAGGAGCGATCGATAGGGACCAAATCACAGAAACCTTTATCATCCTATTTTCCTTTCGACTTAACGTTGATTGTCAAAGTAGATTATTGAAATAAAAGTCGTTTCGTCATAATCCTCTCTTTACTTCAACCCTTCATTCGTCATTTTCCATTCATTTCCCATCTTCAATTATTTTATTAGCATTCCCTCTAAGCAGAGGTTTGATAAAACTCCGCTTGGTATGTGGCACGTTTATGAAAGACAAATACGCTTATTAAAAATATCTTAAACAAAGAGAAAATAATCCGTTGATAGGCCGCGATCGCCGTGTAATCCAAAATGAACGGCCATTTCCTGCGACGTCATCGCTGCTGCTGATTAGCTGCTAAGAAGTTTAGCAGCAGGCACCCAATCTGCTACTTTTTATGGTATATTTAATAAACCATATCTAGCGAACCAGTGGAGAGAAACCCATAAGACAGGCTATTGTTTATATTCAATTCTCTGTTAGGCTTTTGTCTAGAAAACGGAGGAAATATTTGCTTTCTGATTATAAGACCTATCATAGAGTGGAGGAATTGATGAATAAAACACTACTTAAATAGGTGTACATCGGATGGTATTTTCTTTTTATATTATGTAAATGTATGAATATATATGCTCTTCATAATTTATATCAAACGACTGTATCCTAGAGGCAGATAACAGCCAAATATGCATCTATTGAATTTTCTTAGATATATTTCCGCGTTTTTATGGACCAATAAAATAATTATCCCAATAATTTTTTCAATGTAAAAATGAATACGTATATGTATAAATTTTCCTACATATATTAATGTATTTCTCATCCTGTTTCCTCTGGTTATCTCGTCAACTCTGGTTGGTTTCATATCTCGTGCTCCTTATCACTATTTAATACCTCTACTTGCTAACGGCTCTACAAGTTGCCTTTTATAACTTCAGCCCTTTTACAATTTTAACTCGAAATACGAAACTGAGCTCGAAACTCGCCATTGCTTCGAACAGTTTCGTTCTATAATAAAGGAAGCAAATCGAAATTAATTAGAAAATAGTTGGATTAGCTACGTTAAAATTAGTTACATTTGAAGACTTCCTTAGAAAAAGTCTCACTATCGATCAAATAGTTCAATGGAGTATTTTAAGTATGATTTTATATTGTTATTGGTTAGATCAGTATTATTTTAAATATGTTTTTGACATTTTCATACTTTAGTCAGAAACAAAATCCAATACAAGATATACAAGCGAACTAACTCTTCTCCATAAATCCCCGAACGATTTGAGTTTTAATAATAATAATTGTTCCATAATAATTATTATTAATGATATAATTATTAAATAATAACTATAATTACATACATAATACTTATGCCTAGAATTACTTTATTTTGCCTCCTGGGGCAAAATACAAAATTTATCTTCGAAGTTTTTCGAAATCGTTGCACGGGCCTACGTATAGTGCAAATACAAGGCAATTACAAATTGTTGCTTCTCTACATTCGAAACTTTGAGTGTCAACGATCGCTATCCGTGGAATTAACAAGGATGCATCAAAGGTATTTTCTTTCCGTGCAGATTTTTTCGGGAGAACGAAGAAAGTATCTGCGCCGCCGTGTTCGCAGATCGAGGCGGTATTGGCCGCTGCGGCTCATCTTAGAGAAGAAGAACGCCAAAGGAAAAAGAGCGCCGTGCACCATCAGCAGCAGTCCACCGTGCATCACTCCTTTGCCCGCTCCCCTCTCTTCCGAGCTCAAAGCAGCAGCAGCAGCAAATCGGAGAGCCTGAGGGCTCAGATGGACGCTGCTCTACATGCAGTGGATATGCGCAGGAAGGAGCGGGAACAAACTTCTCCATCGGGTATTTTTTTATTTTTCTGTTATAAAAAGTCAAAGGTACGCCTTGCGTCAATAGAAAGAATTTTCGGCTCGTTACCTCTAATCATAAGAAAAGTCAATTTCGCTGCTATTTTCAGACATCTCGATTGCCCAACAGTCTTTCTTAATTTCACTTATACGGGATTTTAAGCTTTGCGGCCTTATCTCTGCAGGAAGAAGTTTTATGATGTGCTTCGCCACAAGAATCAGTGGTGTGTTACATAAAAACGAAAATGATGAAGCACACCCTACGTCATATTTACACGTTTTTATAAAAAAGAATCTTTTAACGAATTTTTATCGACGTGACAGATTAGTAGACAGATAGTACAAACGATCGACAACCTCTACTTCCGTACTGTAAATCGGTGGATTTCTACAACTTTTGGCTTTTTTGGCTGGTTCGTTTAATCTTGTGTGAAAGGTGCAAAGTGGTAATGCGTCACTTTTCTATGTAAAACCCATCGTCATTTCCAGACTCCTGTCATTAGATCAAAGCATATGAATTTGACCTACATACAGTCTTAATGAGTTCATTCGTGAAACGACCTTTGGATTCTCATTTTTAACAGAGAAATTTAACAGTTTAGGAATGTTTTAATGTATCAATATTTTACATCGAGCCCGTGTGAGACATTTAAACAATAATTATCGTTTTAGCTTTAGAAGTTAAACCTGACATAAATATTTTAGATATTGCTAGAAACATACTCATCAAGTATCTAGAATTAAAATAAAATCCGATCTGATAAATATAAAACGGCATCAACTTTCGAGTTGGAATAATGTTAGTTTTCAATCAAATAAATCCCACTCTTTGATGATAAATTCGAAATACTTCACCTCTAGTTTTCAAATATTTCCCTATTGTTATGCTCATTTCGAATGCTATAATGGGATAGTATCTTACATTTTGCGATTTTAATTATAAAAAATCATATTTTATAATTTACATCTTACCTCAGCAATCATGGCGTGATGCTCGTGCCGCTCAAGGACAAGAAAAATAGAAGGAAGTATAGTTTAATAGGTGATAGACATGGAGATAATTCACGTCGATGAAGTACTTTCGAATGCGATTGCCTCAACTGGAAGAGCTGCACTTCTGGAAATTACACTGTTTGAATTTTCACCTCTTCTGCAAACGGAAATCGAGATGAAATCAATATTCTACTCCCTCATTGATGGAATTACTGTGGAACATGAAGTATTTCTCACCCTGAATAGTAATGTTTCTTGGGAAAAACATCTTATCGTTAATTGGATAAAATGAGATTCCAATTGGAAATATTTTCAGAAGATTACACAAACTTAACTTCCACCAAAATTTCGCATTGAACTCTTCAATCATTTCATCATCTTGCATTCAAAGTAATCAAAGAACCCATGATAATCGTTAAGTTTTATTTCTTTTATTTATATATATATACATGTTTAATAAGATTCATTAGGCCGAATAGCAGTCCGTGGTATACATTTGAACTTGACAACACCAAAACATTTATAGCAGCGATTCTTAACCTTTATATCATTATGTCCATCTCTATTATATCTTGCGTTTCGAAGCAGAATAAATTTAAGCTAAGTCAGACTCTGAACCGATAACAACATGTCAGTAATAAAATTCACTTTTGGGAATCTGAGGGAAAATTATGATCTTTGACCATTTCAATTGTTTGAAAGAGCCATTTTCTTCATTAGAGTTATGGCTGCGGGTTTTAATATATCCCTCTAAAAATACATTAAATGCGTAGCCTACATATTTTGTTAGAGTGGACATCTTTATTTGAGAACCACTGATCTTGACCATACATTAGCATACATTGAAGCCGAGTAAGGTAAGCAAGTGCAATTGGCATCACTGAAAGTGCTCTTTAGAATAAAAAAGCTCAAACAATTGTGTGCCAAATCAACATCAATCGTTCGAAGAAACGACCCATGGCGTATATGTGCCATGAAACTTCATTGCCTCGAACGTTACAGCGGACAGCTATTTGATTTATTGTTATAAAGTAATCCCTGCTCATATTTTCTTTGATTTCATTCCTAAAAACAGATTATTCAAACTTGAATTTTAGATTATACAAAAGAAGCGCCCTCGAAAGACAAAACGAATGCAATTGTTGCTTCGCACGTGGAACATGGCGAAGGCCTGAGAGAGGTAGCACGGCCACGCATTCAGACTACTTCATGCAGTTTTTTTTTGTTTATGCGTTCTCTATGTGTTTACTATTCAGTCGTTTGTTAGCGAACCTTTACAGTAATCTATATAAAACATCTCACTTGAATAATGACAATGACAACTCACTACTAAAGCCATTCAGTATTTTTCTCAAAATTGATGAACTTATGTAAATTTTCTTCTGATTATGTGACTTTATATGTAAAAAAATCCTTACTGCCAAAGGATAGAGAAGCTTATTTCATCAAATATAGTGCAATGCAATTGCGATAATGTAAAGGAACATACATGAAACGCGTGAGTTTTTTCTTACGGAATGAAGAACATAAATCGGATGGTAAGTACTTCCTGGGATATACATGTATATTAGCCTGTTTTTAGGAATGAAAATGATTTTGGAATACCCAGAGTTTGTTGGAAATTGGAGAGAATAGTGTCAAACACTCTGATGTAGAAATTCCTCTATTTCTACTACATGGGCTTATTTTATGGATTCGTAACAGCTTACTTTATTAAAATCTCGCGAATTCTTCGACGCGATAATTGGACTTTTCTTTCCATCACCGAACTATTTTCAAGCATACGAAGGAATGAAACACATTCAAAAATTAAACCGAAATCTACCACGACAATTTGGCATTACAATCAGACTACGCTTCTAATTACATTAAGACATATTTACTGTACTTACGTCAAATGTAAGATAAATAAACATGGAATTTGATCCTACACGCTAAATATGAATCTGGTGTTTTAAACTATACTTCAAATTATAAAAGTGTTAAAATCTGTCGAATTTACTCACGCTGCAATCATTTCCATATCACAAATAGCCGATTAGAATTTGAAAATTTTGTGCTTCAATTCGAAAAAAGTGATAGTATAGTGATATACCACATATTGCTGAAGATTTCGTAAAATATAATTATGCGAATCATCACAGAATCCTTTGAAAACGGATATGGGTTCCCTGTTATTTGAAAAGCTGCTTTTCATAGGTTTCTTTAAACTGTTTGTAAATTGTCGCAAGCCGCTTCTTAGGATGCACGCAACAAATTTCGTAATGAATAGGGTTGAGTACGCCTTTGAGAAGTGTAGAGATGTGTGTCTATTATTTCAAGAAGCAGTTGCATTCATTTAAGCGTAGCGAATTACTTTCATGAGGATAAACCACATTGTTGCATCTTAAATATCAACAAATCAAGCACAAATCTAAAACAACAGTCCACAAATACGAAATTATTTTTCACAGACGTATGATCTCCAGATTTAAATATTGGATTGGAATAAAAGCGATCTCAGAAAATCTCTTCAATGACCGATCAAAATGATGTTGATATCAGATTGGCGCGTACAGGTTTCAGATAGAATATTAGAAGCATAGAAATCTTTCATCTTCTATACAGTTTCATATATCATCAAAATATACATTAGGTTTAAGTATTGGCAGTGGTGAATCAATAAGTTGCGGGATAGTATAAGTCATTTGCAATGTATAGTTTGCTGAAACCTGTTCGAAATACACAAAAAACTGCAGCGTAGGAATCGATACGGGATAATTAGTGAAGGTGTGTTTAACAAATATATTAAAGGAGTCCTTTTTCCTTCTTCCATGATAAAAACTTATTTCTTTCTCGGTCTTAATTTTCTTAATCATAATACTTGAGTAACACTAAATTTCTCACACCTGCCATAGGTTTAATCCATGTCAGGAAGGATGAAAGGAATGACTTGAAAGAAAATAAACTGGATGAAACAACGTGGAAGAGAAAATAGCTTAATATCCGGAATAAGAAACACGAAATTGGAATATTTTAGGATAATGAAATATTTCAAATAATGATTTAGTTATGAATTTGTTCTGAGGAATGCTGAAGAAGAACGTTACATATCGGACTTGAAATTGGAAAATATATCAATATATATTTACCAATGAGTGCCCTCTGTAACTGTTATTAAGGAATGAAAATGATCATCTTGTGGTTCTTGGTAAGTTTTAATGTGGTTACCAGATTGATTTGATGAACTCTTGATGCAAGCAAGCTTTGGTTAAACTGAGTGTATGGCCGCTGAGTGATGGGTAATTTTAATCACCGTGTCCACAATCAAAGCACTCAATCTGATAAATAAAAATATAGCATATAGCACACATCCACTTACTTCCCCTGTGGTCCCTGATAAAAATGAGAAATGAAACAGATGGTAATTCCATATAATACTTTGCAAGAAAAATTGCACTTATTTAAATAAGCTGA
This sequence comes from Pachydiplax longipennis, assembly GCA_036926295.1. Lineage (NCBI taxonomy): Eukaryota > Metazoa > Arthropoda > Insecta > Odonata > Libellulidae > Pachydiplax > Pachydiplax longipennis. The sequence continues at coordinate 7,073,887 of JAVFKF010000004.1, forward strand.
AACCAAAGGTCCATATGTTAAGTGAAGTACTTGTAAGAAGTATTTATGAGGCATGTGAGGAAAGAGATTAAGATTATAATCCATGCTTTCCCTGATTTGATGACAAAGAAATGTTAATTGTGAAATAAAGATATAAAGGAAAATATTCCACAGCCTTCTTGAGTTGTAATGAATGCAAAGAGGTAAAACAAAGAGAACCTGAAGAACTAAGGCACTTAATAACTTCTGTAATCTTTCAAAATGGAAATGATGAATTGACTTTGTAGACATGGCTTTTGGCTTTCAGTTGTTGTAAAAATCTAGTTTTGGAGTAGCTTTTTCATTGAAGCATAAGGAACCCTTTTGCATATGAAACAGAATGCATTACTTATCTGCATCTCAAAAATAGAGTCGGTATACAAATATGTAATATAACAAGAAAACTTGAAAATTATAATCTAAAATATAAAACTGTCATTCACAAAAAATTTTTGAATGATTTGAAATGCTAAAAACACCTTCATGATGGCAAAGCTATGGCATGTTACACCAAAGATGAATCAAATGCAGAACATTAAGATGGTCTTAATGTATTCTTAATTATATGCAGGTAATCTTGCTGTGGTATTCCATTGTTTTGTTTATCATTTCTTTGTTTTAATAAAATCCAATGAGATCATTCTGGCACCCCTAATTCTCTTCTAATATTGATAGTTTGAGTGAATACAGTATGTCTGTGTTATATTTGTCTATTGATTCAAGTTTGCATTTAATTTTCTATGATCAATGAGTTGACATCATACCTGAAATCAAGCACTGCTTACTTATTCAGAAAGATTTCAAATAATGGTATTTGAAACTTTAATCAATTCTAAAATTTGAATTTTGGTATGAGCGTAACTTTATGTGAAATGGTAATGTTTAGTTTTCATCACGACTTTGTGAAAAATATGAAAATATGGACACAGGTGATAGCTCTTCATCACTTTCCTGCTTCATTAGGAGTGCCTTTGACTGTGGCGCTGCTCTCATGATTTTTTTCCTCCTGTTTCTGCGCCACAGCCGAATCCTCCTCTCATTTGGCTCCAACCTCTGCAAGAAAGTGATTCTCCATTTTATATTGCCATTATAAACCAATAAAATCAGACTGATTACTAACGCTGTCATTTTTCTGGGAAATATTTGAACATTTAAACTCTTGATGCGATCATTGCATATATTAATTGTGATTCTTTGTTGAAAATTTTGATGAATCAATCACTCAAAATTAAGAGATTTCATTCCATTCTGAGGACGTTTTCTGCAGATTTCAATGAATGAACTCCTATCTTTCTAAATGAAGGGTATAATTTGATGATTTATGATTCCACTTTATTCCATAAAATTTCCATTTTATGATGCAGTCCACCTGATAAGTTAAATATCATTAAGTTTTTGAAAAGGATAATATTGTAACCTGAAAGCCCTTTTTATACATACTGAAAGCTGTGAACAGAAACATTAAGTCATTCTGATCTTCTCCCTCTATTTTATGGAGAAGGTATTTTTTGGAATGAGAATAATTTTGACTCCAATATTGTTTATAATGGCTTTTTTATTTTTTTATGGATTTTACTCTAAGGTCTAAAAGTTAATAGAAAGTTATTCAAAAATATATTTAAGAATTATTATTAATTCTTAAAATGAAAAGATATTTGGTCCTCTATTGTTACTGAATACATAAACAATATTTAGTCTGCATGCATACTGTGACTATTTTTGTCACTGTTATTTCATGGCATACATAATAAAAAGAGTCTGATCATCAAATGTGAGAATATAGAAGCATATTGTTTTAAAGAAAGTGATGAAGTTTAAATGCATGAATCTTTAAAGCAATAAATAAAAGCATCTACAACTAATAAAATGCATCTGCAACTAATAAAAAGCATCTACAATTAATAAAAAGCATCTACCATGTAGAATTTTCAGAATGTAAATATTTTAACTAAATATCTAAAACACAGGATTTCAGAAGAAGGATGCAGTCCAAGGGCTAAGATTAAGCAATAAAGAGAAAAATATGAGCATGCCTCCAGTAAATAATCATGTAGTTATTAACAATAGCTCAAAGTTATAAATGATTTACAGTTACAGTGTTGTATCTAAGTAGAATTTTATATTAAGTATATAATATAGCCTTATACTAGTTAGATATCGTGCTGGTAATACATGCATGTTTACTGATCTTTCATGTATTCATTTTTGCTGATAGGAAAGTTTATTCTAAGTATCAGTATGGTAATAAAATTGCTTGCTACAATCATATATTAAAGGATTTTATCATTATAAAATGTAGTTAAAATAATTAATTAATAATTAACAATTATTGCTGCAGTAAAAATTATTTATTATGAGTGATTATTTCAATTCACATCCTAGAGAGAAGTACTAACATCAACTATTGCTTGATATATTGAATACAATTAATTTTAGTGCATTACAATCACCAAGCTCTAGAGAATAATTCACATTTGAGGACTGAACTTAAAAATTTGTTAACAATGTGTAGTATGAGCAGCAGTTTCAAGTCTGTGTGCCTAGAGTTAATTATGACAATCCAAAATTTTTCAGAAGATGTGTGCTATGGTGGATTGAGTCAGCCTTTTTAAGCTACAGTTTTATTAAAGAAGCTGTAACCATTGTTGTGATTTAAGTAGAAAAATCTTTCCTTTGCCAATCTTTATTTTCATGGTTATGCTTTGTTATAAAGGATTTATAATAATAAATATATAGAAACATAATACCTACTGCTTTATCAAATAGATCTCTATTTTTTATCATTTCATTTATGAGTATGAATTCTTAATGTATTAAAATATTTGCCCATAGAATTACATGGCATTTGAAGAAGATGTAATTCCTTTTATGTGCAATACATGTTTCTGTTTAAGAACTAAAGATTTATCAGGAAGTATTAATTTTGATGCTATGCCATAATGTTTCATATCAACATTTTATTTATACCAATGATAGTATCACATTTGAATACACATAGGATAATACAAAATTTTCTTCTTTCTGATACATGTTCTCTGGATACAATATTTGGTGTGTTTTATCATTCATTGAAACTTTATTCTGAAGAGCAAAAAGTTTATTGAAAACCAAGATAACTAAAAATAGCAGCTGAAAGAATAATTTATGCCATACATGAGCTTTTGCACAGTAAAAACCCAGAATCCTAATATTATTTATTATTAATCCATAGAGATGTCTCATAGTATTGATTATTTGTATATTTGTAATACATAGTTCAATGCAATTTTCCAATACATTTTTATGTCAACTGTACCTTCTAATCTTCTGCTCTAGAATTTAACATATTGCTGCATGGTTTGCTTCTTTATCCAAGTTCAACAAAATTCATTACATCCTACTAGAATGTAGAAAATGAATGATTTTCTCCATCATTATATTTCAACTATAGTCATACTTTTCTTATCTAATGAATGAGATAATTGAAAGTAGCAATTTAATCAAACCAAATTCAATATTTGAGAGATACAGGAATTTCTTTACAATCTTGATTTAATTATTTAAAATCCTCTGTCTCTATAATTCAGGATACAAATGGTATGAAAAATGATACCTAAAACTATAAATTTTCAGTTAAGATCATGTGTTATTTTCTTAAGTGATATGTAATTGAATTATTTGTCCCTCCTTTAAAATATTTTTTTCTAATCAAAAGTCTCATATAAATTATCATAAATGTATCGCTCATTAATTGAGAAGTTCTGAATTCAATATCTTTATGGAATGCAATATTATATGAAAATTAAATATCTAATTTCAATTTTGCAAGATAGTAATTGAAATGTAAGCCCTTGGGATGTAGAGTTCGATAGATAAAATTCTGAAAACATCAATGATATTTACTGATGGTGATGATACACTTGTGTAATAGGATATAAAAGAGAACAATGCCTGATGAAAGTAAATTCTGCTGGAAACATAACTCTCAATGTGTTTCTGCATATCTTATCTCTCGCGCTAAAATGTACTGAAATTGTGATCTTATTATTAACTTTCTTATAGGTGATACTTTTTTCATAAAAGGAAGCAGAGATTTGAAGAAATGAAGGTCATCATCTTCTTCTTCTTGTGTCACTTGCATATTTTTATTTTCATTGATATATGGATCTCTGTCATTATCAAAATTAGAGTGATCTGTGTTCAAATCAATACTGAGACTTGTTATTCCCGATTCCTGAGAGTCGAGGTTTGTATTTTCACTGACTGCATCTATCAACTGAATGTCATCTCCCTCGTCTTCAAAGATACTCTCAATGCTGATAGCTGAAATCTCTTCATTGACATCAATCTCAGGGACAACAGTTTCTATTTTAAGGCATTCCTTCATCCTCGTTTCCCTCATCATTAGCGGAGGCTTAAAGTAATCCCATTTAGGGCCACAAGCAGAATCTTCACAATGCTCAATGGGATTGATATTGGTTTCCTTTTCAAAACTGTTCCTAAATGATTTCCATTTAGTTTTCGAAGGGTCCTCTGAAACAAAATAATCCCAATTTTAACCCAAGCAACAAAGTCTTATATTGATTATTTATTAATTTCCATGCCATATCCTTGTGTGTTGATGGATTGTAAAGCAAGTTTGAACTGTTATACCGCCTTTTAATTCAACTAACCTAAGTTTGCAAGGTTCAAAAAGATGAAGATTTTTCATTCATCAATGAATATGAAAATGTAAGAGTTAATAACTTTTCATTCTAGCTTTTTAGAAACCAATTTCTGCAGACGATTAGGGCTCATTCCATAAAATCTATCTATCTATACATAAAACATTCTCTGAATTAATTATATATGTATATTTTAATATAATTGAAAGTCTTATTTATCATACCCAAAGATTTTTATTTATTTGAAAATTAAAATAATTTATTTAAGCTATTAGTATTATTTTCACCTTATCATTATTATTTTAATTAAACTCGTAAGGCTTTGAGAGATAATTTTTTAAGCATCAGTAGAAAATTTATTACATATATAAAGCAATGTCTTGTAGTAATTAGTAATATTCTTTAGATATACAGTAATAATTAAGAAAGTAATATCTCTCTTACTCAAACCTAACATAGTATGTGATTTAAAAATATCTCTGTATTTGAGGGAATGTTCAGTCAAATACTCCACTTAAGTGTTCTTCTTTTCAACATTTTAATGAATATAAACCTTAATTTGTAATATAATCAATTTTTATTTAACTAGGTTTCCCTCTTCTATAGGTTTTCCAATATTACAAAAATGTCAGCAAAACCGGTATCATATGTTTCTATATAGTATTTTTAATGGACTAAGCTCATTCCTTTATATTTATTTTGTGCTATAAACCTTTAATTTATTTTTCTGAGAGTATGGTGAGGTATAAATGATCATATATGGAGTTCTTAAGCATGCTTTTTTAATTGAAAAGCATCTTAAAAGAAAAACACTTTGTAGCTTCCTCAAAATATTCTAATTTGACTACTTATATCAACATAAATAAAGCAAATGATCGCAATGAATTTGGACTTAGCACAACAGAGTCTGCGAGTCTTGTAGAAGTTTTGTTTTTAGATTCTTGATTACTGATTTAACCAAGTTAAATTTAAACATATCAATCATATATCATATTTATTGATTTAATCCCTTAATTAGTTCACAGATTGAGAAAATATAGACCTCATTGATAATGAATTATCATTCATTTTAATGAGAAACTAAATGCAATGTTAAATAGATTGAAAGTGTAAAAGCTTGGGAAAATGTTGAAAATTCATGAGATATGATGTTGAAAGTTAAGATTTGTAGTGTAATTATTGAAATCTGTGTTCATTCTAATAACATGCACAATAAAAAAAGGAATTAAATAAATTCTTGATTAAACTGTGATTTCTAAAACATATCAAGTAAACATGCATGAATGATAGAAATACTCCTACGTACTTTCCATACCTGTTTTTGGAGGGTTCTTGTTCTTTGGTTTTGGTGTTTCTTTATCAGGGCTGTCCTTTCCACCCTCAGAGGACTTTCCTGTTATCGAGCAAAAATTAAACGCTGTAATTTCTTTCAACTATTACTATCATTCTTGACATTGGAAACTTTTCTTTACTGGAAACAGATCAATCCTTTGAAAAGATTTTAAGCTGAGACAATCATCTAATTTCTCTCAGACAAGTAAGTAAAAATACAATAAAGAACAGGAATAAATCTAAAAAAATATTGCTGTATTTTTGATGGTCAGTTGTAATAACCAATTATAAATTGTTTGAAAGTTTAACTATAATATTAGAAAATTTTTTAATAAAAGATGCATGTTAAAAATCATATTTCTAAATTCAGTTAATTTTTCTGTCAAATTTCATTCACTTTGTTGCATTGTTTTTGATGAAACGAAGCATATTATTCTGTGTTTTTTATTCACCGATAATGATAGAGGGTAGAAACTGTAACAAAAAGAAGTTTTCTTGTGATCATTTACCTTAAAAAAAACACCATTTTGCATTCTATAAATGCTTTAAAGAACAGATTATCCTAGAAAAAGATTATCTTTAAGGGGACTGGATACCATATTTGAAAATCCCTTTGCATTTACATTGCCAGGTTTTATACCATTCCTGTAATTGTGCAAAGCGAGCAAGATGTTTTTAGAAACATATTACACTGGTATTGCTTTCTAAGAAGAAATAGAAGGAAAAATTGAAGAAAAGCTAGGAAGGAGAAGAAGGTGGTTTGGGATACTTGCTTAGGAATACTGGATTTAGATTGTTTTTTTAAACCTTTCTTGTTCAGAAAGTTGAGAATGATGTGGGACTGAGTGAATGCTTAAGTAAACTCTATGAAATTTCACTTTAGAAAGATTGCTCTTTGGTGACTGATTCTCCTTCATCACTTAGAAATTCACTGGAGCTAAATATAATAGAAGATAATGTTCTCATATAAACTTTTAAGTGACACTGACCAACATGTAAACCTAAAGGAACATTATTTGATGAGTCTCACATCTTTGAGATAGCACTTTTGTAGGTGGTATAACTCAGACTTATTGGAGAGACAACGTTAATTTATGAAAAAAAAAATTCTCAATTCAATCCACGGATGGCAACCTTGGGTTAGTCGCACAACTTCATGTGGTGAGTTTGAGTTGAATTCGATCATTTGTGTCAATCCAAGGAGTTTGAAAGAAGAGCTTAACATTTTTCACTGATGTTGGCAGGTTTTATTAAACTATCCATCTCCCTATGAGGATGAAAAGAAGTCTTACCCACGGACAAGACTAAAGCAAATGCCTATTTTGAGGAAACTCGTGGTGTGAGAAATTAATAGATGAAAATGAAATTGGTTTTCCTGCCGATTTAGGGAGCATGATGATGTTTTAAGTAAGATAACCCAATTCTTAGATGATGGACACGTTCTATGACTATAGAATAGGATAAATAAATACAGTCAGCTAAAGTAAACAATGCTTAGCTGTAAAAGATTTTACATTTTGAAGTTTTGTTACTTTTGGAAAATAGGTCTCTTAGCATAACCAGTGATACACTCAAAAAATTTTTATGAGGGTACCATCTCCCCGTTCTTTTGCATAAAAGCGCAATCAAAATATTACTCTAATGTATATTTTTATTTTTATAGCACAGATAAACAGTTTTTCTTTTATTTTTGGACTAGTCCCACTCAAGTAAAATGATGTAACACGTATTTCCTCTTTTTCCCAATTGCTATTACTGTGACTTGCCATTTAAAGATTAATTTGGGTTTTGCATAGCGCCCTTTGGCGACACGGGGTATAACGAGAAATAAGAGATCAGAAATTACGATGGTTTCAGATATTTTCTAAGAAAGAATATGCCTTTTGCGATGGAGATTGTAAATAGATTGAAGGATGCGGATATGTAATTTATTCTTGGAAGAAAATTGTAAATATGCTTGCCCATGCTACTTTATTGGAACCATGGGCCATCCCGACGCTTTTATAGGGCACCTTTGATATATGTTTGTTGACAACCATTTATAAAGTAAACTTTACTCACAGCACAGGTTAAGAATTTTCTGAAACTTTTAATATATTTGATTTTTAGTGGAAATGTCTAAAGAGTAAGTGATGCGTATTAAAAGTTTTCTGGTAAGTCTTTTATAGAATTAATTTCTGATAAAATTTATTATGAATTTATCGATCGCAACCAATAATTATCGCCGATTAGCCGTTATCATTGATTTAACAGTAATAATTCTGTTGTTTTTTAAATAAGCAATCTATTTAATTTATTTTCATACTAAAGTGATAAGTGTATTAGTTATTTAACATTGTCTAAATAAATATTGTTTCTGAAATTTATTTTCATGAATATGAAATTATCTCCAGTAAAATTAGGAAACTTTAAAATTATGAAAGTTTATTATTTTAAAAGTGTTGATAAGGATGCTGCATGACCCTGGATGAGACCTTTGTGCTAATCCAAAGCCCCGATTGACGAGGGCCGCGACTTAGTGGTACCTTATCAATGGTATGAACATTTTTTTGGGCCACGTATTTTAAAGTAACCTCATTATAAAAAAACTATTCGTATAAATGGTCATATTAAAGAAAAGATCGCCCGAGGAAAATTCATGAAGTGAAACGCTTCAGTTAGAGTTCCATTATAAGCTTTCTATTTTCAGCAGCCGAAATGCTGATAAAATTAAGGAAGTAAGGTTTATCAATAGAGAGATCACTGGCATGCAGAGCCCACGATTGAAAGGAGCGCCACATTGAAGACGGATAAATCACGTTTCCATTTAAGGTTTAGGAGATAAGCTACTTTTGATTTGTTCTAAAATGCTTGTTATAATTCTCCCTACAGCGATTTTCCAGATTTCATGTATTAAAATAAAGCAGATAATATTAACGTAACTATAGTCTTCCTGAGTCTATATCCTGGATAAAAATCCTCAGAGACTAGGTCCCCGTCAAGACGGCTACTGAATACGCTCCCAATTGTAATAATGTATAAACTGAACACCTCAAGTTCTAATAGGCAACCACACCTAGTATATATTGCTCATTTGTTACTCTCGATTCATTATTTTTCGTCGTGATATTTTATTCTGTGATTTTGCTTCTATTAACTTTAAAATCCTCGAGATATATATATACACTGGTTCTAGACACGCAAACAGACGAGGGGTAGGGGTAGAAAGCCAGCAAATATCTGCTAACCTTTGGTACGACATCAAAACTGGTTTCGATAAATGATTCAGGTGCATTTATTGAACTAATATAGGTTAACTTGTTAATTAATTTAAAACAAGTTGTCCATATTTATTAAATTGTAGGAATAGTCGCGTGAATTAAGTACGCTGATTAACAAAAATAAACTTTTGGTGGATATCTAGGTGTGAAGCTTACTAACAAAGAGATAATTGATTCATTCTGATCCATAAATTGCAAAAGGAGATATTAAGTTCACAATATAAATCTTGACCGCGAATCATTTGGTGAATTCTATTTTTTATTTAGAGATCTAAGAAAGGATGGAAGTAAAGTTTATATAAAATAAATGTTAATAAATAAATTTCCAATTATGAATCGTTTATTTTTATATGAGGAATGATGCATTTACACATATATATATATATATATATATATATATATATATATATATATATATATATATATATATATATATATATATATATGAGGAATGCAAATTTCCACATCGCTCACTCCAAAGCTCAACTCAAGGAAAAGTCTAATGTAAAGAAGAAATCATTAAAGAAAATATTCTAAGATGTTATATTTCACAACTGTTTCTTTTTCGATAAATATATAAAAATATAACTATACTAGAGCAACAACAACTATGCATATTTTTTTAATGTGACACGGCACCCGAGTTAAACTAGGATTTTTTGGAAATTGACACACCGAGATCAGAAGGTTCACCATCACTGGACTAGATACATCTAATTTCAAGGATTTCATTTTTATTTCGAGTAAAACTTTAACTTTATTCATTCATACCCTTCAACTTCAATCTTAAGAAAAAGGTCAACAAAGGAAGATTTTCCTTCAGTTTTCATTCATACTTCTTGTATTGCGCATACGACTCAGAGAATCGGCCGTCGAAACAAAAGTTTGATTCTGTTCGGTCCGGACTCGCTCGTCATGTTTGTTTCTGGAGAGGAGTACTTAGTACATACTTATTATTAGTAAATCTTGGAAACGGCTGACAGCAATGATTTTTATCATTTGTGGACCTACGAATACTCCTTTGTCATAGCTCAACTCCGGAGACTTGTTGTGCAGGAAAAGAAAGGCATATAGTCCAGAGCTTCACGAAATTTTTAATGAGCTTCTATTGCAACAAGGAGAGGGCAAGATGAGCAGCATCATGGTCCTCTTGGGTCCCAGCAAAATATGCGCATCAAATGTCTTGTAAAAGTTTTTTCCGAATCGGTAGGTGAAATCATTTCAGTTATGTCATGTAGACGCCCTAACATGTAAATGAGATCTATAATATTGAAATGATTTATTTGAAGAACAAAATTCTTGTTTTAAATTCTTATTTTGTTGGACGTTTTACCTAAAAAGTGAATACACAAGAAAATAAACTATGCTTAACAACATACAATTACGATATTATTTTCCAAAACACAAGATCACAAAATTCCGTACTGAATAAATCATGTGGTTAAAACTGAGACGCGGAGCTCAGTATTCCCCGCACATTCTTAGTATATTCTCAGTATATTATTGATACAGTATTTTATTTTAATAGACACGATGATTTCAATAAATGTTTCTCCTGTTGTATGAAGGCTTACTGTAAAAAGATTCGATCTCGAAATTTTTCGCGTAAAAATAAATCGTTTGCAAAGGGCAGTCCCACTGGAGTTCCAGACAGTACACTTTAACATAAAATATAATTCTTTTTAAATACTGGGACAAAACTTTCGGTGTAGCAGCAAAAACAATGAACGACGACGCCGAGAATAATTTTTGACGAGCGGTGTTTTGTTAAAAATTTGATGAATTATTTTTTAGTATATAAATTGATTAATTTTTGATCAAACCTTCAAAACCTGACGAGATATAAAGAAACGGTTTCAGATATGTTATCAGCATGAAAAAATACATTAGAGAAGGTGGATGCTATACTAGATATCAACTACTTCTGTATCAGCGTTTCTGATTAAGTAGGATTCAAAACTTACAATTCTTGTTTAATGTCCGCATTCCAAAATATTTATTCACACCACAAAGGACCATGGTTACCTTTTCTCCTTGGGATTCTCAATAATACGAGTAACGTTGCGCTTTTAATTTCATATTCATGTTATCTAACCCAATAAAACCAGTTTCACAGCTGTGCATCCTCGATTTTTAAGTCTCAAATGAAATGTTCACCTCAGTCATATTTTATAAGTTGTCAATAAATTTGAAACAACATTTTCTTATTCTACGAGCTATTTTTGAGGAGATGAATCTACTAAATCATGCTTGTGGGATGTAGTGATGTGATCGAGTCAGTTCAAATGAGCGACTCGGCAAACTGAGCTGTGAGGTATGGGAGTCGCGACTCCTTCCCCTCACGCGACTCTATAGGCGCACACGACTCTTTTTCCCGCTCACAGCTCACTCTTCGCGCACGACTCTTTATACTCACAGCTCACTTTTCACACACGACTCTTTACGCTCACGACTATTTCTTCTTGTAAGACTCTTCTTCCGCTCTCCCCTCGTCTCTCTTAATTTTGTTTATTCACACTTTGAAAGTGATTCTTAGCAAGAAAAATACATGGGATACCTGTAAATAGTTGTGGAAATTTCTGAAAATTTGTACGTGCCGGTGTTAAATATACATAAACTGAAGAACACACGAATAGAAAATACAGCATCTTTGCCTCATAGTGGCCTCACATTAATAGTCCTTTTGATATCAGAGTATATATTTCTGTCGGGGGTATGACTTACGTTCTCATTTACATGGTGAACGAAAGTGAAATGAAAGAGTTGACCGTATAATTCTTTCAATTCTATATAAAGACGTCATAATTACAATTAGATTGGGCGAATGGCAAAGGGATGGTATGGCATTCATGGTACATACATTGAGCTAAATTGGTATATGAGCTTTCACTTGGATTTGAGTACGGTATTTTCTTTGTGCTACTTCTAGAAAAGTCAATGAAAAGACAATATTTGTAGGATCTCACGCCTATCTATCCCCCGACTCCCAGAGAGTCGCTCAGACTCTTGAAAGTGAGCTGAACACAGTGAAAAGAGTCGCATTTGCCATCACTAGTGGGATGGAATAGAGAGGATCCGTTTCCATGCACCACATACGCACCTCTAGATTGATGGAATCTCTTGGCTCTGCCCTGCTCGCGGGCGACGACTCTCACTTGTTCGTGATCGTGAAGAGCCAGCGTCGGAAAGACGGCTACAAGACGGTAGATTTGGAGCAGAAACATGGAAAAGATTGAGAAAAAGAAAGAGACAAGAAAGACTATAAAAACGAGGAAAATATTTGACATCTTCGTTTTTATAGTGCATCTCTGTGTCGATTTGATCTATTGTATTACCACTTAATTGAGTAGATTGAGAAGATAAGAAACGGTGTATTTATGAGAAAATGTCAAAAAGAGAGGAAAAATGTAAGGAAAAGCTCATGATAGGTTTCAGACTCCACTAATGTGATCATAGTGTGTTATGAACTATAGGTTGACAGCAAAAAGTGAAATCGTACTTTATAAGCAGACTTTGATGCGGAGAAGCAGAGTATAGACAAACCATATTGCTCTGTTGATAAGGTTTATAAATAAACGTTTTTCGTTATTACGAAAGCAGATAAATCAATTGAAAATCCATGCCTAGATAGTGTAGGTAATAGAATATAATACGAATAAAAGTTGCAAGAAATTTGGATGATCACACAAGCAAAAACAATGATCTTAAATCGGCGACTGCGAATACTATCTAGCCATTCTACCCTATACATAGAACAATTGTCGTGGAGTAGAGAATGTAGAGTAAAACGCTCCTGTTTAAGACGCTATACCGCTGAATACGGTTTTCTTTTGGTCCCTACCACACGAATCATATGGTCTCTTTAGACTGATCGCTTATGGAGCGGATTTTTCCAATTCTCAGATGTTCTACATCCTGCTATCCTCCGCCTCATTTTTATATTATATTCCTTCCAATTTCACATGACTAATTTTGTGAGAATAAAATGAGGATATCGTAAAGCAGAACAAGCTGTATCTCACTGTCGAAGCTGATACGAATCATTTTCTACAGCTTTGTCTCAAGCCAGATTATAAGTCTTGTAAAATATCGCTTGGCTATATTCGTCGCAATCTCAATTTATAAAGATGTCGAATAATTTGGGAAGCGAGTGCAGTGTTCTTTTTGCTGCTGAGCGTAGAAATCTTTGAAAGATCGTGCCTTGAGACTGCTTTTCACCACTGATGTTAAAAATAAATTGAAAATCTATTTATCGAAAAAGATTCATGCTCAAAATTTAATCAAAAGGAATCTGGAGTCCATTGGAATTGAAGCTTTCCAAAAGAAAATGGTGATTAATGCATGAAGGATTTCAAATTAGTGTTGCGTTTCCTTCAGCTAGGACACGTTTAAATAATCTTTATAGCAATATGACTTAAGAACGATTCATCACAAGCATTATGATTTTTGTCTGATGACGAAATAAAAACACCTGTTTTTATTGACACTAATGACTTCAAGTCATTTGCTTTGTTTTCTGCGCATAACAAAATGGTGGACCATTATTTTAGAGTATTTTTTTGCTTGTATTATTTTAACGCGCACAAAACAGCGCAAATGACTTGCACAGTTGTATGTATTTATGAAAGGATGGCCATGCGATGTTTCAAACTCCTAACTCAAAAAACCCACTATCCCACTGTGCGATGTAAACATAAACAAATGAAATTATTTTTATTTTTCAATGCCACTTATCTTATCCAAAATAAATTTGAATCTATACACAGAAATTCATCTAATAAAGGTATTTTGACCTTTATTAGATGTCCTTTAGTGCTACCAATTTGTTTAATTATCGATAGTCATTTTAATCGCATACTTGAATGGTTAACATTTGCTAAACTGTAATATCTAATCGCTAAATTTGAAGGTAATCTAATAAAGTTTATGCATATTTGGATATTTTCCCAAGTAAATTACTAATTTTTAACAACGCATTTCGAAGTATACCCATTACGCCGAAATTAAGCCCCTAAATCATTTCGCGCAGAGTTCGTTTTAAATTTTTCGTGTCGATCAAGGTTCTCTTTATTCGTGAGAAGAGCACATTTAACATTAGAACTCATAAGAAAAGTGAAATAACAATAAAGTGCTGCTTACACTGAATTCGTTAAACATCGAAATTTAAAACGAGAAAACGAATTTATTCGCTGAATAAACTGACTAGAACATTTTCCAGTTGGCGTCATCAGCAAGATAAGAAAACTGAATTAAATAGGAATATTTGTTTGAGGAACTGACAAAGCAAATGTGGTCCCTAAAGACATGGCAGCATAATTCTCCAAACGCTCTCGTTCATCGTTCTACATGCGCCATTTATTTTCGATCATTGGCCAAACATATTTCCGACAAAATTTAGTAAATCATCGTCAATTTCTTGGTCCTTTCGGAAGAGCTCTTTGACTGAAATTGTCGGGTCATTCCTACGAATAATTTTGATCTGAAAAGCGGCATTCGCGAAGTAATTGATTCAGAGAGAGCTACGAAAGTCACGATTTCACATTTCTTCAATCGAAAGATAGACTAAATAAATTTCATCCGAACACCACAGGAAGTCTTTTCATTGCCTTAGCAACTTTATATCCGATATTTCCTTTCAACAAAATATTAAGTGCGAGATATCTGATCACCTGCTACAATAAACATATCCCATTAATCGAGAACTTGTTAAGAGTTAGTGATTTTATTTCGTGGTATAAATTAGCCTGTGTCCACTAGGGTGGTCCTTGTTTTGCGAAAATTTGAATTTCTTTCTGGACGCCCCCTGAAATTGTTCCATTTGGTTAGAAAATAAATTGTGTAAAATATTACTAGAATCGGAAAGATGTGTCGCATCGCACTTGAAGTTTATGAATTTCATCAATTTTGACCTTTTTTCGGTCATCACAGGCGGTTCACGACGCGCGCTCACTACTAGGGATCTCGAAAACTACTGCGTGGATATAATTAATATTTTACGAAAATGACGTTTAATGTCTAATAATGTATTGATAAAATAATAGAGACAGTTCATAAATGGGAAACCTCCCTATCTGTCATGGCAACTATTTCCCTGTACCGATTCATCGTTTTGTCTCGAAGATCACTTACGCTACTAACTGGTATGAAAATATCAACTACCTCCTCCCTGAGATCCGTAGTGATAAATTTATTGAAAAGCGGTATTTATCTACGGTAATCAAGTCTTCTATCTCTAAGCGAATCCCAACCGAGGTATAGCTGAAACTGCTGTCAAATCTGAAATCTCCCTTAACAAATCTAGCTGCCCTACGTTAAACCATCTCAAGGCTGGAAGATACTACTTCGTGCGGATCCCAAATCGCACAGCAGTACTCAAGGAGAGGTCGAATCAGGGAAAAGTACGCTATTTCTTTTATTCTCCATGAGCAACCCCTTAGGATTATACTAGCTAAACTTTGCATCCTATTCGCTTTACCTACTACGTTTTGAATATGTTCTTTGAAGGAAAAACTGCTACTGACAACTTGTGAGCGAAATACCAATACTATTTGTGAGCATAATACCAAGACATTTATGATGCTTCGCGAACCGCAACGGATATCCTGAAATATTATAGAGTATGTGGGTAACATCAGTGGAACGTGTAAAATTCATAAATAATCTAATAATCTAAGCTAATCACCGCACCAACCTGAAATAAGGTTCAGATCGTTCTGTAAGCAAACGATGTCATCTGCGCTTGCAATTTCTCTATAAATAACAGTATCATCTGCGAATAGCCTAACCTGACATCGAACATTATCCACTATATCGTTAATATAAATTAGGAACAGAATAGGACCTTATACACTACCCTGCGATGTGACGCAAACCTCATCAGATAAAATTCCGTCCAACGCAACTCGCGAGAGACAGAAAGAAGCTCCAGGACCACTCTTAGTTACAAAATGTCATCGCCTAAGAAGCAGAAAATAATGTGAAGCAGAGCTCATGGATTTAAAATTACTCTATCAGCTCCATTTATGCGGTAAAAATGATCTAAATTAAAGAGCATGCATATATGATTGTGAGTCCAAATTGTATTGCATGGCGCGTTGAGTAGCAAGCGAGAACATGATTCATTCAATTAGTTAATTATTCCATATAATATTATTCATTTCATTAATTGATTTTATATAATTCATATTTTATTTAACTGACTAAACTCGAAATATTGTTTGAAGGAATCTTCAAAATTCTGAATGTTGGGAATGACAGAATAATATATTTTCATCAAAAATTTGATTCCGGCGATTACCTTTTCATAGGTAACGATATGAAGATTATCTTATTTAACTCAATCATGATTAGACTTTCTTTAAAAGATCTGATTAAAGAATTTTGAAGGTAGATTATATCAAAGTGATACAGCGAACTTGTCTGTATCACACATCAATTTGATTTAAATCATTGTAAATTAAATCAAATACAATAATTCTCATTGCTATTCTACGAAGGATTCCAGTCCCTCTACGAAGGAAAGACACTTGTGATTGATACATTTTAAATTTCGGGGCTCTTTTGGTTTTTTGTAACACGACCATTTCTTTTCTTTCTCCTTATTTTGCGCACAAGTGTCGCTGAACACTCCTAAAGATTACCTAATTTAACGAAATGTATTTATCCAAGCTTTTCGTATTTTTTCAATTTACAGCAATGAGTTTATTTCCTTTATTATATTTAAATTACAATAATTGGTACTTCTTCCTCGAATTTTGAGAATTCGGAGATTTTATTTCGACAAAAGGCATAAATAGTTACTCGGTGTAATTCTTGATTTCTTCTTTATTTCTTCTAATTCTTCCATTTACGCTGGTTTCTTAATTTTTTTGAAATTCGTATCTTACACCAATTGTATTCTTTGGAAGTTGTGAAGTTATTCCCATATTTAAAGTTTCTTATCGGATAAAGATAGAGCATTAAAGTGACGATCAATATATGCATACATTCTTAGCAAGAATAATTAAACTTCTGTTTGAAAACGAGAAAAATCACGCCTAGGGAATTTAGATAGCCGTATCTTAAAATAAAACTTAAACAGCGGAAATACACTACATTCTCTGTTGACCGTAATACAGACATCATTAAAATTAGCAAATTTCAGCAGATGAGGAACCTTACCGATGTATTTTATGATAAATCAAAGGATTTATCTGAGAATAATTGGGAACTATTCACGTGTAAACGGCCCAGTGAGATAATACTGAAATGTGAAAATACATGTTGCATCATATGAAAAGAGGCCAAATAAGAATTAAAAGAGTCTAAAAAAATCGCAATTTTCATCAATAGGTCATAAATAAAATTAAAATATTATTTGGTTATTGATATATTTTCAATATTTGAATGATTTACAACTGCATTCGTACGATTTCTATGGGTTACAATATTTTCATTCTTAAATAGCGCAATAAATAAAAAAATCTTTTTAGCTTTGAAATAAAGTTGATAACCTAAATATGTGTTGGTAAAGATTAAATTATGTCAACCAATGAGCGTTTGCCATAGTTTTACAATTTTAAGGTAAATATTTATTATGATAAATATTTAACTGAAATGGTCGATAACGTCTCAAGAAAATAATATGATATGATAGTTATTGCAATTACCTAACATTATCGATAATGTAAACACCCTAAAACATTTATACATCTTTATTACTTTGGGAGCGAAAATTTTCGATAAAAAGTCGAAGCGACAAAAGGCATTTGTGAAAAACCTCTCTCATAAAATTAAGAATAATTTGTTTATTAATTTTTATTTTTTTATTACTACCCTTATTTTCAGACAGAAAGTTAGGTTTAACTCTGAAAGTTAATATTTCACGCGATCTACTGTAAATAAGGATGGGTTATATTATAAGAGAATTCGAAATGTTGTATATGTAATCCGTCAAAGCCTTCGATTTACTATAAGAAGTCTTCTTGGGTGAAAATTTAATAAGATAAATGCGGAATCATGTAGATTCTTATTCATAGACTCTTCATTGACGTAATATGGCTTCCCTCCCACGCGATGTGTACATTTCAGCGCAGATTCTCTCGCCAAATACTCTAAACCAATCGAATAAAAATCACACTAAAAATTCCGCCAATTCCAAAGAATTATCCGCCAGAACATACAGAAATCTTACCTGTGCGCCGAAGCCAGCCATTCACAAGTATACAAATATCCGTTTACTTTATTTTCCAAATAAACATCTGCTTTGGAAACAAAATGAGCGGTGATCGCTATCCCCTACGCATCAATAATCGGAGCGAAAATAGACGCTCTCTCTCCTTCACATTCAAAATTAGGACTGAATTCTCATTTGCGTCGATGAACAGAAAGAGAAGGAACACTTAGATTTTCGGAATATTTCAATTATCTCGCCTCTATCTATCGCCACTTTTTTGGTGCTATGCTTTCGCTCACCTCCATAGTGGATTCGACGCTAATTTATTGATGTTTAATTTATTTGATATACTGATTCTGAACCTAAAAGTAAATTTTGAGAGAGTTGATGACGTGACAGCGTCGACATCGAACAGCCGCGGACTTGACGATCATTTCATTTTTGCGAACGCACTTTTCTTACCTTTTTTACCTCCTCCTGGCATCACATATGAAGGCCGCGCTTTGGGGGCCGAAGAACTGAGCCAGCAGTAAATGGTGGGGCCGTTTGAATCTTCCTTGCGACGGTTTTTGCGGGGCGAGCCCTTTCTTCTCTTAGGACGGATGATTCGCAGATCAACCAGACGCTGCTGATGCTTCCTTACCCTGGAACGATCGAACGCCCTTCTCGCCCCCTCCCCGCCCCTCCCCCCCTTCTCGCCCTCCTCTCCCCCTCCCCCCCCCTACCCGTCCTCCTCCTCCGCCCTTCTCGCCTCCCCCGCCTCAGCGACCGTTCACCCGGGCGCCGCCAATGCCTTGTGATTTGCACATTTAGAGGAATGCGCAATGACAAAATGGACTTGTTACAATTTAGAAACGCCAACGCGAACTCATAATCTGTTCAGACCAGGATTTGTACAAGTGTTTGAGACTCTTTTTCGCTCCTCGACAGGACAGCAACGTTACATTTTTAATTCTCATACAAGTGTTCTACCTTAAGTAGGTTCATGTGCCCTGGCATTCCCTCATTTCCCCCGCATTTAATGCCCTCCCCTCCAATTCCTCGTAACTCATCCTACCCCTTAATTCGTCTAACAACTTCTGTCTTTGTCTTCCCCTCTGTCTTTTCCTTCTATTCTATTACCATTCTACCCTCAACTGCTTTCTTCAGCAATCCCTCTCCTCTCAATATTTGACCCACCCATTTCCTATGTCGATTTCTAATTACTCCAATTGACTCCCTCTTTTCCCCAACCATCTATAGGAACTACTTGCTCCTTTTTCTATCAACCCAGCTTTCCATTCTACACCATACCTACCTCTCAATAGCCTCTAATCTTTTAATATTCTCTTATCTTAAGGCCCAAACTTCACGTCCATACAATATTACACTAATTACACTAAGGATTTTACTAATCTTTTCCTGATTCCATTAGCAAGACCCTTCGTCATCAGTCCCCTTCGCTTCATGAACCCTTATGATATTCTTTTTCTGATTTCTGTTGAGCATCTTCCATCCATAGAAAGAAAGCTGGATAAATATGGAATTTGATCTACTTGTTCTAGTTTTTCCCCATCTGCCCTAATCGTTAAATTACCTTTCTTTCCCTTGGAAAACCTCATTATTTTAGTTTTCTCATATTTACTTTAATTTTTTAGTGCATTGACTAGAATTTGCAAACCCCTTTCAGAATCGCGCACAATAGCCTTTTGGTCTGCATATCTTACTGACTTCACTACTTCCCCACCAACTTTTACTCCATTGTCTATTTCATCCCAAGCTTCTTTAACAATTTCTTCTGCATGTATGCTAAAAAGAGTTAGTGAGAAAGAACAGTATTGTCTTACTCTCGCCCCTAACCCTGCCCATTATGGTCCCGTATTAGAAAAACTTACTCGTGCGGTCTGATTAAAGTACAAATTTTGCACCAACCTCCTATCTTTCTAGTCCAGCCCAATTTCCTTAAGTATCATGATCAGTTGGACTCCATCAAAGGCCTTTTCAAAATCAACAAAACATACAGAAATTTCCCTTTTTAATTCTAAGCTTTGTTCTATTAGTAACCTCATTACTCAAATTCGTTCCTTTCCCTCTCTGAAAACCGAACCGGTCATTTCCTATATGTTCATTACTTTTACGTTCATTACATTACTTCCCTCGATTTTTCTATTCAAGAATTCCCTTAGAATTACTTTTTCCGCATGAGATATTAAACTAATTGTACGATAATCCCGACATTCTAGGCATTATTCTTTTTCTGTAATGGAATCAGGATAGACTTGGTAAAATCCTCTGGCCACTTTCCTTCGTCGTAAATCTTCCTACATAAATCATAGAATTGCTTTTTACCCTTTCCCCCCCAGATTCTTAAGAAATTCTACTGGGATCTCGTCTACACCCGTTGCTTTTTTCCCTTTCATACCCCGCAGTGCCCTATCAAGTTCACTATCCAATATAATAGGTCCAGCATCATCTGCCCCTAGATCTTGTACACTGTCTATCTTTATGTGGGTAGGCCTCATGTCTTTAGAATACAATTCTTCAACATACTCTTTCCATCGTCCCCTTATGCCCCCCCTGTTATCCCTAACAGTGGCCATTTTATCGCTAATTTTATTCCCCGTAAATTGTTTCACTTTTCTATATAATAGGTCGACCCTCCCACTTTCAGCCATCTTCTTTATTTCGTTACACTGTCCCTTCGACCAAAATTCTCTCTTTTCCCTCCTCAGTTCATTGTTCAGTGCCCTGTACCTTCTACGCCCGTGTTCTATGTTAACACTTCCATTTCCTTCTTTCCTCCATTTTATTTATCATTTCAACCGTCACCCATGGTTTCCTAATTTTACTTTGGTTGACCCTCCCAATGGTCCTTTGGGCACTATCCTTGGTGCTGGTTTTTATCTTTTCCCATTCCTCGTTTACGGTGAGTTCCCTTTCTTTACCATCTAGAGCCCTGTTGACTGACTCTTGAAACTCTCTAGCTTTCCTAACCCTGAGGGCTTCTACGTTCCATTTGGGTGCGGTTTTTGCCCTAAAAACCTTTTTGAATCTAAGCTCGGTTTTCATCATTACGAAATTATGATCCGTGTCTACATCAGCACCAGGATAACTTCGCGAGTTTTTAACACTATTTCTAAACCTCTTCCTTACCAAAATATAGTCGATTTGGTACCTATCCGTGTCCCCCGGCTTTTTCCATGTGTACCTCCTTCTGTTATGGTGTTGAAAGAGAGTGTAGGTGATACAGAGGTTATTCCTCCTGCAAAAATCTACCAGTTTTTGTCCTCTGTCGTTTCTATTTCCTAGTCCGAACTCTCCCACTTCGTCCCCATCTTTGCCCTGCCCAACCACAGCATTCCAGTCCCCCATTACAAATTATTATTAGTATATATTATTATAGTATTATGTTACATAACAGAGTTTACTGGTTCATCTTTAATTTCTACCGACATTACCCGGTCTCTTATTAGCTCGGAGGCTATCATATCATATCTGGAAGTCCCTAAAATAAGATTCCGTTTTCCCCATTTGAAATTTATGGTAGAATATAAATGACGCTCTAGTATCGAACCAAGGATCATTAGAGAAACGGCAAATTGCGTATATGAAACGTATATGTGTTCTCTGTTCAGATTCCGGGTTTTACCTTTCCAGGCTATCGAGAAAGCATTCAAAAATATTCTTAAAAATTACCGAAATGCATTTTAAATGGGAGATTTTCGCACCCACCTGGCGTGGAACCCACTCTCATTTGGTGACATAGCTTCCACTGGTACTGTAAAAGACCGCATCATCTCCCACCTCCGCGATTTTGAATTCTCTATCATCCCTAGGAGTATCTGAGAATAATTTCAAAAATCCGCGCAATGCATTCTTATAGGAAATTTCCGAACCGTTTGGGCAACACTGACGGTTTCTAAAATTTCTTGTCCATATCACATCGGGAAGATTAAGATTAATGAATCAGAATCACGGAGATGACATGATTTCCTATAGCACCAGTAGGTTTATCTAATAGCTTGCGGTATTTCGTACTTAGATGCTAATTCATTCCACCCCAAACCTTTAGTTTAAAAAATGCGAATGCATGGATATTTTGCACGCAAATGTTTCCAGTCATTTTCATTAAATCGTACGAGTCAATAGTTTCGATCAAACTTTTAAATGGGAGACTAATATCAGAATAAATTGAAAGAACGATTACACATTAAAACCGAATTTAATTGTATTGCTGCTTTAGAGAATTGCTCGTCAGACGCATTCAGTAAGCAAATAAGAATGATATATAGTTTCTCTGGAGAGTGACTTGGAAAACAAAAAGGAGAGGGTATGAGAGATTGTTCATGGTGGTTCACCGATTTCAGGATCTATATATGCCCACACTATAGAGGGTGCTGCCCTTCCAGTTAGCCAATAGGATAGATTAGGTAAATATGTTCTAATATACCTGTTGATTGCTCCAATCATTATAGGTGTGTCATTATAAAGAAATCTAGGATTGTTGAATAATTTTAAGAAAACTTTTAACATAATTTCAATGAAAAGGTATCAGAAGTTAAAGAACTAACATTTGAAATAAACGAGGTACATGAGAGCCACCACTAAAACAACATATTGGCGGTTTTATTTTTTTGCTACGCTATCTCTTGGCATCTGCTTAAGAATATGAAAGAAAGTACATTGCTGTGATTGCAACCACTTATGCCCCCTGGAATCTACCCAACCATTGAGTGAGGCAAAGCTCTTGGAGGATGAATAGATGGGAAAATTGCCTTGAAATACAGTGGCATGTGGTCAGAGCAAGGAATCACTACTGGTAGGAAATCACTACCAGTAGTCTAATTTCCAAAGTTATGATTTGTACTTGAATATTTTTTAATATTTTCACATTTGTAGAATCAATTTAAATAAGCTTCAATGATCTTTTTTTTCAAATTTTGATTGTTATTCTTACTATATATATCTACAGTCATTAATTACACTCTCACATATGTTCAAAACAAAAATTTGTGATAATTATACCATTATGTATCTTTCTATATTACATTCTAAGTTTATTAATAATAAAAAATTAATAGTACATAATATTTCATAATAATAATAAAACATAATTTCTCCAATTAAATTAATTTCTAACAATCTAAATAACACCAATTGGCATCTTCAGTAAAAAAAGGAAAATGTTCCCTTTTACTTCACTTGGCAAATGTATTTTTTTACTTCAAGTTCATTGTTTTGATGCTTAAGTATATGAATGAAGGAAACACAAGATTAAGATGATGAACAAGACCATAATGTAAATGTAGGATTCCGATGGAAAAGGTTCCCTACTCTTGGAATTCAACCTATCTACCTGATGCTGTGTTCAGATCATCATCTATATTTGTTAAATGGTATTGTAAACTTCATAATATTCTTGCAAGATACTTTGAACTTCATCATTTTGGTTAGTTTCCTTAGGGTAGCATACTGTAATTTTTGTTAATTTAATGCAAGTGGTATAGTCATATACATCATGAGTATACCATGTTACAACTATTTAGGTTGTAAATGTTTCATGATGACGATAATATTCCAATAAATCAAATAGCAGCAACATAAAACATTCTGCGTGTAATATTTTTAAGGAATGATGAAGACACAAATAACAATGAACATCATTATCATTATTTATAGATAATGTAGGTTTTTATATGATTAGGATAAATAAACATTTTTCAAGTACTATTTTTGTGAAACAAGTGAAAACATGCAAAAATTCTTTTTAAATATGCATTTCTTTCTGTGCATAGAGCAGAGACATTTTAAAAGTTCAAAATGATTCTTATTTAAAGTTCATAAACACTTCAGAGAAGTTTATTCTGGCATAAAGTTTAACTTTTGTTAGCTTTTCATTATTTACAGTAAAAATAGAATCATTTGTTCTCTTTGTGATATTATAATGATGAGAATGAATGATAAGATTGTTTCATAATAGAATGAATTCCAAAGTTGAAAACACAACCAAATAGCATAATTATTTGATCTGAGCTTTATAACATCCTTCAGTAGTTTTATATTTTTTAACTTTACAGTAAGGCAGTGAATGCTGCAGCTCATGCATGCCATAGAGGTACCCTAAGTACCCAGTCACATTTTGGCGGCAAGATATATCGCCATGAAATTATAAACTCTTAGATTTTGGTTCAAAAGAATCAATTTTTGATGATACTAAATTAGATCTAGGGAAAGAAACAGCAGTCACCAATTGCAGCAATCCAAAAATATTTTTTCCATACTTAAGTTCCTAAAATAAAAATGGAAACAAAATATTGTAATTAAAATTAAAAAATCAAATAATTGGTTTTTATCTCATAAGATCTCTCACTCACTCTCAGAAATACCATAGCTTGAATAGCATTCTAAGAGAACCAAATACATTAGAAAGAATTTTTTCTTTAGAAACCTCTTAGATTAAGGAGGTCATCTGATCTGATTTAATGTTATCCTTTTAATTTCTAGCAAGCACACTTAAACAAAATGCCTCATCATGACTTTGATTTTGTTCACCTTCCCTCTAAATTACCTAATGCCTCTGTACAAAAAATTATTTTAATTCTAAAATATAATCTACCTCTGAAATCTTTACTACCATGAACTTTGAGTCATCTCTACTTTTATTCTGTCAGTAAAATTAAAATAAGATTGTCCTTAACTTTTCCCTATCCCTTCAAATTTCATCATGCACATTTAAAATAATTTAACTAATTATCTCCAAAATGTTCTTTTACCCCTTTCAACATCATCTACCCATCAACATTTTCTTTAATGTTCTTTAGCATATATAATCATTGATTGTTGTTAAGCATTGATGATTTATGATGAATTTCACTAATTTTTAAGCACAGAAAGTATTAATTTTCTTTTAAGTTATCTTCAAGAAAAGTGTTGGGTAAAGGAGAAGACTTTTCTACAAAATTGGAGATGAAATGTCATTGAACTCAGTGTTGCCATTGCCTCACTCACTCCTATTGTCTTGTTTTTACAGTGTATTTGCACACCCACAAGTATGAATTCTTCCAAATTGGCAAATGTATATTTTGGGCTCATGAATGTAATAAAAGACAAATCGGTCATGTCTCCAATAATTGACCTCTTCTGCTGAGGCCACCTTTTCAAGGACAACCCTTTCTCTACTAGTAAATCTTAATTACATCTTACTATCAACTCCCAATCTTGAATTGATCCCTTGCATTATCATTTAGATTCCTGGGATTAGTTCAACATAGTAGGTATTTACTCTTAGCAATGCTGAGTTGAGGGAACACTAGGAAGACTATGCTTTAATGAGTCTTTGATTTTACTGATCAATCATTTAAATATACTCATCTCTGATTGGCTACAGACCTAAAAGTAGTTTTTTTTTACTAGCTCCTCAGCTGAGATGATAAATATATATGGCTGAAATTGAATCATCACTTGCTTCACTAGGTTAATTACCAGCAAAAGTATATAATTCAAAGTTATTTTGATGCTTATATTCCTGTCTTCTTAATGTTTTTCAATATTTGCTCATATTTGATTTTTAGTATTTTCCTAAACTTTCCTTCAAGAAAGAAATAAATGCTCTTTCAGTTTTTTTATACTCCATAAAAAATTCACAATTTAATAAATATCATGTAAATACCAAGCTTTCATTCTCAAGCAGTACAGTTTTGCATTCTATTTAGTGCTCAAGTATGTCATTTTAACAGAGTTGTATTTTATTGCTGAAATATTAAATGAGTCATCTAAACCATAAGAGAAAAACTAAAATTTTTCATCTTTTAGTATAAAACATCTATTAGTTCATCGTTAATGATCTTAAAACGGGCAGAGATAAATAAAATAGAATGATTTTCTTTCAGTATTTATATTTCTCAATTACATATCATAATTTATGGAAAAAATAGTTTCTTGAAAATAGATTGAGAAAGATATTACAAAAAGTATGTAATTATTTTCATGTAATTCAACAGATAGAGAGAAAAAGTCAATCACATTGCTGATAAGATACAAATTATTAGGAAGAAGAGCAAATCAGAGGCAAATATAAGCACACTACATTCTCCATGGATAAAAATATCACTTTCAACATATGCCTTTGCATGAAAATGACAAGTTTTCAAAGTTAGATAGTAAGCAATACAGCAAAAATAAGACAATTTATTCCTAGGAAAAATATTTTACTGGTATCACTTTGTAGGAAAAAACTTCAAATGCTCCAAAAGCTTAAACATCTCTATCCGGCAAAATTTCTAAATCAGAATGAGATGATTTGGAAGCTGACCTGGAGACAGTTCTTCTGTTGGGATTTTCAAAAACACTTCCTGCACCTTCATTGCAGTCTTCACTGTCTTCGGAGGAAGAGCTGTCAGATGAAGAAGACGTGGATGAAGAAGATGAGGAAACAACCTCTATTTGTCTGCGATTGGTGTTTGCAGGCAAATCATTGCCAGCTTCACTCTCTCCTCTACATTCTTCCACATCTCCAAAGTCAGGGTGATCAAATTCAGGAGGCCATTCCAATTCCCCTGATGACCTCAGAGAACGTACCATCTTCCTCATGATCACAGACACTATCTCGGCTTTGACCTTTTCACCCTCTGGTATCCACTCGACAACAACAATGTCACCACGACGAACCCATATGCTTTTTCTGAATTTGCGGGGCATCGATGCTAAGAAACGTTTCTCAGCCCATTTCTCAAACTGCGCAGAATCTTTACTTTTGGTATTGACAATGCCGTCATGATTCTCAGATTGACTGCTGGAATTTTTGGCCAATGTAGAACCTGCTCCCAATTTATTCGTTATTATTTGAGGAGTTAAGGCATACATGTGTGGAATATCCCCTGCAACCATCACTTCATGAAGATTGTTCCCTCTGCCAGCTAGGACACGAGCTAATGCTTGACCAGGTCCAGGCGGCTGCCAGTCAGAATCACACACTCCCTGACGTACATGTTTCCTTTGAGTCGCTTCTGACATATCTGGAAATAGAGCAACATATGGCCAAATAATATCAAATGGTATATGCATTATACAAATTAAGTACATTTAAATGTAACTAAAAGCATCTTATCATGGTTTTCAACAACAAAGATTCAAAACAAATATGAAGCTGGAATAGCAGATACAAAGAATTTTTAATTCAATTATATGCTTCAATTTATTTTTGTTAATTGCTGAAAAGATACGAAAATATTTCAAGGATAATAAGTAAAACTGTTGGCCTAATGCAATCATGATCTCAAAAATAAAAATCTTATGGCTATGACATCATAACTTTCTTATAAGACAAGGAAAAAATAAGGCTCGATGATTAAATACATACAAACCATTACTTTAAGTTTCAATTTGAAAGATGTATCAGGTGATAATAAATACACTATCATTAATCCCTATTAAACTTGAGCTTAGAAAAAATCTAAAACCAATGTCTTCTAGAAGTAAGAAAATAACCTCAATGTTTTTCCTTTTGTATATTGATGTCTCTGAGTTGGAGCCAAAGTGTATTTGCCAGCAGCCTTTTCCATGGCTGAGTAGATATCCAAAGACTCTCCTGGGGGCACACTGTGTCCTCTAAATAAACCATGTGGATTTGATGGTGTTACACACTCATCATCTGGCTCTTTGCGCATTGCTCTGTCAACAGAAACACTTCCAAAAAAGGCCACACTCATAGGGAGGTCAAAAAGAGCAACGCGAGACGCACAAAAAGCTCTAACAAGAAGATGAGCTACATGGAGACGAAGGGCTGCCTCATATCTTCCAGAGGCTGGTACGATATAACGAACCTCATCGTGGAAACTTAAAGCAAAGTCAAGATCAAATTTCTTTCTCAAAGATGGTTGAACATTTGAATTAATGGGAACTCCAGGAGAGAGAGATCGAATGGCTACAAGTAGAAGATGCAGAAAGTCAACGGCTCCACTTTGAACCACCCAATTTATTCTTGTTGGGAGAAATCGATTACCAACACGCTCTGGCTCAAGAGCTCTACTCAATCTTGCTCTTAAAAATGGGGTTTCAGGGAAAGGCATTTTTGCAATTTTTTCTAAAGCATTAAACATGGCAGACTCAGAGCCTCCTTCCCACATGTAATTATCATCCGTTTGGGAATACATTAAATCTCCCAATTCCACTCTCTGACGAATTCGTCTCCCTTTGGTCAGCTCCATCATTATGTCTGCTTTCTTTGAAGCCTCTGCAGCTGTCAAATGAGGTGAAAATTTCTGCAACAGCCTGGTTGCAAACCGACGCCCAGCTCCATAGATGCGAGCATAATTCAATACCTTAGCCTGATCTCGTGTGCAGCCAACAGCAGCAGCAGTGGCGCTATGCATATCTGTTCCCTGGGACTTCTTTCCTTGCAATGTCCTCCATCCGAGGGGCGTTCCACCATGTAGACCATTTGATGACCCTTCCATATTAGTATCGGCAGCATCACCAAGTAAAGCTGCTATCCACAGTTCCTGAGAATCAACATCTGCTCCTACCATATAATGGTTTTCCTGTGGTCTTATGATTGCCCGAAGCTCTGAGCCCACCCTATCTGATTCTGTATTTGAGGCTGTCATCCATGTTGGCTCCACAGCTCTTCTGGTGAGAGTTCCACTGACAATAACTTGGGGTAGTATAAAAGCACTGTCAGACTTCCCTTTATGACTAGTGCCCTTACCAGGGAGACAAACCACCATCTGTGAACTAACTCTCTCCCTATTGTTCCGCCAGTAAGATATCATTTTCCCAAAGGTGAGAGCAGATTTGGCAGTCAATCCTTCTTCTGTATGATCATGAACACTCATCGTGTCATCTGATGCAGCATCAAGAAAATCTTTGGATAAAGGATTGCCTACGCGATTCCCAGGACCTTCTCTATGAGGTAATCGACAAAACCAAATCCCAGGGAAGTCAATATCGGCACAGAGAAGTCCACTGCCTTTGTACCATTCTGGAAGGTCATCATTCTTTTTCCCATGAGATCTCTTTTGCATAATCCATTCTTTGATAGACATATACTCCTCTACCATGTCATGAACCTTGGTCATATTCACTTTGGTATTGTTTAGTTCAAATGAGGATTTTACACTACTAGGAACAGGACAAAAATCTAACAGTTCTTTCAGTGGAGGCTGGGATTTATTTTTCAAATCCATATCAGCGTCATTTGGCTTACCAGGAATAAGAATACCCCAGCCATGATTCTGAATATAATGGACTGGATATTTCTCCCAGCATAAACGTAAAAGCTTAGGGGCGATTCTGGCATTAGTAGTCAGCAAAGTAGGTCCTGGAATCCATTCATCGTCTTCATCCGGATCTGGATAAGCAGGCTTTGGGCAGAGCTGGCGATACCATTTTGGATAACCTGGCATATAAGGACGTCGTGATGGTAATTCCTTGAACGTTTGTAAGAGAGGACAAAACTTATTGAAAAGATTTTCATCTAATTCAGATATTGGCTCATCTTCCTCTATGTTAAAAAAGGTTTTCAAATCCATTGAAAGAGGCTTATCATTCTTTGGATTTTTTGAAATCTTTTTTTGTATGAGATCTTGAGTGCTCCAGTCTTGATCCCACATCCAAAGGTCTCTTTTGTAGGCCTCTTCTCCATTTTCCATTAATCTACAAGCTTCGTTAGCCTTCTGCATCAGTTTCAGCTTCAGCTCAGAATCCAGTTCATCATGAGTTCTGGATGAATCAGAAAGATATTGATTCCAAACAGCATGAGAAACCGGCAGTCTAGCTGTGCCAAGTTCTAACATTCCAGCAAGAGTAACAGGATGGGGAAACCTTTCCAGAAACTGAGGAAGCAGAGCACACAGTAGTTCATGAGTTGCTTTGGTATCATTCGAGCAGTAAGTCATTAATTGTTGAAACCTCGGGAGTATCTCAGAAGCAGGGGAATCTGGAGCAAAAGCACTTCTTGCTGACTTATCAATACCAGGCCCTCCACAATGCAAGCGATGAGCCTCACCAAGAGAATTCAAAGATGCAACTTCCCTCCAAGCGCTATCGTCTACTCCATCGGTACTGCTAACTGCACCTTTTGATTTCTTCCTTTCGTCCATAGTCAACACTGCCCTCTGATAACTGCTGACACCACCAACGCATACATGAGCTGAAAGTGTGTCAAAAAATCTGAGTCCAGTACCATTGGGCCAATACTGTTCCTTTACACGCGCCCGGTCGTACGAAGCATGGTGCGCTACAACGATTCTTTTCCTATTCAAGCGCTTAGGGAAAGAATCTGAAGGGTTGCTTTCCAGGGGAATGAGTTCATCTAATGTAATTGGTCTTCCTTTGGTCGGAGGTCCCGGATCGCCATCGCCCCCATCTTCTGACAACCACCAACAGACCCAAGAATACCAGTTGGTAGGAGAGACAGCAGTAGCCATCGTGGGAACATCTCCCACAGACCGACAAACTTCCACATCAAAAACAAGGGCGTCTTCGTCGGGGAAATGGACGCTTTCCATTTGATCATTCGATCCGTATTTAGTCCATCCCGAACGCCGGGACCACTTGGATGGAGCATCGGGGACCTTACACTCCGTCAACCGCTTAAGAAGTATTCTGTAAGGCTGTGCTTGTTCTTCTCCAATTTCGTAGAAGTGTGTCTCAATGGTGCCTCCTTTAAGAACTGGTAAAAAAAGAGATGACACATCTGGCACTACGGTAGTGGATTTTCCAATTAGTCCATGCGCTTCAAGGTTACGATTTGCTTTCATTATTTGCTCTTGTGATGGTAAAGTCTCCTCTTTTCCAAAGATTTGTTGATACAATGAGCGACTAAGCATTTGAATCCCTAAAGCATTGAATCTTCTTTCGGTTATTTCATTATTTTCTGTAATAAATTTCGAATTGATCTTTTCACGGTTTAAGTTTTCCTTTTCTTTGAGCGAATTTTTCCCTTTTCTCAGACTCTTACTAAATTTCTTACGATATATTCTATGAACAGGTTCACATAAGGCATCTTTAAGATTGTCTTCAAGAGCAATCCCTAGGGCTGTGTTTCCATCAGAATGCCGATTTTGAAGTGAATTTCCACATTTATTTACTGAAAGTGTCTCAGAATTACCTGTAGGCTCACTCAGACCACTTTCTTCCTTTTCTTCCAAACTAAAACTAGTCCGGAAATGCCTGGCTCTAATATTGCACATTCGATTTTGACTGAGAGATCTAAAATTAAGACTTACAAACCTAATTTCTGCATAACTGCGACCCATGATATTTACACAAAAATTTGACATACAGAGTTTATTTTCATTAGAATTTCTACATCAAAGCATTCAACGCTTTAGCAATTTAGAGGCAGTAAACTCGTCTTTAATATTTATAAAAATTACTTCCTGACAACTACTTCAACGGTCCGCAACGTGAATACCTATAAAAGAACAATAAAGAAGGAAATATCCTGAAGGGTTTTTTTTTAAATTAGGCATAAGAATCGAATAATTTATCTCACCTTACAGACCTAATGTCCTTAAAGAAACAGTTAAGTAACGAACGAGATTATAACAGCAATAGCACTACACAATTAAACATGGAAGAACATATTTAGTTAGTCAGTTGTTGTTGAAAAAGATGACAAGATAAAAGTGGCCACCTCAGGCGGGCTTACGATGTCGATTGTACGATTGCACTATTAAAGGCTTTACTGAGTGGAGTGTAACTTGCTGAAGACAGTTGTTGTAGTTAGTTGAATGTTACAATTTTAACCCTCGTATCAACTTTTTCTTGTTTACTGTAATTCTTATGATATGTCATGTTTTGATTTTCGCTAGGGACAATCTGATTTTAACAGACGAATGAAAACTTGAAAGATTTCAGTCGTTAAGTCTGAATAAATGTGCTTTCTTTCTAAAGTTGAGTGTTACTCTCCACTTCTAAGATTTTTTCTTTGCGTTTATCTCACAGAATTGCTTTTTCTTTCTGATTTTTAGAAGAGAATAATCCTTTATCACCAAGCTTGTTAGAGAATCGTTGGTTATGCGTCTGTCCAATTCTAAGCCAAATTGGAGTTAGTATGTCTTAAATTACAGAATTGTTTCTTATAGCAAATATTAGTCATCTAATTCAGTAATCTAAAATTGCAGCACCTTATGCGTGAAGTAATAAGTAATAAATATTATTATTGCTCAGAACTTACATTACTTCACGCATAAGGTGCTGCAATTTTAGATTACTGAATTAGATGACTAATATTTGAAGTTAGCGTAGTAGTGAAATTAAAAGATGTTATTTGCTGGACCTTATCGTGAATTACTGAAAGTCGTCTATCGCTCTCAGCCCTTGTTTTTATTCGGAGAGGAATATTATTAATATATAGTAAAGCGTGTTAGGGAGAATTTTATCGGATAACTTGATGCTTTTGTAGGATTCTGATCATTACTTCTAAAGATTCTTTAAGCATTTATTGTATATACAGTCTTAACTTTGTCTTCGGAAGACCTTCATCATCAAAGGTTTGAAAATTGATTTTCAGTATCTGTCCAAACTATCTCGTTAACTCCATTACTTCATCATTTCTAACATAAACCATCACGAGCTTCTAGGATGGTCACATGTAATCCCATTTTGAATAACCCATTTACCTCTTCATCTTTATAAAAAATTATTTTTAATTAATGAATGGAACTCAAAAAATACTGATACTTAATTAGGGGTCACTTTTCTGCATTGAATTAATATCTTGAATATTACTTACACTGCTGTATACCACCATATAAACCAAACATAAGCATGAATATACATAATATACCATTTTTATGTGATTAGGTAGGAAGAAAATGAGGTGCTGATAAATACTTTGATTTTATACATTTTTATTGACTCCTAAAAGAACTCTGTCACAATTGATTCTTATGATTTGCATGGATGAATATAATAATTTGGTCACCTACCAGCCTCTATCAAAGTGTGCCAATCCTCTTTTCACCTAACAGCATATTGAAGGATATCCTACTCCATTAATTGTATTTTTTTCCAACTTCTAGAGACATAAGGGAGAAATACATATGTAAGTTTTTTGCACCATTTTCTAAGATCTAATCTTGTATTACATATTTGGCATTAATGCTTGAGGTAAATGCTTTCTTAGCTTCTCTACTCACTCTTTCCACTTCTTATTTTGCCATCCAAGCACTTATTACATTCAATGATGATAATCGAAATTAAGCTCTTAGTTGGTGTAGTGACACTGAAATTCCAAATTCCTCATTTGTAAATTATATTCCTTTTAAACTCTGTTGTCCAGTCTTTCTGAGATGTGCTAAATATATTTGAGTTCTTTGCTTCTTTTCTTTGCCCATTGGCTTAGAATGCATTTTAAATTAATTTACTAACAAATATTAATGTAAATATATCTCTTTATTTATAATATTAGCATATTTCATCTCAAGTTGTACACAGAATGAGTATCAAAGTATTGGAATAATTTAAATCACATTTTATCCCATCAAGAAAAGCAGCTCAGTTTCATTTTCCATAATTCAAGAAATCATATTCAGATTCATTGATCCAGATATCAATTGAGGGATATTCAACATCAATAAAGACAAAAGTGAGATGCCACAAATCAAGAATGCCAATCATAGAAGAAATCATCCAAATGAAATGTTGCTTGAACAAATCAAAAGAATCACATGGCTTAATTGAGTGAGAAAGAGTATCACAGGGGATATAACAAAGGTTATGTTGGTCCAAGTCCTATCATAAAAGTAGAAACAGTGAGAAATTTCCTTTCAAAGATAACATAAATTAGTGACAAAGTGTTTTCAAGGAGTGTGTACTAGGAATCCAAAAAAGCATTTTAAAACGCTCCTGGAATTCTTATTGCTATTAGTTCTAGAATATAATACCCTGTATTTGGTGAGAGAATATGTTAGCATATTAAAACATAAGTTGAGATTGTTCTGTCATGGTAGCTCAATAGGCTAGAGCAACTGCCTGCTTGTCCTGGAACATTCTTCTCTCAATTCATCTTCTTCATCACTCAACTACAACATATAACTTTTCATAATTTGATTTGAAAAATATTGCTACTTACCTTATTGGCCAGCAAAGAAGAGTTACCTGATAGGTCTAGGGTCTCTAAAACTCTTACAAATATGAAGATATTTTTGACATTTATAGAGACAGAGTGGCCTTATTTTTTTTTGATGGCATGAAATGGCATGTAAGATGTTTTACAGTTGCTAAAAGTTAAGTTTCTTATCTAATAGAGGTGTGATGGGTGGCTACTTCAAAGTTGGAAATAAATAGCAATGGCTTCAGAATTAAATAACACTCAATAGATAGAGATAACTTCATTAATTAGTTGGAGGAAAATCAAAGGCTAAGTTTGGCTACAAGGGTGGAGAATAAACTAGTATTCAAGTTTCATTTACCTATCTGCCATACCCATTTTTGAGGAAAGAGCAAAGATATAGTTTGTATAAGATAAAGCAATGGTCAATAAAGTCAAAAGCTTTCGTCATGTTTTATAAGACAACTTCCTTTCTGGAATCGGGATCTTTGTGAATTTTGAAGGTGAAGGCAAAGTTTGAACTTGATGAAGAGTGCTTTTCTCTAAGAGTATGTTTTGAAATAGAGTTCAGATTCAGCTCTAAGTAAAAGAAATCTTGCAATTATGTACCAATTTTAGAGAAATTCAGGAACTTTTCATAAAATTAACATAAGAAATATACAAATCGTTATATCCAAATAAGAGACTAAAAAGTAAAAGTAATAAAGAGAAAACAAGAAATGATTTGATAGAGTGCTATGAGAATCATCCCTTATTAATAGTAATATTTATTGGTCCAGTATCATGTACATGATATAGTCTGTAAAAAAATAGTAATAAAAGAGAAAATGAAATTAAGATGAAAGATTTTCATTAATGTTATAGTACATCTTCCCAGCCAGAAATGATTTACACCTGCTTTTAAATTTAAACAAAAAAATTAATTTTAAACATTATACTAGACATGATATGAGGGTAAGATAAACCATAATAAACATACAACATAAAGTCAATAGAAACTGTGAAGTGTATGTTCCAAACCAGAGGAGACCAAGCTTTTTTATAAGCATTTCAACATGCAGGCCACAATGGAGTTAATATGGACACCAAGCAACTGACAATTGTCAACCTGTGGTAGGGTGTGACAATCCAAGTTAACATTTAATATTAAGGGTAAAAGAAAGTTATTTGTGGATCAAGAATGCATTTCCTAGGTCACAAGATTGCAAGTTTTGACAAGTTGATTGAAAGTACAGGAAGAGAAATTAGTGTCATCAGCATTAATGATTGGACTACTTCCATTTACATTGTTAATATGATCTGAAAGGCCATTAATATAAACTAAAAATAGGGTAGGACCATGAACAGAGCCTTGGAGAATGCCTTGATTGATTGTTTTAGAGGAAGTTATGTACTTTATACCATCTTTGTAGATCTAGACACTCTGTGCACCATCTTTGAGGTAGGAAATCAGCCAGGCTTTCAGTATTCCTCTGACACCAACTCTGTCCAGATTTGGCTAAAAGATTATAATTTACATGGTCAAAAGCCTTACTGAAATCAAAGAGAAGGGCACAAGCATTATGGTTTTTATCTAGGACCATATTTAAATAGTTTATTTTTTCATATTTGGCAGATTTAGTGGATGTTATTTATACTTATTAACTGAAAGATTAAATGTTAGCTGTTAATCTGATTTCAAGCCCTCCTAGTTGATTATAAAATGTTAATAATGAAAAAGGAAGCCATTATTCAATTACTTAAACAGTTTCATAGCCACACTCTTCCGAAGGAAAATAAAGTCTTCCTAATTAATTAGGATTTTTTTACCCTCAAATATATTACTTCAACTCCATTTATAAGCCAGATATGGGCTTCGTCAATACATAGGATAAGCCAATAGAGGTATATAAATTTTAAAAACAAATACATAATCTACAGAAAGAAAATGGAAAAAAAGAAATAAACAAATAAGGATGAGAGGAAAAATTATAGGTACAACATCAATAATGGGAAAGATCAGCTTCAACAGAATAAAACATTTTACTTAGTAAAAGGTTTTTAACCTTAGATTTAAAACATGATAATGAGCTTAGATTTTTATCTCTTCAGGAAGTTTATTTTATATAGAATAATGGACAGATGAACTGGACTGTTGTGGGAAAGAGTGGTGTGAACATAGGAAATGTGAAGATTGTTTCTGTTGTGTAGGTTGTAGGTGTCTGAGTGAGTGTATTGCTGGTGATGGAGTGGTTAGCGTGTTAACACTCCAACCTCCCATCTTGGGTAATCGGATTTTTCCAGTTAAGGAACGGTTGTCTGTTATTGTTGTGTTTATTACGAAAAAAGCAAAATGAAAATAATAATAAGATAGAAAAACTGGGTTAATTGTGATACCAAGGCTAAAATTCGCCCAAGTAATAAAAAGACGGCATTATTATTATGTTGACATTCGTCTTGAATTTGTTTAGGTTAGATTTAACATGTATAAGTGAAGTTAAAATAAAAATACAAGGAAGAGGTAAACTCAAAAATACCTGAAAAAGAGGAAGGGTGGGTCAAAGTTGGTGTTAGCTATTAGTCTTAAAATTCTTTTTAAAGTTTGAATAATTTGATGGAATGGCAAGAAGAACCCCAGAACAGTATGCTGTATACAATATGAGGATAATAAAGACCATAATAAATAGGTAACGAAACATCAATTGAAACAGTCAAACAAATATTGCGATTGAGGAAGCAAACAGGACAGCTTTTTTAAAAGGAAGTCGATTTGAAATTCCCAGTAAAGGTGTGAGTTTATGTGTAACCTTAGAAGAGTAGTAGTGTCGATCTGAGGTAGTGCGTTGCCATCTAAAGAAATATCTAATTTTTCAGTCAGTTTATTTTTTGGAATGAAGTGAATAACTGAAAATTTATCATGGTTAAGTTTGAGAAAATTATTAAGTGACCAAGTGTAAAATTCCTGTAAAAGTGTCATCGGCATATAAAATGGGGATGACGCTACAAGGTATGCCTGTTATATGATCAGGCAGATCATTAATGTACATTAAGAACAGTGTAGGACTGAGTACAGAGCCCTAAGGAACTCCAAGATTAAATGTCTTGGGAGGAGATCTGTATTTTACACCATCTTTGCAGACAGTCACTTGCTGAGATCAGACTTTCAGGTAAGCCAGCAGCCAGTTTACTGGAGGGCCTCAAATACCTATTCTGTCAAGTTTTTGAGCCAGGCATTGGTGGTTAATAAGATCAAATGTCTTAGAGAAATCAAGAAAGAGACCACAGACATAAAGTTTGCTATCAAGAGTTCAATGTAGATGACTAATTGTCTGAAAAATAGCAGTTGTAGCAGATGTTTTGGTGACAAACATGCTGATGAGATAAAATTTTGCACTTTTCCAAGTAGGAAACTAAACATGAAAGGCTTTTTCAAATATTTTGGAAAATTGTTTGTAAGGCAATGGGTCTGTATGAATTGAAATCATTTTTACCTTTTCTCTTATATATAGGAAAAACTTTGGTAGATTGAAGAGCAGAATGGAAGGTGCCAGTGAGGAAGAAAGAATTAATAAGGTGAAGTAGAGAATCCTTAATAAAGTCAAAAGATTGTTGTATAAGAAAGTTTAGTGCATCATCAACGTCAGAAGTAAATTTGATGCCACAGTTCATGATAATGGATTTTAATTAGTCTTCAAGGCAAGGAGGAAGATAAAGAGAAGAATCATGATTGATAATATTTTGGTAATCAAAATAATACACAGAAACAGTATATCTTTCGATAATTTAATTTCTAGTCTTACATTAATGCACTGCCATTACAGTATGATATCACACTTTTGACGTTTTCTATAGTTTCCAAAATGCAGCAGACAAAACACTTTTTACCCTCAATCACAAAAAGACAATATTGCAATTTATCAGAGTACTAAACACTGAAAGAAATAATTAATGCCTGTGTGACCAGTTAAACATTCCTTCTTAGAAAACAGAAAAATCATTGATCTCCCTTTTGTACCGTTTATAACACGTTGGTAACTACATCAGACTTCAATGCCTAGCAATGAAAATTTCATCCCTAGAAGGATGAAAATACTTAAAAATCAAAATTCGTTGTGTCTTACTTTATCTTCATCTTCCAACAATTAGAGGAGCAATATTACCAAATCAAATAAAATGGGCTCGAAAATATCCATCTTATGATTTAAACCATAGATGTAAATTCGTTTTCAGAGAATTTTATACATCAAAAACGGCAGTTACAGAGTACCTTTAAAATGAAATTAGCTTTTTCAAAAGCTTATTACACTTCACACGATAAGTAAGAAATAGTAGAGTGAAATTTTTCTTGTACCACTCTTTATTATAAGTGAGATGAACCTCCCAATTTTTATCGAGGAAATTTTTGTAGAACTCGGACATTTCCTCTGATGTAAGAGCTTTCTTTTCCTTTACTTCATCCGATGACAATGAATTCATAAAATCTTGCTTTTGCTGAAAAACAAGAATAGGTGTAATTTACAGAAGGCCTTTCCCTCCCTAAATTATGAAATCTTAATTAAAATAATACCTTATAAAAATTATTATTATGAGTAGCCCAAAACTCCTGATTCCAATTCTGTACTTCTTCCCTTTTCATTCTTAATTTCTTCTCTAGCTCAGATTCGTCTTCAGGAATTTGGAATATAATTGGTCTTAAGTTTGAAACAGCATCTGCAGGACCTATTACATCTTTCTTAATTTCTCTAGGACTAAGACCTTGATTATATAATAATCTCGTCATCCTTTCAGTAGATGAAAAATTCGACTAGAAGAAAAGACAGTATGCAATCATGTTAACAATATCTTAAATTTTCGTTTAGTTCGTTTAATTATGAGCTATATAGCAATTACCCTTCGAAAGCATGAAACCTTAGCCATCATTTATCACAACGTAAAAAACATCGAGTATGTGCGTGTGACTGTGGACTTCACTTTATTATGTGGATATTACTTTATGTAATGTTACCACATTACGTAATGATCCACACTGCAATATATACGATAGCTATATGACAATTTCATAATGTTTTTAATGGTAATTCCTTAACTGCTCATTAAAAGAATGAATCCTTTATTTCTTCCACTCTTCACATTTCAATGCTATCATCTGCACGGAAATTACCACTGTTGAATCAACACATACAGTGCTGCTACAGCGGAGTAAGTTTGAATTTTATGAGAAGTCAATCAGTGATTTCTAAATTTGATGAGAAAATACTACTAGCATTATTTTCAAAACATTGCCATTCTCGGATATAGAGGATTATTGCGTCTTACATTGATAATATACTTTCAAAATATTTCCGGATGTCTTGTTACCAACCATAGAACATATATACTCCCAATATGATCACTCGAACTCGCCTTTTTTTTAAGGTAATTTAATTATTTGTTTTCGTATACTTGATCATATTTGATTTGAAACTCCTTTATTCCTCCGTATGTAATCCAGTAGAAGTTATCACTTTCCTTCTTTTAATTTTCTTCGATGAAACTGAGCGTCGTCGGCCAAAAGAGAACGCCGCATCAATCACAATTAGGCTCTTCAGAGAGATAACATCTTTCTAAAGGTTTTATCAAAACACTACAATAATATATAATGCGCTAATCTCTTCGAATCCTGAAATGCACTTTCATATAATTCGTAATCTTGTTTCCCTCCTGCCTCACGACGTAGGGAATGAAGTGAATATCATTTAAGGTAGACTCCGATTTATTTATAATTAATCAGGAGAATAAAGAGATATTTCAAATATTATAATGAGTAAATATAAATTTCATACTTTCCTTGAACAATAGACTGGAAGTTTTCTAAAATTTAAGCCATTAATTAGCCAACCGTTTTGCACATTGATCACTTATGAATAATATAATAATAAATCGCTAAATTACCCTTATCGAATAATTGTCAGTTCTATCGAGTAAAACGGAGCGCTGGAAATTTTTATCACAGCAATAGCGAAGATAACTTATCTGATAATTCATGGAGGAGCGTTTTCATGCATTATTACATTCATTTCTCACCAGTACTCTGGGGACCCGGCAATCTTACCTCTGCGGCACGCCGTTTATTTGTACAATCTTTAGCTATACGTGGGTGTAGGCCCCTTGTTAAGTCAGCATCAGGTATTTGATTCAGCCATCCTTCCCCTCCCCTCTCTCAGGTCAGGAAGTATTTGGCTTCTAATTCCCTGGTTGGCACCCCTTGATTATGAAGACGGATGTCTGCGGTGTTTAGCACTTTAAGAATTGGTGTTCTGTAATGTTTACGGATAAAATGGCCTGTGGATGTAGCTATAGCGTGACTGATAAACTTTTGATTAAATAGTTAGTTTGATTTACTCATATTTTTCTACTCTTAATATTACGGGAACAACATATAAGTGATTTAATAGATAATATTCACTTGTCATTGCTCGGTTTCCTTCTTATTAGGATTTCCAAGTATTAATGAAACGTATTAATTATGATTTTTCTCGTTGATATGCGTTCTGTTTTTTAAAAAACCAGTATTCTTCTATAAAAAAATCTGCAGAAAAGTATTATGGAAGACGCCCAAGATAACTCTTTACCTCTTATTAGTCCTCCCTCACGTGTAAAGAATTCATTGCTAGGAATGGTAAGAACAGGAAAATCATTTCACGGTGTACGTCTGTTGATTATTTCTTCTATTTCAGCGGTCGACTTAATTATTGCATTTTGTGTTATGTATTACAGGTACGATCTTGTAATACTGTGACTAAATATGAATGGACATTCCTTGGATTTGTGAGCGTTAGTCTCACAATAGTATCAGGAATAGTATTGTTTCGAGTTTTCGATCTTCCAAAAGGCTCCAGTGAATTTACTTTGGCAATTTTAATGCTTATCAACCTATGTATGTTATGTTTTCAGTATTTTTTAAAAAGTAATTAAGTATTGTGTCAGATCCCACCAGTAATATCGTAAATTTATCTTTTAGTCTTTTGCTATTGGTATGCAGTTCATGGAGTGCTTTATGAACAGCCTTATGAAATTCTTGTTCTCGTTATTTCTACTGTGATAATAGTTTTGTACTCCACAATAAGCTTTAGCATAAAGGATATAAAAGATTCTGTCAGAACTGTAAGTGTGAAAGTATGCATACTGTATCCTCTAGAAGTAATTTATCCTTCTCCTAACTAAGAGAATTTTTTCTTAGGCAAGATTTATCTACACTGCGTGTGTGGGACCTGTGATTATTATTATAGGCCTGCATATAGGATGGGGCTACTTTGTGTCGAGAAGCTTAATATTTCGGACTGTAGGAGGAGATCCATTTATGCAATCACTCTGTTTCAAGGCCCAAATCCAATGCGTGTTGCTGTTTTTTGACATGCAGGCTATAGTGAGTTCCCTTTTTTTATTTGTATGATTTTGATCTGCTTTCATATACTTGCTTTCATTGTTACAGCTTTTTTTTAAGAGTTCAAAGGTATTTGAAAAAGCTTTTCTAAGGATAGTGCTTGATGAATTAAAAATTGTTTTATGCATAGACCTAGTTAGCATATACTTAGTAGATTGAGGTAATTTCTGTTTATTTATATTTTTTATTTATTGAAAAGGGATGTATGGGATAATCAGGTATATCTTTTAAATTTCATTTTCATTTCCTTTTGTTATACATATTTCCTTGCTACTCTCTGATCGACTGACGGACAAAATTCTCCTTCTTGATTGAATAACAGTATTACAACCAAATAGACCTCAATGAGTGTGAGCTTCACCAAAATGAAGCACAATTTAAAATGTGCCTTTGTATTGGGCAACACATTCAACTTTAGTGGTCCCAGGTTCAATTTCCATTGGAGGCTCTCATGCAAAATGACCTTAGCTGTAGAAGCACCTCTCAAATTACTATTACCACTGTTTGAAAAGGTCAGTTCATCCAGGACATTGCACCCACCTTCTCAGATTTTGATGAAACTTTGTATGTTTCATCCTTTCATGTGGACATGAAACCAAGTTTTTCTTGTCTTTCCCTCTTTTTTTCACGACTATTTCATGTTTAAGGTAAACTGCAGTTTTTCCATGACCAAGGTATCTGAGGGCACTTGTACCTCCGGAGGAAAAAAATTG
This sequence comes from Pachydiplax longipennis, assembly GCA_036926295.1. Lineage (NCBI taxonomy): Eukaryota > Metazoa > Arthropoda > Insecta > Odonata > Libellulidae > Pachydiplax > Pachydiplax longipennis. The sequence continues at coordinate 7,116,445 of JAVFKF010000004.1, forward strand.
TCTCAATTTTTTTTATCATCCAATTCTTATAAAAATTTGCAGTTTATTCTCAATCCTCAAAGATATCAAGATATAAGTGTCTATACTTTTATATTTCATAAAATTTGAGAAAGTTTAATGTAAAAAACAAGGTTCTAAATATCACTATTTATTTACCAAAGGCATTGTGTTTATCTAGCTAAGTCTTTTCCTAATAATCTTAAAGATATAACCCACTACCTTTAAAAATAAAATTCATGGCATTTTGCATGCTTTCTGAGATAAAAGATGTTAAAATTTTAGAAAGAGTGTGTCTCACAATTATGATCATTAGCAGGTCCTCTTTGGCTTGTAAGAAGGGAGAAAGTTGATTTCCGGAGTGTTTTAAGTTTGATTGTTGTACTTATCTTCATTCTAGAAGAACTTTTGACTTGTAGCTTTGCAAAATACCTCAAAATTTATTTGATTCCAAATTTAATTTCACCAGTTTAATTTGGTAATTGAATAATTATAATAATATTAGTTGGGAGTATGCTAGCAATTTGGTGAATATTTACCAAAAAATCTGATTATGCTAGGAACTGCTTGCAAAAACATTCTTATGTTCTCCTAAGTGTATCTCATAGTGGGAAATAATGACGAGTCTGGTATCAAATCAAGATCCATTACTGTTAACATTGCTGCCCATTAAGCCCCGGTAAAGACCTCTCTAGCTGTATCCTGAATTTCAAGTCAACATCATATCAGGAAGGTCCTCAAACAAAATTCCGTATTTTTCATTTTCATGTATGGTAGAATGCAATCCTCTTTCATCGAGCCAAGGACCATCAACAGTAACCTGCATTTGTAAAACATATTCATGGCTGCTGTTTACATGCCAGGTTACGGACTTATAAATTGGGGAATGCCTCATAAATGTATTTGAATTTCCTGCTGTACATTTCATATGAAAGAATTAGGACCAATGAAGACTGCCTAGTGTTAAATTCAGAACCGATTGGTGAAAAACAATTGCATATTAATACAGTCAAACCTCCCAGTAGCAGACATGTTAGAGACCAGTAATGTCAAATGATGGAAATGAAATTTGATTTAGCACATTAAGTTGTGCGACTAAACCCAAGGTTGTATGAGAAGTGAAAAATTGTGAATTGTGACTTGACTGGGATTTGAACCCAATTGGTTGGAATACCTGTCCGGAAAGTGGGAGACCTGGGTTCGAGTTCCAGTCAAGTTACAATTTTTCACTTGTACAAACAGAAATGTAGTCTGCTAATGACAGGTGTCCGCTATTTGGAGGAGTCAGGAATCCAACACACTTTTCTATGCATTAACTACTTGGGTAAATTAACATATAAATGCTTTTAGTGTGTAACACAAAACTTTATTTAAAATAATTGCTAAATATATCATTCTTTCATAAAAGTTATGGCATGAAAAACGAAAAATTTTACCCATAGCAAGCTAAATTTAAAGGTTGCCCTTGCTACCCACAGTATAGAAGCCTGCTTAAAAGTCCACTGGCACCAATTTTTCCAACCAGTGAGAGATGTTCCCCAAGAATGGGAGTTTTGCTCACCTACAAGCTGGTTTTTCCTTTGGTGGGAATATGCTTCTAAAAGTGATTAGCCTTCTTTCATTTCCACTAAGGCACGTATAGTTTGGGGGGGAAGTACCCATTACCCACTGCTGTCTTTTACTTCTCTCACTGTATCCTGAATTTAATGGAGGTTTTTGAAGGACAAATCTTTATTTTCTGTTGTCCCAATCTGTTATTGAGAGTTATTCAGCTACTTGGAGGTGTAAGTGTCCATGTTCTGCTACCGGGGATTGAGAAACTGTCCGTTAATAGGAGGTGTCTACTATTTGAAGGTATCTGTTAAGGAAAGTTTGATTGTATTGGAGAAGTACATATACCATGTAGAAACCATTAGAAACAAAGGCTGAACCACTAAATACTGCAATTATGCAAGTGCACTTGCCTACAAGTCATTACAGTAACTATGAATTTGATTTAGTTTAAGAACAAATAGAGGGGGTTATAGAAAGAGTGAAAAGTTGTAAAAGCCTTGTTGTAATGGGTTACAAGAATGAAGTAGCTAAGAAAGGCAAAGATGGGGAATTTGGACTAGGAAATAGAAATAAAATAGGACAAAAATCTATAAACTTTTGCAGTAGGAATAACTGTTGTATCACCAACACCATAACAGATGTAGGTACACAAGGAAAAAGATGGGGGGGGGGCATGGGTAGGTACCAAATTCATTACATTTTTGTGAGGAGAAGGTTTAGAAATAGTGTTAATAACTCACCAAGTTATCTAGATGGTGATTTAAACATAACTAATAGCTTTGTGATGATGAAAACCAAGCTTACATTAAAAAAAATCTATCAGACATAAACAGAATCCTAATGGAAATTGGAAGCCCTCAGGCTTAGAAAAGCTAGAGAGTTTCAAGATTCAGTTAACAGGGCTTCAGACGATAAAGAAAGGGAACTTACTGTAGACAAGGAAGAGGGAACGATTAAAATAGCATTAGGGTTATTGCCGAAAGAACCATTCAGAGGGTCAAACAAAACAAAATTAGGAAACCATGGGTGAATTTAGAGATAGTAAATAAAATGGAGGTAAGAAGGAAATGGAAAAGAATCAACGTTGAACATGGGCATAGAATGTACAAGGCACCGAAAAAAGAATTTGGAAGGGAAAAAAGCAGAGCAAGAGAATTGTGGTGGAAGCGATAGTGTAATGAAAGATAGAAGCTGGAAGAAAGTGGGAGGGTCGACCTATTATACACAAAATTAAAACATTTGACGGGGTATGAAATTAGTAATAAAATGGCAGGGGAAACATCTTAAGGCTAGCTTAAGGTGACACTGGAAAGAATATGTTGAAGGCATGAAGCCTACACACATAACAATAGAATGTGTACAAGAAGTAGAGGAAGATGATGTTGGAGCAAGTATATTGGATAGTGAACTTGATAGGGCACTGCAGGATATGAAAGGGAACAAAGCAACTGTTGTGGATGAGATTCCAGTAGAATTTCTTAAAAACCTGGAGGCAAAGGGTAAGAAACATTTCTACAATTAATGTAGAAAAATTTACGACTACGGAAAGTGGCCAGAGGATTTTACTAAGTCTATCCTGATTTCATTACAGATAAAAGAGTAATGCCTAGAAATGCCAGGATTATCGTACAATTAGTTTAATATCTCATGCGGCAAAAGTAATTCTAAGGGAATTCTTTCCAAAATTTGTACTTTAATCAGACCGCACGAGTAAGTTTTTCTAATACGGAATCATAATGGGCAGGGTTAGGGGCGAGAGTAAGACAATTCTGTTCTTTATCACTAACTCTCTTTAGCATACATGCAGAAGAAATTGTTAAAGAAGCTTGGGATGAAATAGACAATGGAGTAAAAGTTGGTGGGGAAGTAGTGAAGTCAGTAAGATATGCAGACCAAAAGGCTATTGTGTGCGATTCTGAAAGGGGTTTGCAAATTCTAGTAAATGCGCTAAAAAGTAAAGTAAATAAAAAAATCTAAAAGAATGAGGTTTTCCAAGGGAAAGAAAGGTAATTTAACGATTAGGGCAGATGGGGAAAAACTAGAACAAGTAGATCAAATTCCATATTTATCCAGCTTTCTTTCTATGGATGGAAGATGCTCAACAGAAATCAGAAAAAGAATATCATAAGGGTTCATGAAGCGAAGGGGACTGATGACGAAGGGTCTTGCTAATGGAATCAGGAAAAGATTAGTAAAATCCTTAGTGTAATTAGTGTAATATTGTATGGACGTGAAGTTTGGGCCTTAAGATAAGAGAATATTAAAAGATTAGAGGCTATTGAGAGGTAGGTATGGTGTAGAATGGAAAGCTGGGTTGATAGAAAAAGGAGCAAGTAGTTCCAATAGATGGTTGGGGAAAAGAGGGAGTCAATTGGAGTAATTAGAAATCGACATAGGAAATGGGTGGGTCAAATATTGAGAGGAGAGGGATTGCTGAAGAAAGCAGTTGAGGGTAGAATGGTAATAGAATAGAAGGAAAAGACAAAGGGGAAGAAAAAGACAAAAGTTGTTAGACGAATTAAGGGGTGTGATGAGTTACAAGGAATTGGAGGGGAGGGAATTAAAACTCAATGGACTTCGTTATTTTGGATATGATTGCATGAAACTTTGGATCACACAGCTTAGCTAATTAGCTAAAAGAAAGAAAGTAGTTGTATCTGATTGAGTCAGTGGTCAGAGTTGAGTTGTGAGCAAACCATCGAGTTGGGGTGGTTCATTGTAGTCAAATAAATCTTTTTTATCTAAGTAAATAATAATAGACTTTAATTAGGGCAATACTGAGACTATAAAGTCTCTTCTTATACCAAATGTTTCATCATATAAATTTAAACAAAGAGATAGGTTGAAAAAACAGTACACAGAAGAAGACTGCTTTGTGGATTTAAAAACCTAAGCTATGTGCTGAGGAGGAAATTTTCTGCTGTAGGAGAACATCCTCAAACAGGAGGGAGTGAAAACCTTCATAACCTACAGATATGTAAACTAAGTTTAGTGGTGAAATCATATAAAAAGAGATTTCAAAGCACAAGAAGACATACCAATAATATTGCACAAAACATAAAAGGACAAATAGTTTTGTATTTATGATAAATTTTGTTAAGTTACATATTTATATTACAATGATAAAAGAAAGAAAAAGAAAACTTTAAATTTAAAAATATTAAATAATAAACTCTAGAAGGTAAAATACATTCAATTATTTATAATTGAATGTATTTTACCTTCAGAGCAGATCAAGGAGGGAATTAAGAAATTTCTTAGGATGAAAAGGGGTGGTAGCCAAGGCTTCTGATCTTGGTTAGGTAAAGAAGTTGTGTGTTTCAGAGCAATTAAGTTCTGTTTCTGTGACCAAGAGATGATTGTAGCATTTACTCTTAAATCTAACGGTGGAAGATAAGATTTTTATTCCTTTTGGAAGTGAATTCCAAAGATTACTATTGTCCATTTCAAAATTCCAGTCAGTATAGAGAGCTTATGGGGGAAAAACTTGATGTAATCTGCCATAAGAGAAGAAAATAGCCTCGCGCTGGGTTTCCTTTATGAGGAGCTACAGATTTAATTAAGATTCGTAGTTTACATTGATCGATTCAAGCTTCAATTCTAATGAAATTCAAATGAAAATAACTTTATCAACACAATAGTCAAAATTTTACACTTTTACAGCAAGAACAACAAAGTTAAAAGCAAAAATTGAATGTATTGCCGATGCAGTTTGCTGTTTCTCGAATGATCCTTGGTTTGATTCGAGAGTGTCACTTATATTCTACCATACATTTCAAATGGGGATGATGGAATCTTATATTATAACCTTATTGATATGGTATCAACTTGAAACTTTGGAAATGGTAAGGATTTTCCATAACTAATATTAATATACAATTATTTTCAAGTGTGTATGAAGTCAAGATCTTCTATAGTACCAATGCAAGAAATGTCACCAAATGAGTGTAGGATTGATGCCAGGTGGGTGCAAAATTTTTCTCTTTAAAATGGATTGGGTCAGTTTTTAAGAATTTTTTGAACCATTTCCCAATAACATAGAAACAGAGGTAATAAATACATAGGTAATACATACAGCTAACTGTTTCTCTAATGATCAGTGGTTCAATTTCAGATATTATTATTTATTAGCTATTTACGAAAAATTTCTAAAGAGATAACAGAATCTTATTTTAGGACCTTCCCAATGTGATGTTGAACTAAAATATTGGAACTGATCAGAGGTATTCCTATCTAATATTAATAAGCATTCATCTCTTTAAAATGACTAGGTTTGACACTGAGTGGTATTAATACTCTCATATCCCATATCACATGTATATTGGAGTACCAATATTTTGTAAAAGCATTTCCTGAGAAGATAGAATGATTTATTTTAGCATATGATCAGCAGTCATAATTATTTTTTTTATCTCCCTAATAGTCCTTGTTTCGATTTCAGGGCACCAATTGCCTTCTGTCATATTATCAGATCAGAAATATGGAATTACATTTCATGACATCCTCAATATGATATGGACTTGAAATTGTGTATGGGTAGAGAGGCCCATTCTGAAACTTAATAAGCAACAGTATCCTCCAAAATTGTTTTGGATTTGACACCAGCTGGTCTTAATGCTTCCTTAAGAAATATACGGTTGGAAATTCTGATTTTTTATGAGGCATTTCCCAAGAAGATCCGAGTCCTTAACCTGGCATGTAAACAGCAGTCATAGATATGCTTTTAAAATGCAGTTTACTGTTTTCCTGATTTTGGTTTTGTTTCAAAGATCTGGTCCTTGTTTCAAGGAAAGAGGACTAATTCCATTCTACATTATTTTAAACTATTTTTAGCAATTTTCTACAATTGCAATAACTAATATGCAATATTAATAAGTTTGAAATAGATTGAAGTAGTATTATTTCCTTAAAGGAAGCAGGATTGCATATGTCTCCAAATAAAGCTTAAATATTTTTATAACATAAAGAAACTCAGTGTTAACTGAATTTGATTTTATCATGAAATAGTTCTAACTCATCTCACTGAAAATGATCCTTTTTGATCAACTCAAGACACTACTGATTATTATTGTACATATTTAGACACCTAGAAAGTTAGTTTTTTTAGAAGGAATCTGTTACATTCACTAATTTGTAAATTTGCAAATATTATAAGTGAAAGACTTTTTAGGAGATACATAATTTAATGAGTATATTTTTAAAATTATAAAGAAGTTTTTCTTGTAAGGAACTAGTACGATCTGTGAATATTTAGTTTTCTTGCATTCCTTATAAAAAGTGGTTCATAATCAGGTTTTCCTTGTTTTGCCTAAGGAACATTGTTCATCTAGTTATTGCTCCAATTCTTTTGCTTCATTAGAAAATCTCTCCTTTGTGTTTGCAACCTTTCTTTCTGTACCATTTGGATCTGTGCAGTTGGTGATTGGTACATACAAACATCAGCAGAAAAAAAGCTATTATAGAAATAAAATTTAATGCCAAAGAGTTTAAACATATAAAGGCTAAGAAGATATTGATAACTGAGAATGTGCAACGAGAATAAAACGCCAAACTTTTGCAGTCTGTTATCTTCTGCAGAGGACTCTCTGCATAAGAGAACTCTCTTCTCTACCTTGAGGAATGAATTTTTATTTTCTTTTCATGTTCTTTATTCATTTTTATCTGAGATTTACTTTAATATAGAGCATTAACTTCAGGTCTCCATAGAGTTTGTTCTTGTCCCCTATTCAGCTCCAAAATGGCTTATCAAAATTGCACTACTTTGAGCTGCAGATTGAATTCATTTTGATGATTGCTGGCTGATTGGTTAGTGTTCTAGCTGCACTATCGCTGGAACCCCAAGGTCTTGGGTTCAAATCCCGGCTGATCAGATTTCCCTGATCAGGGAATGGTTGTGTGTGTTGTCCATATATTACAGCACAACTTAATGGGTTAAAATCCTGTTTGTGCTAAAGGAATAATAATAGTAGTGAGGAGATGAAAGCTAAAGAAGAAATGTATAAAATAGCAGCAGAAGTACCTCAAGGTATTTTGCAGTTATGAGTGCTGAGAAGGGTGAGGAATCTCATTGCATATTTTGACAGCCATGCCTCTCAGTATTTTGCATTGTGTGAAGGGCCTTAGTAAATATTTGGAAGACTAGACAGATGGCTAAAAGAGAGTTTTATAATGTTGAATTTATTAACAGATATGCTCAATTTTTTTCTTTTCTTCATAGAAGTACCATATAAAATATAGCTTAGGTAAATCAAATATACTTCATATATAACATGTTCAAATATACTTCATATATAACATGTACAGAGCCAGTGAGTTTGACATGAAACAATTAATGTGAATCTCAACTAAAACTTCTTAACTTCCAGAATCACTGAAATAGTTGATAATCCTTTAAATCAAGCAATCAGATAATGCAGTTGTACCTCAATTGATTGTCCCATTCTAAAAATTTAGCATGAGTCCATCAAGCTATAGTATAAATGGTCAACCTGAAATCAGCATTAATTTTCATGAATTCTAAATAAAATTTTATTGTTTCAGTTAAGCTGCCTTGTATTGGTTATCCATGCTGTTGATATCAATCTGGTTGAGGAATTGCTGTTGCTTATTCCTGGAACCATATTTATCCTTTCCTGGACAGTCTTGGGTTTTATCACTGTAGGTATTGATTTACATTGATATTGTATTTTAGGAATCTTCTCCTTGTTGGTAAGTTGTATAGGCTATTTCAGGTTCGTTTTGAGAGCACCATGTGTTTTGTTATTTTCCTCGTTTTATCATGCACTCATCCATCATTTATGGCTTGGCGCTTAATCAGCAATGGACTATATGTAAGTTTGTCTCCTTCTCAAGTTCTTTGTATTGCCTTTAATGTTTATAATCATAACCTTTGCTGTTTCAGCAATATGACAATTTGGAGACTATAATTTGTTATGTATCTGGAGGATTTTTTCTTCTTATACACACCTATTTAATAATAAATACTATTCAAGTGTATTTGAACTTTGGAAAAGGCCTTAAAGAAATGAGTGAGTAATTCTAGTAATTGTACATTCATGATTACCTTATTTCAGTACAAAGAGTAAAAGATAGATAAAAAACTGTATATTTTAATTTCAGTATATGGATACAGAAGTGAGACTCCTCACTATGGTACCTTCCATACTGTCCATACTTAAGGTACTTCATATTTATGCCGAATTTATCTAATGATTTAAGGCAACATTCCATAAAGTTTGTATAAATGCTGTATTTCATTGTGAAAATTTTCCTAAGATTTACATTCAAGAATGCATACTTTTTGAAATACATTCGTTCCTCAAGAGCATTATATGATTTTATTTTTAATGCTAGAGGGAATATTTTCTTTTACTCAAATGGAGTTTATAAATAAAATATCATATATCAAATTATTTAAATTTTTTATTTAATATTTTGGTTACCAATGCATTTGTAACATTGCTTCCTTTGTAAACAACAATTGGGCAGTGAAGATTTAAGTGAGCTTTATAATGTGAAATGTAGACTATTTGTCCGTAAATTACAGAGAAAAATGGCCACAACTTCAAACTGAAGTCCAAACACTCGAACGACAGCTCAACCAGTGTCTTCCTGCACTCGCATACGGGCCGAGTAACGTTCGTATTTTTTATATTTTTGCTCAATTTTCTTTGGAATGTGGTCACGGGAATTCAACGAACTCGAAAATAAGGACGACTTACAAAAGTTAGCGGAAAACAAAAGAAATCAGTAAAGAGAAAACGAGGTGCTCGCGCTTTGAAAGAAACGGAAAGTTCACGTTCCGCTTGGAATCGTGCACCCAATGACGCACACCATGGACGCACGTCCTTATATCATTTTCGCGTTTCGGGCGAAAGAGTGGGTTCGCGTGACCAAGAAGCGCGCATGCGCGGATCTTCCTCGATAGCTTCCTCCCTCACTCCCCAGTTCATTCATACGATAGCTTCGACCCGACGCCTTCCGGATGAAAAAAATGAATCGAGCGACATCTTTGCATTAGCCGGATCATGACGTGCTGCTGAAGCCGCGTTGCACGACGGAAATAGACGTCATGAGGATGCGAAAACACGAAAGTGTTTTGGCTGATAAGACACGCACGTGCATCTGAGAAAACGGCTTTTAAAAGACGTTTCCCTTCCGTACGGTCGCTTAAAACACGCGTGTATGCATATTCACATCCCTAAGCTAAGACTTGGTCAAGTAGGTTTGCCCTACGGATAATCTTAGGAGCATTTTCTTTTTAACCACCATGGCGATCGAAGCTCACTTTGTACTATAGTTGGTGGTGGATGCTGTTATTCCGAGTCGACGGTTATTCGGAGGATCGATGAAAGCCGTTGGCACCGAGACGATCAATAGAGGAGAGGGAAGATGGTGGACAGCAGGTGGTGTCACTCGCGCTCCCCACCCTACATGCACGTGGCTGCCGAAGGAACAAACTCCGCCTTTTTTCCTTCGGCGAAAGAAAAAAAACGCCGTCCGATGGAGCGTCGCGCCATTAATTGCGGCAACGAGCAGTGACCCAAATCCCATCGTCGTATCTCTGGGATTCTCATTATTGCCTCTCCCCAACATAGCGACACTCCCTTAACGACGTCTCGAAAACGTAATGAAAAAATAAAAGGATCCACTCTTTCGCCCGTCAAAATGAAGTCCGTCTCGCTCACTCACTAAACATACTACTTTTCGAAAGAGGTTAATAATATTTGGCACCGATGTGAGGGGCGAGTGCCGCAGGTCATTCATAACGCGTTCACACGAGCCAAAAATCTTTTTTGACTCTCGACTGTCTCATTTTTTTAACATTTTTCAAAATTTTTTGTTCCATTTTAAGGGAGGAACCATCCGCGTCAGCACCACATCTTTTATACATGTACAACAACGAAAAAATATCGTTTTTGTATACGGGAACACTTTTTAAATCTTCTCCGGCCGCCTGTACTTTCTCTTAATTCATCTGGCGGCCTCCTTTTGTCGAAAACTGAAAAATGTGATTGTAACTTTTTGGGTTGAGATTCCTTGAAGATTTGTGTGTCAATCGTTATATATACATTCATATATAATAAGTCGATCTACAATTCAATTACTCATTTATATCTTAATTTATTACAAATCCCTCCGACTTGTTTTTAAATGTTTCTGATGATAAATTCTCTAAAAAATTAACACTTCACTTTAGTGAGTACTCTGTTCAAACTCCAAACACCCGGTTGCGTTATTTGAAATATTTTTCCTTCCACCAAAGAGGCAGTGAACGGCAGAGCCTTCCTCTTTTCGATTCACTCCGAGAAAACAAAATCGAAACGGAATCACTTTGTGAAATGGGGCAATTATATTCGTGTTCAGTGTGGGGGAATCGGTGTGGGGAAATTATATATCTCGCGGAATATATTTGAAAGTTTCGTTTCTGAGGGGGCTTATTAAACTATTTTCCTGAAGGAATCCATCCTTCACAATGAATCTTCTTTAGAAAAACAGCACACACTTGCACTCTGTTCCATCGATATAAGTGCTTCAAACTCTGCCCACTTCACAGTCGTGCACTTCACAAATCCAAATGAGAAAAAACAACTTGTATTCACTACTCACACTTCATCCGTTAACAATTGTGCCACAGCAGCTCTTCTAATTTACAATTTTACTATGCCTTTATGTAAAAAAATCGCCCATCGAAAGAAAAGAAATGTCCTATGCATGCACATTCCCCCAACCCTCGTAATAAAGGGTTGCTTTCGACCATTTATAATGAGTTCTAAACACCTTCACTATGATTTAGGAATTGAATTTCGTTTGGCCTCCACCATCGACACAGGAATTTAAAAAATGTTTACTCCCTATGTTTATAATTATCGTTAGTCGACTGTTATATTTCGGACCCAGAGGAGGTTGTTAAAATTAAAAACGCATCCTAATTAATTCTATGAGAGCTATAAACAGTTTAATTAGGCTCAAAGGGAAAACCTCCAGTATATTGAGGACGGGCCGTGTCAGTAATGTTGGCAGTATTTTGGCTTGGCCTATTTTTACTCACATTCACTCATGGCTTATTGTTGAAAGGCATGACTCATCAGCGATATTAAAATCGATAAAATGACTTCAACTAATTGTCTTCATGCCGAAGAGGGAAAAATCTGATAGTTAACCATAAAACAACTCTATGTATTAAAAAAAGTACGTATGCAATCATTTTCACTACTGATACATATGAAACTCAGCCATCTCGATACTAATTATTAATTATTTGTAAAAATCTCAACACAGCACCTCGATACTTGGAACTCCGCAAATTTGCCCCAAAATGGACTTTTTAAATTCTTTCTGGATCCGTCTTTCAAATGGGACGGTGGCTAATGAAAACCACGTGTTCAATCGTAGGTATTTTTGTGCGACGTTTTCATAGTTTGACGGCAAAGACCAACAATTGCGTAGTAACAGACCTAACTTACAATTGGGTGTTTCATCCTTAAAAAAAACCGATTCGAACTGCTACTGTGTTTTCATAAATAATTTCAAATGCGCCAACGTCCCCATCCGAACGCTGTCAGCCCAGGGAGTAAATCTTCAACAAGCTCTTTCGCTATTTACCTTCCAAATTCTTTTAACACACATTTAAACCACAACAATTGGATTTAATTTTAATGGCGACCCGCCAAAAAAATTCTCTCGGCTAAAGATTAACTGTACATACAAACCTGAAAATTATCCTATGCACAGCATATGTCTAAAAAGTCGATTTAGTGTATCTTTTTGTCCTTTTTTCAGCTTGAATTTTTACAAAAGAAAATAATAGTTGTAATGGTAATTATAATAACACGATGCACATAAAAATGATGTCACTTCACATCAGATATGGATCTTTTTATTACAGTGTTTTTCATTAATATGTACTTCCTTCTTCTTCATCTGAATTTTTGTGCTATTGACCCGTTCTATTTTCTTTAAATATAGATTAATTTGAGTAAGATTGCAGCTTAAAATCAGTCAATGAGTCCCAAGCCACTCATGTATCCTTGAAATATCTTTTCTCCCATTTCCCGAAAACGAAAGAAAAACGAAACGCATACCGTGATCCTCAAATCGACAGTCGGTTAGAATTAACTTCGGATGCAGCGTTAGAAACCCCCCTTTTTTCAAAACCTTTCTTCCGGCCATTTTTTATTTATTCTCCAAAGATCTTTTCTCCTCGAACAATAACAACAATAACAATAACAGCACAGTCCACGAGAGAACCTACTGCTTTGGGTCAAACGCTTCGGACGAGAAATGATAGAGTCGGCCATTGAGCTCTAACGTGCTGGCCGACGAAAACAAGAGACTCGCGCATTCAAGTAAATTCCTCCGATAAGGAAGTCGATCGTGTAGTGCTGCCCTCTGTAGGGATGCACTGCGATAATCGGCTTTATCCCTCCTTCTTAGAGTGGCTGATATTCGCATCGATTTGAGCCTTGAAAGTTATCGGTTGTCATTTTGGAGGAAAAGAAGCGTCGGAGGCTAGGAATGGTCGGGAGGCTGAGCAGCTATTTATCTATCGTGCAGTCTTACTTTAAGTCATGTTTTTCAAAAGCCGGGAAATACTCTTCAACTAGAATAAGATATATATTATAGAGAGAGAGATAGAGAGAGAGAGAGAAACAAAGTGAATCGATAGTCGGAAATTTTTGTAATCTTTGGAAAAGGGATAGAGCAATAGTATAATGTTCTCTCAAAAATGTCGAATTTCGTGTCGATGATAGCAATAACAACTCTTGTCTCCTATCTAAATGTTTTTAAGCTTTTTTCTTTAAATTAACCCGCCTCTTCTGACTTCATTTTTCCCCTAAACGAAAATCGATAACGACACTTTAGCTTTCGCGGGTGATTCAAAAAATAAAATGAAAACGTTCCTCTCGACGGGTTGTGCGCTACTTTTGATTAGCCATTTGCTCTTTCAGGAAACCGAACCACAATCGTTTAATTTTACGGTAAATTTACTTCCTCATTCCGTACTCTCAAGGCTCACCAATTTAAAAACACATCGTCTATCCATTCGATAAAAGGTCGTCATTCTCCAGAAAAACACGCTCATCCAAATTGACAGAAACGAGAAAATAAACAACGAGAAACAATGATTTTTTGCATCCTCCGAATAAAAAAGCGCGTCTTTATATGTATTGGAATTCGTAAATTATGCGCGTCCTTTTAAATGCCCACTCCGACCGTAGTTCAAACATTCTTCGAACAGAAACACGCTCTCAAACACATTCCGCTAAGACGCCCTATCGTAGTGATGATGCTGGGTTGGGCGCCCGGCCTTCCGCTACAGCCGGTCTTCTTCTTCCTCTTCGTCGTCCTCCTCCACTTCCTCTCCGTCCCCTTCCTCCTCCTCCCGGTTGCCCTCCGCCCTGTAGCCCGGATGCTCCGAGATCGCGTAATAGTTCCCGTTGTAGATAACTCCAAGTTCCCTCAGAGTCTCGCCTCTGATGGTCGCCTTGATCGTCCAGTTGTGGCAATCGTCACTGCCCGCTCCCCCCCCAACCGCGCCCGCCCTGCCCGACCCTGCGCTCTCCCCTCCCCCACCGCTCCCTCCTCCTCCCCCATCCGAGTCCCTCTCCAGCCTTTCCACGTCCACGATCTTCGACCTGAGCCTCTCCAGTATCACACCGATGTCCTTGATGGTCAGATGCCGCCTCGCGTCCATCGACGCCGGCTGGTCCACCAGCAAGAGGAACTTTTCGGACGTCGCTCCCTCCTCTTCCAGGAGAGTGGTTTCCGTCTCGGACTCGGAGCTCTCCCCCGCGGAAGAGGTCCCGCCCCCCGGGGAAGTGCCGATGGCCGGCCTCGCCATCGGACTGCCCCCCCTTGCCCCCTCCACGCCGCTCTCGATGTCCAGGAAGCGGACGTGCTGCTTGCCCGGAGGCGCCAGGCCCGTGCTTCTGCTCCCCCTCGCAGCCCCGCCTTCTTGGGCGTGGTCTTGGATGGGAGACGTGGCCACGGATTTGTGCACCGCTATCCTCCTTCCCTCTTCGTGCAGGGCGCAGCAATGGAAGTCGCACTCGGTGACGCCGTGCTGGTGGGGCCCCTGGGGATCGGAAGGTGCGGGCGGTGACGAGGCGGACGAATGCATGGGGTGATGAAGATGGTGCGCGGAGCACTCGGCCGTGTGGACGTGGATGCCGCTCTCGAAGCTCGAACCCCCGCTCCCCTGACGCGAGAGCCGAGGGGGATGATGCCCCCCGGTCGTGCCCCCGCTGCCAGCCGCCCCCCCATAGGAACTTCCGATGGCTCGAGCCGTCGCCGCGTCGTGGTTTATCACAGTGATCTGTGGGCTGGTGCCTCCTCCCCCTCCGCCGTAGCGGGCGGGGGTGTAAACGTCGTTAATCAGGGTCTCCTTTTTACCGTCTCGCCCCACGGTGGTGGTTCCCGCACCGTGAATGACGAGTGACGGCCTGGTCATCGAGTCGACGGCGGCGTCGATACCGAGGGATGGAGACGAGGAGGATGCGGTGGAATTACGTGGATGGGAGCGGGACGAAGGAGGGGGAGGCTGGTAGTGATGCTGAGGGTGGTCCCAATGCAGCACCACGGTGACGCGACCCTTGTTGTCCATGATCTTCCAAGAGGGGGACGGCGTCTCATCACGGTGCAGCTCCAGGGCGTGGATGGTCTCGCACACTATCTTAGGGATGGCGGATATTGCTGAGGGAGGAAGAAAAACCGAATCATTCACTGCCGACTTTATATACATGAAAAATGTTGCTCTGAAAATATACTGTTTTTCCGTACGGTAAAGTCGATCGGATTAAGTCCACGTGGTGGAACGTCGAAGTAATTGGGAAATATTTATGCACTTAACAAATAGACAAAACATTATACGATTTTCATAGTATAACAGACGGCTACACCTCGTCACTTAAGGTTTGCTATTCTAGCGGTTAGCGGTATTATGTGACTTAGTTTGGTCATATTTTGTTTAAAGAATAATTTTTACCATCGTTCCTCCATGGAGGGTTTTCATTTATTGTCGGAATCATAATATGATACAGATTTTTTCCGTTAGATTCTTCTTGTTTTCAGACGCGTATGAAATTCTTTTAGTTCGTGTCTTTTTCAAAGATTTATATTTGGTTTAGTGGCAATTGAGCGTGACATATTTGACGATTCACGATGAGATCTGTTGTTGTTAAAGTGCATCAGATAGTAATGAGTAGAAGCGAAAGTTAATTGTAATGTGAACTCGATATGAACGTTGTCTTTGTGGGTCGAAAATTAATTTCCACTCCAACCGGTTCTTCTTTAATTCAATAAAAATGCAATGCGAATCGTGCAAGCAATTGTGAAATATTGGAGTGAAAGCGAGAGTGCATAAAACTAATTCTATATGCATTTTTAGGAACGCTTTTCCTCTTCTAGAGTCGAACCGAAGACCAAATATATACATTAAAAGAATCAGGGTAGAGACTTTCTATAATGTGCAAGTTTTCCAATTAATGCCTTTGCTCGAGTTTTAAGCGAACATACACAGACAAACTCAATATTATACTATGGAATAGCTCAGCTGTATGTTGACATTAAATTCTTCGATAATCGAATTTGTCGTTAAGGGGACCAGTTGTTTATAGCCTCAGAATTTGACAAAATGTTCGTGTGTTTTGTCGAAGTTCTCGCCATTTTGAATTGATAACAATTCCCATAACCAAAATAAGATTCTTTGTTAAATACCCATCTTTTGGTGCTTGTCTCCATTTCGTACGATTTTTCTTCCTAATTTAATTTTGCAAAAGAAGTTAACCCCAAAAACGATGAAAGTAAGTTTACGTATTTCTTATGGAAGGTCATGTACGCGATCTGGGTTCGAATTAAGGAAAATTAGCGGATAAAAATGCGACAGTAATTCTTTCCTGGTCTCACAGGATGCGTATGCAAAGTTTGACAAAAATCGGGACAACGGTGTGGACTCCAATCTAAGACACACAGAATTTCTGTTTTTGATTTATTAAGAACATTACAGAGGAATTATAGGCCTCTAAGTTATCATTCAAAGAAATTGTGACCCTCCGTATTTTATGCCGATACTTATTTCGTCTCGTTTCTCTGTAAAATAAATATCCACGGCATCTCGTTTTCATATACGTGTAATTCAGCTATCCTAAGATATATTTGAAGAATGACGAATAAGTGAATTTTAATTGCATGCCTAAGACGTAGAACGAGCTCTTATAATATGGTATCATACACATAATGCGATCGAGTTAGCATATTAAACTAAATCATTTGGAATTCTTAAGAGAAAATTCTGATCTATAAGATAGCCCCAACAACGGCGCAACGAATCTTAGGATCCCTTTCGAGTCTCAGATCGATATCATCCTTCCCAAATTTATCGCTGTTTGGGATAACTTTTTTATTCTCGCTATTTAAAACGAATATTTTGTCGCATTCCAATCGATCGGCACAACGACACAAGCAGTGACTCACCGGCCCTGATGACGTCGACGCCACCCACGGGTCCCCAGGTCTCTCCCTGACGGAGGAGAAGCAGCACTGTGTTGGGCGGTAGAGTGCGGAAGTAGTCGCCGTCTTCAACTTGTGTGCCGTCGCTCTCCAGCACCACTCTCACCGCCTCCCCAGAGCTCACACCCAGTTTCTCCCGACCTAAACAGAAACAACTCTTTTTACTATAGAAAAGAAACCGCCAATATTCGAGGTAAACCTACGAGTGATTTCTAGTCGATTTTTCTTATAAAGGAGACACGCTGCAAAGTCGAGGACGAATTCATGGATCCGAGCATCGACCAGCAATATTGAATAACGAAGCATGCATTAAATAGAAACCATCGTCAGTCCGATTGATTACCGAATAGTTGCAGAGGTATTGGAAGAAACTTGTGCGAAAGAATCAAACTTGACGTACTTGACCCAAACAACTTCACTTTACGATTGAGTAGATTCCTAAAAGACTTTCGCTACCAATGGCAAGAAGTACGCTATAAATTTGCATTTTACATTGAGGAGAAAATTATTAATAACTTGGTAACTGCTAAGAAACTGAAATATTAACTGGTTCTGAATTTACCGTCTTCCTCCACGGTAAATAAAATGCTAATGACCATGATATTGCGTTAAGTAGTTCGGAATAACAAATAAGAAAGTAGGGCAAACGTAGAACTTTAAAAAATATTCCTGCTCATTTGAAAACGAGTAAAAGTTGTTTTTATACTGGAAGGTAATTGGTGAATATCTACAAAAATGAACGATTACATTCGTAAGTGCTTGCAAAATCATTTCCAAGTTCACCATAAAGAATAAAAAACGATATAGGGTTGCCGTCCTTGTTGAAACCCAGAAGCTTTACGTCGCCCCCTCTCGGTAGAGACACCTCTAACTGTATGCTGAATTTCGAGTCGATATCATCTCCTCAAACGCAATTCCGTGTTTCCCATTTAATGGTAGGATAGAATGCACAAATGGTTCCCTGGCGTCGAACCAAGGACCATCAGGGTAATAAACTTCATTTGCAAATCGTATTAATGACTGCTGTTCACATGCCGGCATATAAAACGCATTCACGATTTGTGCTCACATTTCGAGTTTTTGGTTTACATGCTATAGGGATGGCCTTCAAAGAAATTCTTTAAAATAGCCAGGATGTATTTTAACTGGGAGAATTTTGCACCCACCTGTCGTCAAACTTACGCCAATTTTAACACAGTTCTTTGATTATTAGTTTAAAAAACTGCAACATTTTCAAACTCCGTGATTTTGAGTCCTCTATTTTGCCGGAAAGTGTCTCAAAATATTTTTCGAAAATTTGCACAATGTATTCTTATGAGACATGAAGAACATATCATACCGAAAAGGCCATCAAACGTAATTCCGTATTCCCCATTAAATTCTATGGTAACATGCAAATAATGCCCAGGAGTCGAACCAAGGACCATTTGAGAAACAATAAACAGCATTGGACAAAGTATTCATGATTGCTACTCACATGCCGGAAAATAAATTTATATGTTCTCGGGAAATACTTCGTGAAAATATTTGCAATCTCGACCATGCATGTTATAGAGAACATTAATACCTCTGAGAGTCGAACCTAGATCCGTTTCGGAAGATATGCTTCTAATTGATAGGGGCATCTTAAACTGTTGCCAAGGTTTTAAGCCGATATCATATCGGGAAGGTACTCAACAAAATTCCGTATTTCGCGCTTAAATATATGGTGGAATGCAAATGATCGTCGAACTAAGGAACATCAGGGGAACGGTAAACTGCGTTTTAAAAACATATATATTACTGCTATTCACATTCCTGAGTATGGGTTTCTTCTCGGGAAATACCTATTCAAAATATTTAAATTTCCCGCTGTAAATTTCTTGTGGCAGAATTAAAACCCTCTGGTGTCGAACCAAGAACCCGTTCGTGAAAGATAATTGTATATAATATGAGTTTTGGAAAATCCTTACGATTTCCAAAGTTTCAAGTCGATATCACATCAGTAAGGTCCTAATATATCGTAAGATTCCGTTTTCCCTTTCTGAACTGTATCCCCCATACACTTCACACAATGTAAATGTCACTCTGGCATCGAACCAAGGATCATTAGAGATCTGTGAATGGTGAACTGTATATATGAAATTTATCAATGACCTTTGTTCCCCTTCCGGATTTTTCCTTTCTAGGTTATCGGAAAAGCATTAAAAAAATCTTAAAATTCGCCGCAATACATTTTAAAGGGGAAAATTTTGTACCCTCCTGGCGTCGAGCCCACGCTCATTTGATCACATTTTTTCCACTGGAGGTCAAGAAGACCAGTCTTCTGCGTGATTTTGAATTCTCTATCCCTCCCGTGAAGTGCCCAATTTTCAATAATCCGCATTTTTTCCGAGAAATGCGGCAGTCATGGAGATGATTTGGAGACGGAGTTTTTTCGTGACAGTCCTTGGTTCGATGCCAGGGTATCATTTGCATTCTATCATTCAATTAAATGGGAAATACGTAATTGCCTTTGAGGACCTTCCCGAGATGATATCGTACATATAATTAGCGGATTGTCCGTCCGTCCGTCTGTCTGTCCGTCCTCCCTTTTATTTTGGAAAGGGCTTGATTTAGAGCTTCGAGACAAATTGCATTGTATTTCTACGCGTTAGAAACACCTAGGAAACTATTCCCATCATCGTGAGGGTCCGGGTTCGGGCCCTAGAAAGCCCCAAATTTCCAAGTTTTCCCATAAGAAATGCATTGCGGCGATTTTAAGAATTTTTTGCATTGCTTCTCGATAACATAAAAAGATGAAACCCGACAGGTAAACAGATTCCGTTAAGAAATTTCATATACGCAGTTCACCGTTTCTCTAATAATCCTTCGTCCGAAGCCAGAGCGCCATTTCGAGTTCAACCGTATCTTTTAATGCATATACGTATCCGCCATATTGTTTTAACCGCAATGCATCATGGATGTGTTTATAATCGTGATGCATTGCGGCTAAACTACATTTTTAGCTTTGAAGTCAAGGCGATCGTTGAACGACGTTAATCAAGATTGTAAATACCACGGAGGACTTAAATGTGGATTACAATACGGTTAGTTAATGATAATAGGTAAACTATATATTAAACATACAAACAAAACTAGGCTTCATAGTGTTGCTTGAAATATCTCTCAATTCTAGCGGCTAGTAATAAACCGGTAAATTGCGAAAAAGTATGGCAGCAGCGAATCTTGCTCACCCATGACTCAAATAGTAATTCATGTTTCTTTATTTACATTATTACTGCTAATAATTATAAGTAGCATAATTATAATAAGTGGTTATGAGAAACTACGTTCCGTGTATCATGTAGGTAATTACCCGGATTACGGATCAAAAACCGCGAACGTAGTTCAAGTATATGAAAATTCCGTCAAAATTCGTTCTTTTCGAACGACGTCGTCTGGATGACGAATTCCATTGTTGAAGTTGAGTTTATGTATTTACTTGGAAATTTTGCAAAAATATGTTTTGGATGGTGCTGTAAGGAATAAATTATGTTAGATAAATTGATTTTTTTCGAAGTTTAAATTCGTAATTTCCCGTTTGTGTTTTACCAAAAGAAAAAGGACAGAATTCTAAATATGAAAAGTTCTTAAAATATCTCTAAACATAATAATAAATAAGTTCAACTAGCTAAAGTGAAAATCAGTTGGAATGATAATCTTTTTACCGATTTCCAAAGCATTACAGGTTTTATTTTCACAGTGTATTTTGCATAGTAAGATTTATGTCCGCGAGTATTTTTCGCTATATAAATGGAAAAATATCCGAAAACACTGCAAAAAAACAGAAAATGTGAAATTATGAAGATCTGCAACTCAATAAAAATCAAAATGTAAATGAATAAAGCACAAAAACATAGGATTTGGGGAAATGATAAAAACTTGGGGCACAATTATGATTTTTCCCATAAGGATACATTGCGCGAATATTCCATAAACAATTTTAAGGCGCTTCCCGGCGGGATAATCGCGAAGGGCGCCGTGGTCTACAATTGGAAAGAATGTCACGTGAGTTCGACGCGATGTGGGTTTTCCAATTCAAAATACATTGCGGCGATTTTAAGCAATAGTTTTGAAGGCCTTCCCGATTACATGGACAGGCATGTGAAGAAAGTTACATATACCTTCGATATACGCAGTTCAGCGTTTCCCTAATGATTTTTGCTTCGGTTCCAAAGCTACATTTTGCATTCCACGATACATATTAATGCCAATACACATCCGCCATATTGTTTTGGCGCAAAGCATCATGGATATGTTTTGAACATTGATGCATTGCGATTACAGATCATTGTAAGTTTGAAGCGATCTGTTGCATACATCAAACGAGATTATTATCGGAACGGAAGACTTGGATCCGGATTACAGTACGGTTCGTTAGAATTAAAGATAAAGTGTAACTCTGTGTTAATTACTCAATATGAACCCGGGCATCAATATAATACTTGAAATTGCTTTCTCAATTGTAGCAACTGATAAAGCGGTTAATTGACTAAAAGTAAAGCAGCAGTGAATCGTGGTCACCACATATATAAAATATAGCATATTAAAGTTACTTTATTTACATTATCATTATTAGTAGCATAATAATAATTGTATATGATAATCCATCACCTTCCGTATATTATGTACATAAAAAGACAGAATTCCAAACATATTCTTGTCACTGGTTTCAGAGTGTTTTTCGCCGAGTAAATTTTCGTCTCCGTCGCATAAGTTACATTTTCATTTTGTTCAGAGCCCAGTTAACTGAAAATAATATGGTATTTATCACTGTTTTCCCCCCGTTGAGATTCAACGGGCCGCTCAGCTCTTAGACTCTAAATACAGTTAGAGGGATCATACGGGAACTTAATGTGCAACAACATTTCAATATGGTTCCGAGTTCGACCCCAGGTAGGCTACGTATTCGCTTCCCGATAACTTGGAAAGGGAAGACCAAGCATGTGAAAAGAAGTCGTCTGTTTCCACGCAGTTCACATTTCCTTAATGATTCTAGGTTTGATGCCGGAGCACCATTTTGCATTCTACCAAACGTTTTAATGCCAATACATATCCCTCATATTCTGTAAACCAGCAATGCATCATGGATGTGATATTAAACATCATTATAAGATTTAAAGCCAAGGCGATCATTGAACAATGTCAATCAAGATTGTAAATAGCATGGGATTCTTGAATGCGAATTACAATACGGTTAGTTAAAGACAATGGATATTATATATCAAATATACAATATAAAACCAGGCTTCATTGTGTCGTTTGAAATCTTTTTATCTGTCAGTATATCATGTTTTGAATGATCTTTTTGATTTAATTAGGGTGTCTGGTATTTTGATATTCACTTGTTTTGCTATGAACCCTTTTTGCTTGTGTTTTGTTTCTTTCCATGCTTTTGCTCACTTGTATATCCAGTGTGTAAATATGGCGGTGGTGTATTAAATTGTTTCCTTTTCCTTATCGGTGTCAATCACAATCATTTCTCGAATTGAGTGCCTTAAGTTAGTAAATCTAACAGATTATGGGTACAGAGCGCTGTATAGTTCGATTAATGTTGTGGTTGGATGATAATTTTGCCGAATTAATTGTGGAATGGTGACCGCATGGCGATCACCGTGGTGAATAAGCTTTTCTGTTCTGAAGTGCTTCGTAAGGGCTTGCGCATTCAGTCAAGAAACTTATCCCACATATTTTCCGAGATTTATTTCACGGCGGAAATTATAGTGCGTCGATAATGGAGTCTGCACCGATACCCTCGCAGTCGTGCAAGGAGTGATGCCTACCATCAGGTAGGCATCACTCCTTGCATTGATCATTGCACTGATTGCATTGATCGGGAGAGAAAATTATATCAATTGGAAGTTTGGGATGGGAATGTTCGTGATCGACCTTTGGCCAGTCGTAGAAGGGACGGAGACGGAAGGACGCGAAAGCGAGATCGAAGATTTGCCTAATGGTGGATGAATCCTTATATCCTATTGTTAAAGGAACAGCAAAGGAAGTATGGGAAAAACTTCAAAATATGTATGAGGATAAAGGACTAAGCAGAAGGCTAGGTTTGCGTAGAAAATTGTTTAGGATGAAGCTTAGTGATGGCTGTTCCATGGAAGGATATTTGAATGAAATATTGTCACTAACGTAAAAGTTGGACGCCGTTAATGCAGGAATCGACGATGAATTTATCGAAGTGATAATGTTGAATGGCTTAAGCGACGAATACGATCCAATGATAATGGCTATGGAAAGTTCTGGCGAGAAGATAAGTAGCGATTACGTACGGTCCAGCAATATGCTAAGCAGAAGGGGTCCGAAGATCGACGAAAGAGACCGCGATGAGATCCAAGGGGAAGAAGTTTCCTCCCATGCACGTTGTCTGCTACAAATGCAATAGGGAAGGACAAAAGTGCCCAAAAAGAGACACCAGAGACAATGGAAATCTTCATAGGGCGAATGAGAAACAAGGAAAAACAGAGCATCGAGCAAAGAAGGCTTCTGTGCTCCTTGCTGCCTTGTCAACAACGACAACAAACGACGGCGATTGATTCTGGATCCACATCACACATGACGATGAGGAAGGATTGGTTAGAGGAAGAACGCCCAAGTGTCCTGGAGGTGACTGTAGCCAGCAACAACAAAATCTATACTGAAAGCTCAGGTACTGTTCCAATTTAAGTGAATAGTAGTGGAAGTTCCGAAACTACTGAGATTAAAGATGTTTTGTATGTTCCTGATTTAAGTACCAACCTGCTATCTGTCAGTAGAATGGTGGAAAAGGGACTAGTTGTAACTTTTGACACTGATGGGTGCAAGATTTATGACAGTGACAAATGTGCCATCGAAGGTGAAGTGCAATGTACTGGAAGTAATGTAGGTGGGATCTACAAGTTGGAATTACTTCCTGAAGAAAAAGCGAATATTGCTTCCACACCAAATAGAAACAGAAGATTGTGGCATAGAAGATTGGGACACATGTGCAGAAAGTCTATGGAACTATTAGCCAAGGGCCTTGCTACTGGAGTGGAATTCACAGGAAGGGATGATAAGCCTTGCATTCCATGTATAGAGGGAAAGCATTCGTAAGTGAAATTGCAAGAGAGTAAAACAAGGACATCCCGAAAGCTAGAACTGGTTCATTCTGACATTTGTGGAACCATGAGTGAAAAGAGTTGGGGTGGAGCAAGATATATGCTGACCTTCACTGATTATTTCACTAGGAAGACATTTGTTTACTTATTAAAGCAGAAAAGTGAAGTTGCTTCCAAATTTAAAGAGTTTAAAGTGTTTGCAGAATAATAAAGCCGGGAAAAATTAAAGGCATTAAGATCTGATAATGGGCGGGAATATGTGAACAGAGAAATGGAAAGATTTCTCAATGACTGTGGTATAGTTCATCAAAGGACTGTTCCTTACACGCCACAACAGAATGGCATAGCAAAAAGAGTGAACAGGACTATAGTTGAGAAGGCAAGGTG
This sequence comes from Pachydiplax longipennis, assembly GCA_036926295.1. Taxonomy (NCBI): domain Eukaryota; kingdom Metazoa; phylum Arthropoda; class Insecta; order Odonata; family Libellulidae; genus Pachydiplax; species Pachydiplax longipennis. The sequence goes on from JAVFKF010000004.1 coordinate 7,140,999, forward strand.
AATGCTTCAGGATGCAGGCCTAAGCAAACAATACTGGGGTGAAGCTGTGAATACAGCAGTGTATTTAAAAAATCGCTCACCAACAAAAGCTGTGAGAGATATGACCCCAGAAGAGGCCTGGAGTGGGAAAAAGGCAGACTTATCTCATTTAAGGATTTTTGGGTTTAAAAGTTTTGTTCATGTTCCAGATGTGAAAAGAACAAAGTGGGATTCGAAGAGTAAAGAGTATATCTTCACCGGATATAGTGAAACTTCACAGAATTACAGATTGGTAGATCCCCAAAATCCTAAGAATGTAGTAATTGCCAAAGATGTTGTTTTCCTGGAGAGTTTAGGACTTGAAGTAAAGAAAGAACATGTGGAGAGTAGGAATTTAGAGATTCCTATCCATACATAGTCAGATAATGAGGTCAATTGTGATGTCATCCCAGAGGAGGATCAAGAAAAAGATACAAGCAGCAGTGACCAGAGTATTAAAGAAGTAGTTCCTCGACGATCTCTTAGAGAGAGAGTTCCAAGAAAATGGCCTGATGATGTTGTCCTATACCAAGCAACAATAGATAGTGTTAAGTCCCAACTACAATAAGGACATAAAAGGAAGCTGTGGACAACAGCAATGGAAGAGGAGTATTGATCTCTCAGTGAAAATAAAACATGGATGTTAGTAGATAGGCCCAAGGGTAAAACCGTGGTGAAGAACAAATGGGCATTTAAAGTGAAACTCAGTGCCGATAGAAAAGCTAGCAGATATAGGACGAGATTAGTTGCCAAGGAATTTACACAGGAGTATGGGGTAGAAAATGAAGATTTTCGTCTCCTTTGCATTTTCTATCTCTCATTTTGTTCTGAGATGATGAGAGCCATTGGAGAGCTGCCAAACGTGTGCTGAGATATTGAAAGGGCTCCAAAGATTTAAGTCTGTCATACAAAAGAACTGGGAAGAGTTGATAGTATTGGGTATGTTGACTCAGACTGAGGAAACTGTGAGGATGATCGCAAGTCCTACACAGGCTTTGCTTTCATGCTAAGTGGTGGGGTAGTGTCATGGGAATCGAGAAAGCAGAGGACTGTAGCGCTTTCAAGCACAGAAACAGAGTATATGGCTCTATCAGAAGGTTGTAAGGAGGCCATATACTTGAAGGGATTAATTGAAGAACTTTTTGGCGTAGAAGAAACTGTGACTCTGTTTAATGATAATCAGGGAGCTGAGAGACTTACGGCTAATCAGATGGTTAACAGAAGGTCTAAACATATAGACATTAGATATAATTTTATCCATGATAAAGTTGAGGATGGTGACATATCAATTAAGTATATGCCAACTGATAATATGATTGCAGACATTTCAACTAAAGCACTGCATGGACCTAAATTTGGGAAACTTCTTAGTAAAATGGGTTTAAAGACACCCAATTAAGGAGGAGTGTTTCGAATGAGGATCATGTTTTGAATGATCTTTTTGATTCAATTAGGGTGTTGGTATTTTGATATTCACTTGTTTTGCTATGAACCACTTTTGCTTGTGTTTTGTTTCTTACCATACTTTTGCTCACTTGTGTATCCTGTGTGTAAATATGGTGGTGGCGTATTAAATTGTTTCCTATTCCATATCGGTGTCAATCAATAGGTAGGGGCCAGACGAAAGGTAGTCCACGCAGCGTCTGTACCTCAGTGAGGCGGCCTATACGAGTGATGGTGTCACGTTAAAAACACTGTTGAGGGAGGCAAGGGGAGACCACTTCGGCTATCTATCCCATGAATATGATGTGCCACAATACAGATATCACTGCCAAAAACGTGACTCAGGCCTTTAAGGGAGAGTGTCGTGCCCGGCAGGGATAGTGGTAAGGGCATCCCGGTCGTCATTCCACGAAATCCTTACCCAACGACGCAAGAGAAGAAGAAGATGACCAAGGAAACCAGGGTAGGGAGCTGGAACGTGAGAATGATGCTCAGGAAAGGGAAGTTAGAAAACGTAAAGTCAGAAATGAAAAGGTCCAACATTAACATTCTGAGGCTATACGAAGTACGGTGGAAGTATGGGGAAGATTTCTGGAGCGATGATGTGAGAGTCAGTGAGGGGTTGCTATAGTGTTGGACAAGGGAGCGGGAAATGCTGTGACAGCCATCGAACTAATAAGTGACCGAGTAATGTCTGAATAAATTAAGGCTGAACCAGTAAACACTGTGATAGTGCAAGTATACCTCCCTACTAGCGATTACAGTGAGGATGAAATCGATTTAGTTTATGAACAAATAGAAAATGTTATTGGAAGGGTGAAAGGCAATAAAAACCTTATTGTAATGGGGGACTAGAATGCTGTGGTTGGGCAGGGCAAAGATGGGGACGAAGTGGGAGAGTTCGGACTAGGAAATAGAAACGACAGAGGACAAAAACTGGTAGATTTTTGCAGGAGGAATAACCTCTGTGTCACCAACACTCTTTTTCAACACCATAACAGAAGGAGGTACACATTACAGAAAAAGAATAATGTCTTAGAATGCCGGGATTACCGCACAATTAGTTTAATCTCTCATGCTGCAAAAGTAATTTTAAGGGTCTTAAACAGATAATTGAGGGCAAAACTAAGGAACTCATAGGAATGATCAGTTCGGTTTTCATAGAGGGAAAGGGACGAGGGATGCAATTGGGGTAATGAGGGTTCCGTAGAACGTAGCTTAGAATTTAAAAGGGACGTTCCTGTATGTTTTGTTGACTTTGAGAAGGCCTTCGATAGAGTTCAATGGTCAAAACAGATGGTGATACTAAAGAAAATTGGTTTGGATTGGAAAGATAGGCGTTTAGTGCAAAATTTGTATTTAAATCAGACCGCACGAATAAGAGTTGCTACTGGGGAATCGGAATAGGCAGAGTTAGGGAGGGGAGTAAGACAAGGTTGTCCTTTATCACCATCTCTTTTTAACATATATGCAGAAGAAATGATCAAAGAAGCTTGGGATGAAATAGATAAGGGAGTAAAGGTTGGTGGGGAAGTAGTGAAGTGAGTAAGATATGCAGACGATAAAGCTATTGTGTGCGATTCGGAAAAGGGTTTGCAAATCCTAGTAAATGCACCAAACGATAAAGCAAAGGAGTTTGGGATGTAAATCAATGTAAGAAAGACTAAAATTCGGAGGTTTTCAAAGGGAAAGAATGCTAAATAAACGATAAGGGTGGATGGGGAAAAACTAGAACAAGTAGAGCAGTTTTCATACTTGGGCAGTCTTCTTTTTAAGGATGGAAGATGCTCGACAGAAATAGACAAAGGATTACATTAGCGAAAGAAGCATTCATGAAGCGAAGGGAATTGATGACATAGGGACTTGATAAAGGAATCAGGAAGAGATTGGTAAAATCCTTAGTGTGGAGTGTAATGTTGTACGGTGTGAAACGTGGACGTTAAGAAAAGAGGGCATTAATATATTAAAGGCTTTTGAGATGTGGGTATGGCGTAGAATGGAGAAAGGAAGTTGGGTCGATAGAAAAACGAACGAGGAGGTTCTAGAGATGGTTGGGGAGAAAAGAGTAATGATTGAAGTAATTAGAAATCTGCAAAATAAATGGGTGGGTCAAGTATTGAGAGGAGGTATTATGCTCATAAAAATACTGAATTTAATTCGTAAACATATTGTTGTCACTGATATTTCTTTGTCGAGCTGATTTTCATCTCCGTCACACAAGTTAAATTTTCTATCATCCGTTTTGTTCCAAGTCCAGTTAAATACGCACAATATGGACTCTATCACTGTTTTCTTCGCCATTGAGAATCAACAAGCAGTTCAGTTCGTATGCATAAGGGAAATACAGAATTACGTTTGATGACCTCCTCTATACGATATCGACTTAAAATTCAGCATACAGAGGAGTTTTATTTTATGTTTATGCTATCGGTAAGGGATTTAAAAATAAAATTCTTCAAAACTCTGCGGTGCAACTTAAAGGGGAGAATTTTGCACCCATCTGACATCGAACCCATACTAATTTGGGGGCATTTCATCCACAGGTACTATAGAAGACAACGTCATCTCTGACCTCTGTGATTTTGATTCCTCCATCTTACCGGGAAGTGCCTAAAATTTTTTCAAAATTTCGCGCAATGTATCCTTATGGGAAAATTCCGATTTTGGGGACCTTCTGGTATCCTACCTATGATAGCGTCGAATTCTGAACTATTCCGGTGGTTACCCGGTAGGGCCATTTCTTCGTAAAAATTGCAATTCAATGGCATTACTGCAACGTAGCTAGAATTTGTATCCCCTACATATAGATATATCCGAAGAAGTGTTAATATATTACTCGAGTAAAATCTGCTTGGATACCGCAGGCTAATCGGTGAATAGTTTAAGATAATACCCGATTAATTTTAGGATATGCTTAGAAAAACATTCCCCAGTTCACGGTCCTGCATAACAATGTGTGTGTGATCGCCCTGGTGTCGAATTCGGAAACATGTTGAAGACTTTGTTGAATATTAACTTTTGAAAATGAGTCCTCTAACCATTCGCAAAATTTCAAGTCCATACCGTTCCAGATAAGTCCTCAAATATATATCCGAATTCCCCATTCAAGTATGGCAGAATGAAAATAATGCCCTAGTATTAAATCAAGGACTATTTGGGAAACAAGAAACTGCATTTGCAAAATGCACTCATAAATGCTGTATACATGACGATATTAGATTTAGATTTCTATCTCCTCAGAAAATACATCATAAAATATTTGCAATTTTCAACCATAAATTTTATATAGGAGATTTAAGAACGTCTGGGATCGGGCCCAGAGCAATTTCATAAGATGGAATGGTATGAAACTTTTAGGCTGTCATTTAATATAATTGGTTTAACATTCAGCGAAACGACGGAAGTGGGTCGAAGGGAAGCCTCAATTCGAATGGCGAGTGAAGAGCAAAGAAAGTCAATCCTTCGATTGCGATGTGAAATTATTAGTCAAATTCGAAATGAAATGTCACTTGCCGGTGGAATGTGTGTATTGGTGCACGTAGTCCCAACTTCGAAAGTTGACAGTAATATTCCAGCAAAGGCTCTGAAGCACGACATGCGATATCAACAAGTTGTCAGAAAAATCCAAGACATCAGGCGTCTTTCACGAGGATTCACTGCCGATGAAATGTGAATTTCAGTCGTATTAGCAATTAAAATTCATCATTTTCCCGGTGAATGGTTTGTCGTCACGAATGTCTTGAAATATCGTTTATTTAGGTTAATGGCGATGAGGGAGCTTTTGAACACATTTTACACTAATCGTACATATTCAGCACCAAGTTAATGCTGGGATCATATGGCGAAAATTCGTCGATAAAATCATAAAAGCTGCCAGTGATGGGACTAAAGTTTAAGTAAGATAGTAATTAAGCATTATTAAGTCGATTGAGGTGATGGGAGCATGTGAAAGAATCCAGAGACTATCTGGTAATCTTATCGCCGGATTTAAAGATGAAGACACTACACATCGTTACCGTAGATCATTGTATTACTAGCTGAACTGCCCGTTAATTCTCAACGGGGAAAAACTCATTTGAACTTCGAAGATTAATTTACCCTCTCAATGAATTCCTCTATTGACCATTGGTTATTTTATCTTATTTCATCTATATGTTTTTGGTCTATGATTTACGAGTTAAAGCTTCTCAGTGCGAACCTGAATTTGATGATTATTTAAATGGAAACAGAAACGTCCTCTAATTAGTATGTTATGATATTGATAAATTAAATGACAACTTCCTGAAAAGATTTTTCAAGCATATTTAAAAGAATAAAATTAATAGCGAAATAAATGCAATAAATTTTAATTAAAATATCTTAGAGTTACCCAACCAGTATCATTAAAGTTTTCAAGACATTTTATATTTATATATTAATAATATATTTGTCTTAAAATTGGATTCGTAAGATCAATAGTTTAAACATTTCCATCCGAACTGCTCCTTAATTCTCAACCGAGAGAATTATGAAAGCGAAGATAACAAAATTAGTCTAAAACCGCTATGGGGAACTGCTTTTCTCTCTAACTCATGCATTTTGAAGAAACCTGCAGAGAGAACTTCAACTGCTTCCCTGAAATTTGTTTCAGATACGTTGATGACATTTTTACTATTTTCGACACATCGAAATACAACACCATTGATTTCTTAGAAAAACTGAATGAATAATTCGAGTCCATCAAATTCACCGCTGAAGAAGAAATAAATGGCACACTACACTTCCTCAAATTTAATATATATAGGAAACCCACTCACACAGAAATGTACAAACCATATGACACAAATCATCATATTTCGCACAAAATAGCCCCCTTCCACTCCATGATTAACGGACTACTAAAATCACTTTCATAAAATGGCTTCAAGAAAGAATTAAACCATATCAGAAATAATGCAAAACAAAACGGATACGATCAAGATGTTGTTAACAACATTCTTAGGAAAAACAAACATACAACAAAACACAACTGAAACATCTACTTAAAACACACAGTATCATAAAACTTCCCAATGACCCTAGAACATAATCGGGCATTTATGAAATTTCATGTCAAGATTGTGATAAAATATTCCTAGGGTAAAAAACAGCAACATAGAAAATAGATTCAAAGAGAACCTAGCTCATTTCAGACAAAAATTCGTAAATCTAGCGTGGCGCAACATATGCAAGAACGCACTCATAGGATTGATTTAGGCAACTATAAATTAAAGAAATCGATACAGAGAAACTCCAAAGTAGATGCTCATGAAAGCACCTTCATACATCGAAAGAAAGGGAAAGTCATGAATGCCCACGATGGGCCCATACGAACTTCTTCATTATAATCTTTTTGGACAGCGCTTCTTATAAGGAGTTAATCCTAAATACCCAACCCCAAAACTCCCACGACAAGCAGTTACAAATACCTCACACTTTAAGCACTTTAACCCCCTCGAGGATGGACTCCGAAATGCGCATTGGGGATTTCTGAAAATCGGTAACTGCAGCTGTCATTTATGAGGATTGCGCCCGACGGTCACTGGCATTCAGCGATTGCAGTATTCTTCAATCTCTTAATAGGAGTCTTGTTTAATTATTTTTCTTATGAAAGTTGTTCGATGATTCTTTTAAATTAAAATTTTCTAGAGCCTGAAAACGATTAAATTTAACTCTACTTGCTTTTATTACGTTACATCGCTCTTTGACTCACCTGGGATCCAACCGGGGACTGATATGAGGGGAAAATATTCTGCTCATTCTAAGAGGATGAATTTTCATAATTTTAAGGATTTACTAATTCTGGTTCTCAAGTTTTAGGTGAAAATAAAATGATATGTGCCATTGACAAATTGGAAAGGTGAATTATTGTACGTACACCCCCTGCCACACGCCTATAAACGACTCGGAGGATACAAATTAAGTTATAAATTTACCCGAATTTTAGTAATTACATTATATCAACACTGGCAAAATTGAGCTGATTAAGAGAAACTCCTACATTCCTTGCAATTGGCTCCTTATCATCACAGCAAGTCGTTCGTTACTGCAAATTTCAGAATATTGCTTCATATTAATACATCATTCATTTATACCCTTACTTTTAAGCAGTTTTGTCACTTCGCACTACATTATTTTTGAGCGACACATTCAGGAATACGATTAATAATGACGTGCAGGAAACTCTACGTATAATATGCTTTTATCGTGAAACATCTTCATATGTCGTGGACATCGCGGTCTTAGGCGTCGTAGGAACGCCATCCAGAAAGTACTGCCCAAAAATTCCTTGTCCACTCTCGCTAGAGAAGTTAAGCCTAAGATAAATCCATGTTCTCAATCGGAAAAGACGAAGTGTTTAAGAATTTGTTACTCTATATCAAAATGAGACCTCACCGATGACTCAAGAAATAATATGGAAAGATGACCATGGGCTGGAATGCATTAATGATGCCTCCAACCACCTGGCAAAGTGAGCCGCTTTGTGCAAAGCCCCTTGATGGTTGCATCTTATCCAACTCCTCTGGGCGGATGATGACTTCTCTCATATGCACGGTGAGAATATTAACAACACTCCTGTCTACAGGTCGAGATAGAAATAGTGAGAGAGATTTTAAATAATCATTAAATGAGAACGATTCGCTCTAAAAAGCCTGAATAAAAATATGGGCTTTGATGGGCTCACGGTTGAATTTTACTCAAAAGTTTTGCGTAAATTAGTGCACGAAAATGGGTCAAAGTACCTTCCTCGGGCGACCTCAACTCTTTCATTGATGGGTAAAGGAGGAGACCCGCTTCAACTGACGACCACTATCCGTGAAAATTATCGCCAAGGAATCATGCTTGAACAAGATGATTAAACATGTCCGCAACAGAGCTGCTGTATAACAGGAAGGTCAATCTTCAACACAATCTCTTGTGAGATAATTAGTGGTGTAATAAATCCAACTACTGACTCGCAGTTTTTGGACTTGATCAATCAAAGGCCTTTGATAGAGTAAAACACGATTACTTATTCGCCGTGATAGAAAATAATTTAAAGTAAAGAGTTCATCGATAATATTCGGACCTTGTACAAAAACGCCCATGGCATGGTTCGTGTACTATAACACACTAACTGCACCCTATAGTTTCGCTAGAGATATTAGGCAAAGCTGTCATTTATCTGGGCAGCTATTTCGATAGAAACCTTGATTCCGTACAAAAACCTCATTGGTGCTCCCTTGCCAGAACCCATGGACACCAAGCTAGTCGCCTATACAGATGAACGTTTTAATCACGAAGGATGACGATTTTAGCAAAACACCTTCGAGAGCTATGCTGGCGCTTCTGAAGCAGAGCTTAATTTCTTAGAAAGCAAAGGACTACGGGTAGGTAGTTGGGTTAATTGGGCTTCGATTTGAACTATAATGGGCTAGACTTTTTAAGAGTGTGGCTTTCACATGACCCACTCCAAGAAACTAAAGTCATATGCGACCGACTTCACAGAAAATAGACTCTGCACTGCATGCACACCGATATCGTTGAGATTTCACTCAGTCAACCAATTCATCACTTTGGTATTTCCTTCAGTGTCAACGCACTACGCTCCAATCGTGAATTTTGTTGGGCAAAACCGCAAGCATCGAGTGAACAGCTCTATTCCATCAGCTCCTCTCGCCGAAGGAAGACAGGGATTAATAAATATTGAGCATAAAATGAATTCAGAATGTCGTTTCTTCAGAGATCTCTTACTCACCAACAGATCCTTGGAAATGGAAATGGACTAATGGAATTGGTCAAGCATACGCCCGTAATCCGCAACCATATCAAAAGTGTATATTGATTGGTACTTTTTGCTATATTTTAATAAGAGGATGGGCTATACTATAAATTAGCGGATATAGGGCTTTTCAACTATAAATTAGCGGATAGTTAAAAGTTTGATAATCGATCCCTCCCGAATGAATGGCCACCACCAAATCCTTTTCCAAAGTTTGTATTTTCCAGTAGAAGGAAGAATTCGAAAGTCCACATTCAGTTGATAGGAGCTCTTTTTATAAAGATTTGTCATACTTAATATCCGGAAATCTATGGCCAATACCGGGAGTATTCAGTAACAGTAAAATAAAATGGCTATCAATTACAATTCGCCGGAATTCAGACTGCCCAAGGTAATGCTTGGGATGCATGGCATTATGTCTCTATCATTGCTAATGAATTAGGGATGAGACAATCTTAAAGAATACTTATCAAAGAACAGAACCTGTATCAACTGTACGTAAAAACCTCCGTTGAAATCAAACAGGAACCTATTTGGTTCCCGTTTGATTATAAACAGTTTACTTTATTCTTTCGAATTAAGATTAGACATGTGAATTACTAGACAGAATTTATTCGAGCCCTTAGTTCAAGACTCTCAAAAGAATGGAAATACAACGTTGCGAAAAATACTCTAACCAAATTTTTCAAATTTTGGGGATTTAATAATGTTATTCTGAAAGACATAACACTGAAGAGTATTTGGAGAGAACTGGCATATAGTTTGATTATACATATAAACACAGAATGTTGTCAGGTTGTCACGTCTCCTCCTTATACTCCCCGCTGTTTATTGCTCCATTCTTTTCTTTTTCACTAAGACAATTTGCATATGTACCTCTTTTAGAGGTCACGTGAAAATGAATGATAACTTAAGTGGCTATAGAATCAACCCGTTTTAAATGTATTGTAGAATGAAAATGCTACCCTTTCTTCGAACCAAGGAAACAGTAAAATACGTTTGTAAAACATATTCTAGCTTCTCTTCAAATGCCTCATTGTGGATTAATATCTTTTCGGGAAACACCTCATAAAAATATATGAATTTCACATGTTACATTTCATATGGGTGATTTTCAAACAATTCAGACCGCCTGGCGTCGGACTCAGAGCCCAGATAAAAGTAAAAGTTACTTGTATACTGCAAACTAATCGGTGAAAATTTACCATAAGTATCCGATTATTCTCCGATACGTATATATGACTCCTGTTCATATTCCAGATTTTATCTTTCCATGCTACCGCGAAAGCATTCAAAGCATTTCTTAAAAATCCCAAAAAAAAATTATAAGAAGGAATTTTACATCCACATGGCGTCTAAACAGCACTCTTTAGGTAACATTTCTTCCTTTGTTACTATAGAAGACCACCACTTATGCAAACACCTTGATTTTCATTGCTCCATCGCACCGAGAAAGGCCCCAAATTAATTACCAAAAATAGCGCAAAAGACAGCCTGGCGTCGAACTCAGGACTCTTTAGTTAGCGAGAATTGAATATTAATATTAGATAAGTGCCATTCTGACCGGTTCCAAAGATTCGATTCAATATTATATCGGAAGTTCCTAAAATAAGATTCCGTTATCTCCCTTTGAAATGCATTGTAGAAACGAAATAACGTTCTTGTATCGAACCAAGGACCATTAGAGAAACGGTAAACCCCTTGAAAGAATGTTTTCAAACGCCTCTTATACCATTCCAGGTTTTATCTTTCCTGCTTATCGGGAAGGATATAAAAAAAATCGTGAAAATTTTCAAAAATCCGCGCATTGCATTCTTATAGGAAGATTCTGATTTTTGGGATTGGGATTTTACTCGTATATGTATGTATGTAAGTATATATATATATATATATATATATATATATATATATATATATATATATATGTATAAATGCCAATGTTCTTGAAGAGGAAGCTCTTCAACCAATGCATTCTACCAATGTTGACATATGGAAGTGAAACCTGGGTGTTAAAGGCTGCAATAACCCAGCGACTTAAGACATCGCAAAGAAGTATGGAAAGATGTATGCTTAGGATCTCAAGAAGAGACAGGAAACGTAACACCTGGGTGAGGATGAAGACAGGAGTGACAGACATTATAGATAACGTAAGGTCACTGAAATGGATGTGGGCAGGCCATGTGGCGAGAAGAAACGACAACTGTTGGACTAGAGCGGTTCTGAACTGGTCACCAAGAGATGTGAAGAGACCAAGAAGAAGACCAAAGGACCGATGGAACAGAGACATCATTAAGTACTTAGAGATGACATGGCAAAGAGAAGCTCAGAATAGAGAGAATTGGAAAGCGCTTGGGGAGGCCTACATCCGACATCGGATTGAAAATGGCTGATGATGATGATATATATATATATAAAAGTTGCACACGAGTAAAAGTTGCTTGCATACTGCAAGCTATCAGTTGAATGCTGTATCGTACCAAGTAATGCCTCAAAACGATTGAAAAGTTTTGCAAAAGACCGCCTGGCGTCGAACTTAGGACCCGATAAGCATATTCATTACTGTTGTTCATATACCGGGTCTTCCATCTTTTCGTGAAACTCCTCATAGAATATTAGAAATTCCCTCAGTAGATTTCTCACGTTAGTTAATTATTTCTCTTGTCGAATCTATATTTAATCACTAATACTCTCCGATGATCTTCAAATTGGTTCTTTCATATACGTTAAGAGAGGAATTTTATATCTCAGTATAACGTGCATTCATTAAAGCCAAATTAAAGATAAGATATATTTAATATTTTCTGTTATATGATTATCTACAATTAGATGTATGTATTATAAACCTTAATAAAATAACTACGGACAGGAACTATAGCGTGAGTCCTTCTATCCTTGGAAGTTTATTTTTCGGCAATTCACATTCTCTGATAACTGTTGAAATGTAGATTTGAGAAAAATTTTCTAGTTTCTAGAACTAGTTGGACAAAAATACAAATGTTCAGGTGTTGAATAAAGCAAGGGAAAGTAGAACTCACTATTCGAAAATCTAAATGAGGGAGGACAACCGATTCTCTTTTATTTCATTCATCGTATAGAGTAAAACCCGGTTAAGACACGTGGTTGGACTATGCGAAAACCACGTCTTCAGCGGGAAAGCACGAAAATGGGTTGTATTACGTTGGTTGTATGAGATCATATTTTTGAAGAATAGTCTTACGTACAAACAGAGCGCCATATTAACTTAATTTCGGTCATTTTTAACTCTACGATGAAACAGTTTTCATTATTTGCAAAAATTAAGGAAGAATTACGAATATTTTAACAGCAGAGGTGAGAGGGCCTCAAGATCTCTCCAACACTTTTCTCGATAGCCCACAAAACCCTTTTTTACTGTTTCTTTTCGATATATTTACTTCCAAAAGATTGTGACAAAAGGTAACACCGAAAAGTGACTTTTTAATATACTCTGCTCTGAGAAAAACTGAAAGAGTGCACGTATCGGCCACAACAGTGGAATAAATCTACTCTATATTTCAAAAAATTAGACATTCAAAAGAAGAAGATCCCTATTTGAGAGAAGGAGAGACTGCGATAGAAATAATTGATGAATCAAATGAGGTGATTGTGGCAGTACAGCATGGAATACGCCTTTCAAGGTGGGAACAGAGCGTCTTAAGGGGTTATTTCACCATTTATTTTCTCAGAATGGGATTAAGAGATCAAGACGAAAAGATAACTGTATCATTGCGTCTGTATAAAATCGAGAGCGATTTAAACGGATTTCACTGTAACTCACCAATGCAGAGTTATTTCTTCAAATCGAACAAAAAGTGTGGAAGTGGAAAAAAGTTTTCAAATGGAATAGATCTTCTCTCCGACATGTTTACACGTTCAGAACCTTATCAGTTCAGAGTAAAATTCTTCAGTTTTTTCTTCGCTGCTTGCTGCTGTTCGTGCGTAGACTTGTATGATCTGAACAGATTAGAGCTCATTTATCTTGAGTATAAGCTTGCAGATTTGTCAGATATGCATTATATTTTCTCTAAATTGTTTTTCCATCTCTTGTTGAGCAGGAACCCAGCAATACAAGTCTTTCATCATTTGCACTCCTGTAATAAAATAAATTACCTTCCTTGAGTGTAATCAAGTCTTCTGTTTTCTTCTAACTTCGCTGAGTACGGTGACTTCCCATATACATGGGTAGTCTGAAGAGTTTCCTACATTTCGCCATGTCTCGACATGTTTTCTGAAAATTTCTGAAAATTTTCTGAAGATTTCTGAAAAATCTGGGGTCGGAAACTTTTCAGCCCTCCTTCTAACTATATCCTATATTTTCTTCTAACTTCGCTAGGCCCAAGGCCTTCCAATTTATCTTCTCTGCTTCATTCAGTAGCTCCAGTAGTCTGTCTTCACTCTTCAAGCAGTTGTAAGTCGCGAAGTGTAGTTTGGTAGTTCTTTTTCTCATGATGGGCCTCTGTAATGCCTCCACCTGCCGAACATCCGAATAGGTGGTGATTTTACGTCCGGATGAATTTCCATTACAGAAGCTCATCATGAAAATTGTATTTGCGTTGGGGGATGAAGAAAAATTAGTCGTCAGGCTGTCCTGCTGCCGGTTGGCGAATGCAATTTTGTGTGAAGTGAAGTTTTACTCATATATATATGAGTAAAAGTTGCATACTGCAAGCTATGAGTTGAATGCAGTACCGTACCAAGAAAGGCCTCAAAACAATTTTCAAAACTTCGCGCAAAAGACCACCTGGCGTCGAACTAAGGACCCGTTCGTGAGACACAATTGAATATTATTATTAGATAAGTGCCATTTTGACCAGTTTCAAAGTTTCAACTCAATATCTTATCGGGAAGTTCTTAAAATAAGATTACGTACGTTATCCCCCTTTGCATGGTAGAATAGAAATGACGCTCAGGCATCAAACCAAGAACCGTCAGAGGTTAACAGCGTATATGAAACTTAGGAATTACTTCCATGTAAATTCCGTTTTATATCATTCCCGGTAATCGGATAAGCAATAAAAATAATTGTCAAAATTGACCGCCATGTATTTTATACTGGAGAATTTTGCACCCACTTGGAGTCGAACTCTCGGTCATTTGGTAACATTTCTTCAGTTATTACAATAGAGAACTACGGCATCTCCAACCTCCGTGATTTTCACTGTTCTATCGTTCCGAAAAAGGACTCAAAACAATTTTCGAAAATTCGCGCGAAAGAGCGCCTGGCGTCGAACACAGGACCCGTTCGTGAGAGTCAATGGCATACGAATGTTAGATAAAAGTCACTCTGACGTGTTCTAAAGTTTCAATTCAGTACCTTATCGGGAAGGTCCTAAAATAAGATTCCGTTATCCCCCTTTGAAAGGCATGGTAGAATAGAAATGACGCTATTGCATCGAACCACAATTGATTGTGGACATAAAGGGTTTTGTATTGTGGTAGTGTACTGAATTAAAGGGCGTAAAAATGCTAAGAGGGCGCAGTCATTCGTCGAAAAGCGCGCATCTGAATTAGCTAAGTATCTTACGCATTTTATATTAGAGTTAGAAATTAATGAGGTTCTTTTATAGGAAAATATACATAGTAATAAACCGCTGTGACGATCCGATGAAACGTCTTCTTTGCACTTGCGTCGTGTCGTGAAATTCCGATTTGAGACACTTTAAAGGGATGCGAATTTCGACTAAAACGATAGAATCGTACCTCAGATTATTGGCTCAAAACAAAAGGCCTTCCGTCCGAAAGAATACATGGGAATCACTTGGTTTCGTGTGGATTTTCGCCCCTCAAAAAATTCGATCCGAAATCAATCCCTATATCTCCGATTCCACTCCTTTAAATCTGCTTTACGTTCTCTTCCTATAGATCCAATCTATTAAATGGAACGCGCTAATGCAGATTGTCGTGCAGGCGATGCGGAGTGACCCCATTCCCTTCAAATTTACTCAGAAATATATCGCCGCATATTCTTAAATATTCCTATTTTCATCTGAAGGGAGAGTTCGATCATAAAGAGCAGTTAAGAATGTGAATGAGATATAGAATATGTACAATACACACTCACACATCATTCTCCGATGTAGTTCTCCCCAAGAGCTTTCCAATTATCTCTATTCAGAGCTTCTTTTTGCCATTCATAAGTACTCTATTACTACGTAGACGAGAAAAAAACCGCAACCTATGTTCACAATTTATTTAAAAATACGACCTGTTTGGAGGAAGCCTCCTCAGGCCTGAGGATTGAGATTTTGGTTTTTTCTCATCTAATCATGAATAAATCATCTCCTGAACTAGTTAATCTCAATCATCTCTCTGTCCTATGGTCTTCTTCTTGGTCTCTTCACATCTCTTGGTGTCCAGTCCAGAACCACTCTAGTCCAACGGTTGTCGTTTCTTCTCGCCACATGTCAATATTCAAACTTTATACATTTCTGTATATTATCTGCATTCTTTGGAAAAGTATAAACAAGATTGGTAATGGTCGATCGTCAGTAATACGTCGTTCGAAAATCAGGGTTTTATATCACGTCCATTCACTGAGAGTAAAATAAATCATTTTCCTGAATTACTTATCCTACACTACTATGATGCCAATATATGGTTTTGAATAAACGCGCACCAAAAACTTCACAGAATGGAACATGAAAATATTCACCAAATTTCTTAATATTACGTTTAGTTTTATACATTCTGCGAATGAAACTTAGAAGAAGGTTTGAATAACTAATTTTTGTGTGAAGTCAGGACATTATATATCTTGGATTTATAATCATTTCAACTTTTCTCTCTTACAAACATAGCAGTCTCTTGAGTTATCAATGAAACAGTGAATTATATATAATATTAATGACACAGATTTTCAATTTTCACGAACCACTCCGGAAAATAGTCAAATTATGATACTCATTGATGATGTGGATTTAAGTTTAGGTCAGATCCAAAATTAATTGGTTCGTGTGGAAGAAATGTTACCAATGACGACGATGTAATTGGATGCGTTATTTGGACGTATTTAAGACCACTACAGAGACTGCCTGTTTTTCGACTCCTTTACCTGGAAATCCCTTTAATACTACATAAGAACGAAAATATTGTAGTTCAGATATTTTATTTTTAAATTAGATAATTTTATTTTTTTTAATTGCATTTAATTAGTAAAAGAACAAATTTGGCAAGAAAAACGGTGAATTTGGACCAACCAAAAAGACCACTATTCGAATAATTGCTTATATAGGAGGTTAACCTGGTTATATAGAGCTGTATTCATGCTAACGAAAAATAAAGTAGTTTTTAGAATAGAATAATATTCAATTTTCCGCTCCTATTCCTTTGCGCAGTATAAAAAACTCGATCCGAGCAATACAATAAATACTTGTATAATAAAGAGTTATTAGTTAGTTGATGGTAGATGGTGAAGGTGTCGCTAAGAAAATAAAATATCTCTTAAATATTATTTCTTGTATCTATATTATTATTATTATATAATTACGACCAAAATTTTATTCTTTCCGGCCAGATTTTAAGATTTTCCTCGTTAAGAATCAGGTGAACCTTTTAACAGACTAAGATATGATTTCCAATAGGAAACATGGTGCTACATTGATGAATCACGATAGGTTTCCTTCGGTAGAGAATCGCAGAAGAAAATTAAGTGTTGTACACATTTCATTGCACTTTTAGTCCTATTCTCGATGTGAAAGTTGATTAATAAAAGAAAGTCAAAGCTATTGAAATGTCTTTACATTCAAGAAAGTTTAATCAGTTATCGGTAAAATTACTACCACTTAATTTTCAAAATTCAATTTTTAATGCCTGATGAGAACGAGACGCGCTCGTTAAATTTTACCGAAACAAATTCGCAGAATCTTTCGAGCAAGTGAGAATAATCCTCGAAATAATATTTTTAATTAATATTGGAACATTATCTATAATAAAAGGTGCAACAATAGATGTTAGATAAGAAAAGTCCGTAATGATTTGGGCAATTGGAGTTCGTTTCTTCAACCAATCAAAGGCTAACCGGAAAGTTGGCATTGGCATTGGCGAGATCAAGTTATTTTATCCTAATATATATATACTAGCGGAGCTACCTATTGATTCTCAACTGGGAAGTAAAAATAGGCGAATGACACACTAAGTGCGACTTGCAAGGCAGTATAATAATTAAGATGCAGAAATAAATATTTAATTTTGGAACACGTATACGGTGTCTTCATAATTTAGAAATCACATATACGTATATTACCATAATTATTAAACACATATCATTTTATTAGAAAATCCTTCAAAAAGACACGGCCTGCTATACAGAATTATTGTACACAGTAAAACCCGTCTAAGACGCTTTTGTAGACGTTAATCCGCTTAAGATGTGGTTTTCTCAGATTTCCGGTCCCTTTTATGCGAAAAGCATGGTAAAATACCGCTTAAAACGTCCTTTTTCTCGCTTAAGACGCGGATTATTCCCTTTTACAGATTCACTACAACCCACTTTGACCAATATTTCGATAGACCAGTATTTTTTAATCATCAGTATCGTACTTTCATCACAATCTTAGGAAGTAAACATATCGAAAAAACAGAAGAGTTTCATGTGATGTTCAGATCGCGATGCACTTACGCCACTGCTGTTAAAAATGTCAACTTACCTAATTGTCAATATCATAAACACTGCTTGATTTTTGAGTGACAATGGCCAAAATTAAGTAACTTATCTTTGTTCGAAAAGCAGACCATTGTTCAATAAAATTATGTGAGGCAATCAACTTACCACCTGGTTATTACTCTTATAACACGGTATTCTTACAACAAGGTTTCCTGCAAAGCCACTTAACCTGGTTTCACTGTTTTTTTTAGTCAGCCGAAGTGTCCGTTTAGTATGAACGGGGTAAATAGAAATAAGCAGTGAACGTTTAACAATATTTTTAAACAGGAGAGTCCAACATCTCTTTCGTTCCCTTCATTCAATGTGATTCGTTATCCAAATGGTAATTAGAATCGTAAATACAAATTCGGCTACCGAATATACCTCGGCTAACGAATATGATTCGGCTAACGAATATGGTTCGGCTAACGAATATGCCTCGGCTAACGAATATGATTCGGCTAACGAATATGATTTAATTAGGGAGGCGTTTGATTAAGTTATCATTTACTCGAAATGCTAATGTAATACGCGGTATTAGACGATTAGGGAAGTAGATTCATGGTTCAAGCACCCACTGCCACACGCCAAGAGGCTGCACGCAGTATACATCAATCAATTTAAAGGTATTCCAGTGTAAATCACACGTAGTAGTTTCATTATTTTAAAATAGAGTTGGCAAAGTCGAGGTGATGAAGAAATTTTCCCTAAATGATCGTACGTTGCCTCCTATGAATCAACTCTGAAAATTGTTCTTAAATGAAATTTTAGAATATTGCCTGCTATGAACATATACTACCATTAATTTTTAATCATTACTTTCATATGGACCTAAAATACCCGTGTATTCTTATGGGAAAACGCAATACCTCGGTTTCAACAATCGCTTTCGTCGTCAAGGCGATTGGTTGTTTGAAGCCTCAAAATTTCACGAAATTTCCGTTTCTTTTAACCGAATTCTCGCCATTTCGACTCGATAACGATATTTCACGACCAAAATAAGAATCTGTATTCATTTCTCCTTCTTTTGTTTCCCTCGAATTCGTAAGCCTATTATTTCCAATTACATTTTGCAAAACAAATGTAGCCCGCAACCGATAAGAGTGATGTTTACGTGCATTACTTATGAGAACGGATTTTTTTGTCTGAATTCGAACTGGGTACATTTAGGTAAATGAAAAGTAGCCTATTATCTGCGCAGGGAGTACATTTAACAAATATGAAAGTTTGAAAGTTGTGCCATTTATAGTTCTCGAGTTTTAGGCGAACATACATACACATATACATACACACACACACACACACACACACTTTATTTTATAATATTAAGAAAGATTTCGATACCAGAAGGTCCCAAAAATCCCAATTTTCCCATAAGAATGCATTGCGCGGATAATTGAAAATTATTTTGAGGCACTTATCGGTAAGATAGAGGAACCGAAATCTCGGAGGTTAAAGATGAGGTAGTCTTCTATATTACCAAGGAAAGAAATGTTACAAAATGACCGTGAGTTCGACGCCAGGTGGATGCAAAATTCTTCCTTAAGGAATGCATTACTGCAATTTCTGAAAAATTTTTTGAATGCCTTCTCGATGAGCTGGAAGGATAAAACCCGGAATGGTGACAGAGGAGTTAGAGAGCATTCTTTCATGAGGTTCACCGTTTCTCCAGTGGTCCTTCGTTCGATGCAAGAGCGTCATTCCGATTCTACCATGCATTTCAAACGAGAATAACGGACTCTTATTTTAGGACATTCCCGATAAGATACTCAATTTCGATTCTATCATTCATTTCAAGGGGGGATACCGAAGTCTTATTTTAGAACCTTCCAGATAAGATACTGAATTGAAATTTTCAAACACGTGAGAGTGGCGCTTATCTAACATTTGTATGCCATTGTCTCTCACAATCGGGTCCTGTGTTCGACGCCAGGTCTTCTGCGCAGGTATTTGAAAATAATTTGAGGCACTTCTCCGTAACATAGAGGATCACGGACTTTGCAGATGTCTTCTATACCAACAGTCAATCAAACTTCACTCAATGTGCGTGGGTTCGACGCCAGGTGGGTGTGAATTTCTCCCCTCTAAAATACATTGCGGCGATTTTTAAGGATTCTTTTGTATGCTCTTTCGATAACCTGGAAGGGTAATACCCAAAATGTGGATAGCGGTGAGCTTTCGTATGCGCTGTTTACCGTTTCCCTGAGGAGCCGAGGTTCGACGCCAGGGCACTATTCGATTCTACCGTAGACTTCAAACGGGGAATCCAAAATTACGGCTTAGGAACTTTCCGATATCTAATGGACGTGTCATTTTAGGAATGGTCGGTATTGCCACCATCAAACAGTCATATTGAATCTTTATTCCGAGAAGGTCCTGGATTCGGCTCCAGGTGGTCCTAAATCTCCCATAAGGTATGTATGGCGGGATACTGAAATATTTGAATGAGACATTTCCAAAGAAGATAGAAATTCCAGCTTATCGGGAAAGCATTCAAAATATTCTTAAAGATAGTCATTTTAAAGGGAAAATCTCGCACCCAACTGTATACGAAACCCGGCAGGTGAATAGTAGCCTTTAATTTGTTTTACATAATCAGTTTACGATTCCCCTCTACTAGACTTGTATAGAAGATAAATATACTTGTCTTTAAAAATATTGATGGAGAAGGTTCTCGCCAAGGTGGTTGGTTACCAAAGTCTTGAGTATTAGTCTCCAGTCCTCCATTATATTCACTACTGGAAGTGGTGCTTTCTATCTCACGCAAGTGTGCAGAGAATGTGCAGCTCCCTGCACCGACCAAAAGGATGCAAACATTTCAACTGTTTCTTTCTTTTTATGGTTAATAACTTCGCATAATAGCCTTTTATTAATTCTATATTTAATTTTCCCTATGTAGTTCACTCTAATTATTTCTTGCCTTTTGAACTTCCTTATTTATGCAGGCTTTAGCTCTCATTGATATGTAATTCGGAAGCAAGAATTTTTACTGAAGTCCTTTTTCAATCCCACGGTTTATCTATGAAGTTCTTATGTCTATAATTTAGACTTTCATTCTTTCGCAGAATTCCAAACTTGGAGTACTAGCCATTATATCGGTGCTAAAACTTTATTAGCAATCATC
The DNA here is from genome assembly GCA_036926295.1 of Pachydiplax longipennis. Taxonomy (NCBI): domain Eukaryota; kingdom Metazoa; phylum Arthropoda; class Insecta; order Odonata; family Libellulidae; genus Pachydiplax; species Pachydiplax longipennis. The sequence continues at coordinate 7,162,023 of JAVFKF010000004.1, forward strand.
AACCTCCATCTTATAGACATCCTCATTCCTATTTGGAGACAAGCGGGATTTCCGTTCTTCATGCGATCTTCTAACAATTCCACTTCTTGACTATTGTTGCCACAATAAACGCCGAGGATGCACAAGTATTCCATTCCAAGTGAACAATCCTTTCTCCTCCTGCAGGTACATCACTAAAGCCCTCTTTGTTTTTTTGTTGGCTCTTGTTCCGGAAGCTTTTATGTACTGACTCATTCAATCATTTGGCTCTTGGAAATCTTCATCTTTGGTAATGAAAAGGGTAACATCATCTGCGTATGCTGTAACAACCATTTTCTATCGAGAGAGCAAGTTTTTGGCAAACCAAAGTAGTCTTACGACAATGACTGAAGTGAAATATATATATAATTATGGCCACGAGGAATGTATGACTTACCAAGATACTGAAATTGCGCTGATAATCAGATGTTCTTCCTTTGATGTCTGATGATTAACTGCTGCTGCTAGCTGACAACTCGAACAAAATGCACACAAAAAAAGAAAAACTTGTATCATCTAGGTCGCATTGGACACACATTGTGAAAATTGGCGCGAATACAAAACATCATATAAAACTCGCGGAGGAGTCCATCTGATCTGTAAAGGAAGAGGAAGTGTATGCTCATATCTGCGGTAAAAGGAAGGTCGCCTTTTATTCTTATTTTATATTCTTAGTGTATTTAAGTTTCGATGTAAAGAAGGGACTGAAACTTCTGGAATTCTATCCAAATGTACATCTGTTGATATGGGAATGACTTTATGGCCATACTTTCAGCGAAAATACTTTGTCGCATATTTGCAAAGTTCCCATAGTATTCGGTCTCTGATTCTGAGTCTATTTAGTGGTTTGAAGCTTGTTTTTCGTATCTGAATGACGATTTTGCATCCTGATAGATGCTCTAAATTTTCTTCTATATTTCGGATGATGAGTCGCTTTCTTTCCGATACCAGTAGCTGACTAACTTTGTGCTTCTTTAACACCGTTGCTACTGCAAAAGTTCTTCTTTAAGTCTTCATCGATCGTTTTGTGATTATTTTAAGGATGATTTTTGCTATATGCACTTCTAGCTTTAGCGTATCCCAGCAACGTAATGTGTCATCGCTTTCATTGAGTTGATCAACTAAATGAGTTATTAAAGCCTCTATTGCATCGTCTCCAATGAACTGAATTTAATCTATCAACATAGGTTTCTTTGAGAAACACATGAATGATCCGAGAAGGATGGAATGGTTTGCAGTTTGTGTATATGGTGTTTTGATGCATAAAAACGATCGGCCATTTAAAAAAGAGGACGAAGAATTTATAGTCAACCTTTCCATGCGTCACTTAATTCATAATCCTCCACCAAAGATTTCAAGTTTGTGGAGACTATTTCACGTCCATAAAAGCGATCGCTACTTGGATCCAGCGTGCTGTTGAAGCCCAAAATTACAACATTTTCCTGAGCACTCTTGTTGCTCAGACCAGAGATATAACTCCTTGTTGCTTCTAATACAGAGTATTTTACCTATGTAATGAAATACGTCCTTTTCTCCATCCTATTGCATCCTTTCCAATCCATGTGAGGATTCATTTCTTGGAGAAGACAAAACATGGGCTTTAAAAGATATTTCTAACTATAGCCATTTATACTCACTCCTAATAGAGCAGACATTTGAAGTTAAAAATGACAATGCACCCATTTTAAACCATTCTAAATATGTAATAAATAAATAAATTGACAAGTGAAAATTTAAAATTCGAATCTGCAGCAAAGGTATGCTCTTCAACTTCTCATATGATTATACTCTTGGTAATAAATATCTAGTATTATTATGGTATTATCTTTCCTGACATTTGATAGCTCGGTCTGGTCTTCATCTCCCTCCCCCGTGCAGTGAGAAACGCGTCTCTATCAATTGCTCCATTTCCAATGTGTCTTGCGATCCCCTTATTACCTTTGCTAATAATTCAAGTAGCCTTCCACTATCGAGTGGGGACACCAATGATTCTTCGGTTGGGGTCCATTTGTTCGAATTATCTCGAGCAGTCAAAGTTGTTCTTTTCTTTACCTTCTGAAAGAGTGGCTTCTTTCTTTTATTTTTTATTCTCATTGAGGAAAATTTCGCTGTCTGATTCACTATCGATTATTATATCATCGCCTCCCAAAAGATTGTCACCTGCTTACCCATCCGCATGCTTTGTGCGATTTTCTTTTTGATTTTAGGAATCGATTTTTGCGTATAAAGTGGGGTCATACTAGAAGCAGGTAAATGTGGAATGGATCGGATTTAGAGGAATGTGGGGGTGATATAAAAGAAGGTGGAGAGTATCTCTTTCAGTTGCTTTACATTTAACCAAAACTTCCGCAGGTTCCTCGGGGTTGTTTCTGATTTGACTTCGAGGTAGCGACACTATCTGTCGGTTCTCATCCAGCCATGATATTTCACATTGATCTTCTACGGTTTTTGGGCGGTTTTTCACGAGATGACCAACTTATTTACATTTGAATCACATCAAGTTCATCGAATTCAAGGAATATGCGATGTTGTGTCTTGTCAAGCTCAATTATTATGAAGTCGGTAAGGATGATTTGTTCTCTTCTCATAACGTAGACTTTCCTTCGGAAACAATTTATATGCTCGTAAACTTACTTTATGGTGATAAGTCCGATAGTAGGCCTACAATCTTCACTGCTTGCTGTAGGAGGTCTTCGTTTGTTATTTCCGGAGGTAAATTTGAGATGAGCAGCCTTAGACTGCATCCTTCGGGAATTCGTCATTTATAGTGATTCCTCAGTGTTGTGCCATCAAGTTTTCCATTACTTGAAAAGGAAATGCAAATTCTTTCGTTTGCCAAGTGTGACGCGTGCGTTATATTTTCCCCTCCACCAAGTAGTTCACTTAATATGTAAACGTATTTTTTTAATTGTGTATCTTGGAAAAAAAGGAGGAGGCAATTCTCCATAGGATACAGAATTCAAAAGCTCGGCTGAATTGATGGATCTTCTATAGTATTAGTGGAAGAAATGTCACTAAATTATCGTAAATTCGACGCCAGTTGGATGCAAGATTCTCCCATTTAAAATGTCTTGCGGTGATTTTTAAGAATATGTTTTAATTCCTTCCAGATGACGTGGAAAGATGAAAACCTGTATATAAACAGGAGTAGCAAATATATTCTATATATGTAGTTTTCATGGGAAAGGGATTGGAAATCATGGGCTCACAGTCCACTATGTATTTTAAATATGATTTGGCTTTCCATGACCACTTATTTATCTGACTGCGAGCGGACGCTTTTTTCCTCTCTTTGGGCATTAATCAATTAAACAGTCACGTATCTTTTGCCATAGCGATTCTTAAAATTCTGTTTATTATTATCTCTCCGTCCCACAGCAATAAATTTCCTTTGGCCGAGAACCATCGATGTGAATAGAAGAGGAAAATAAGTTGTCCACATATAGTTTATGACCAACGCCGTCCTCTCTTCTAATAAGTTTTCTAGGTGTTGCATGAGTCGCCGTCCTCTCATTTATCGCTATTTATCTGTATTTCCCTAATTAAAATGTCATATCGTAAGTGTAGCCGCTCTTGTCGTAGAGTTTGTAGATTTTTAAACCAAAACTTTTGTTATAAAAATTTTCTAAGGTTACGCTGCTTGGGGATGACTTCCCATTTTAAGCGCACAATTACTATTCGATTTTGTGGAAATATTTACTGTTGCACTGACCTTCAACCCACTTGGACAACCAGTTAATTCGTACTCTCTAATTATTTTCTGGCCTTAATGATAACATCTCTATTCCTTAACACTTACATTCTTGACCTGAGAGTCGAAGTGAAAGGACCTATTCTCCGGAGCTCCTCAACGGACCCCCAGAGTGACAAGCAAACGGTTACATAGCTTTCATCAGTCGGTTTTTTTTCAGTTTTCGACATCTTAGCTGAGCAACAGTTTAGTGTTGAGTAAAACTAAGACCCTTTTCATTTATTGTCTGTATTATTTATTTATTTCATGCGCAACATATTCCAGTTTGTCTACGGGGAATATCTTATTCCAATTTTTAATCGCATGTTTTGCTTATGGTTGTAGTTTTCGAGTAGAAAGTTGTAGTTGTCGTTGCTCCTTGTTGTATTCTTAGAATAACTTGTATAAGAGATATATAGTATCTCTGGCTCGTATAAAAGATATATATATATATATATATATATATATATATATATATATATATATAAAGATATATATATATATATACTATATATATATATATATATATATATATCTCGTCCTTTCCGAAGTTTTTAATAGATTTAGTTTAGTTGTGTGTTAGTCTCAGGTCAAACGTCAGTGTCAGTATAGATTAGCGTATTTCAACTTTCTACGTATTCATGTAGTCCTTTCACGAGAAAACAAGAGGATTTAGAAGTTTTCTATCTCGTAGCTTGAAGTTAAATCTGTGGTTTTGGTTAGAATGGCCTCTCCTGTAGGGTGGAAATGTTGGACTCTTCCGCGTGTGGAATCTGAGGATAGCACCCAGAAAGCTGGCGCCGCCTGAGCTCGGCACCGAAGGTTTCATCTTGGGCGGGGGTGACGATGGCCCGACAAATGGAAGGTTGTCTGTATTCGGGAGGAACATGGGGTGGTACTGCGGAATCAGGGAGTTGAGCGGCCAATTCTCTTCGTGTGAGCAATCGTTTTGCAATGTTGTCGGAACCGGAGAACGTTGCTCCTCGGGGAGTTTGTTAGTTGTAGCGGTGGATAATGAAGGGAAGGAAGTTCTATGGTTCTACGGTTTGGAGTCGGCCTGAATCAAAGGCTGCGGGACTTCTGTCAGGGACACGGTGTCGGTTTCGTTGATTCTGAAGCCGGTTCTTGATTCATATCGGTTAGACCGTTATGGTTGCATTACACTGCCAGGGAGCTGGTGGCACGTGGGGTTTTGCAGGCAAACAAAATTGGAGAAACATTGGAGAATCAATGAAATAAACGAAATCAAAATTTCCAACAAAACAGGAAACCTCAGGTACAATACAGGTAGCCTGTGTATTGCTTCTTACTACTAGGGTTGGAACTTAAATAATGGCAACACTGCTGTAGAGACGCCATGCAACGGAACCAAATGATGTTGTTGGTACCAAACGTTCGTTACATACCTACCTTACCTCAGAGCAAATAAACTCTCCCTTCCCACATCACGCACATGCGCACTAATGAGACGAACAGAGCCAGCTGGTCGTCTTAGCTGTGTGTTAGCTGGGCGTCTAATATATTGCTATCACTATATTTTCGAAAGATGAAAAATTGGAGTTGGATAAAGACTAAATGTGCCAGAGGTCATAGAGCATGACAGTGTTATCAAGGTATTCAAGAGGCTTGCGCGGGATGTGCATTGCCATACGGAACAGTGGAAAGGTGGCCTTCAATGATGGATGCCAAAATGTGGCAGACATGAGTTGGTCAGGTCATCCTAGAGTCAGTGAAGAAGTAGTGTATGCTCTTGTCACGTAACCGGACAGTAATCAAGGCCATAGGATTCGTGAGCTGACAGTGAGCGAGAGACGGGATTAGTGACTGTGCTTCACATCCTTAAGTTTAGCCAGTATACCGCTAGATTCGAACTATCAACAGAACAAAAGGTATCCTATTACTTCCACCTTGCTGGTAACGGGTTGTACGCAATGCTTAGTGACTACATTGAAGGACAATAAAACTTGAAAACATGTATCCCTTTAGTATTAACTGTAAATAAATAGTTGCCACTGCTTAAGTTCCAACCCTTGTATAAAAACTCAGCCGTTGAAAATTCCTCCTTGGACTTTAGAATAATAAATTCCTTAGTGTATATAATTCAATTCCACAAATTCAATTCCAAATATGACTAAGCTATCACAACTAAATTGATACTACGGAACCGCTGTAATATTTATATCATATAATCACTGTGATATCGGAATTTTTGTAGGCTAGTCATGCGTCCGGCTATTCTTCATGGGAGCATGATTATATGAATGAAGAACACAATTTGTAAAGAGACGTAAATATTCAGTCTCCTCCTATTGAATTAGAGAGAACGTGAGATTCTGTCTCTGATGCCCTTTCTATACAAAGGTCTCATTACGTGCATCTATTCCGGTAAATCTCACTTTGACGTCCTTTTTTCGGACATCATTAGATTGCTTGATTTGTAAATGTCTTAAATATTCTTATTTGGTATCTATTTACTTGTAAATTCTCAAAGAAACGATTTTAAATGAATAAATATTTTAAAATAAGAGAAAATGAGATAAAGGATGCGCTACCATGTAATGCAGAGCCTCATTTAAGCCTCTCTCCGAAAAATGTGCTTTTTTAACGAAATGTTTATTTACTCGAAAGAGAAAATTTGGTATTCATTAGATTTCCTTTAGTAAGGAATATTTATAAAGGTATTTTAACTATTATTGCTCAAATTACTATCACAGTTTTATCACATTAAAATTTAAGAAAATATATTGTTCTATTATAAAAAATCCACTGTGAAAATTGGCAATTATTACCTCTTGTAATTTATTGATCCATTAAACTTTGTACACGGAATTATTTTTTATTTCGACATTTTCATTGGGAAAATGTTTGATAACTTTCCGACCTGCACGTCTCATGCTAGGATTGATTCATACATGGATTAACCTCAACAACTTATGATGTGATAGGTTTCTCCGAAGAATCCACAAATTTCTCATGAAATATTCAAGTAGCAGCCAACGTCATGTGCCCCCTAAAGCTCTGCTCCCCGACCAGTCTCACCTGAGTCAGCTCAGTAAACTTAATCGCATACACAAAGGCTATTGAAAACATTCTCCAGAATATCATCCCCGAATATGTGAAATAAGAAGCCATAAATAGAGAGTGCCTTAAAACTGCTAACCACTACAATGAGTGCAATGCCTGACATCAACTGAAAAAATTCAGATTCAAACTATAACGTCAACTAAATACCAAAATCCTTCGAGTCTTATACAAATTATTATCATCCTCTATTTGCTGATCAAATCACCCAAACAAAAACTAGATGCTCCTAGAAACGGTAACTCTTTCAGATCCTAAAAACTTCAATATCGTCAAAACGTTCTATGTATAAAGAAAGAACACAACTGTTTCTTATAAGCTTTAATTTGGTATAAACAACATCGAAACCATTGGACAGAATACACGAAAAAGGCAAGATCGTTAACGATATTTGTAGATAACGTCCTTGAGATGTTATTTCAAATACTCAAATGAATTAGGCTTTCCTTTAAATGTTCCGCGCACTTTCCGAATGTTGAACATAAAAGTAGATCGATAACCTACAGTCGAATCCTTGACATTCAGTCTTATGTCCAATAACCAGGAAGACCGTATTATAATGCATGTTTTACAGTTCCTCCTGCGATGAATTCATTGAAGAGATTGATGTTAAGTGAGAGTGTTGCATCTGAGAGGTGGAATCATAATGATGGAAAGAGAGGTTCAGTTGCATGCAGAGAGCGACTACGAAGGAACACTTCTTACTTAAAATTACTTTACACAGATTATATACCGGCCGCGAAAAATTTGTTAAATTATTATTGAATAAGACTGTCGAAAGGAAAACATACCTCTTTAATCTTTCTTTAGGGAAGTTTTCAGGAATTAAGACATTAATTGCACTTATTTGGGATTTTTTCTTTCAGTTTAGAGGAAGAATCATCAGATTTTTTTGATAAAAGTCTTCTGATAATAAAGCCACAGAAAAAGGCAGCAGTTTCAACCGTCAGCAGAATTAGCATAAACATAATGGCTCACAGCATAATTAAATGTAATTGCTCTATGGAATACTGTTACTTTTGGTCAAGGAACTGTTTTTACGAGATAATAATCTGAGATGGATTGGTTTGGGTAGTCGGTTGGGGAATATTTTCGATATAAGAAATGCTTTTGTAGCAAATTAATAAATCTGTTACAGTTAAATACATACGAGGGTGGTCTGAAAAGTTTCCGACCCCAGATTTTTCAGAAATCTTCAGAAAATTTTCAGAAAACATGTCGAGAAATGGCGAAATGTCGGAAACTTTTCAGACCACCCATGTACGAGTATATAAGATGGTAATCTGAAAAGCCTCGAAATGAAGATGGCGTGACTCGTCAAAAATATAATATATTTATTCTGGTAACATAATATGTGTTCATAGATATTTAAGGAAATTTCACCCATTATCACTCATTTGTTGTTTATCACTCGTTTGTAATAGTCGATCTCATTTTTCTGTAAGAATGGAGATAACTGAATATCGAGTCATCCTTAAATTCTTGAATTTAAAAGCCAACGAAAAATAAGTTGAGATGAACACCGATTAGAGGAACTAGAGGAGCTCTATGTATAAACGTGGTTGACGAGGAACGTTTGGGACGGGTCAGAAACAATATCATCGGAAACGTTTACCAAATTGTACAATAGACGACCTTCGAATTTAAGTTGGAGAGGATGTGGGTTCTCTCGGAACCGAAATCATACTTCAATCGCGACTTCACAGGGTTTGAATTGACCGTATTCATCAGATCTGGCCCACAGTGACTTTTTTTTGGTTCCAAACTTTCGCTTGGAGGTCAGAGGTAAATGAGATCACGTTTGGGAACGCCTATGTTGTTGAGCAAGATGGAAACGAACATTTGAAAATTATGTGAGAGTATCACTGTGAAAAGTCGTGAAACCAAAAACATTTTGTTTCTGTATAGGGCTTGAAACTTTCAGACTACCCTTGCAATACAGGAAAATACTCATGTTTCTAAAGCCGATCTTTGAATCTCTGCAATAAGTCTTAAACGTTGACATCCTATGTCACCGCATCAATAAACAGTTCCGAAAGGATCTGTTGTGAAGTGCAAAAAAGATATCGTATGTAATTCTTTCTAAGATAATATTACAGATGCCAACGCACATTAGTAAGTGATTTAGCTTCTCCTGCGCTCAATGTCAATTCAAGTGCTAAATAACTGCACTTTCAGTTAACTTGAAACACAATGAATCGAATGCTTTTGTTTAGAATAGTTGATCAGTGATGCTCTAATACAATTTACAAGATTCATGGTTGCGAGATATTTTGAGGTTTGCCAAGTAATTCCTATTTCCCATTAAATACCAACGAAAGTTTAACTAAATTAAGCATAATGGAGTGGCCTATTTATATTTCTGGATTAAATTATTTAGGTTATTTTATAACGCTATCTTCTAAATCATTTCAAATATTTAATTGGATTCGATGTAAAATTCCAACGTGTTTGTTAAAATTGAATTTCCTATTCCTTCTAATTAGTACTGATTACACATCTTGACTAGATCATTTCAACCTCTATGAGATAAAGGTTAACAATAAAATTCATCTTCGGAGGTGATATCTCGACGAATCATTACTAAGAATGGAAAAGATATATTTTTACTTGAAGAGCGCAAAGATATAATTTTTGAATCTGTGAAGGTTAACAGTTGAATGTTACATACTTGGAATTGTAGCACCGTTCTGTAATTGCAAATGTTAAATTGCTTAAGATACAATAGAGATACTTACGAAGAGGATAAAAAAGCCAGAATCATAAAAACTCCTGATCTTACTTTCAATTGAAATGATCTATCCAAAAATTATCCTCAGAAGGCCATTCAATTCACGAAATAGACTTAATAGATTATGGCTTTTGAAATTGATGTGCTTCTTTTGCGGAATGATATGTGAAAAGTAATTCCATTGAAGATCATCTTTTTTCGCTAATATTCAATTTCAGAATTTAATTGAATGCCTAAGGATTTCCGGGATGAAAATTTACTTTAATTTCTGGCGTAATTCTCTCATCAAAAACCTTTTCTCTGAGGCGAATGCACCAGAAAATTCGGTTTCCTTGAGAAAATGAAATGAAGCATATTTTACTTTGAAAGAAATCTTTTCCAAATCTCAAAATTAATTTATGTATGTCTTGAATAGCAAGAAGATAATGAAAGTTTTATCTGGTAAACAATTGAACAAACTCAAATGTTACTCAGAACATTTGAAAACAAAATTAGACCTCTTAATATTTTACTAAAACATATATAATGAGCGAGAGAGGTTCAAAAATAGTTTATTAAATTAAGACTTATTACTTATCTGCTTATTAACATGGTTATTTATGTAATTTCTGTAGTAACTTTATAATATCACAAACACGATTTTTTCTGAGCAGAATCAATCAGGAAAGGCTTTCGGTCAAATTTTTCATCTCACCTTACATAATTTTGAAATTCCCTTAAGTGAAGAGGTAGCAAATAGCAGTGTAGGTGAAACTAAATTCTCTCTTTTTCAGCAATGAATATATCCAATGTAATCAAAATGCTTAATGAATTAGACGAAAAATAAAAGATTTTCCACATCCAATTACGATATGAAACCTACATCAGAGTAATTATAGTAACTTTCAAACTAACAAAAGATAATGTTCAATTTTACCGGAAAACTTATGTAGTGTGATCACTGTTAAAGTTAAGAAGGTGGCAAATAAGTCTTTCAATATACTTCAGTTTTGAGTGGAATCTTTTGGTTATTTATTTTATTTATTTATTTTTTTTGAGGTTATGAAGAGAGACGTTATGTCATGGTACTTCGGAATGTGTTTATGTTGACGGTTTCTTCTTTGTACTGTTGACCCCATGGTGTTATTCAAACAGGAGCAAGTTCTTATCTTTAAGATGTTTACAACTCCAGGCTGCAGTCTTAAGTTCATAGATTTCCTCTAACTTATATAATTTCAAAATTTGTTTAAGATCATTTAAAATAAAGTATTTCATGATGCAGAACTGAAACTATATCTCTGTTACAAGGAACGTATTGTAGAACCTCAACGTATATCTACCAAAGTATTATGTAGAATTTGGAATTCGGGTTGCGCGAATACCACCACTCACGTGAAAAGCAATATGAATTATAGATGTGAAATAGAATTGAGGTCTATTAAATAAGACGCCAGGTCTGATGTTACCGATGCTGTTCCTAATTTTCATTCAAGTATAAGACAGTGTCTCATTCAACCGTATCTTTCTTTCTCCGGCATAGTTTCTAATTCTATTTGAGAGATCGCCCAAGTGATTATTTGAGTGAAAGAAAATTATGTTACCATGATTATTGAATTTCGATAAGAACATTCTGCTTATGAAGATGGGAGGCTGACAAAGATCAGAAACTGCTTATGGGAGACTTCAGATCGGTTTGAAGGAAAATTTTGGAGAATATTTGCAAGAAATTGACTTAGGACTCATTCACTGAAAGCTAACAGCGACAGATTTTTAAATCTGAAAAACAGGAAATAAATTGATGGATCTAGAAACTTGTTTAAGGGAGCGAATTCATAATGTACTCGTATCAGTAGAAATGTTTCTCTCGAATTATCCGCTGTCGCGCTGTTAGATGATGATTAACAAACTCCAGATTATTTTTTTTAATTCTTTTAGATGTTCTCTTACTCTCTAAATAAATTGCTAGTTTTGCAAAGAAGCGCCCATCCCCTCGTTTCATAAATGATGCCAATTGTATATTATTCGGATTTTTTGTAAAGAATGGAAATTCATACATTCAGCTTTTTAAAATCTTTTTAAATTGTTTTACTGTACTTCTGAAAACTATAATGGCATTGAATCCCAATCTTTCGTCAACAAAAATCAGCTTCTAAACATAATAAAGAGCGTATTTCTACCACTAAATATCCTAAATTTGGCTCCAAAGTGAGCAAGACAAAGATGTTTAGAAAGTGGTGACAAATAAATGGTTCAGCATTTTCGTCACTGTAATCAGTAGGCGCCCATCGGAGTGCAGTTAGCGCAAATATTGAAAAGTGAACTCATTTTTCTCTCGCACCAATTTTCAGTTTCAACTGACTCGGTCATCGTAACTTTGGCGACAGCAATGTCACCTGAATTAACCTGGTTGGGTACCCGAGAATCCTTTTTACACACTATCCACCAAGAAAGCTCTTTATATGTTATTCTCAATTGTAGAATGCGAGCAGTGCCCGAAATTTTTAATCACACCTCGGATTCCTGTACGCGGACTGAGTAAACGGACGAACCCACTCCAACGTATTCCGAAGTTCAATTGGATGTCCATTGCTTGCTTGCATCTGTCTTCTTGGTAACACTTCAATTGATAATATTAATTACAAGACAAAGATCGTGCTCTCAGGAAAAATTCCAAGGAAAAACGGCCTTGAATAAAGTCTGACGGGACCTGGAATCGAACCCAGGATCTTTCTCTATCCTGCCCTTTATTAAAGAGTTCCCTTAGCGGTTTGAGAAATGTTCTGGCCAGATGGCTTACTTGGCTTAATGCAACTCCCCGGATAGATAAAGATCCCGGATTCGTTTCCCGGGACCTTTTCCTCGAGATCTACAATTTACATTTGAATGAATTTGTGGATTCGTTGCGACAAACAGGTGATGAAGACATTAGGTCAGTCGCGGCGATAAAATATCAACATGAAGTAAAATTTATATATATACACATTTTCCGAAACTTGGCTAAGATTAGATATACTACTACTACTCATTTATTAATCGTTAGCGTTATTTATCTTGTTTCCTCGAAGAGTAATTCATTGCAGCGGAAGCTAATTCAGGATATTGACTTCAGGCTTCGTGTTCACAAACATAATATTAAACATTTTTGCATACTCAATACAAAAAGAATACTCAAAAATGCCAGCGCATCATTTTTTCGGAAAAAGCGAAGAGTTCAGCCGGAGTGACGACATCATAATAGACCCAATGCATTTAGAAATAAACACCTTTGTAATTTTCTTAAAAATTACATGAAGAGTGCATTAAAAAAAGTCAATCGTATTGTTTAACTTGTAAAGTGAAATCGATTGTTAATTCAAACGATTCTTTAAAGTTAACCATTAAAAATCATATTACAAATAATGCGGAGTAAGCTTCAGAAATATAAACCAGTCTTCTCAAAAAGATTGGTTCATCTGTGAGGCATGTTTGTTCTTCCGAAATGTTATAAATGATTCATATATATTAAAAATTGGTTGCATATTGCAAGCTAATCTTTGAATATTTACCAAAACATCCAATTACGCTCGGAAATGCTTGCAAAAGCATTCCTAAATTCAGCTAAGCGATGATTAAAACGGGGAATTATACTCGGTCTGGAATCGAATCAAGGTCCATTGCCGTAAACGTTGCTGCCGATTAAGTTTCGGTAAAGACCCTTCTTACTGTATGCTGAATTTCGAATTGATATAATATCGTGAAGGTACTAACATTCCAAATTTCCCATTTAATTGTATGGTAGAATGCAATTAGTACCCTGGCGACGAACCAAGGACCATCAGGGAAACAGTGAACTGCTATTCTAAAAAGTACTCTTGACTGCTACTCACATACAGGGTTACGGACTTCTATCTTCTTTGAAAATGTCTCATTCAAATATTTCAGTATCCCGCCATACATACCTTATGGGAGATTTAGGACCACCTGGAGCCGAATCCAGGACCTTCTCGGAATAAAGATTCAATATGACTGTTTGATGGTGGCAATACCGACCATTCCTAAAATGACACGTCCATTAGATATCGGTAAGTTCCTAAGCCGTAATTTTGGATTCCCCGTTTGAAGTCTACGGTAGAATCGAATAGTGCCCTGGCGTCGAACCTCGGCTCCTCAGGGAAACGGTAAACAGCGCATACAAAAGCTCACCGCTATCCACATTTTGGGTATTACCCTTCCAGGTTATCGAAAGAGCATACAAAAGAATCCTTAAAAATCGCCGCAATGTATTTTAGAGGGGAGAAATTCACACCCACCTGACGTCGAACCCACGTTCATTTGGTGAAGTTTGATTCATTGTTGGTCTATAATGTCTGTCACTCCTGTCTTCATCCTCACCCAGGTGTTGCGTTTCCTTTCTCTTCTTGTGATCCCAAGCATACACCTTTCCATATTTCTTTGCGTTGTCTGAAGTCGCTGGGTTATTGCTGCGTTTAACACCCAGGTATCACTTGCATAGGTCAACAGTGGTAGAATTCATTGGTTGAAGACCCTCTTCAAGACAATTGCCATTTTTGACTTTAGAATATGTGCATTTCTTCCGAAGGCATTCCAGCCGAGTTTAATTCTTCTGTTGACTTCGTTAATCCTGTTGTTCTCTCCTGTGGTCACTAGTTGTCCTAGGTATGTGTATTCTGAGTAGAACTACAGAGGCGTCTCTTCAAATTTCATTGGTTATTGTGCTGCAATAGAGTTATACATTACCTTTGTTTTTGTTAAGTTTATCCTATGTCCTATCTTCTCCCAGTCCAAGGTTTTACAAACTTCCTTAGAACAGCTGTGGAAAGAATTGTAGAAAGGTAATCGCCTTGTCTAACTCCCTTCTCAATTTGGAATTCTTTAGTCTCTTCTTGCAGCATTACAGAGGCTGTATCATTTTTGTAAATACTGTGAAGGAAGCGGATGGACTCTGCTCGTTTTTCCAGAGCTGCTAGTGTAGAGGAGGTACTTACCGAGTCGAAGGTCTGACCATAGTCCACAAAGCATAGTATCAGTGACATCTTATATTCGTTCGTTCTGCTAAATTTTCTTCTGGTGTGTAGATGTTATCCATAGTTAAGAAGCCCTTCCGGAATCCTGCTTGCTCTCTCGGCTGTACAGATGATAGAGCAATCTTTAACCGTTCAGCTATTATCCTCATGAATGTTTTGTTAACAACAGGAAGGAGACTGATGGGTCAGTAATTCTTCAGTTCTCCTTGCTTCCTTTTTGTGCAAAAGGACAATTTTTGCATGGTTCCAGTCCTTGGGGATTCTTCCTTGTTTCATTCAAATTGTGAATAACTGCGATAAAATGTGTACCACTTCTGTTCCCCCAAGTTTTAAATATTCTGCTAACACTCCATCTAAGCCTCCTGCTTTTCCGTTCTTCGTGTTTTATTGCTGTAATTACCTCTTCTGGGAGAATAGAGAGTTGAGTTTTGGCTTGATTCTTGGTTTTCTTTTCAGCATTTTCTACCTTTTTGTATAGGTTGCCAAAGTATTCTGTTACCGTCCTTATTATTGCTTGTCTGTTGCAAGTTCTTGTGCCATCTTCCTTATGTGCGGCTAAAATCTGTTTCTTTCCTATTTCTAGGCGTTTTCTGGTCTTCCTCATACTTTTGTTGTTTTCTATAGCCTCCTGCACGATTATCTCATTGAAATTTCTCACATCTTCTTTAATCGATCTTCTTTACCTTTCAAAGCTCGATTGGATGTTATCTATTTGTGTGTCTGAATTCTTCAGTTCCTGGCGTCGCACAGTGGGCCAAAGTCGAAGAAAGCTGGCAAAAATACGAAATTAATATTTTGAGTTCTGACTTCCAATTGTCGCATAGTGATTTTTGAATAAAGTTTGTAAACAGCAGTGCAAGTTATTTACGTCGAATTTTGCGCATTAAAATTGACCGAATTTCGCGAAAAACTGCATTTTCCGAAATTGAAAAGAATCGATTATTTAAAAATCAAATTAATTTTATTAATAATAATTGAGATTATAATTTACCTTCTTCTTCTTTTTGTCAGTATTTTGTAGATAAACATGACTGATCTTGAACCAGATTCATGAATCGTTCAGCCATTCTAGATCTAGTCATTTTAGAAGAATTTAAATATTAATTGAGTTTGGGGGATAAAGGATCACGGAAGACGCAGGTGACGTGGTCTTCAATAGTACCAGTGGAAGAAATATGACCAAATAAGCGTGACGTCCGATGGGTGCTCTTTTCTCCCCTTGTATGGTAGAATTCAAATGACTCCTTGGCATCAAACGAAGGAACATTAGAGAAACGGTGAACGGCGTATATGAAATACATCGATGACCTCTGTTCACATTCCGGGTTTTACATTTACAAGTTATCCATAAGGGATTCAAAAAATTTTATTTCACGCTCATTTCGTGAAATTTCTTCCATTTTTAATATAAATTACTTAAGAGAAGAAAATCTCATTTCCTGCAGTGATGTGGGTTTATGAGAAATTTTGAATGTGAAACAGAAATTAAATGAGATTGAGAAATGAGAGAAAAAAATTATATATGCATATACTCTTCGTAAACAAAGCCTAAAACAAAAATGCTACATTGAGACTTTTCATCACTTCCGTTGAACACTTCGTGCTTCTCTGGAGTTATGTTTTGGTTTTGGGAAATGATTTGGTTGTTAAACTAGACAAAATTAAATACAAAGATCATCGATGGCTGGTTTGGGGTACTTCAAATACTAATCATAATGTGAAAACTACGACAGACTATGCTAATTATCCCTGATTCCTATGCTTATGGAATGGTCGAGAAAAAACTCTTCATGGGACAATATCAGGCATTTTCTAGAAGTTCCTACTCCAGGTGAAAAATCGTCCTCCAAAAAATTCGGTACTTCGTGAACAATTTCTCAAGGCACTGTTTCACATTAGAATGGGTCTTTGAAGCGAAATATGAATTCCCTAGGAAAAGATGGGAAATTTTTCAAATGTTTGTGTTCAAGTTCCCTAAATTTACTGAGGTGAAGTTGATGGATAGTTTTTGTAAGACTGAAAATTTTTTAAACTTTTTCCAAAAATTAACAAATTCAAAATTACTTATTACCGAAAATATTAATTGAAAAGGAAGCAGGGATTGCCTATAAAGAAGGGGGTGTATTAATATTTGAGGAACTACAAAGAGGCAACTCACAAAAGTGTTGTACATCGCATGCTGATTGCATTTAAAGCTTCTGCAACTTGAACCTGAAGGTCCATTTCTTGCATTCAAACGTACTCTAATTTTCTGAAAACCTAAGATTCTAAAACAAGGAGCAGGGGTAAATATTATACAAAGGTTTTATGGACGTGGAGGGCCTTTACTAAGGAAGATATGTGTATATAGGATGCTTAACCGGGAAATGGGAAACCAAAAGAAAAGAAGAAGAAGGATGAAAAAGAAGAGGAAATGGTTTCACAGATCAACAGAGGAACTACTGAACATATCTCAAACACTAGTGTGTCATTAATGGCAAATGAACTTTACGTATTCAGAAGACAAATTTATTTTGGAAAATCGGTGAATTCAACATTCTTATTTTGCAAGATACTGTTCGTGATGGGGAAAAATGAAAATCATATTCAGACTCAGCATACTAAAACATGAAAATCAGTTGAAAAACCCCAGGATGCAGAAAAAACGTTAATTTTTGCAGACCTGAGCTATTAGTAAAAATTGGTTGAATTTGTAAATAGTGATAGTTTCGTCGTGAACATTTTCATATTTACGCCAAAATAAAGCGCAGAGACACTTAGCAAACACTCGAAGTTTCGCATTAACACTACGAACAAATTTTTCGTCGCCCACTTACTGCCTCTATCGGCATACTAGGGAGCATATTGAACGCAAACAAGGGAAATCATTATATAAAACACGAAATGATTATGAATGATATGGTGGTAATAGTTCCACACGAAATACAGACTCGAATGTTCGCTACAGAGTATTTTCGTTACTTTTTCGTGACGGACTATTTTGACCACATTCTGTATTTGCTACGATTTATTTTCCGCAAAGTATTTTCAAATTCGTTGTACATATTGCTTATATTTGTACTATTTTATTTATTGTACTATTCTATTTATTTGCTTTATATCTGTACTACTTTATTAGAAAATTCTTCTTTTACAATAAGTTTTAACGATAAATATTTATACTTCGAGGCATGCTTGACACATATACTATAAGATTTTATTTTTCATAGCCCTACACCTTATAAAAGTATTACAAACTTAGTATACAACGGAGTGGCTCTTGCAATGCCCGCAGAAATAACAGCCAAACCAACAAAAACCAACGTAACTAATTTATAAACGAAAAGTACTGCATTCTATACAGCAATAACATTTCATTGTGGTGTGAAAAAAACGTGGTATGATGGTGACGTATACTTACTAATATCCTTTGCAATCCATTTTTGTCACGCTTAAATTAACGGATGTCAGTTACTTAATAGAAATTAATGAAGGCTCACGTTATTGTTATTCCCAAGATCCAGTAGTAAATCAACAATAAACTTGACAATCATAGTTTCTCCAGGCTAAGGAGAGTAAATGAAGAACTAATATTACGAGTAAAAGTAGCTTGCATACTGCTAACTAATTGCCGAATTATTCATAAAATTATCTGATTACTATTCTAAATGCTTAAAAAACTATTCTCAAGTTCACCTCAGCTCATATGATAACGGAAGAATCTAACCGGCCGGGTATCGAACCCAAGTCCATTACTATAAACGACGCTGGTTGTGGTGGAAACCCAGCTGACTAAACTTCTACTTTATATCATATCTGAAAAATCCTCAAACGTAAATCCTCACTTAATAGGTATAATGCAAATGGCGTCCGAGGACCGCCAGAGAAACGGTAAAGTTGGTTTGTAAACCACATTCATGACTGCTGTTCACATTTCGGATTATAGATTTCCATGTTATCGGAAAGGGCTTCATAAAAATATTTGTATTCTTTGCCACATATTTCATGTAGGAGTATCAAAACCGCATTCTGTCGAACCCAGACCCTTTTCTTAAAGTATTTTACTATTTGGTAGGGAAAACTTAAACCGTATCCAGAATGTCAACATGATGGGAAGGTCCTAAGATAAGATTCATTTATCCTTGTTTGAAATTCATGGAGGAATACATGGACATGCGATATTGCATAGAACGAAAGATCATTAGGGTACTCTGAACTGCATATATAAAATGTATTCATGACTTCTAATCACATTGCCGGGTTTCCATGCTTTAAGAAAAGCGTCGAAAAAATCATTTAAGCTCGTTGTAATGTATTTTAGAGGAGCGAATTTTGCACTCACCCCACGCTTATTTTGCGTAGTTTTTATTACAGAGGACTGCATCCCCTATGACTTTGAATTTTCTATCACTGGTGAGAAGTTCCTCAAAATATTTTGTTTTAATCAGCAAAATGTATTCTTTTGGAAAAATTCGAGATCTTCGAAGTCGTGATCGCTAGGATCAACTTTTCTGAAGAGAGACGGTTAGGACGTCTAGGATAGCCTCTATATAATGGACTAGCGCCCGTTGATTCTAAACGGGGAAATATAAGTATCTATCTACCATATTATTTGCGTCTTGGACGATGTTCTGACTCATTTTTTAAACTTAGAAGATTAATATCCTCTCTCGATGAATTTCTCTATGTATGATAGAGAGTAGCATCCCTTGAATATTTCATCTTATTTCATCTATATACATTTGGTCTATCATTTATGAGGTCAATATTCTCAATCGCCACTGCAGTCCTCAATTTGAAATTTCTTTACATGGTGTTAAGAACTTCGAATAGAATATTTACAAATATAAAAAAGTGGAATTGACAGCCTATTAAAATTAATTAATTTTAACCACAAAATATCTTTAAGTTTCTTAAAAAGTGGTTTTAAGGGTTTTGAAGACATTTTTGTTTCTATGTAAATACAGCATTTGTCTCAAAAATTTTGCTTTTTGAGATTAACTGTTTTATAATTTCTCTTCGATGTGCCCCTCGACCGAGAAAATTAGAAAATTGGTGATAAGAATATTGATTTTAATCTTGACTTCTTGATTGAATGTACATAGGCTTCTCATGAAACTTCAAGTCACAAGTTCAGTCACAAGATGATTCCTTTGAATTAAGATTTGCTATTGAAATAGAGTCTGAAAACGATAAAAAAATTCTATTCATTGTTAGGAGACGGATTTTCATAATATGCATGTTTTAAGCTTCGCAACTTCTGATTCTCGGGTTTTAGATGTATATAAACTCACATTCAAATTACAATATAGAATAGCTGAATTACAAATTGATTCTCAATTTAAGGATAAGTTGATAATTACCATACTGATTTCGAATTGCTCCATCCTGACAAAACCAGTAGATAAATAATGTAACTAAATAAGTGACATAAGAGACATGAAATTACGTGAGTATTTAATCGAATTACTATTACAATATGTGACATTAACTAAACAGAGAGGTGAAGTGGGGTACGTACACCCTCTGCCACACGCCGAAAGACGACCCGCAGTATACATATTAATTTGTAGGTCCATCGAACGAAAAGCAATCCTCGTAGTTATATTATATTAAAATAGCGTTTGCAAAATCGAATTAATTTAGAGAAACTCCTAAATGGTCGTTCTCTGCTATTCCCTGCAAATAAACACTACAAATTGTTCGTAGCTGCAAAAACTAAAATTTGAGAATATTTATTCATATTAATATATTCCATCATTCATACTAACCATTAATTTCAGCTGGAGCTAAATACCCCGTGTATTCTTACGGAAAAATGTAAAAGCCTCGACAATCGCACTGGTCGTCAAGAGTACTGGTTTTTATATCCCCAAAATTTCACAAATATTTCGTCAATTTCAACCGAATTCTCGAATTTTTCAACAATATAACAAGCAAAATAAGAATAATCATTCATTTTCCTTTCTTTTGGCGCTTGTCTCGATTTTGTACGACTGTTATTTCTAATTTAATTTTGCAAAAGAAATAAAGCCTGCAACCGATAAAAGTGAAGTGCCTTTCTTATGAGAACGGTTTTTTTCGTTTGGGATCGAACTGGGGACCTTTAGGTAAATAAATAGTAGCCTATTAGTGACTGCGAGTACATTTAGCAGTCTTTAGAAAGTCGTGCAATTTATGGCTCTCGAGTTTTAGGCGAACACACACACACACACACACAAAAACACGCGGGAAAATAAAAATTTTACCATATTTATTGCGTCTTATGACTTACTTTTAAACTTTAAAGATTGATATACCCTCTCGATGAATCCCTCTGTTAGGAATATGGCCCCTTATTACTTATTTCACCTATACGTTTATGGTCTGTGATATAAAGCTTCTCAATCGTTACTGCGATCCTTATCGCCCATTTCGATGATTTATTAAAAGGAGTTAAAAACAATAACACCATCTGATTAGCGTTTTATGAAATTGATCAATTAAAGAATTACTTCTGAAAAGAATTTTCAAACATATTTTAAAAATGCAATTAATAACCAACTAAACTCAATTAATTTTAATTAAAATTACATTAAAGTTACTCCACAAAATAAAACTTCTTTTAGACAGTTTTTTATTTCTATGTAAATACGAAATTTGTTAAAAAGTTAATCAAACGTTCTGCTTTGATCATCAGACAAAATGAATACGGAAGATCTCAGTGAGTTCGTATATGATATGCTCTGCTTTGCGATATCTTAATTAGAGGAGAGATTCGCATTCTGGAGGGTCTATCGAATGAGGTTAAAGTAGTGAATTCCGTGTTTGTTAAGAGGTGTTCTTGAAAGGGACGGTGAAAAGACCGCGAATAATGCAGTATAACATCTTAAGTGTTAGAAAAATGTTCGTTTTTGGGACTTAATAATTTACAACATTTTCTTATTATTACTGTTTTCTGAAAGAATGGGTCAAGTAGAGCATAAATTTCACATTAAAAACGGAGAAATAAAGTTATATGTACAATTTTATTTGTTATTACCAAGGGAGCAACGTGTTCATCTTTGGTTAGAGCGGTCCCGGATGGGTCTAAATGGGCCAAGTTGTCAAAGTATTTTCAAATAAAGTTCCGCTAGAAAATTTTTGTGATTTACTATATAAATTTACAAATAATTAAGCTCTTAATTCAATTTAAAATATTCAATATGTAGAAATCGATTGAGTAAGATCACACAATTTAGAAACTACACAATTACTTAAGAATATTTTGCATACTTTTTACCTGAAAAATTCTCGTATTATCGTATTGCATCGTAATTATTTTTTGCTTTGAATTGTAAATCTATAAGCATTCTTCCAGCAAAAATTTCCAGTGGTCCGTAATTACTTAGATCTGTAGAAGACAACTGAAACGCAAAGAGCGTATAAAAACAGAAATCTAGAGTGGAGACAATTAGAATATAGTATGACATGGTTAACATAAACATTTATGTAAATTTCATTAACGTCCATGTCATGGTTTTTAACTCCCTCACTCCTGGAA
Organism: Pachydiplax longipennis; assembly: GCA_036926295.1. NCBI lineage: Eukaryota > Metazoa > Arthropoda > Insecta > Odonata > Libellulidae > Pachydiplax > Pachydiplax longipennis. The sequence goes on from JAVFKF010000004.1 coordinate 7,184,087, forward strand.
TTATTTCTGTATTATTATGTGTATTGAATGTGACATACTAAATATTTAAGTTATATTCTAGAATTTGAATGTCATTGCTGTCATATGAAAGAATAGAAAACAAAGTTATACTAATATTACAAAGAAGAATATTTTGCCATTTATATTTCCTTCGCTCAAATCAGAATGAATTCATCCTTTTGCGCACATCTCATTTCCATTCTGAGGATTCCAATTTTGAATAAACATCTTCCAAAATTACGAATATTTTTCAAAACAATTTCTTGAAGATGGTAAAATAATATTCCTGAAGTTTATTTTTTGCACTTATTCACGCTTAAGCACGTTTCTGAATGCTATTACTTTTATATGAAATAAAAATGGGTAAAAGAACCTGAAATGAATGATCGATACAAGTAATTATATTATATATAGGTATTATAGATATTTGTTATGAATCCATACTAAATAACAGGTAATGACGTAAAAATTTAAGACATTTTTAAACACAAATCGAATTAGAATTTCAATATACTACAGAGCTCCTCTTAAATGAAGAGTGCTATCTTTCGACTGCCTACTCTGATCTTACCCCTTATTATTCTTACGGAGTTTCAGCGAATTACGAAATTTTCATTAAAATTCTTAAGAAACTAAAATAATGATAAAACACTGGGTGAGGAGTAATACTTTGATCATGAACTCCACGACAAGATATCTCTTATATGTTAACTGAATATGAAACCCTTGGATAAGCGGCGATACTCCAAGTGTTTTTTATTGTTTTATTAGTTATTATTACCTTCTTTCCTATTCTCATATTTAAATATAAGTCAAAATACCGAATGAAACAGAAGATTATGTCTTTATCCCCTCCTCCCGTGTTTCTACAATAAAAAATGGATGCAACGCATCAATAAAAGCGTCGTCATAATAATTTGTTGTTGATGAAATCAGAGGAGATGTTCGAAATACATCCTAAACTGAAAATGATCCGGGGTCAATAATTTCCATATTTTGCTTCACTAGATATGTGCATGAAAATTAGAATTAAGCTTGCAGAGTTACAATTACAGTCAAGAATTATTATTAAGAGCAAATTATACCACACTAGATACATATACGTGCAAATATGAAATTCTTTCGCTATCCACAATCTTTTTAGGTCTTAAAAGGTCTCCTTTTATTGAATCATGGAAAACAGAAAACTTAACATTTCAGAAATATACGTTTTATATTTACTTCCGAAAAATTCCATATATTGACAAAATATCCACAGCCTAAATTTAAAACTACTTTTAAAAATACTATTTAAAGCTGTCTACTTGTTGAAAAATACTATTTTCTGAATTTTTACGATCTGAATATTTTATCTCTCATTTACCCTTATAAATCCTTCTGTTATTTGTCAGCAAAAATCTAAAATAAATCATAATGAACCAAAATTGAACGAATTGGATTTCATTGAGATGACGATTCCAGTGCATCTCACGGATGAGTTGCTTAATTTAAACAAATCACAGGATGATGATGAAGTGCAATATATTTAAGCTAGCAAGTAAATATAAACTCTTGTTTTATCATTCAGCTAAACGAATAAATCCGCTATTGTTTTGTAATAATATTTATTTACTGTTTTAGGAGACGAATCCGCGCTCATCTTGAAGACTGTTCCGTCGAAACGATGGAGAGAAAATGGACGTTTCTGGAAAATCGGATAATTAATTCACCTCCGTATGCATATCATCGTTTTCCGTAGAAGAGTAAATAAGTTAGATAATGGAACATAACAACGAGGTCGTTAACACCGCATGTGAATTTTAAGGGAAATCGAGCATTGTTTCATCCGAAAAGTACTCTCGGAGAGTCTTTTCGGGTGACCCAATTCGGAGGAAAATAAGCGGCAAATTTGAAATTTTTCGTGCCGAACGATAGAATAACATGAAATCGAATCGAAACTGCCAATCTACCGAAAAGTTATATGACGTAGGTTAGATAAGTAAATAAGTACCACTCTGACCGTTTCTAAATGACAGTCCAACATCATATCGGAATCATCCTAGAATTAGACTCCGACAACCCCATTTGAAATGCATGGTAGAATTTAAATGACGCTCTGGCATCGAACCTAGGATCATTAGAGAAACGTTAGGCTGCGTATATGAAATAAATCAATGACCTCACTTCACTTTCCGAGTTATACCTGCAATGCTGCAATGCATGTTAAATGGGAGAAATCCGCACCCACCTGGCATCGTACCCACGCTTATTAGGTGACTTTTCTTGCATTGGTACTAAGAAAGACCTCCATGATTATGAATCCTCTATCTTACCAAGGAGTGCCTAAAAAAATTGGTGCAAAAGACCGTCTAGCATCTGACCCGTTGGTGAGAGAAAATTGTATATTATACGTAGGACAACTTTGACCACTTCCAAAGTTTCAAGAAAATATTATACCGGGAAGATTCTAAGATAATATTACGTCATCCCCATTTTAAGTGCATGGTAGTATCGAAATGACGCTCTAGCATCGAACCAAGGATGATTTCGGAAACAGTCAACTTGGCATATTAAATTTATTGATAACCGCTATTTACATTCTAGGTTTTTCGTTTCTATGTTGTCGGGAATCGATTCAAAACAATTGAAATAACCGCATTAAAAATACCGCAATGCATTTTAAAGGGGAGAATTTCGCACCCACATGGCGTCGAAGCCATGCTCATTTCGTAACATTTCTTCAACTGGTAAAAAAAGACCGTGTCGTCTGCTATATCCGTGATTTTCAATTACCTATTTCACCGAAAGGTGCTTCAAATAATTTTTCTAAAATTTGCGCAATACATTCTTATAGGAAAATTCCGATTTTTGGGGTATTCTGGTGACAAACCCAAGGTAGCTCCAACTCAGATTTATTCTAACGGCTCAGCTCAGTGCTTCGTAAAAATCTCAAGGCAATATGACTTGTGGAACATGGTTAGAGTTTCTTATCTATTATACTGCTTCTCCGGGTGTACTTATGAAAAGTTTCCGACCCCAGATTTTTCAGAAAACATGTCGAGAAATGTCGAAATGTCGGAAACTTTTCAGACCAGCCATGTATATATACGAGTAAAAGTTGCTTGTGTACTGCAAGCTAATCGGTGAAAATTTACCAAAACATCCGCTTATTCTCCGATAGGTATATATGACCCCTGTTCGCATTCCATCTTTCCATGTTATCGCGAAAGAATTTCAAACCATTCTTAAAAATCGCCGAAATACATTTAAAGGGGAGAATTCAACACCGCAAAACGTCAAACCAAAACTCATTTCGTAACATTCCTTCGACTATTACTATAGATGACCATTTCAACTCCGTGATATTGTATGTGTGTCGCACCGAGGAAGACCCCAATACAGTTTTCAAAAATTCGGGCAAAAGACCGCCTGGCGTCGAACTCAGGACCCTCTCGTGAGAGAGAATTGCATATTAATGTTTGATAGGTGCCATTCGGACCTATTCTAAAGTTTCGATTCAATATCTTATCGGGAAGGTCCTAAAATAAGATTCCCTTATCCCCGTTTAAAATGCATGGTAGAATCGAAATGACGCTCTTGCATCGAACCAAGGATAATTAGAGATACAATGAACTGTGTGAAAGAATTTTTTCCAACGTCTTTGTTCTTATTCCTCGTTTTATCTTTCCTTGTAATCGGAAAAGCATTCAAAATAATTGTCAAAATTTACCACCATGCATTTTATACCGGAGAATTTCGCACCCACCCGGCGTCTAACTCATGGTAATTTTCTTCAATTGGTAGAATTCCTGGCGTCAAACTCATGGTAGCATTACTTCTGGTAGAATAAAATACTACGGTATCTTCAACCTCCGAAATTTTGGTTCCTCTATCTTACCGATAAGTGCTTCAAAATAATTTTTAAAATCCCCGTGATGCATTCTTAAGGGAAAATTCCGATATGTGGGACCTTCTGGTATCGAACCCATGATAGCTAGCGTCGATGTCTGAATTATTCTGGTAGCTACTGCGTAGGGCCAGTACTTCGTAAAAATTTCACGTCGATGGCATTTGTGGAACATGGTGAGAGTTCGCATCCCCTACATATATATACATATAAAAAGGTACATCCGGTAGATAGCGGTTATAATTAGCGTTCATATGCGCAGTTTACACTGTGATGTGCCTTGATGCGACGCCAGGGCGTCGTTTCGATTCTACGATACATTTCAAATGAGGAATTACGGTTGAAGAACTTCCCGATATGATATGGACGTGAAATTTTAGGAACCGTTAGTGTTGATCATACCCATTGGTTATGTAAAATCTTATTTTACAAGACGGTCCTGGTTTCGGCTCCAGGCGGTCCTAAATCTTCCACAAGATATGACGGTGGGAAACAGAAATTTTTTAATGAGACATTTCCCAAGAAGATCCGTAACCCGGCATGTGAACAGCAGCCATGAATTTATTTTACGAAAGGAGTTTACCCTTTCTTTGATCATCGTTTTTTTGACGCTTGGTACCATTTGCTTTTTGTCATACTGTTACATAGGAAATTGGGAATTTCATTTCAAATTGGGACTTTCCTGATAATATATTGACTCGAAATTCAACTTACAGCAAGAATGGTCTTTATCGAAACTTAATCGGTGGCAACGTTTATGGTAAAGGACCTTGGTTAAACCAGACCGAGTATATTTTTCCGATTTAATCTACGCTTAGCTGAACTTGGGAATGCTTTTACAAGCAGTTCGTGCGTAATCGGATGTTTTGGTAAATATTCACCGATTAACTTCCAGTATGCAAGTAAATTTTTCTCGTAACATATATACCTCCTTCTCCGGATATTACTGTATAGAGGGGATACACATTCTAACCATGTTCCACAAGTGCCATTGGCATGAAATTTTTACAACGGACTGCCCGCATTGTGCAACCAACTAAATAATTCTGCATTCGTTCCCAGCTGTTATGAATTCGATTCCAGAAGGCCTCAAATATCGGAATTTTCCCATTAGAGTACATTGCGTGAATCTTTGAAAAAAATTTTAGACACTCTTTGGTAAGATATAGAATTCAAAACCACGAAGGTCGCAGATGACGTGGTCTTCTGAAGCACCAGTGGAAGAAATGTCACCAAATTGCAGCGATTTTTAAGAATTTTTCGAATCTGTTCCCAATAGCACAGAAACGTAAAAACCAGTGTGTGAATAGAGGTTATAATTAAAGTTAGCACACATTGCGCGAAGAATAGCTATTGATACGATCGTAATGAACTGGATTAATTTGTAAAAATTTTTCTGGGTTATGAGTATACAGTTGATTACTCTGAGGCGAGTAAAGCACTTAATTCCCGCGCACAGTCACAAAGTGCTAAGAACTATGCTAACATTAGAGGATCCAATACTAGCCATTGCTATAATATATTACTTCATCTTCCCCATTGTAAATCAACGCTCATCTCTGCTAGCTATCACGTTTTATTTTCATAGTTTTCTATCTTTCGTTTTATTTGAATGTCGATATTAATGACACCTACCGCCACTTGCCAAAAGGGGGCTTGTTTCATGTACATGTAAATGATAATATATATTTCGAACTTTGTCTCACCCACCATCTCTGATACTTGATTATTGAAAGATACGTTTTACGCAATCGATCGACCACTTCCGCTTTAGATGGGTTATCTACAAAATGATTTTAAATTGGGTTGTCTCTCTTTTGATAACTTTTTTGCGTAAGATGATAAGAAATTTATTTCACACGGGCCACTCTTAGGAATGCAAATCTTAGCAACATGGGAAAGAGAGAACGTAGTAGAGACATCTTCTCTACGTACCTCTTTTTCTATGAGCAAATATAAATGCCGATAAAACATTTGTCGAGAAATTTTATACCGAATCGAAAAAAGGTCACTCGAAACGGCATTGTAAATGAGGGACCAAATACCTTCGTGATATTCTATAGAATACTATATTTTTGTCCAAAATTCTTTTTCTTATAAATATTAAACATGTCTGGCCGGAGTTAATAAATTGAAATACCTCGTTTCATGGATTTGTTTCTAAAAATGAGTAAAAGTTATAATTTAGAAGTTCACTTTTACGAAGTGAGTACTACCGCTTGCTGTAATATTTAATCCCCGTTAGCTTATTTCCAGAGTTTTCGAATCCCGGAGATGTCCGCAATAATTAATGTAAAAATATAGGAAAGTAGTGCGCACAGGCGATTTTAAACGGCAGGTGAATCAAAGGTCGAGCGAACCCCTCCCGTTAAGACTCGCAGCACTACCGGCACAGTAGACTGCTCCTTCCCAATATCGATCTCTTTCCATCTCTGACCGCCATGCGTTTACGCTCTGCCAGAAAGAAGATAATTTACATGGGGAAATGCCACTCCCTTCGCAAAAAGAAGGTGCGTAGAGAGGTGCACAGACAGCCTTGTATCAAAAGGAAGCCAAGGCCGATCGATCTGAAATGGGAGAAGATGCCAAAAACTGCTAAAAAAACCACATTCGTTTTACTTCTACAGCGTTTATGTCGCCAGACTTTCTCTTTTGATATAAAGCTCTCCGATATATAAAAATTAACAAATTGAGGCATTACTTGATGGAACTCCGAATCTGGATTGAAAACAGTTCCTCGAATTTGTTTTTTGTATTAATTTGCTACATCATCGGATGAAAATGTTTCCAAATAACGAAATTGGTTGTGTAGATGTATATAATAAACGATTTTTTGGAGATAGTATATCATATTGATATATACAATACGAAGTATATAATTATTTTAAGTTTAGTTCCTAACCTAATTGCACCATACGTAGCAAACATCAATTTTTGAGTGGGAAAATGAATCTTACTTTCTGTTATTTTACCCGTTGACCTTTTGCTTCTTCTTCTTTCCAGTGATATCTCTTCCCCTTGCTTCCACTTTAGCCGTAATAACACCGAATTCTCAATATTTTCTCACCTCTGTGCTCTTTAAATTTCACATTTCTAACTTTTACTGTGATTTGATTGTTTACTCAATTTTTCTATCCGATCAACATTTTTCGGTAAGAACATGGCAAATTATAAGACCTTCGGAAAAACTATTTGAACAGTAATCCAATCGGAGCAACTCTTTCGAAAAAGGACTTATTAATCAGGACATGATCCGAATGACTTCATTTCCACCTATGCATTCGATTGCTTACTTAAACAGTAATTAATAGAATGGATAGCAGTTAACGGATAGAGAATAAGGTGCGTCCTCCGAAGACAACTTATGCAACAGATTTCATTTTCGGCGATTTCCCTTCGATCCCCCGCATCACAAATTTAATTACTGCTCCGTGTCACGCATGTGCACCACCTGTTTGGTCCATAGGGATCGCATTTCCTATGTTTCGTTTTCCACACACGCCAAAGGTGAAGAGAGAAAGGACAGAATGGAATCGACCTCCACCCACGTGAGACTTTCTCTTGGAATGAAAGTGCTGCACTCGCCCCTCCCTCTTTCTTTCAAATAAATCATATTCACCGTACTTAATCAAATATTTTGATTCTCCCCGATCGAAGAATCCTTTCTTAGGAATATTCCCCATCATATGATTTCTCTCATTAATTTCTCGAAATATTCCAGCAAACCGATGGGAGAAAAACAAAGACGCAATAGTGCGCGCTCGCGCAGAAATGAGAACACTTCCTTACACGGAAACGGGTTCCTTAAAATGGTTCCTTACGTTGCGAAAAAAATTTTTGCCGCGACACTTGGAGCGATCCAAACAGTTTCTTCTTGTGGCCTCCCTTTTTGTTTCAGCGTTCACTTTTACACTCACATAGTCACTTCACACACACTTTTTCCAGCGTTTCACGGAAAAAACATTGATTTGGAAAAGAACGGACTCACCTCTGACAAGGAGTTCCTCAAAACTGCTGACCACCAAGGATTTTCGTACGTTTCTCCAGCTGTCCCATATCTTGAAGGGCCTCTTCCCTCGTGCCTCCTGTAGGAAAACAAAAGCACCGTGGTTACCATCCAATGAGATTTTCTCGAAACGCACTCAAAAGGATTCTTTTCGTTTGGAGATTATTTTGTATCCGAACAGAGCATTATTAGGCAGATCGATGCTGTTAAGACGAAGGATATCAAAATGTTCGTTTGCATGTCTCGGCGAGGAAAACCAAATTACAGAAAGCGATCTTGGAGGCGAATGAAATAAGGCGTGATTATGTCGCGTGATTCGGAAAGCATCAACTAATTCGCTCTTATATTTATCCTGGAAGTTATGTGCTTGCACTATAGAAGTGTACTGCGGGAAAGATAGGCTTCAGGATACTCCCGGCACACGTGTACGGGGATCGATGATTACTTTGCATCATCCGATCTTCGACGGCGGCGCCGAATGAAAATACTGTAAGGGCGTCATTCCCATCTCATGCCTAGACAAATGGTTGAACACAAGAAAGGTACCCCTCCCACTCTGCCACACCCCCGCTGGCCCACAATGCACCATTCAGCCGCAGAGGAGGCATTTTCGGTCACACCCTCCGATGGCCTCGCACCCTCGGTCCGTCATATACCCTTCACCCAATTCTGCATTGGACTCACCTGCTGACCTACTACCCTGATGGTAACACAACCTAATGCGCCTTCCCCCCTCCCCTCACATTTGGACGAGCGGACTGTAATTTCTTGCGAGGGAAATACATTTCATAGCTATCGAACCCGGAGGACGAAAAACATAGGCGTCGCCTGAGTTATTTACGTTCGTGGAGAGGTGGAAAATGACGGAAATAAACGATCCGGATGCCATCATTTACTCCCCCGATTTTTAACCGATCGATGTACATAAAATTTCAACCGATCGTGCGATAAAATAAAACCGATAAAAGGGAACGTCTATTCTCGCACAATACATGGACATGGAAAGTGATTCGCGCTCCCTCCGACGATAAAAGAAAGAATTGTAGAGAAGGAAGCTGATGCGGGAGCGAAGCTGGGCTCCAACGGAGATGCAAACGTACGAGGGGTTGTGGATGCAAAACGGAGATCAATGCACTATCGCTGGGTTCTTTGGAATGCTTCTTCACACGATGAAACACACTGAGGAAAGAAAACGAGGTGTTCTCACTCGTTAACGATGCCCTCCTCAACGATAGACGCATAAATAATCACTGCTCGAGCGATACGACGAAATATTCATCGGAGGAGCGAATCAAAAACGAGTTATTTGCACGTTTTGATGCAACAGAGGGAAGTCCCCGTTCGTTGGGAGGCCACTCTTATCGAAAAAGCACCCAATCATTACCGAGGTGACACTTTTCTCCGAAAAATAAGGCGAGGATATATATTATTGCGTTAGCACACGCACCAAATTCATCAGTGATATAAAACGGCGTCAAACCCTCGGAGGAGCCCTGTATTAATCCAGAAAATGGTCGTCGATTATCCAGTGGCGGGTAATCCAGTACCTCTCTTGCCATCACGGCATGATGTCCCTTGGCCGGGGGAGGGAGGCTGGATCTGTCCTCGCGCCACACTCCCTCCTAACCAGAGGCCAGCAGCGGACTCCAACCGATATCACTCACCCGGTTACTCGGTACCCACCCTCCCCACCCCTCTCCGGCATGCGGCAACAGCACGCCCACAGTGCCTGCCAACGATTTGCGCTTATTCAGTTCACCTTCTCTCTCCCCTTACTCGCGCTTGCGGAATATCGATGTGGCGCTGGAGACGCCACCCGCCATTTTGTTTCTTCCTTATTCTGGCGGGAAAACAAAGGACATCATCTGTCTCAATTTGTATTCCTCTCTTTAGATGCGTGAGAAGGAACTGTTGTAAAACTCTTACTTTCGTTGCGTTAATTATATTTTCATCGGTAGGTGAATGACGTTTACTTTTATTTATTATCTCGTCTTACTCTAAGTGTCGAATCAGTTAATTCTTTACTTAACACTATTTCATACTATATATATATGTATTTTATTTTTGTTATGTATTTGTTTTGTATTTGATTTTCGGTTATTCACTTCGTGCATAATTATTAAAATTAAAATAGGTAAGCGAATGGGCGATTTGCATTAATACACAAATAATGTGTGTGTAATTGATTGTTAATTATTATGATATAATCAATATAATGAAACACAATATCAGTGTTTATTCTAATTTTCCCTCCTATTAAATTACCTTACAATATATAATACAAATTAAATCGTGATTATGAGATATTTACTTCTCAAAAAAACGTGAAATTAAAATCATTGTGAATCCAGTTTAATGTAAAATATTTTAGTATATTTTCATATGCACGTCAAAGCGTTTGCTGCTTCATTTTTTCCTTTAATCTTTTCATTGACAAGGTTTTGATTACAAAGTGATTTTGAGAGAAAAGCCGAACTCAAAGCATACTTACTTTTAAATGGGGAAAATCTTCAATAATTTTGTCATATTATTATGTGACCCTTTTGAAGACGACCGCCTAAGATTTTCATACAGGAATTCCTCTTATTTGAGGGAGACTAAGGCTCTTCGAATCACATCAAGACGAACATCCTTTGCAGAAGATGTGACCATCTTATTACTCATCAATTTTGTTAACTACATATTTCCATTTAGAGTTGAGCGATCAATGGCTGATCCATTCACTTTTAATTAACGAAAAAGTCTCTGTTAATAATGCAGAAATTTATGTAATTCTATCACTGATAGCACTTAATAAAAGTTTTTGAGATATTTGCGTAACAGAAAATTGGATTGATCAAGTTTTATAGCGATAATAATAGAACTGAATGAAAAAATCGTGCTGGAAATAAAAAGAATCAGAGATTATTTACTTGTTACTGTTTATATCGCGATATATAGATTCCTAATATATATTCCCATGTTTGGATAAAATTTCACATTAATCTCACTTTTCTAAATCAATCAATCTTTTTTATAGACAAAAAGATGTCTTAAAATTTGAGAAAGAACGACTAGCAACAGTGAGGCTTGGAATATTTTCTCTATAGCGGCATTACTTCCTTCGTTCAGTCATCAGGCAATCCACCAGACTTCCCTGCTCGTCAACCGTTGGAACTTCCTTCACTACACACCAAGAAGGAACCATATCTTTCTACAGTCTGTTATTTACCGTAGAAAACTGCCAAACAGAACATCGTCATTATCTTCGATATCCTCTTACTCGATTATCCTTACATCTTCGTGATTTCGATGACGAGTAAGAGGTTATTGTGTATCAATCTCTATGCATTTAACTCTGAATTTTTATTGCGATATATTATTTCCTCTATAATACTAACCCTCTCCTAGCAGAGGAACAGCTCTGTTCTTTGACTCAAGACTCAGCTTCTTGACTTCATATTTCATAAGAAAATCGTCGAGATTTTTGTGAGATTAATAAGCAACCGAACACATCTGAGATTTCTATTAAGAGACAAGCTACCATTAATAAATATTTGAGGCACAATAACTTTAAGCCTCTCATCTTTAATGCATCAGCTCGTTTTGTGATTATTTTAGTGATATTAGACTCTCGGGGATCAACGGTATTGGCATACTTACATAATACCCAAAGAGGAACTAAAAAGAATTTTTTGCTCGCAAAATACCGCCTATTCTATTAAAATATTCTTAACTTTGTATTGCCTTATTAATGATAATTTATGATTATCAACTTCAATTGCTATATCTTGATTCCATTTTTCATTAAATAAAATAGATAATCTCTCTCGTCTCACGATATGGGCGCATTATTATTTAATAATAGATTAAATTGTACATTTTATTTTATACAAGTATAAATCAAATATTTGATAATTTTATATATATCAAATATTTTATCACGAAAGATTCGCCATCACCGGCCTCTGTCATATTTACTTCCCTCCTTTGACAACCAATTTTTCTTAATTTCGTTGAAAATAACCTAAAACTTCGTAATAGCAATTTTTGTATGGATATAAATTGAGATAATTTATAATTAATTCTCTCCTAAATTCTGAGAAAAATGTTTGTATAGATAACCCACAATCGATTAATCGCTCTTAATTGCTATAAATCGCTCATTCGAAATCATTAACTATCATCAGTAAAATGAAAAATGACAAAAACTAACTTAGTAATATCCACGAAAAAAAATTAATGCGACCGGTTTCAGCTAAAAGTCATCATCAGGTAACATATTAGAAATGAAGTCACTTACATGTAGGCAGTAAGGGTATATATAGAGCAGGAAAGGGTTGAGGAAGGTGACTCAATTAGTTCCCCGCTCTTTACCATATATATAAATGACTGCATTTGTTACCTGATGGTCAATTTTAGCGGAAACCGGTCGTAATAAAAATTTTTCTTGTGGATATCACTTAATTTTTTCTCATTTTTTATAATGCCTTTCCGCGAAGTACGGCCAGAGAATCTAGAATTTATCGTTAAAATGTTTCATTGAAATCAAGAACTATTAACAAATAATTGAAATCGAAAAAAAAATATTGAAAGTTTTACGGAATCGCCTGTTTCTGTGCAAATTCGGATAAAAATAAGTCAACCTCATTTTTGCAATCGCACTTGGCAGCGGCTGAAAGTGTTTTTCGATAGTACCAGTGAAATGCCTCAGGTCAATTGGCAAATGCTATATTCATCGGGATTTTTATATATATGGTGGCAGGTGAGGGCAACGTCCTTGGAGTCGAGCGCTACATATTCAAGCACCGCCGGAGGATGAAGTAGCTATTTAATATTTGGTAAGGCCAAAGGCGAAAAAATGTGAAAGAGTAATTGAACTACCTCTTTAGTAACTTTTGCTATCCTCCGACTCTTATTTCTGGAGATAGTTACATATTTCCGCAGTAATGCAACTTACCATCTATATCGAGAAAAAGAATTGAACATCTTAAATTGACCTTTTGGGGGTTCGTAAGAAAATTGGAAGTTCCTCTGATGAGACTGCGATAATAAACGAGCTCTGAAAGTGAGTTATGAATATCGGTCTCTTTTGGAAAAGTTATTTTTCCTCTCGTCATGCTCTTATATCAGAAAATACTTTACGGGATTGCACTTTGAATATATATTTTCATACATATCATTCTAATAAACTATTTCAGAGCTATAGCCAGTTCATAAAATATCTATCTTATATTACTACTATATACTACCACTTCGCAATGTCTTCAATATTACAGTGGCATTATCATACGGTTGATTAAATTTACAAAATTGGCTAAAGGATACAATCATTATCAAACTCGTCGAGGGTTTTAAATAAACGTCCTCATGTTCATTACAAGGGATCTTAATGTAAAATGATCTAAATACGTAATTGAAATACAACTACCTACACTGAACAGTTTTGATTCAATAGAATAATCAAATGATCAATAGAATGTTTATCTTAGGTACCTACCGACATGATGGGATTATAAATTTCTAAAGATCGTTAAAGGTCCGACATGTTGATAATTGTCTTTCCGAAGTATCCTTGATTCGACTTTGGACGACGCGAAAATACTTCCTTAAGAAATGCATGGAAGGTTTATTTTGATCGATTGCAGAATGTTTTTCTTTTGCAAAATTAAATCAGAAACAATGGTCCTAAGAAATATAGACAAGAACCAAAGGAAATTGAATGAAAGTTCTTATTTTGGTCGTAGAATATTGTTATCAATGTCAAAATTGAGACAGAAATGACGAAACATTTTTGTAATTTTTCGGGTATAAACAAACCGTCCCCCTCGTCTTACATAATAATCACCGATGTGTATATATGTATCCGATGTGTATATATGTATCCGATGTCAGTAAACTCCTGTAAGAAATACCTGGGAGAAATCTTTGGAAATTAATTTCACACACTTCACGGTTAGGTAGAAATACGAAATTTGGGGATTAGTCAATGGTTTAGTGGAGTATACTATATTGATATTTTTCTCTCCAAAATGTCCTTGGTTCGGCTCTAGATAAATCGAAAACACTCTCATAAGAAATGCGCGTTAAGTTCATTTTGATCGATTACTGACTTTTTTATTTTGCATAATTAAATCAAAGATAATGGTCCTACGAAATCGAAACAAGAACCAAAATTATGGAAATTGAATTAATATTCTTATTTCGGTCGTAGAATATCGTATTCGAATCGAATGTGCGGGAATTCCGAAGAATGACAAAAAATTAGAGTAAGTCTGTGGATATAAACAACCCGTCCCCCCTAGCGACTAAGGCGATTGTTATACTCAACTCTCATAAGAATACAGAGAAAGATAATATCATGTGAAATGTATGGGGAAGGACAGTTGATATTTCATAGTAAGGATTAAATAATGAAATGATTAGTGAACTTCGAAAATCTAAATTTAGCAACATCAATTTACAAATAATATAACCATCTATACTGAGATTGCTTAAAATTGAAAGTTGTGAATAAAAGTTAAAATAATAAATGCTTTCGTTCTCAAAATTAAGGATGGTTTTCCTCGAAATGACTCCGAAGGTAACGATGTAAATGAAAGGCGATATTCTAATAGCTACCAAATAAACAAATACTCTCCACATTGATATTTTGTACGGAAGTTATGCATTAAATTCACGGGGGAAAAATGGAACATTTCAGAAGAAAAAAATTCAGATCCTCTTTCATAAGCAATATATAAAACCACTGTGTTGGTGAAGAGCGATTAATTCAATTGTTTAGGATCTGATGTATGCGATAATAGTAATCATTCTTTTATAAATTAAATTTATTTCCGAAATTATTTTACTGGGAAATTCACTAGTATTAAATAATAACGTATACTGGAAATTCCAGGAATCGCGTGTAACATAATTATCGTACAGCAATTTTGAAATACGAGATGAAATTCCAAACATTTCCATAGAAACGGCTAATAGCATTTTAGGAAAAACATTGTTCTCTAGTCCAAAAGATTAAGATTTATATTCATTTCATATTTTAAAATATGCTTCTAGGCCATGAATATGATAAAAGATGGACGATTAGAGATAAAATTTCCCAATATCGAGGAATATTTTCAATTTATCGTAAGAGTTCTTTGGGTTTTGACCACCAGCTGTTATTCAAACTTCACTGCCACAGTTTTAGTATAAGTTAAATCTATTATAATTTTAATCTCATATCTTTTCCATAAAAATAATTTTACTTATAATATTTAGAGCGGGATAAAGATAACAGAGTGAAAGAATGGAAGAGAGAACTCGAAGAAGGACAGAAAAAGTTGAATCGACTGAAAACAGAAGTATATGTACTCCGCTTAACTCTAAGTTCCCGAGAAAAAGGAGATGTCACCCGCTTGCAAAACATTCTTCATAGGAACCGTCGCTTATTCT
The DNA here is from genome assembly GCA_036926295.1 of Pachydiplax longipennis. Lineage (NCBI taxonomy): Eukaryota > Metazoa > Arthropoda > Insecta > Odonata > Libellulidae > Pachydiplax > Pachydiplax longipennis. The sequence goes on from JAVFKF010000004.1 coordinate 7,199,395, forward strand.
TAGCTAACAAGAATAAAAACCCCCTGGTATTCTAATCTTAGCAGATAATTCGGTTCAGATCTTCTAATAGTGGACTTTACCATGTACATATAAATGCAGATTTGACTACATAATTTTATTTTTTTAATACGGAAACAACGAACTTCATAAAGCTTAAAAGACGTCAGCAATTCTTGAAACAGAGGTACTACAGCCAATTGATGCATTATCATTGATGGTTTAGAATAATATTATACTGATACATGCAATTCTTTTCAAGGAAATTAGGAGTAAATTTGTTCACAAATTAGGTTGATGTATTTTGGGTGAGAGAATGATTTTTCTTTCCTTTGGAAAATATAGGTATACATTTGATGAAGTTAAGAAATATTCAGGTTGAATTTATAGTTCTCAAATAACTGTTTCATATAATAGAGTTATTAAAGTTAATGGGATAACACATTCCCATACTCCATAAAAACTTTCCACCACTTGACTTTTCTGATATTTGATATACCTTTATCACTCAATATCATTGGTAAAATCTTTGGTCTGCTACTTCGCTCAACAGGATGGATTCTTCAAATTTCATGTTTCCTAATGCATTCTTTAAATCACATTGTCTTTCAATGTACCAACTGGAGGTATATTTTCTCATTAACATTAAAATTCTCTTCCAAATGAAATATTAATAACATAAAACCACCACTATTTAGATGCCATAAATAGTTATCTTAAGACATTATAAATCCTAGAAGCTCTTCACCATAAGAAATGATATATTGATGCACCTAACAATTTTACTTTAGAGTAAATGAAAAAATGTCTGTTTTCTATTTAAATTTATCATGAGTAAAAAGTACTTGGGTGCATGTAGCATCAGTTTATGGAGCATTATGGAGACCTCATAAAATGTTTTAAACTTATCTAAGAAAAAGTTTTTCTGCAAAGTTACAAGTCTAAGTCTTGGACTAAGTAAATAACCTTTATTATAATTCACATCCTATGGATTTAATACTTGAGCCATTAATTAAGAATGCTGCCTAGGACTATAAATATGCTTCTGCTCTCATCTTCGGTTCACTTTCTTTAGCATCCTCCTGTGTCATTTATTCTTCTTTGTCATCTCAGTATTATCTCTTGCAATATTTGATGTATTGATTTAATTCCATTTTTCTTTTCTCAACTCACGCATTTTAAATGCAAATTCAAGTATTTTATGTTTATTCCATGAGTGATATTTAATTTATAAGTTTAACCTTCATATGTTGCTATAGGAGGTTCCATATCTCAATGAATGGAATGTTTTTAATTACTCTTGTGGTACAAGATTGAGAAAAATGTATATTTTATTTACTTTAGGCAAAGTTTTGTTCTTTGCTATCATAATATGAGAGCTACTGAGGTATAGATACTGAGTAAAGGTATTAAATGAATACTTTTTTATTTCTTCTTATTGAATAAAATTGGTATTCAGAAGGTCATTACGATTCACTTAAAAATAAGTTTCCACACACAGCAGTCTTGGTCAGTGAAAGAACATTCTACCTCACTCCTGATATTTCCTCGGCATTTTCTCTTCTTAACCTTTTGTAGCTATTGGTTATTGGTTAGAATGATTTACATTCAAGTGCTATAGGGTTTTAGATTTGATGATATATATTCACCCAGAAAATGAATTATTCATATTAGTCACAAAGTTATAATTTCCATACATAGTTTGCTACTATGCAAGACTTTATAAAAAAATCATTCTTTCTATTGGATCCAGCATATATTAATATACTTTAATTGAACTTGTTGTAGGAGATTCTTAAAAATTTACAACAAATCAACTGCATTAAAATGAAGGAAAAGAATAGATTGCAACATTTGAAAAAACTGAGAATGGATCATCTAGAGAAATCAATGGTAATTTTCATCTTAACATAAATTACTAATATTCATGTAATTCATTTTCTTGAAAATCATATTTATAAAATATACATCTTTCAGATTGAAATTGAGGAAATGAAGAAAAGAGCAGAAAATGTTTACACTACCGAATCTAATTTCCAAAAGAGTCAATTACTTCTTGGGCAAATTGAAAAGATTAAAGTTTGTAATAATGGAGCAAAATGTGTCAGTCATGCACTTAAAAGAATGGCAATCCTTATGAAAGAAGTATTATTTTCATTATATTCTTATTACAGATTAAATTCTAACTACAATTATTATATAATTGAATTTATGATAGGAAATGTAAATAATTTTTATTAGTAAGGAAAGCTGCTTTTAATTTTTTTGTATATTAATCTATCCACCCACCATACATTCAGTATTTATGGTTAACTTGAGCCAGAAAATATTTTTGTTAATTTTTGTTTTATAATTTTAATACATTGCAGTCAATAGGATTTTTTATTGTAATTTGTTTGCACTATGATTGGTTTCAGCTTTTAATTATAGTAATAATAGCAGTATCTAACTGGATTAGAGTGAGTGTGATGACAAAGAGATAGAGATGGCAATAGTGGCTATTGGTATCTCATCTCCAACTAAATATTGGCATTTCTTGCTGACGCTAACCAAGGGGGAATTTTTCAGAGGCTGAGTCCGAGAATCACACAAAAAGATTTTGAAATTCTTATGTTTAGTTTTGCTGATATGTTTTACAGAAATCATATTACTAACTTATTTCTTGAACAAACCAATCTTCATAATTTGGTGTAGGTGTTTACACACTTCTTGGAAATTTTCTATTAACAATAGTTGTAATAATTAAATAAAAATTAATAAAGATTCAAAAGAAAATTTTTAAAATCTGTATTATTGCAGGGCAAATAATACTAGCTATATTTGATATTTGGGGCAAATTAACCTAAATTATTCTTATATGAGGATATAAGGGAAATTAATAGACCTAATCATTTGCAGGATTCGTTGTACTTAGATCATATGATTGCTGTAATGTCACAAGATGCAAACCAGCAATCTCAATGCATGTTTAGAGTGAAACTCAAAGCAGAGCAAGCTGAAAATGAAACTGAAAGAATTCTTTTAGAATTTCAAGCCTTAGAAGAAGAAGCTGCAGTGTTGATGTATTTACGAGAACGTGCAATTCGTCATCTCCGTCAGCAGGTACATCATCAGGCAATGAAAATCAAAAATCTTGGCAGAGAGGTATTACAAATTATACTTATTCAATTATTTACTTAAGGGATCAATGGCCCTTAATCTCTAAATATTAGCTGTAAAAAGCATTGAGTTTCTTATCTTATCAACACATGCTTTATAAGGAGGCTCAGGAAACTGAATATTGCAAAATACTTTTGTGATTATTTTGAAAATAAAATTAATAAACATGTCAAAATTAAAAATTTACATGTGGATTAAACCTTTATCCAAGTTATATATTTTAGTGAGAATTTATTTCAAAATATTAAATAATATGCATGTGTGCTATTTATGTCTACTTTGTTAAACTTCCATCATCTTAAAAATAACATATTTCACGATTAAAAGTTGAAGGATTAATAATTCATCATATGTGTTCATCATTTGTCTAAATATTTATGCAGCTTTTCTCTAGTACAAAAATTATAGAATATTAATTTAATAATTATTACTTTTACATCAGGATGTAAGAAATCAAGTGTTTAGATTTGACTCAAGTGATGAACCAGTTAGTCAAGATGAACTATCCACTCCACTTTTACTTCAACAATTAGAAGAAACAGTTGAATATCTGCAAAATGTTACAATTGTCACTGATTTCAGTCAGGTATTTTCTAGGTGAGAATATTCCCTGATTTATCTTTAAAAAATAATTTACTTAAGAAAGAAGCACTGCCAATAGAATATGGATACATTGGTTCAATGACTCCAAAAGAACTGCAGACATTGTTGGCCAGTGATGAATTATATTTTGCTCATAAAAACTAAACAATAATGTTAAAAAAGAGTTGTTGGTCTCCCATTTATATAGGAAATTTTTCAGATTTTCATACTCAGTGGCCACAATTCTTCATAATATCATTAAGGAATGGCTGTTCATGGAATAAAAAGGTAGTATCTCAATTCTGAATATCAATACAAAATATCGTTGAGTTCATGCTCTGCTTCTCATGAACTATACATTTCTTCTGAGCTATATGCATTGAGTTATAACTATATTTAATTTAAAAAATTATTAAAAAATTAACCTTTTGAAGAGATATTCCTTCTTTACAGAAAAAATAAAAATGATATATTTCTACCTTTCCTACAAAATCAGATTTAGTCTATTTACATAATCAGTCACACAACTTAGGCAATTGTGAGAAAAGTGTATATATATATATATATATATATATATATATATATATATATATATATATATATATATATATATATATATATATATATATATATATATATCTATTATATATAGCTAACTCTCCGGATATACCTATATCTATTATATATAGCTAACTCTCCGGATATACCTATATATATATATACCTATATATTTATAGGGGATACGAATTCTGACCATGTTCCACAAGCGCCATCGACGTCAGATTTTTTCGACGTACTGGCCCTACACTCTAGATGCCAGAATAATGCAGACTTCGACGCTAGCTATCATGGGTTCGATGCCAGAAATTCCCAAAAATCGCAATTTTCCCATAAGAATGCATTGCGCGGATTTTTGAAAATTATTTTGAGGCACTTATCGTTAAGATAGAGTAACCAAAATTTCGGAGGTTGAAGTTGAGGTAGTCTTCTATGCTTCTCATGGAAAAAATGTAGCCAAATGACAGTGAGTTCGACGCCAGGTGGATGCAAAATTCTTCCATAAGAAATGCATTGCGGAAATCTTTGACGATTTTTTAAAAATGGCTTCCCGATAAGCTGGAAAGATAAAACCCGGAATGGTGACAGAGGCGTGGGACCTTCCCGATAAGATATTGAATCGAAACTTTGGAACAAGTAAGGATGGCACTTATCTAATATTATTTTGCTGTCTTCTCTCACGATCGGGTTCTTAGTTCGTCGCCAGGCGGTCTTTGGCGCGAAGTTTTAAATTTGAACAAAGGCAGTACTTGGTATGATACTGTATTCAACGGATAGCTTGCAGTATGCAAGCAACTTTTACTCGTATATATATATAGATATATATATATATAGATATATATATATAGGGGATACGAATTCTGACCATGTTCCACAAGCGCTGTTGACGTCAGATTTTTTCGACGTACTGGCCCTACACTCTAGATGCCAAAATAATGCAGACTTCGACTCTAGCTATCATGGGTTCGATGCCAGAAATTCCCAAAAATCGCAATTTTCCCATAAGAATGCATTGCGCGGATTTTTGAAAATTATTTTGAGGCACTTATCGCTAAGATAGAGGAACCAAAATTTCGGAGATTGAAGTTGAGGTAGTCTTCTATGCTTCTCATGGAAAAAATGTAGCCAAATGACAGTGAGTTCGACGCCAGGTGGATGCAAAATTCTTCCATAAGAAATGCATTGCTGCAATTTTTGTCATTTTTTTTCAATACCTTCCCGATAAGCTGGAAAGATCAAACTCCGTGTGGCGACGGAGTTGTTTGAACTCATTCTTTCATGAATTTCACAGTTCGTCTAGTGGTCCTTGGTTCGATGCAAGAGGGTCATTCCGATTCCACCATGCATTTCAAACGGGGAAAACGGAATCTTATTTTAGGACCTTCCCGATAAAATATTGAATCGAAACTTTGGAATAAGTCATAATGGCACTTACCTAATATTAATTCGCTATTTCTCTAACAGAAGGGTCCTGAGTTCGACGCTAGGCGGTCATTAGCGCGAATATTTGCAATCTGTTTTGAGGCCGTTCTCGATGCGATAGAGCAATCAAAATTACGGTGTTTGCAGATGAGATGGTCTTCCATATTACCAAAGGAAGAAATGTTAGCAAATGACCGTGTGTTCGACGCCAGGTGGGTTCGAAATGCTTCCGTAAGAAATGCATTGGTGAAATCTTGGATGATTTTTTTAAAATCCTTCCCGAAGAGCTGGAAAGATAAAACCCGGAATGGTGACAGAGGCGTTTGAGAACATTCTTTCATGTTATTCGTCGTTTCTGCAGTGGTCCTTGGTTCGATGCAAGAGTGTCATTCCGATTCTACCATGCATTTCAAACGGGAATAACGGAATCTTATTTTATGACCTTCCCGATAAGATACTGAATTGAAACTTTGAAACACGTCAGAGTGGCGCTTATCTATTATTCGTATGCCATTGTCTCTCAGAAATGGGTTCTGTGTTCGACGCCAGGCGGTCATTTACGCAAATTTTAAAAAATTGTTTTGAGGCCTTTCTCAATGCAGGTGACTATTCAAAAGCACAGTGTTTGCGTTTGAAGTAGTTTTCTATAGAACCAGTGGAAGAAAGGTTGCATATGACCGTGAGTTCGATGCCAGATGGATGAAAATTTCTCACGTAAGAAATGTATTGTGGCAATTTTTAAGAATTTTGCTGGATAAGCTTCGAAGATGATACCCGTAAGGGAAACTTATTGTAAATTTTCACCAATTAGCTTGCAGTATGCAAGCAACTTTTACTCGTATATATATATATATATATATATATATATATATATATATATATATATATATATATATCCCCTTCCTAGGACTCATCTTCACAGCTTATACAGAAAAATTCTAAAAAAAAATGCCGCAATTCGTTTCTTACAGGAGAATTTTGCATCCATCTGGCATTGAACTAATGGTCATTTGTAATCTTTCTTTCACTGGTTCTATAGAAAGCCACTTAAAATGCAAACGCTGTGATTTAATATGATCTAAAGTACAGAGAAAGGCCCAATACAGAATTTAAAAATTCGCCCAAAAGACCGGCTGGAGTCGAACTCAGTTCGAACCCGTTCGTGAGAGACGATTGCATACTAATGTTAGATAAGTGCTATTATGACCAGTTCCAAAGTTTCAAAATATTTTATTAGGAAGGTCCTAATAAAAGATTCCGTTATCCCTGTTTGAAATGCATGGTAGAATCGGAATGACGCTCTTGCATCGAACCAAGGACCATTAGAGGAACGGTGAAACGCGTGAAAGAACTTGTTCAAACGCCTCTATATTCATTCTGGGTTTTATCTTTCCAGCTTATCGGTAAGGCATTCAAAAAAATTTTCAAAAATTGAAGCATTCCATTCCATTCTTATGGATGAATTTCGCACCCACCTGGCGCCGAACTCACGGTCATTTTGTAACATTTCTTTCCTTGGTAATATAGAAGACTACCTCATCTTTAACCTCCGAGATTTCGGTTTCTCTATCTTACCGATAATTTCCTCAAAATAATTTTCAAAAATCCGCGCAATGCATTCATATGGGAAAATTGCGAATTTTGGGACCTTCTGGTATCGAACCCATGATAGCTAGCGTCGATGTCTGAATTTTTCTGGCATCTAGAGTGTGGGGCCAGTACGTCGTAAAAATTTGACTTCGATGGCACTTGTGGAACATGCTTAGAATTCGTATCCCCTGTATATAGATATATCCGGAGAGTTAGCTACATATAATAGAAGATATATAAGAGTAAAAGTTGCTTGCATACTGCAAGCTATCAGTTGAATGCAGTATCGTACCAAAAAAGGCCTCAAAGCAATGTTCAAATCTTCGCGCAAAAGACCGCCTGGCGTCGAACTAAGGACCCAATCGTGCTAAACGATTGCATATTAATGTTAGATAAGTGCCATTCTGATCTCTTCCAAAGTTTCGATACAATATCTTATGAGGAAGTTCCTAAAATAAGCATACGCTATCCCCCTTTGAAATACACGGTAGAATAGAAATGACGCTCAGGCATCGAACCAAGAAATGTCAGAGGAACGGCGAACAGCGAATATGAAACATACGAATTGCCTCTATGTACATTCCATTTTATATCATTCCCGGTAATCGGATAAGCAATAAAAATAATTGTCAAAATTGACCGCCATGCATTTTATACCGGAGAATTTTGCACCCACTTGCCGTCGAACTCACGGTCATTTGGTAACATTTCTTCAATAGAACAATAGATAACATGGCATCTCCAACCTCCTTGATTTTCACTGTACTATCGCTCCGAGTAAGGACTAAAAACAATTTTCGAAAATTCGCGCGGAAGTCCGCCTGGCGTCGAACACAGGACCCATTCGTGAGAGTCAATGGTATACGAATGTTAGATAAGTGCCACTCTGACGTGTTTCAAAGTTTCAATTCAGTACCTTATCGGGAAGGTCCTAAAAAAAGATTCCGTTATCCCCGTTTGAAATGCATGGTAGAATCGGAATGACGCTCTTGCATCGAACCAAGGACAATTAGAGAAACGGCTAACCTCATGAAAGAATGTTTTCAAACGCTTCTGTTATCATTCTGGGTTTTATCTTTCCAGCTTATCGGTAAGGCATTAAGAAAAATTTCAATTATCCAGAGTAGCTATATATGTAGAAGTAGCTATATATGTAGAAGTAGCTATATATACTAGAAGATAATAAATAGGTAAAAATCCGGATTAGATGTAGATAATAGATTTGTATGCTTTCAGTAAAGAAGCTGACATAAATCTTATCTGTAAGAAAATCATGAAAATTTATTTTCAGCTCTATGTTCAGTATGCCCTTTTCTTTTAGAAATGTATGAATGTCTATTAATATTTCTGAATCCTAACTAAATTTTTAATTTTAACTATTTAATCTTGAATTCTAATACTTTTATTTAAGGCTACAGGAACAACAGGTACAAAAAACTCGCTTGAGGAAGCAATTATCACAATTCGAAAAACAATGGGAAAATTACCATCTTAAAAGAGAGTATGCCAGAGAGTACTTAGCATTACTCAAAACCAATTATCCAGAAGAACATTATAGGTAAGGCAAATTGAAGTAAAAAGTTAAAGTATCAAATATATCTGAATTTTAATTACTCGTTAAAATACTGATAAAATGCAGATAAAATAAAATAGTACAATACTTATTATTTATAAAATCTATGAAAATTAGAAACTCAATTTTCTATACCTTATTCTAAAACACTACTTTCATGGAATATATTAACTCGACGATACAATTGTGCCTTGTATGGCCTTACCGTGTGCCCTTTCGTCGGGCCACCTTCCCCCTCCCTATTCGTGGGGTTCAAGAAGAGTAGGAAGGATATTGGTAACCACGGCTCAACAAAATAAGAAAGGAGTGAAAACGTCCTGAAATCTATCAGGGAGAATGGCGCCGGTTGGTCATCCACATGGTGGTGGACAAGTTTATACTCAACCTTGTGCCAGAAATACTAGAGGAAAGTGTGGTTTTGTGCCAATCAGTTCACCAGTCTGCTAAGTTTTGAATATGAAGTTACAAGTCACAGTTTTGAACATGAAGTCCTTGAAAACGAAACGATAAGCCGATTTACGACGTTCGCCTATATCGTGATCTTAGCTGATCAAGCTTATCTGTGATTTTTGAAAATAAATTATTGGAGGGGGATAGCTCTGACCATTTTTCCAAATTAACCAAAGTTTCAATTCAATATCATACCGGGAAGGTCATAAATATGATTTCGATATTCAAGTTTGGAATGCATAAAGGAATGGAAATGCGCTTCGGCATCGAATTTCCCATTTCAATGTATTGTGGAATGCACATTGTCCTCGAACCAAGGACCATCAGGGGAACAGTAAACTCCGTTTGTAAAGCATATTCATGAATTCTGTTTACGGCATGAAAACAGAATTCATGAATATGCTTCATTGTGGATTTCTATCTTTTCGGGAAATATCTCATAAAAACATATTAATTTCATTTGTCACAAAATAATTTTCAAAAATCCGCGCAATACATTCTTATGTGAAAATTCCGATTTATGGGATCTTCATTCATATAAGTATTCCGCCTTTCGGTTAATTCATGTGCCTCTATATTCCCCATTCAATTCCCTCTCCTTCAATTCCTGGTAACTCATCCCTCCCCTTACTTCGTCAATCAGCTTTTTCCTTTATCTTCTCCTCCGCCTTTTCCCTAGCATTCTTCCCTCGATCGCTTTCCTCGGAAATCTTCCTCCTCTCAATGTTTGACCCACCCATATCCTAAGTCGATTTCTAATTATTTCAATTGACACCCTCTTCTCCCCAACCATTTCTAGCACCTCCTTGTTCGTTTTTCTATAGACCCAGCTTACTTTTTCTATTCTATTCCATACTCATATCTCAAAAGCCTCTAATATTTTAATATCCTCTACGATGGAAATGTAAGTTTTACTTTGCACATTAAGTTGTGCGACTAACCCAAGGCTATACAAGAATATTTTATTTTGGGCCTATAGGGTGGGGCCAGTATGTCATAAAAATTTATATAAAATGTGTTTTAATGTATAAATGTAATTTAATGTACAAATGTATTTTAATGTATTAAAGTATAATAATTATTTAAGAATTAACATATCATTATTAGATGGTTTGAATGTGATATGTAAGACTAATTCAATTTTGTCTAAGATATATCTGATTGTTAATATTATTTAATTTGAATCTTTAAATGATCTTCAGTTTAGCTAAAAATATGCTTTTTTAAATTTTTCCTCCATAAGGCTAGTAGAGGAAGAACATTCCATAAGGAGCAAAATAAAGGAAGCTAATTACAAGAAAGAAGTGAGTTTTAAAAAAATCCAGTGGTTATGTAAAAAGGTGTTAATGATTAGAAGTGCCGTGATTACTATCTCAGAGTTATTAAACAAAGTTAGGATACCAGAGGAATTTCCCTCTTTAAAATCAATAGAAGTTGAGGCAGCTTTAGAAGAGTTAATATGTAAAACTAAGAAGCGTAAGTAATCAGCTCTAATTCATGGCTTTTTTATTATATTTGATATGTTATCAATAACAGATAGTGAAAGGTATACCGGATTCTCATGTTCTTTTGGATAACTGAATTATTTTATTTTCTCTATGAAAAGAGGGAAAGAAACTACTATTATTGCACAGTACATTTGCTATCCTCATTTTTTCTGCACTATATATGTTCATAATATGCAGTTTAAATAATAGAGCTTTTATAAAGGATAAACTAACTAGCAATAGGAAGATGTGATATTGAGGAAAGTATATTGGAATAATCCAGTTCTATAAAATTTTAACAAAGGTTATCACTTATCAACTTTAAGAAAACTAATAACCCTTTAAAATATTTACCAGCAATCAAAACATTAGCATTGATTAAGGAAAGGCTTAATATGATAAGAATAGAAATAGGATCAGCAATTGAAGAATGGCCTTGTAAAAATATTATTTCTGATGAAACTGCAAATGAAATTGCATTAGAGAAGCAGATTATTGAAGTAAAAGCATTAAAAGAGAAAGATCCAAACATAGTGAATGAGGCAAATAAAGAATTTGGTGACAAGGTTTTAGAGTACTGCAGTCAAGTTCATTTTGGTGTACAAGATGAAGTGAATCGTAAGTAAAATAAAATATCTGTGAAGGATTTCTAACTAATAGTAGTGAGGTGAATTTAAGCTTACATTTGTAAATACCCGAGAGGTGTTAATGTAAATTGATGTAAACAGTATTAATGCTGCAAATAAGGTTGAACATTATGTTAAATTTCCCTTAAAAATCTCTTTCTCATGTAAGAAATTTGAATCTTGGAAAATCTTTATGATCAATATGTATTTATGATATAATTTTAGGACACTAATTATTTAATTTCCATCTTTGCATTATAAATCCAATCCTGTTCAGATTATGTTGATATGATTTCCGTTTTTTGTCCTCTTTTATAGAAATAATTTTATCTTTATTGGTTAATTTATAGTAAAGGTTACCAAAAAATATCAGATTTTACAATTCAGGGGAAAAAGCACCTAGTCATAATTAGTTAATTGTTAGCATAATTTACTCAATGATCTGATTCAGTTTTTACTGGATATAAGTTGTTTTAAATAGGTACTTGTGTTCTGGTTAATATTACTGGAAAGTACAAATGCATATGGTACTTATGAAAGCATTCTGAAAAATAACAAATAACATTGTAATTACGAGGGGTGTCCAAAAAGTAAGTTTCCCTATTTTTCTGCTCGGCGTAGGATTGAGGTAGGAAAGATTCATTTGTATGGAATGTTGGTAAAGATGTTGTGATACTACTGAGTAATGCTCAAGATTGCTTGACTCACTGGATGTTAGTATGACAATGGTTTTCATGGAGACACCATAGCGCATTCCCGCCAACTACGAAATCTGGATTTTTGTTCTATTTGTGACAGAAAAAAACGAAACAGTACTGTAAATTCATAGACAGATATCCTCAATCGTCAACGATGAAGATGCAATATTTATTGAAATTGTTCGTCACTGAAGTACATAGCTCATAAGGGGTAGACAAACTGCTTGTGACAAAGAGTATAGCGGCAGGAAAATGATGAATCATCAAATTGATTTAAACAACACGTTTGTGAGACCATAGCATAAACGCTTCACTTCTGAACGAAATTCTAGCCTTCATCCTGAGTTTGAAATAAGCCTGCCATCACTACAGAGCATTATCCTTGCAGGACAGAGAAGTTAGTGCAAGTTGGGTGCTGCGCTGGCTATCAGGCACGACCACGTGCGGCCACATTCTGTTCATGGAACTGTGTAACTGCTGGAAAACCGTAGTTGGGATGTCTTTGGTCATCCAGCATAATCACTTGACCATCCCCCAGTGATTGCCACCTATTCCCAATGCAGAAAAAACATCTTGGAGGCTGGCGATTATGAGCTCAAAAATGAAGTGGATTGTTGGGCAAGAAATCTGGCGGGAGAATGGCTTAACCTTAACTTTTAAAATGTTACCAATACATGAAAAATGCATACAAAAAGAAGGGGATTACGTCGAGAAATAGAGAAAATATGAAAGTTAATGAATTAATTGTTTTTATGATTTGAGGATAGAGATTCTATTTTCTGTAGCTCAGGGAAACTTACTTTTCGGACGCCCCTCGTACTTTTTATTAAAAATATTACCAGAACTAGAAACTGCTCTAGAACACCTTCAGATCCTTACTTGCTTTGGTGTACATATTGAATGGGTTCAAAAGATATAAGGGGTTCTGTTTACAGTCACCTATAGATTTGATTTCATCATTAAATTTGAAATTCAATTTCAGATATACAAGAAGATTTATATCTAGAAACTGGAATATTGACAAGAACAGATGTAAAAGCAACAAGTAAAAAAGTAGTAAAAAATTATGAGGCTCCAGTAGATTTCCATTTATCCTCCAGAAGAGGACTTGCTGTTTTAAGCTCTCCAAAGAAGTCACCAAGAAGAAGTCATTGGTTAAAATGTCATTGATCTAAATTTCTTAATATCAGTATTATTTCATAGGAGTAATGATATAATTCAGTAGCATGTCTTTTGAATGTAATATTTTGACAATTCTTTCAAATCTTAATGTATTTTTTCACAGTGAATTTAATATTAACAATTATTTTCTGCAAATATACAACAATGAAAGACTTTGTAAGCTACTGGCATTGTGTACTGAAATTCTTTTCTATAATTTATTAGAATGTTGGCATAAATTCAATTCATTTGAATTATCACTTACTTTTATTTAACTTAATTATTTTTCTTGGGAGTATCATTTTATTGTCTCGAAAATATATCACTTAATTTACTTTTCATTCATTCTACCAAGCACTAGGCTTTAAACCTGGGAAATACTAGTAAAAAAATTAGCTTCTATTGTCCGTTTCAAGCTTCAGTATTGTCTTATGGAAGAAAGGCAAAGCCTCGCGCGCCGGGTCGCCTTTACGCGGAGCTACGGATTCGGACAGATATGATTAAGATTCGTTGTGTATATTGACCGATTCAAACTTAATTTCTGATACAATCTGAATGAAAATAACTCTATCAACACAACAGTGAAATTCTTATGCATTTATAGCAGAAACAATAAAGTTAAAAGCGAAAATTGAATGAATTGCCGAGTTTTCACCCGTGAACATTTTTGAAACTGCCATTACTCTCTTACAAGCCAACATAAAATGCTGATATTTTCTTCCATTGCTCATTGTATCATCTGAATGCATAAAAGTTACATGGGATTAATTTTAGAATAACCAAATCTTCGTAAAGAATTATTTAGTCGGAACGTAACTCAAGAAAAAATTCGTCGTGCAGTCCAATTTATACGTCGCCTAAAACTTTTTGGTCTCTCACGTGAGGAAGAACTTGTCTCGAGAGAAATCGAGATAAATGTAATTTTCATTTGCAGTTTGTTTCGATGCGATAACTTGAATAGAATTTGAGTTTTTGACTTTTATATCAAAGAGCGTAATCCGCTTCGCGCTTCGAATCGCCGATGCTTCGAAACCTCGCAGCTTTACAGAAATTTACAAATAATTTATTCTTACAAATTGTTTATCAAAATATCAGTCAACGAAGTGGAATTTGCTACGAGAAAATTTATACAAATTAGTGATATGGGACAGTCTTAAGTAATAATTCATTGATTTGAAAGTAATATATTTAATTTGAAAGTAAATAAAAGATCCCACCACTTTTCTCTTTGAAATAAGCTTACAATATTAAATTTTAATGTTATGACTTCAATGGGATCTGATTTATATGCATGACCTAACTCAAAACATAATAGCCTAAAATATTTCATTTGAACCTTTTCTATCCGATTGATGAGGACAGAATAGTAAGGAGACCAACTAATAGAATAATAAATAAAACTGGGTTTCTATACTAATGCAATCAGATGGTATCAGTAACTTCAGAGACTTCTTTGAGATCTTTCTCAGTATCTTTAATCCTTCTTTTATGTTTTGAAATTGGCCTATGATGATCTATCACGTTTTGAAATTGGATTTAGAGGAAGGCCAATTTCGAAACATGATAGATCATCTAAAAAGATGTGGTTCTCCCCTGAACTGGCACAATTGAGAGAAAAGCTGGTTTATCTTCATCAGAGAATCAAATCAACTTAGAAAAGTGAATTGAGGACTGCGTACAAAGATTTTGAAAAGGAATATTCCAAACAATTGTTGGTTGTAAAAAAGAAGTTCAATGCTGAATTAATAAATCCAGCAACCAATAAGAGCAAAGCAGTGTGGATGCTATTAAACAGGAGACCCCTTTTAATAATCCCCAAGATACCAATTGACCCAAATACTCTAAATAATCACTTTGTTATTAGTACTTAGAATATTCTTCCTGAAGTGCAACAGCCACAATGCAGTCCCTTAACCCTACTCAACATTCTCAAGTTGAATACAAAAACTTCAAATGGTCTTGGGTTACTCCTCATGAAATCACTAAAATAGTTAAGGGTTTTGAATTTTCAAAAACCAGAGATGCTTATGAGCTCACAAATGAGTTGGTGAAGCACATAATTTAAGTTATTGCTTTTCCTATGTCCCTTGTCTTTAATATCTGTCTGCCATCAGTGACTTTTCCAGATACACTGAAATACACAAAAATATTTCCTATCCTCAAGAAAGGAGATGCAAAAGATCCAGACAGCTATAGATCCATTTCTGTTGTTCCTATTTTAGGTCAAATAGGAGAAAGAGGTAATAGAAATGAAAATCCAAATAAATGACCATTTTGAAAAGAATAGCTTTTTTACAGTAGCACAGTATGGCTTCCATGCAAATAAATCCATAGAGAATTCAATGGAGGAGATAATCAGCAAAATTCTAGATGGTTTTGAAAAGAATAATATAACTTCTCCAACCCTATGTTACCTATCTAAAGCCTTTGACTGTTCCATAATATCTTAAAACAAAAACTTATGTATTAGAGTTTTAAAGGACTGAAGCTGAAAATTATGGAATCCTACTTAACAAATCGAAAGTTCAGTTGATTTTAATGGCTTAAAATCAGATATTTTGGACATAAAAAATGGATTTCCTCAGGGCTCTGTGTTGGGATCACTAATGTTCCTAATCTTAATCAATGAACTGCCAAATAACATAAATGCTGACACAGTTTTAGTATTACACCTAGAGAAGCGTTGGAGCTGTCAAGCACATTCCAGAATCTAGCAGAGGTTTGCTTATTTAATACAAAAAACGCAGAATCTAAATTTATCATTGAAAAATAGAAGCAAGGATGACACTAACGTGAAATAAATAGGTTTTCACCCAGATCAACACCTAAATTGGAATATACATCTAAACGCTGCAGCAAAGATGTTGTTCAAATTTCTATTCCTAATTCGAAAATTAAGAAAGGTGGTTCCTCTCGAAACCATTAGAAATGCATACTTTGCTTTTTTTACACTCATGTCTATTCTATGGTTTTAGATTATGGGGTCATGCTTCTGAAGCTAAAACCATTTTAACTTTGCAAAAGAAAGCTCTCTGCAAGAGAGAGAGAATCAGTATTAACTCTCCACCTAAAGAACACTGCAAACCTCTCTTTGCCAGTTTAAAAATAATGACTGTTTACAGTTTGTATGTATACCTAAATCTTAGACTGCTAAAGAGAACATGAAGTCTCTTAAAACAAGATCTGATGTACATAATTATGATACAAGAAACTCAAAGAAAACAGGCAAATCCATTTGTAGACTAACCGAAATACAAAACACTCATTCTAATTTGTGTGTTAAAATTTTAATGTACTGCTTGAAGGTGCAGTGCATGCTAATGATGTTAAATTCAATAACATAATTGTAAATTGGTTAACTTCTTTCAGTAAGTGAATTTTTTGACCTAATTTTCAATGAACTAGTGTTTTAATTGCCTAGGTTTAAATATGACAAGATCTATTATGCTATAAAACATTTAATTTTCATCATCAATCATTTATGATTTTATTATTAATATTAATTAAAATAGGATAAATAAGGGACCTGAATGCAACTTTTAACAAGAAATCTCTTGTAAGTAAAGGAGTATTGATAATTTTTATGAAAATTTGCTTGCATTTCCTGGTGAAATTTGTCATTATGTTATATGTATAATGTGTATAATATGTATAATAATTAATGTATGTACTATATTGAAAGAAACAATATTTTCTAAAGTTTTGGATTTTTCACTTATGAGGTACTGGATGCTCATGCACACAAGGACATCTATGCCCTAAGATACATTGAAAATTAAGCTTAAAATGAACCTGAAAGCCATGTTTTCACTATAGAGCTCAAGCCATATTTTTGGCAATATCCAAGATGAAGAGATATATTTACAAACTTAAATAGAGCTCTGTAATCTCTTTCTTCCCTTTCTGTCCCACTGTGCATGATGTACAGACTTTCATATTAGAACAAGTTGGACTTTGAGGTTTTGTTTTTCTTCGTTTCTAGACATGTCATATTACAGGGAAATCAGAAAACAGATAACAATAATGGAAGCCTTGAGGAGGTTGAATGCGAAAGGGAAACTGGCACCACCCCAGGATCTAGAAATATGAGAAAAATAGCCCTATATCAGTGGAAAGATGAATAGTATTCTCTAGTATGAAATTAAATTTTGGATGTAAAGAAAGAAATAACTCCCTAGAAATCCTTCAACAGGCATTTCATGAGTAAGGAGGTGTCTCAAGTAATAATTAGGTTCGTTTATTTAAACATATCTTTTCTTAAAAAAAATTCTCCTAATTGTGATCTATATGGAGTGCATATTAGTGAGACATTTTGTAGATAGTAGAGGTTATATCATATTAAATTATGTTCGTTTAACAAATCAAGTAACCAAAAATCCTTGATAGGAATACCTCGATAAATATTTATCTTACTCCATATCAAGTTGAGATTCCTTGAGAATTTTATCCAGTTGCTTTACTGTTATATTCATGTAATTGAAATGGGTGGTGTAATTTCCCAGTTGAGGGTTACATAATATTTCAATCAGGTTTTAGAATGTCAATAATATCTTTTACAAAAAGTAATCTACCAAAAGGAACACGTGAGCTGCATCACACAGTTTCTGTTTTACATTCACAACTGTGTGTCAGACCACATCCTGTGCTCTGTCATCTCAATCTACCGTGTTTCCTCTCAAAATATAGTTTCACAGAAACTGAGCTATGCTACCCACTCACTTTCTGTTATCCTATGAAATTTTTAGAGCTCTTTGCAAGAAATTTATCTTCACAGGAAAAATAAATTATTTTCAGGCTTCTAGGTGGTGAATTGACAACAATTACTAATATATGTATACTTTTTAAATAATATAATAACATTCATTGCTCCATGGTAATTTTTAAATTGACCGCCCTACGGTTTAGCTCTGCCATCTGTGACCCTCGAAAGACTCGAAAGCTATGTTGACCAATTCTTGCGTTGTCGTTACGTTTAGTTATGGTGCGTTTAGTTTGGATTATATTAATTAAACGAAATGTTTACTGATCCTAGCTAACCCAAGAACTAAATGAAATGGTGATTATTCTTATAATTCATCAGTGGTTCGTTCAGTGAAATGAAACCTGTGTAGAAATGCTTGGCAGTTAATCGGGTTCTCTCCAAAATGTTGTATTTAGCCATAAAGCTAACGTGTTAAAGCATGCTTGGAATTTCACATCATGTTTTGCTATTTCTTTTAATATAATGCCTTTTTATTGATAATATTTGACGAAGAAAGTTGCAGGTGTTGTTATCTCATTGCGTTTTTCACATCGCATTTCAGGTGAAGGACTGCGCTACGATAGCAGTCTGGCTGCATTAAGAAGTTTTTTAAATAAATTTTAATGCAACTAGCCATGTCCAAGCCACCCAATGAAAACCTCGTAACTTTTAAACTAGTGGTAGTTGGTGACGGAGGTGTTGGGAAAAGTGCTTTAACCATCCAATTTTTTCAAAAGTTATTCGTGACTGATTATGATCCTACAATTGAAGACAGTTACATTCAGCATACAGAAATTGATGGCCAATGGTGTATATTAGATGGTAAAGTACCATTTTTCTAACAACTTTATTTGTGACTAATTTTTAAATGAATGACATTGCATGAATTTGGCTGTCTTGATTGATATAGTGGCATGTTTTAAAAATGGTAAAATTCAAAATTTAGATTGGTTTTCTTTTCATAATTTCTAGTCGTAATTTTTCTATCGCATCCAGAATCAGTTGATTTATATGCCAAACTAAGTATTTCTCCCTTTGTTAAAGTTACATTCGTTAAGATTCCTTTCTTTGCCATTCGGTTTTGCCTTTTGGTTGCCTCTCTTCATATCTTTTAGACAGCAAAGATGACAATTTATGAGAAATAGAATGACATTTTAACAAGCATGCTTTGAAAACTATCACATTCAAGAGTTAACCGCTTCGTTGGCAAATTCGCGGACAATTTCCATCTCATTATAATCCAATTTTGGTCTATTTCTTAGATTTTGCATAGTCTTTGATGTAAATATGTGATTCCAGCGTATGTATACTAACAGTTGATACCTCAGTATAATAAATAACAGTTGAAATACTGGTGGCTTAAAATTATTGTAAAGATTCGGGTTTGTTAAAAAAATTGTGAAGGCCTTTCTTTTGTCCATGAGAAATTTTTCATCTTTTATGCTCGTGCATTTTAGTTATTTGATGTAACTGCAAAGATATTTTCTGTGCTACATTCAGAATTCTTACTTAAAATGCATAATTATGTGTGTATAGAATTCCACTAAGTTTAATCTTTCACCACTGAATTTTTCAACTTTCTTTTTGTTGATTTGTTAGGGGTGTGTACGTCAGCTTTAAAAATCAAAAGAATATATAATATGTAGCTGGTATTCTATGCTTGAGTGGTGAGCATTTTTTTCAGTACATATTATGTTTTATGAAATTGTTAACTAAAAATGACAAATAGTCATCTTCAACTTTAAGGCTTTTTTTGTTGGAAGGCTGGATATTTTATATGGCTGCCACTAAAGTTTAATTAATAAAACCTTTTTATAGGGCACATTACCTCTGTGCTCTTTCTTTAAGTTGCTCAATTAAGACATTGACTTGACAAAGAACTTGAAATTGCAACAAGTCATGCATGAGTGGCTTCTGGAGATGGCAAATTAGTGGAAACTGATTTATATACATAGAAACCAATTAATATATAGATAGAAATTTATATATTTAATAAATAAATTTATATGGATAGAAACCGATTAAATGTATGAGGAGGCATACTTTTAGATATCCAAAACTCCATCTGCATTTGCTGAACAGAATCTCTGCTGCTATAGGATCTCAATTCAGATTGAATTTCTTTATGTAAATTTTCATTATGTTCTATTGCATATCATCTTTTAATTCAAGACAGTAAGAAATGTTTTGTTTGAAAAATAATTAATATCAAGTTTCAGGAACTGTTTCTTTATTAAATTACCCATTTAAGAACATTTAAATAAATAACAATTGGGAATTTTATTTCAAGTGGTTTTGATTTCATGTGATGCTCTACACAGAGGAAGTGAAATCTCTATCTATTGTAATGACTAGGGACCTGATATTTTCGGTGACTTCAAATGCCCAAAATCAGTCTTTTTTTTGGGAATTTCATCTGGTTTCATAAAATTAATAATTTCATCAAGATAATCACTTATATACCATGCAGATTTAAGTCATGATGACCATCCTGTCTGAACTGGAAGAGGAAACTCTGATTTTTCTCTTTGTTGTGATAATAAATGCAGAATCTTTTACACAGCATTGTTAAGATCTTTCAAATTCTTACATCACAAGATTTAGCTTGTGGGCGCAGCACTCCACTATCAACACTGCATCCCCAAAAATTGTCTTAAGTGACTAAAAGTATTTCCTCATATGTGTTGCTAAGTCAGAAACTAGAGCAACAACCCAGTCATATGAAATATCATTCTTTGTTAGACTTTCTAGTGCTGCTCTCGAACATGTCTTAGAATTTTCTTTTCTAATAAGTGAACATCTCTTACCACCATTTCTGGATCTGATACTGGCTTAAACATTCTAAATAATATGGTGAATACCCTCCCGGTTGGTAGTCTCATTACAAAGAATTGCATTATTCTTGTCAACAAGCTTGCTTTTCATATTTAGTTCCCATTCCTCTGCCAATTTTGAGACATACTTTTCCCTTAGTATTTTCACATTGGGCAGGTCTCCACCACCTTTGAAAAGGGACTAATAAGAATAATGTGATTAAAACTCAATTTTGGCATACGAGAAGAGATGGGAATTTTAAATAACATATACATTATTTCCAATTGGGTGTTCCATTTTTTTGTTACCTACAATGAAGTCGTTGAAGAAATTCCTGATTTCTTGCCTATCCAACTTTCCCAGAGGAATATTCTCTGTGGTTAATAATATAATCTAATATTTGATTGACATGAAGCCAAAAACAAGTACTCTTTGGGACTTCTTCTGTGAAAATATTTGCTGGATGTGATTAGTCTGTTTTCGTGTTATTAATTGTGTTTAACCAAGTTGAGGTGGAAATTTTGCAGATTATTATGAATTTTGCATTCCTTACAAAGAGAAACACTGGGAGTTCTGTTGCCATACACTTTTTCTTAAGTAGGAGAGAGCCCAATCGGAAAATGCTGAGATGAGAGAGGCAATGGAAGGTCTATAAGGTCTTTATTCAGGCAAGATTGAGACTGAAAAGTCTCTTCTTCCATCTAACCTTACGTCAGTAATATTACATACATAAAAAGTTTTGTGTAGGTTAATAGAGAAATAGAGAGGAAAAATTTAGGAGTGGATTTAAGAAAAACCTAAGTTGATATCTTAGGAAAAAAGGTCCACTGCAGGAAAACACCCGCAAAGAAGGGAGTGTGAAAAGAAGATATGCACATTGACGTATTTCTCCCATTTTTGTGGGTGGTACATGCTGTAAGAAGTTGAGTCCATCATTTGCAGCATGTGGGACAAAATTAGAAGAGCTGTTAAATTACAGCAGGTGTTATAGAAAATGAGACTATTCTTATATGTTTAGCTCTATTGATAAAATTATGGAAAATTAGTCTTATGTAAGTAGCATTGTAATAATTATACTTCCATCTATATGTGCATGATCTTTTCATGCTTATCTATCCTATAAAAAGATAAATGATTTTTCCTAGATTTAAGATTTGAAGACTGCTTCTAAATTATGCCAAGATACGGTTAATATTCTATGAAAGTATATTAAACAATGTAGTATTGGAAGGAAGGATGATGGCAATCATTTTGTTAAAACCGGTTGTGTTTCTGTTTGTAAGGACAATAATCAATATTGTGAAATAAGTACCAACTTAAGTTTCTTTTTTCCATCCAATGGAAATGGAAGTGATGAAAATCCATAATGAATTTCCATCAGCTAATACATTGATATTTATTAAAATGGTAACATATTCAGTGGTAAAACAAAGATATAGTGTAGCATGAAAAATTTAATTTTACTGTGTATGCATGATGAGGTAAACAATTTATACATTTTACTCTGCAGGTGAGTTTATATGCTAGAAATTTCTGTTAAAAAAACTGAAAGATTGACTGGCAATTTACCTTCAGCAGCAATCCTGAATTACATATTCATTTCTAAATTAGGAGGAAAGCTGCTCCTTTACTGTCTTCTTTATATTTCTTTCATACTTTGGATTCCTCTGATACTCATCAATGAGAAGATATGAAAAATAAGTAGAAGGAATCTCATGAAGTGACACTAGGTGCAAATACATCATAAAAATATAGTAGAATCACTATTGTATTGTACACAGTGTGTCTAGTGGGAAATTTGATCCTAAGATCCTTTTATTCTATTAAGAATTGGCAAAAATTTTGAGATTGTTCTGAAAATTTCCTGAAACAATGTCTATGGTAAGTATTTGACCCATTTTCAATTAGGAGCATTATTTTAGTGCATCTTTTATGTTCTCACTTGATGTAATCAAAAAGCGTCTCCATGTAATTGGAATCAACTGTTTTTATAAAGTTTTTAACAAATGCCTTTTCACGGCAACAATAAATTTTCTCCTAAAAACAAAATTTTTTTACAACTAATATTGTTTCTTTGGCCTAGATCTTTTCTGTGGTTCTCAATATCAATTTTTAATTAAAATATTGCATTTTAAATTGTAGTCTGCAGATTACTTTTGTGGAGTCTTCATTTAATGTAAAAACAATAAAGATAACAGCAGGAATGTAATGCTTACTCTTTCATCAAAGAAGTATGAACTTAATGAGTTAAACAACAAGGGTATTAAGGAAAAAAAAACCCAAGAAAGATACACAAATAGCAACAAATTTTGCGTCATTTGTTGCAGTGAATGTCAGAAGTGATAGGTTACAATCCTTTATCCTTTTGCCTTGGCAGGCTAATTCATTTGAAAACTCATCCCATAAAAGTCATCTTGAATAGTGAGCTTGATGTCTAAAAAACGTTCAGGGATGTAAAATGTCTAAAGAACTTGACAAATACACAAGTTTATATCAATTGTGATAAAATGGTAGCTGAAAGGAACTATTTGAAGAGTTAATGTGAGATTCTAAACAAAAGAAGGCAAAATGGTGAGATGGACTTGACTATTAAGTACATCAGTGATATTCAGAATATTGTTCAGAAGAAATCAAAATACGGGTAAATGTTTAAATTTGATTGAAACATACAATAATTCTGGACAAGTGAAAAACAAAACAGCCTCTTCCTTGATCTAAAGGTGCACTCATTATCAGAATGTCAGAAGACTACACAAAACTGCAGAAGCTTTGGTTGGACGTTCGTTCCTTTGATGTGGATATCATATGCCCTTCTTTCAAATTCAAAATCGATTCTTAGAACTGGTTGAATTATCTACTTAATACTCCCTTATCCAGAATAACAAATAAATTGCCAGCAATACTGATCTCTTTCATGACATTGGTTTCTCTTTAAGTTGGAAAATTGAAAGCACCATTCAATAATTGTGGGGTTTGTGGATGTTTTCTCACATTGTGGGTTTTTTCTCTATCAACCTTCACTTGTGGAGATTTTTCCACTGACTAAATCTTTCCTTTTTCGATTTTTTCCCTCTTCCCTTTTCTTAGTTTTATTTTATGTATTTCCTTCATTAATTATCGTGTAAGATCATCGTACGAGGTTAAGTGGAAGAGAGGCCCACTCAGGCCTAACCTCACCTAACAAAGGGTCAAATAATAATAATAATCATTTACTGGGCAGAAATAAAACACTCTTTGTCAGTATTCCACTTAAATGTAACAATAACATTTTATTTGATATTGTCAATATTACACTTACACATAGTTCATATTTTTTAAGCAAAATGCATTTTATATCTACCTAGATATAGAATTCCACAAAATTAAGGCTTCTTCAAGTATAAAATTGATATGTTCCAGTCTAACTTTGTGGAATGACGCCATAATGCAAGGAAGAAAACTCATAGTAAAATCCACAGAATTATTTCCAATTTAGTTCTCTGGATTTTACTTGTTTGTGTTTTTCCCTGCAATAATGATTCTTAATGAATTATAAATAATCAGTTATTTATTAATTTACTTTATCATTCTCATTTTTAATCCAAAGTTGTTGCAATTGCTTTTCACTCAGGTTATTATAATTTCTTCTTTAACGGTGTTCACCTCCATTACCTATTTTAGTACCTTTTCTATTATCATATTGTGATACTAAATCAAATTCTATGATAAAAGTTTGTTTTCCCCTCCTTTTCTTTGTTATATATTCTCTTGGTATCATTCTTATTTTGTTTTTTAACTTAACCTTAATAAAATGACCTTCTCCTTCCATGGCACTACAACCTGGTTATCCTTCTGCAGTGCGTTTTACTATTCCTTTCTTATTATTTCAACCTCTCTCCGTTGGCATTCATATTGCTGTCCTCCTCTAAGGTTTACCCCAGCTCTTGGTACCACCTGGTTTTCCCATGGTGACCCCTTCCTCATTCTTACTAACTACTTAAGTTCAGCCCATCCCATTTTAGAAATTTTTATTCTTTTCACTATATCTGGTTCTGAAAAGTCTGTATAGCTCAAAATTATATGGCCTACTCCTCAGACCTTGATCATTGGACCAAATATTTGGACTGGTTTATAGTCTATTGTGCCTTGTGAAGTTATTCCTGATTCTCTGACAGCTTTTTCCAGGATTATAGTAATAGTAAATAAATAAATACCAGACATGCCGGTGCGTCTCCTTGTCAAAGTCCATATATGACTTCGAAAAAGTCTGAGCATTTTTGTTGTATGTTAATGCAGAAACGTATATTTCCCATTGTCATGTGGGTCTGTTTTGCAAGCCTTTTGGGTATTTCAAACTCTTCCAGAGCCCAAGGAAGAACAAACATGAATAAAGTCTGACCAAACAAGGACTTGAACCAGGGTTTATCTATTGCTGATCAGTTGCTCTGACCACTGAGCTATCTGAGCAGGATGTGTGGTTATGGGAACTTACAAGGAGAGCCCCTCTGAAAGGACTGAAACAATCAAAGGAAAAGTTTAAGGGCAACTCATGAGCACTTGCCTATAAAGTTCCCAGAACAACATGCCAGAATGTCCTGCCCAGAGAGCTCAGTAATTAGAGCAACATACCAGCAATTGGGAAACCCTGGTTTGAGTTCCGTTTCAGTCAGGCTTTTTTTCGTGTTTGTTTTTCCTTGGGATTCATCCTAGCCACCTGGCTTTTGATCCTAAGTTACTTTGAACCTTTTTCTTTGATGGTCTTCCAGAGCCTTATACAGTGCTTCCCTTTTAACGTTAACATATGCAGCTTTGAAATAGATGAACAGTTGATGTGTCTTGGTATTAAATTCAGCAGTTCTCTCGGTCAATTGTCAATTGGAATGCATATGCTCTATAGTTGATTTAGCTGCATGGAACTCACTTTGATAATCAGCAATCATTCCTTCTGTATATGGCCTCAATCTTTCAAATAATAATAATAATAAATAATTTGAGAGAACCTTATATGCAGTGTTAAGTAGGGTAATTCCTCTATAATATTTATACTCTAATTGGTGTACTTTTTTAAGGATTGGGCATATGATTCCTGTTGTCCAGTCTTTGTGTATACTTTCCTTACTCCATATATAGCATATTAGTTTATTTATTTATTTATACAACTGTGCACCTCCATATTTTAATAGCTCCTTAGGTAGATTGTCTATTCCTGATCATTATTTAGCTTCCTAATAGCACTTGTTACTTCCTGGGCTTTCAGTTCCTTCAATGTATTGCTCATTATTTTGTCTATTTGCATCACTGGAAGATTATGCACTCTTGTGTGTCCATTGAGTAGCTCACGAAAATGCTCTGCCCATCTTTGTACCATAGCTTTCTGATCACTTATTTTTACACACAGTTATTTGGGCTTTAAATGGTCTACACATGTTATTTACTCTATCAATGAATTTGCTTGTTTCATTCCTGTTTTTTGATATTTCTGTTTCATTGATGAGCTCCTGTTCATGCTTTTTTCTTCCTTTTATGTATTCTCTTTTATTCACATCTTATTGCTTTCTATTCTTCCTGGAAGCTCCTGGTATATTTCCTCTGACTCAATTTCTTGTAATCTGCATTCTTTCTCTCAGTGGCTTCTTGGCACTCATGGTCAAACCATTCTTTTCTCTTGACATATTTAGATGTTCCTAATGTATTTTCAGCTGCTATATTTTTTTACATTTTTGCAGATCTCTCATACTCTATTGACTTTGTCAACTCTGCTATCATTGTAACTATTATTATTTTGCAAAAAATAGTTATATAGCTGCTATGTTCTTTGGCAGCCTTTTCATACTTCAAATATTCTATATTAAATTTTTGACATCTTTATGTTCCTCTTTCTAAGGTTACTGATTCTTGCTCTTACTGAAATTACAAGGTAATAATGATCAGACTGTATGGTTGCTCTATAAATTGTGACATTCATGATTTTTATGTTGTGTTTTGGACATTCATCATAGATTTTTTTCCAATAACTCATAGAAACCATCTTTGATCTCATCTTTCTTAGGTACATGTATATTAATAATAGTGTGGTTGAAAAATCTGCCTTTAACCTTTTTTTCGAGATGGGCTTATTCTCTTAAAATTGCACTCTGGCACCTAATACCTTCAAAGGAAGAACTCCTAGAGGCACTTTGTGATTCAGATGGCATAGAATTGAACCCTTTTGAGTCCAAAGCGGGGCTTCTTCCTTGGCAACTGCAATTGGGGGAGGGCAGTCGCTGGGTAAAACATCTTCCCTTTCACAGCATGGGACCTCAGCCAACTAAATGTTATTGCTGGCGTTTTGCCAAAGAGTTATTTTAGCAGTAATTTCAATATTAGTTTGGAAATTAAAATCTTGTACTTTGCCCACTATGTACATCCTTGAAACAAAATTCTACCATTCATATTAAGTTATTCAGTATACTACTACAATGGCCATGATGCAGCATAATTTTTACATGGTAGTATACTAAATACCTTAATATTAATGGTAGAATTTTGATTAAAAGTTGTACATAGCAAAGAACAAGATTTTAAAATCTAATGTAATTTTTACAATTACTTCTAAAGAACTCTTTGCAAAACTATTGCAATAACATTTAATTTGCCATGGCACCATGCTGTGAAAAGGGTTATGAATAACCTCAGGGGCTGAGTTTCCTCTGTGTGGTGCTGAAGGAGAGGTCAGAAATCCCTCAGAAAAGGGTCAGAATGGTAAGATTATAATACCCCAATCCTCTGAAACTGCATCTGTCCGAATTTTATACCTGAATCATCTATAGATGACGTTCATTTGTTGCATAGGAAAAACTGTTGTGTATACATGACAACAGTAGTTAAGAGTTGGAAAATCTCCATCATCTACAGATGACAACAGTCTCAAAAGGGTTAATACATATGCAGTATAATTTTTCAGTTGCAGGTTGAAATGGTATGACAAAATGCTTAATCCTGCTGTTAATAATAAAGCTTGTCCCAAATTCATGTTTTTTCTCATCACAGCTGAGGTAAATAGTGTATGTACATTTTTCTAAAAATCCTGTTAATCTGATTTCTTGAATTGCTTTTATATCCACATTGTATTTGTTCAATACATTGATTAGCTGTTTTAGAGCTCCAGCTCTATATAACGATTGCACATTCCATGTTCCAATATGTAAATCATCTACCTTTTTCTGATTGCCAGGTATATTTTCTGGTCCAGCTATTACTCTTTCAGAATTTGCAACAATTTTTTTTCTACAAATTGGAATTGTCAGTCCCACATCCAACCCCCAACCTGGAGGACTCTTTTTCCATGTTGAACTATGGTCATATTTGTGTGAAAAGATTTAGATTTGCATTTGGAGTTCTAACTATGACAGAAAATGACTGAAAATTATTTAATCTGTAAAAGAAGTAACTCAATCAATTCTTCTGAAAATTATGAAATTTCACTGGTTATTCATGAAGAAATGGAATGAAATTTATATTTAGAAGTTGCCCAGTATGTGATGAAATTTTATCTAACTTAAGAACATATATAATGGAAAGAGCACCGTTTATTTACTTGACATGAAAATGAAACGTTTATCTCTTTCATGATTTTAAAGCAGAAGAATCCAATGTAGTTATAATGATTTAAATGATGTTGATCTTCTTCACACAAAACAAGTTTCCTCAAACTTTATGCAGTGGAAATATTTGGAGATGAATTTGTCTTTATAATTACAATATATATATATATATATATATATATATATATATATATATATATATATATATATATATATATATATATATATATATATATATATATATATATATATATAAGTACAATATCTTATGCTACCTTCCACCTGGGTCAATCCATACCAAATGGTCCAGCACTGCTTGCTTGACAATCTCAGAAAAAATTGATATTTGATGTGTAGATACTCTCAAGTTTTGAGAGCTCAAAAGTATTTTTAAATGTTTTTAATGTTACTGTTTGGAGATGGTGGACATTTTGGTACTTGGCTGCACGCTGCTTCTCACGTTTGCAGGTATCTACGATTTCTTGAATTGTTCAGCAATGGGTTAACCTAAGACTTTCAAATAAGCTGCATTGATTTCAGTACACTCTAGCCTATGAAATAAAACCATAATTACCCAGCTAAATGTTTTTCTTAAACATTTTTAACACCCTAAAATTATAGATCAAAAATGAACAAAATTCAACTTTTGACGAGAAACTTTTCAAAAAAGGAACAATTTTTCAGCCTTAATATTTTTTGGGCTGTTACACTATTATACAACTACTATTATAGTTACTTTTCATAAAGTATCAATGTTGGCAAGATTAACGTTTATAAAATATTATTTTTTAAAAACACATTTTTGAATTTTTTTCAAATTTCCACTTACAGTATCTTGGTTGGAGGACCAAACAAAAATATGAAAATTGCTCACATTAAAGGTCTTTATTATGTAATATTTCAGTATAAATTTCAACTTTGAGATTCGATTGAAACACACTAAAAAAATTGTCAATTTGAGCATAATATATGATATTTTTGCCTTTGCGACTACTGGCTTATAAATGTAAGCATGTTAATTTTATTATTTAAATACATCCAATCAAACGTAATCTCTATGGTATTTCTCTTAGACCTTTCGTTATAGAATTTTTATGTTTCTTCAAATGGTATGAACAAGAATGGCCCAAGAGATGATGAAGTTTTTTTCAAAAATTGTAATTCATGATACAAGATGATTTAACCTCTGAGCCAAGTCTTAAAGAAAACAACACCTTCTTCTTCTATATATCTATTTTTCTTTTATATATATATATATATATATATATATATATATATATATATATATATATATATATATATATATATATATATATATATATAAATTCCTGTGTCTTTTGAGAATCTTTTTAAAATACAATTACAATTATATTTTTGTGTGTGTGTATTTAAATATGTCCAAATTTCATTTGAAAAACTGAAGACTGAAAATATTTTTTAGAAATATATGGATAAATTAAAATGATACATCTCAAAGCTACAAGAATTTTTGAAAGAGGTTTACTTGCAAATGCAATGGATTACAAGACTAGACTGAAGGATAGACACAAACGTTGCAAAAATCTTCCAGCCATGAGGTCATTTCCATCATTAAAAAGAACAGAAGATAGAGGACCTCTACAATGACTACAGGCACATTTTTCACAGTTTTCTTCTACAACTATCTCTCTCCTTAAATTTTCCTCAGCTCATCTTTGGCTCTGTCCCAAAATGTATAAACCCCATGCATAAAGTATGACATGACTAATCTAGATGTCTGAGCTAATTAACTTAGATATGCCCTCTTTTTAAAATTAAAAATAAGGTTCTCAATGCATATGCAGTAAAATATATGGGGACGATCTAATTACTTCCTTCTTGAAGTCTTGGATGGAGTTCTAGAGCTATTGACATAATTTACAGCATGTATATTAGTATTGAAGTCCATAAAGTATTGTGACATATATAATGCAATGTTTTATTTATAAGTACATTAATTTAGAACTATTGAGAATATTTAAAAAGAAACAGTTCATATTATGACAAAAATGGAAGGAATTTAAATAGATTAGTTTATTTTAATGTTAAATTGGCAAAATAATTGTTCATGTTGTAACTTAACTGATATGGACAAGCTGATAGTATTTTTTTAAATCAGTGGCTACAAAATATCTATATTCAAATCTAAACTCCTTGCAAGAAAGATTTTTTGTTGGCCTGTGTAATAATTTCCATAAATAATGGATACTTGAGATTGCCTTTAAGTCACAAGAGACCATTTATGGAGGATTCTGGAGGAAGTGAATTATATGAAGTCATTTTCCATTCTTGTTAGTAGAAGTGAAAATAACATTAAGTTTAAATGCTAATAGAGTCTAAGGAGGCACACAAAATAAATTACACTTGTGTCAATCACAACTTATCAAAGTTATTACTCCATGATACACCATCAGTGGTTTATGCAAACTTACATATTGAGTGTTCTATTCTATGGCTTTGAAACATGGAAAAAGCAAAGATGAGAAGTAGTGGAGGCTCAAGATGTAGGAGATTTGAAAGTACTTCAACAGCTAAAGTCATTTCACACATGCAGGCCCCCACCTATAATAGAATCTGGGATTGCATTCACCCGTGCTGAATGAAATTAATAGAGTTTTGAAGAAATCCTTTCAATATTATGATGTATGTCGAATAAGTTGATAAAAAAGAAATGAAACTTAAATCAGTGTCTGTATGTTCCCATTTAGGACAAATACACACACTGATGATCAAATTATGGCATAAGTAAGTAATAGAGAAAGATAGGTTGGATAAGGTTAGTGTTCATTTAAGGAATTATTCCAGTGATTACCATGCTGGGCTTGGGACAAACCAATTTTCCAATTGTTAATCCATGAAGATGACATACTGCCACTTTGCAGCTAACAACTCAATGAACTATAAGTCTATTTGAACATTCAAACTCTCACCAAAACATTCCTCTCATTTGTTTGTCTCATCTAATTTGACATTAGTCTACATTAATGGAGACCATTGCAATGTGAAAATCTTACTACAGATCTATTGATGCTTGCAAATATCACCAGTTTTCTACCATTATTGATTATTTGGTTAGTGAATTAGTTAGTGGTTGTAGATTTAAAGAATGTACATTATTATTATTTTTACTCTTAGATTGAGTGAAACCTTTTAAGTGCATCTGTTGGTATTTTGTTTGCTTGAATTTTTGAGAAAATGCTTCATTTCCTTTGCTAGGGAGAATCTGTAGACTTACATTTTTTGGGGTACAAAATTCAAAAGATGTGATTGATAAAATTTTTTTGTTCAGAAATATTTAAGTGACTCTGTGCCATGGCATTTCTCTCCTAAGAGGTTAAGTGATCATGTCTGTGATAATGCATTTCTCCAGTTTAATTGGGTTTTCTATGGCTTAGATTGGTTTGCTAACAAACTTTTCTCTTTCTTTTTTAATGTTCATGAATTTTCTATGTAAAATTAATTCCAGAAACCATATTGTACAGAATGGAGTAATGTTCATTTGTCTTTTGATAGAGTATTGAGAAAAATGGATCTTTCATTTAAATTATGAGTGAAGGTTCATTTATATTATTTATTCAGATTCATTTATTTGTGGATCATATTGGTAGTATTGCTATCGAATTTCCAACAAAACTTATCAGTTAGTCGTATGTCTTATATGGCTATGATAACATGAGAGATACTGAATGAAGCCATTTATTTTGGTCAATCCTCATCTTGAATGCGATCAAATTCGTATGGTCATTGTGCTGAACTCGTCTGTCCAATAGCTGCATTTTGGCTCAAAAGAAGAAAGAATAGAAGAAGACTTCACTCTGCATTCTCTCTCCATAGCTTTTTTACTAATGGTGGTGGTGAGGTAGAGGATTAAACCAGCCTTTAGGCTAACTTTTGTGAAATTTGAAATATTCGGTATTTCATTCCATCATTGGCCATTGGCCACAATTCGGCAGCAAACCTTTTTATCTCTATGCAAGTATATAAATGACGAAAAATGCATGCATAATACATACTTGAATTTAGATGAATAAATGATAAACTCTGCAGTAGTTAGGAATTGAAGCCTCAGAGGTTGAATGATCCAATTCCTTACATTTCTGATGAGAAGCTCATCCAAGAAAGCTGACTTTTACAAGGCCAAGTATATAAATATGCATGAGATAAATCCTTGAATTTAGAAGCGTAAATTAAAAATAGGAAAGGTGAGGCCATCTTAGATGGAGCAATTCATGCTACATCATAGCTTTAGAAATCAAAGAGATTTTGTGGTAGCTTAATTGGTAACTACCCAGCTAGTGGGAGATCTATGTTCAAGTCCTAGCTGCATTCTTATTTTTTATCTTTGTCTGCATACGAGTTTAAACATTCTTCCAATTCATATGTTTGATTGAAATAAATTAAATTGATACCCTATTTAATGTATTTCATGAATTGATATTTAGAATAGATTAAATGATTTTACAAAGGTATAACTTCCCATATGTAATAGATTTCTTTGCTTCTTTAAGCATCGCTAGATAATAATTGGTGTATCTATTACAGTCCTGGCTTATTCATTCTATTTCATGCTTCTCAAAATAAGGACCTTTAGGCACCTTAGTGCTAGTCATAGTTGTTAAGAAAATTCCAATTTTATCATTATTGTATTTCCCACTTTGTGATAAGAAAGAAAATCAAAACTTAAGGATTCAAGTTAATTTTGGAATTTTGTAAAAACTTTGCAGTAATTTCCTTTAAATGTTTTGAAGTTCTATTAGTTTGGAAAAATTCTAATATTTGACCAATTTATTTTCATACTTTCTGTAGTAGAAGCTTATGTTGAACATTTCTCAATATCAAGATGATCATCTTGGAACAAGAATAGATATAGAGGTTTTATTTTATTTGATATTTATACCATTGAGATTATCTTACATAATATTTAAATCCTGTATGTTCATTGTAAAAAAGCTCAGTACTGCTTTATTTGCAGTGCTGGACACAGCTGGTCAGGAAGAATTTAGTGCCATGAGAGAGCAGTATATGAGGAAAGGGGATGGTTTTCTCTTAGTCTACTCAGTCACTGACAAGCAGAGCTATGAAAATATTATCAATTTTCATACACAAATTTTGCGGGTGAAAGATAGGTAAGTTTTCTATTTTGCATTTAAAATTTTATTCAATAAGAGATTTTAGTTTTTATGTATCACCTCTTGTACCAAAACAGCTTGATAATTCAATCAACATACATGAATACTATGGTAGTTTGTGTTCTCATACTCTTCTACTTAAAGTCAAAACTTTACAACTTCTATTCTTTTATAAATTACCTCAACAGTATCAAAGAACTCAAAGAAGGATTCAAAGGAAATTATCAATAGTGTCATGCAGAGCAAAATAAATCAGGATCCTTGTTAGTCGCCATTTTAATTAAATGTTAGCATGAATTCTGAGTTGGCATAAATCTTTTTTGAAGCCACTTTCCTGCCAAATTCAGCTCATTGTATCCTGTGACTTTTTTAAGCCATTATGATTCGGCTGCAGCTATGATATTATTTCAGTGTTTAGCGCATTGACGGTAAAGTCCATGCAGCGACATCCCTATGATGGGATTTGTACTAATCCAGCACTGTGACTGGTCACTTCAGCATTCACTGTGACTGGTCGATATCCTGACACGTGGTCAGGACTGCTTTAATTGTCTTTTATATACCTGGATCAACTACCTCTTAATTTAGGTATCTTACCAATTGTTTTGATGCTGGAAAAAAATCTTTCCCCTCACCAGGGTTCACACCTGGAACTCCTACCAAAAGCAAACACATCGCCTACTTTTAGGGCCTCATTCAATTAAAAGATTATGCCAAATGCACAGCCTTTTCATGAAGGTCATTTTTCTCCCTGATTTTTTTCTCAAATTAATATACTACCTCTCAATATAAATTGAATGAAAGTACAAAAAATAGTACCTTAGCAATATTACCTGAAAACTAAAGATTTTCATTTATTATTTAAATAAACATAATAAACAAGACTTTGTGTATCAGGCATGGACATTCTTATTTCCTACATAAAGTACTCTCTCATTTCTTAAGTTGCAAACACAGAAATTTTTGTGGAAAAGGTTTCTAAACAGGAGAGCATACACTCTCACACAAAAATTTTGAGTGGGAAGGTCTCACATCTGCTTAGCTATAAGTGACCATATTTGCATAAGTTATTTCTGGAGCTATATAAATTTTTGAGGCTAGAAGTTTGTAATTTATGTAATACATGCAGAAAGGCTCTGTATTTTTAGCCATTTTCATGTGATGTTGATTTTTAAGTGCCAATAGCTAAGCTTCCCCTGAATAGTTCAACAGGAATGGCTATATTATTAGTTGTCTCTAGAAGAGCCTCCAAGTATGCTTCCACAGAGGACCATTGTGTTAACAGAAATATATTGAGTCAGAGAGTTTTGTGAAACCTAGATGGTCAGTAAAAACATTGGAGCACTCGAAGCAGCCATTTGAACAATAGTTTTATTTGGTACGAAGGCTTTCGCTGAGTGTGGATTCCATTTGAAATACAATTCTTCCGCGATTCAACAGCGTGTCTCTTGTATCGTCGACATTACCCTCGACTTCTTAAGGCTAAGTGTGCTATGCATCGATGGGCTTTTATATTTCTTGTTGCTTTCCAATTGTTTGCTCGTAGGAGTCGTTTCCAGGTGCTGGAGAGGGGGTTGCCGTCCTCGTGATTGAAATTTGCCGGTCATTTCGCAATATCGACGGTTTCTCTTATTACTCTTGGGAAATAATATGGTTCCTTGAAGAGGACCTTTGTTTTTCCTAAATCGATATCATGTCCCAGTTCCGACCAAGCATGTTCAGCGACCGCCGATAATTTGTTGTCTTCGATTTTGATCGCTCTTCTATGCTCTCTGATTCGGCAATCAATCGAGCGTCCCAATTGCTCAGAATATGATTTTCCATACGTGCGTTTTATTTCATACACCCCTTCTGAGAGGGTGGGCGGTAAATGGTCCTTGATATTTTGTAGGTACTCGCCTGTTTTCCTTACCGTTTTAAATCGAATTGTAACGTTGAACTTCAGGAAAACTCCGTTGATTCTTTCCGATGCTCCGGAGACATACGGAAGAACAGCGCGCGTGCCCCGTAATGTTTTCTTTTTCCTCCCTTACTTTTTTAATGTGTTTCTCCCGATAGCCATTTTTCCTTAGGGCTTCGTTAAGGTTTTTTTCCCCAAGGAGTCCTCGTCTGCAATGGTGCTAGAACGGCGAAACGGCGTTTTAATAACCGAGTTGCTCTTAGCCTGAAGAAGTCGACGGAACTCGCTTTTACAAGAGTCACACGCTGTTGAATCCCGGAAGAGTTTTATTTCAATATTTTTATTGTTTTGAAAAAACTTGACTAATGCAATGGAATTATTTCAATTGAAATATTTGACTAATTTATTTAGGATCCCACCTTTCAGTCTTGATATTCAGTCCTTTGCAATAACACTGATTCTGTGAGTTGTTTCCATGAATATTTGTGAGCTCTGAAATTTGTAGTGAATATTTTCTATTTGTGTTGAAAAGTATTATATGCAATATTTTCTTCTTCTTGCCTTTGAAATATTTCACTAATCTAAACTTAAATATTATCTGGAAAGAGGGTTGAAATGACATTTGGAATTTTCTCTTTTTATTTTCTCATTCATTCGTTATCAACTGCTAACAGTCATTGCATTGGATTTATTATTTGATCTAAATTCAACAGCAATTTATTTCACATGATATATATTTGAACGTATTTTGTATAGCATTAGATTAACAATGAAAAACGAGAAAATCTTTCCCAAGCTATTGATGTTCAATAGAAAAATCTTTCTTGTACTTTGGATATCTTCAATTTTCCATATTTTATGTCTTTAATGTAAAGTATTTTGTGTAATTGTTTAATCTTGTGGCATTTTGTGCTTATATGTTTGCAAATATTCTTCAGGGACCTGTACCCAATGCTCTTAGTGGCTAATAAAGTAGACTTGGTGCACCTCAGGAAAGTCACAGAAGAACATGGCCGTGAACTCTCCCATAAGCTTGGCATCCCATACATAGAAACAAGTGCTAAGGACCCTCCTCTCAATGTGGATGCTGCTTTTCATGAGGTAACTACCATCTATCTATTTTAATTCAACAGATATATACATTTATGATACACCCTTTAAGTTTTAAATATGCAAATACCTGCTTGAGATGCTTTTCAAAGGACATTCGTAATGCATTTATGGGATTTAAAAATTTCAACTCTTCTATGTTAGAGAGCAAAATGGAATGGTTTCTTGGTTCTTTAATTTTTAAAGAAGTGCTTTACTCCTGAAAACGAAAAAAAATTTCTTTAGTTTGCCTTGCCACAGCTGTAGACATTGAGAGAGTCTATGAACTAATACTGGTTGCTTTCTTGTTATACTTTTTAAGAATAGTCTTCTTTCCATACAAAGAGAGCATTTTCCTTCATTTTTTCTACTTTGCAATGAAGCTCCACATGGACAATAAGAAAAGAATAATATAGACAATTTTCATTCCCTCGACTGAGGTGGACAATTATTATTATTTTATGCACTGCATCCTGATATAGGCAATGGGTTGGGAAATACTGCATTGTAAGCTGTGAACAGAGTCGTGAGTTCTATTCATGTGATTCGTGTGAATGAGAGAAAACCATGCCTTTTACTGTAAATCACTCTCATAATTCTTGATTTGTGATGGTTATTCTAGTAGTGAATTAAGTATTAGTGAATTAATAAATAATCAGGAACTTGATCCTTTTTCTGAAGAAATGAATATAATAAGTCTCATTCAGCTAGAACATAAGATTTATTTTATATACTAATTCAACCCAGGAACATATATGGTATTATATATGAGTTTGATTCCAGGCTTGAAATACATATTTCTAATCTTCTACAATGATGTTAGTTGCTGCTATCACTCGAAGGTCCATGAGGACTACAAAGAAGGGAAGGAACTCCAGAGTAATAGCAAACTATTGCAGCTCGACATATTCAAAATACGAATTTTTCAAATATCCAAATTAAGAAAATAATTAAAATACAAAATTTAAATAAAACCCAAAATTCCAAACAGTGCAATATCAATAATATAAAATTAGTAGAATACAAAACACCTGTCTTTTCAATACTAAAATTCTAAACCCTCACATAGTCACTACCCAGCCCAAAATTATGGTTGAGTCGATTCCTCCTCAGCATTCCCCCATGGTTACTCTCACCTGCAACTCCTCCTCACCACACCACACACCAGTCCCACTTCCTTACATTTCTACCAAACCCACCCTAACACCAACTACCACATACACATTCATCCACCAAGTGGATTCCTCAACCACTGCTATATTCTGCCGCACTCTGTGGAAGTCCAACTTAATACACATTATCTCTCTTTCCAGTACTCTTTTTACATTCTCCAATTCCAATTTATCTTCTGGATCCAAAACAGTTTCCCCTTGTGCAAACGTTGCCAAATGTGGTAATATAACTTCCAGCAATCAATTTGTTAATACACTAGTCCCTTGCTTATTAGCCAAGAGTTTAAAGGTTTCCTGCAAAATGTCACAGTGACTAGAATTTCTTATCATTCTGCTGTTTGTAAGCTGCACCTTTTGCGGTTTCACTTCAGTCAGCATACTGTGATATACCATACGTAAAATACGTCACTGCAGGCACCAAGAAAACCCAATCCGCTAACGAGAAATACGGAGCCGTCAAGTTTAGCACTACAACCCCTCACATCATCTTTTTTCCTGCACAGAATAATACCCTCAATCTTTACTGATGAGAAGTGTGTGACCCAACTTCCAATGCCCATGTAAACCCAGCTCTGAGTGCAGTACTGGAAAAACCCACATCAGTTCAAACATTTCCTCCCAGGGGCAACTCTATCACTACCCTCAGGTGGCTTCCTATCACAGCCACTGTCGAAATTGCCATCGCATAATAAATGTATAAGATGTCAAAATTGCAGGGCACAATCATATATAATAGGAGCTTAATTTTATCCCTTATATCCAAAAATTTCCCCAGAGGTGCTAATATACTGCTCAACCAATGATTGGGGCTGTTCTCTAAAGCCTTTCTCAAAGTAACAAGGTCCATCCTTACCAATATATGCCCCACTTGCCGTAAGGCTTCCTCATTCCATAGAGTATCCCTTATCTGCCGTAATCTCTCCTCAGCCCTCCTGATCATACCCTTGGTTCAATTATTAAATTCAGTTACCTCCTTCACTACACTTCTGAGAAACTGTGTTAACAACCACTCAATCATCATCAGCTGGTTCTCCAATTGCGCTTTGCTATTCCTATTCTTGCTCTCCACCCGTTTGATTTGCTCATAGATTCACCATAAATCTCCCCCATCAGGAGTTTTAATTATTGTTTTTAATAACGTGCCCCCAGCATTTATCCACCCCCAGTGCTCTCTCTTTCTATCTAAAAGAGCCACAAAAACCTCCAAACTCCTCTTTAACACTTTGATACTCCTCCCACATCCTCTCTAACGAAAACTATCCTTTAACTAACCCAATTCTCTATTCTTATCCTCATTTCATCAAATATGACAATCAATTTTCTGTACTTCTTCCAAATCAAAATTAATCACTACTAACCAAGTATATTAAATTAAAATTACATCTGGCCCTCATTCAAACACCACACCACTTACAAGGGTCACTGTCCACCTGCACCCATCATCATTTTTAATATATACATAATCACTAACCATCATGGCTCTTCACGTCCTTATAAATAACCCCTTATTCCTAGACCACACTTAACCAATTTTGGTCTCCTCTTCTGCAAGCAGCGATAGCAGCCTTGACCAAAGATTATAGCAGTGGAGCACAAGGGGAGCGGGTATGTTCACTCGACTCCTAGATCTGGGCTTCAATTTTGTAAAATCGCGTAGCGCATCAAATTCAGTTTTGAGCACAATTGTCTGCCATCTTGGCAAAAATTGCAAATGGAATCATGTTTGCGATTTTATAAGTCAGAACTGCAAATACAAACAAAATTAGATTGCATTCATGACGCAATTCCTATCGCCAGAAAGAATTGCTTTGTAAACAGTAAACATGGTGGAAATATGCTCTCTTCAATGAAATATTCTATTCAATTCAAAATATTAATAATGACATTAATATTATGAGAATAAAATGAAATGATGGACTGTACTAGTCTCAAAGATTCTTTAAATCCATTAGCAAATCAGCAAAACCTTTTAGGGAGATTTTTGATTATCCTAATATATGTATATGTACCTAACAAATGTTTTAATACCTCAGCTGGAAGCTGAGGTTATCAGTGTTGTGAAATAATTGGCTTTATTACATAAAATATTAATTTCCTTGATTTGATATTAATTGGCAATTATTATGACTAATAAAGCTTATTGTAGAGATGTATTTATGACTTTTATAAAGATTCCCAAGTAGATGAAACTCATACAAACAGCAAAGAGGGCAGGTTAACTGTTCAAGGCGATATTACATGCAGAAGAAATTGAGGAAGAGTTGTAAATAGTGACTGCATATACCTTACATGTGGATACAAGTAACATTCTAAATAAAATAAATACCAGTTTCTATTTGAAAAGTGGTGTATTTCATTCACTCATAACATTAGCTATACCTACTGTTTTAGAAATTCAGTAAGGAAATGTAAACAGTGATATGTCAAATTAAATTCTGTCAAAGTCACTTTACATTTTCAGACTAGAAAAGTAATTTTTTAATACCATATTATAATAGAAAGAAGAAGAAATAAAATCAAAATAGCAATTTTTAGGACAAGAATGAAACCATGCAACTTGC
The DNA here is from genome assembly GCA_036926295.1 of Pachydiplax longipennis. Taxonomy (NCBI): domain Eukaryota; kingdom Metazoa; phylum Arthropoda; class Insecta; order Odonata; family Libellulidae; genus Pachydiplax; species Pachydiplax longipennis. The sequence goes on from JAVFKF010000004.1 coordinate 7,239,684, forward strand.
TTCGCTCATCAATGATAAATATTCATTGCGCTAGAAAGCTAATGTTCATTACTGTCTTTATGTATAAATCAATGATAGTTATAGAATGCAAATTTTTCATGGACTACTCTTTGGTCAGAACAAGTAAACCAAAGAAAACCAAAACTTAACAGGACAAATTTAAGAGTGTTAATATGTGTTGCATTTTTTACCATAAAATGCCTTAATTTCTTGTTTAAATAGTATTATATTGATGTATTCTTATGTAACATATACTAAAATTAAGCAGTATTTAATGTTAGGCTACAAAATCAAACGGTCTGCTTGTGGCAGAAGGGGCGCACCACTTTTCCTGTCAGGACTCCTCCAATTGCAAGAGATACAATTTCTTGCACATTCTTCCGCTTGCCTCCTAATACCCGGCCACAAATACTGGGATAAAAGTCTAACACTCATGGCGTTCACTCCCAAATGTCCTGATAGTACAGCTAGTTCCACAAAAAACTTACCACCTAATCCGCAACCCGCATAACAGACAAGAAGCTTGATGAGAGTATGTCTAGAGTTTTCCACGCATTCTATTTTCCCTTGGAAGGAGGAGCACTATGACAGTGCCTTTTTAAACTATGTGAAATGCATTGAACGCCTTTGTATTATTATTATTAACTCATAATCTAGTAAAGATTTAGTGTTGCTTTTTCTATTTTAGCAGTTTAGTATTAAAAAGAATGAAAATCGGATTTCCTTATTTCGGCCTGAAATTTATGCATATTTCACTCTTTTCTGGAGGTATCAGGTGAACTTACTTTAGCTGCTTCAATTATCCCCTAATAAAAATGATATCATTGCAAATTTGAAAGGAATTATGTTATTGCATTTTAACGCTCTTGATGTCCACAGGACAAACTTTTGAATTTATTTAGAGCAAATTTGCGACTATGACTCAAATAGAAATATGAACAAAACTCTGCAAGGATATAAATAATAATAATAAAAGAAATGTTATCTGGAGGAATACATTAAGAAAAAAATCTTTTAAGTTAATCAGGAAAAGAACTTTGAAAATTAGATCCAAAACATATTACAATAAATTACAATCAACTACATCAGTTAATTACACTAAATAATATAAACATTGTAAATACCACCAAGTCAATATCTATATAGTAAAATATTAATTGGTGTGCTATCATGCTAATATCTAAGGTAATTATTTAAAAATCAAATAGTTAATTTAGTATGTTAGAAAATAACATAGATATTAGAAGAATAACGCTCTTAATTCAAATACTGAGGGCTACAAAATTTTTCACCTATTGAGTTAATAATTAATTTACAATGAAAATAGCGCCAACACTCTTGTAACACTTTTCTGAAAATATTGTTCATTGCCAGTCCTAGAAAAACTATCCCTTAAATTTAATCAAGTTTGTGTTCCTTACTAAATTATGCTGTCCCAACTTTTATCTGATGCTAAATCTCTCTTGCCCCATGGTGCAACTTTTGACTAGATTTCTTTGCAGTTGAATTAATCTTCAAAACAGAGAAGTATGAAATTTGCTTGATACAGCTATGAACAGAACATTAGGTATTTCAGTATATATTTATCAACATGCCATTCCGTTCTTACTTCTAACAGACGTTCGTGATGATAGTATCAGATGAAGAATTATATATTATAGATCAGATTTGGCAATGTTTCTGAAAAAAAGGCATCTAAGGTTTTACTGACTCTTCCAGAGTGAAGGCAGGACTTCCCCTTCACCCTGGCCCTGGGAGTATTCTTCCATTTGTTCCTTTTGTTGTTTCTTTTTCTTTTATTTTGTCCATCAAAAGGTATAGTCTATTTTCTCAAAGGTACCATAGAACTGCCAATGGGTGTAGGTGAACTGTGAGCTTCTCTAATAGATTGCTTGTTTTGTTCAATTTTTGATTTGCAATTAGCAGAATATATACTCCTTTCCTGAATAATTGATTGATCAGTAAGTATAATATTCTAAAATCCTTAATAGATTCTTTAACGCATTTGATCCCACTAGAATTTTGTTAACTTTCCCATGTTTATGGAGCATTATTTTGCTTATGCTACTGAGTGTTGAAAATGCACATTCCACATCCAAAGTAAGATATACAAGATGCCAATCGGCGTAATCTGTTACAAATGAGGCATGTCAAATGGAAGGAAAAACAGCTGTCCACAGAGTAAAATGGCATTAACTGTTCCCTTGAGGCATTCAGCTTCAGTAATTTTTTACATTGATTGAGCATGGTTGAGTCATAACTGCATAAGTTAAACATATTCACCTAAATCGTGGTTATAAGTGAGATTATTGTTTGACAGGTTGTACGCATCATTCGTAACCAGCCGCCTGCTGAATATGAGAAGAATAGAAGAAAACGGCGGAGGTCTTTCAAATGTGCACTCCTTTAAAGCTACTGTCCAAAAGGAGAAGCGTTCAAGTGCTCAGTTTTGTATTTCTTTTATATGTCTATAAACTGAGAAATTCAGTCTGTGAGAATGTAATCATAACTGAGTGATTATATTTGTGTTCATGACAATGCTGAGTCCTGTGTCATATAAAGTCTGTTCCACAAAAATAATCATATGCATTCTGCTATCAATAATGGAACAAAGTATTTATGTTTATTTGTATTTGGCAAATTGCCAAATTGTATATACAGATTTTTGAATTTATACGATGGTTGAATAATGTCAATTTATCGCATTTTACATTTGCACAAATGAAAATTGTTTTGAAAGTTGATTCATGTAACTATGTAAAATTGTGTATGTGTTGTTTGTTGTTTAGGTAGCTTTATTGTGACAATAACTATGCTGTATATTATCTGCAAATCCTTTTGGATGAAATGTATTTTATGCTATGTACTTTTATATTAGCTTTTAATTGCTATATATGTTTGTTGGTTAAAAGAGACTTTGTTTAAATGATTTATTTAACTATCAATTGAAAAGAGTAATACTAAATAAACAAGGGAAATGCTTCTTAGGCAACTTTCTATGTACATACATATAAAACTATAATATTAGTAATATTATCTATTGAGCACTGTGATTCGATTTATAAGTATTTTATGTAAAGTGACGAGGAAATATTTCTCTATTTCAAAATTTTGAGTATCTCATGCAAGTGAAATTTTTTTAATGCTGAGAAGTCCATGTACTTTCAAAAATATTCTTGGTATGGTGCTTTGAAGTGAAATTAACTGAATTTTATATTATAAACAGTTATATTGTATACTAGCTCCCATATACCATTTCTTGTTTAATATTTTATTAAATCAACATGCCAAAAGAAGAAGATGATGAAATGAAGATATGTGGGTGGTATTGATGTGCACAGGTGTTTACTAAAATATAAGGTTTTTATTCATGTTTGCCTCCGTAAAAAGGAAATTCTTTGGCTAATATCAGCTGTATGATCATGAAAGATTTTGAAAAACTTTATTTGAGTCACATCCATCATCCTTATATTGATTCAATTTTTAATATGGAGCATTTAACATTTATAAACGATTAGCAGAATCTCACAATTTACTGCTATCCAAAGCATTATCTGTGCAATAATCATCTATGAAAGTAAAAGCTTATTCTTTGATTACCTGTCTTGACTAAGATCCTTTTATTATTATTCTATTAAGAATTGGCAAAAATTTTGAGATTGTTTTGAAAATTACCTAAAACAATGTCCATTGTAAGTATTTGACCGATTTTCAATTAGGAGCATTATTTTAGTGCATCGTTTATGTTCTCACTTGATGTAATCAAAAAGCGTCTCCATGTAATTGGAATCAACTGTTTTTATAAAGTGTTTAACAAATGCCTTTTCACAGCAACAATAAATTTTCTCCTAAAAACAAAAATTTTGTTTTACAACAAATATTGTTTCTTTGGCCTAGATCTTTTCTTTGGTTCTCAATGTCAATTTTTAATTCAAATATTGCGTTTTAAATTGTAGTCTGCAGATTACTTTTGTGGAGTCTTCATTTAATATAATAACAAAGATAACAGCAGGAATGTAATGCTTACTCTTTCATCAAAGAAGTATGAATTTGTATCATGTGATCTTCGGTGGGCAACGTTGCTCGCTCCTAGTCTTTCCTTTGCCAGTGGTTGCTGGTGTTTTCAGCCACTTTAACCTTAATTTAGTTCATAACACTTATTCAAATGATTTGGCCATCATTGGATTACCATACAAGTATAAATTGCCCCTTAAGCTAAAACTAGTGCTGTTTTAGTGAATGTGCTTTGCAGCCATTCCTCATATCAATGAAATTATTATTGTAATTTTCAAAATTATAAAGTCACTGCCCCAAGGCTTCTTCACTACGATAGATACAGTGCAGAAACAAGAATAGAACTGTTCGCTATGGAAAGTTTCGTGATCCTATTGTAAAAACGAAATGGTGTATTCTTCCATAAATAATGCAAATGTTATCTACAAAAAAGATAAGCCATCGAAAAAGTCTGGTGAACCTAATCAAAAGAAAGCTGAGGTACCTTATCTTCATCATATAATTTATTTTTTAATGTCTTTCTTTATCTAGTATTCACAAATTTTCTTTATTTGTGACAAATAAAGTAATATGTGCAGGGAGAATAACATGAATTTATTCATTAAGTTTATCATTTCCTTAAAACATGAGAATCATTATTTCAAAATTATAATAAATACCTCGATGATACTTTGAGGAAAGAAAGCTTTAGGAGAAGGAAATAAACCCCTATATGATTCACTACACAAGTTTACGAGTATGATTTGTGGTTCATTGAGTGCTCTTCTTTGCTCAAGAAAAATTGCTGTAGCTCAGCTAATTTTAACGGTATGAAAATACTACCTCACATGAATATTCTTTAAGCTTCGTTCTTTACATTTTTGGATGAAACGAAAAATTAATTTTTTGAAGCTGAGAAATGTATATAACCCCTTGTTCAACCTTCGTAAGCAATATTATTCCATTTAAAGTATTTCACGACCATCCAAGAACGAAAAAAGAACTTGCAGTCGAATTACTTAAGATTTTCCAACAATAAATAGCAATTTCCTTACGAAGTCTTATACAGTAATCACCATGGTTTATGTGTTTACTTATCCGATTTTAATATCTCTCGTAAAAATTTATTTAAAAAACAACAAAAAGAACAATTTTATTCAACTTACTTTCTTTTGGTACTAGCATTATTTTTGCAGGACCATTATTTCTGATTTAATTGTACTAGAGAAAAGGAATCTGCAATGGATGAACGATGATGATAATCAACTTTACGCGCATTTCTTATCTACATCTACATATTTACCCTGCAAGCATCATGACTCTATTTTCCTAGTCGATTATTTTCGCGTATTGTTCTCGGAAAAAATGAACTCTTGAATCCACTGGTTCTAGTATCTATTTCTCTGATCTTTCTCGCGGTATCAGAACGGCCTATATAGCAAGGAGGGCGCATAATATCGGCTACATCTTTTATGAACGTGCTCTGTCTGAATTTATCTAGTAATTTAAATCTCTGATTGAGCCTTCTTTCTTCTAAAGATTCCCATCCTGCCTCCTGAAGCATCTGAGTAACACTTACCGATTTATCATAGCAATTTTTTACATAGCGTATTGCCTTTCGTTGTATCTTTTCTATCTCGCGAATACAACACTTTTCTGCAGGGTCCCATACACTGCATGCATACTCGAGGTGAGGTCTAACTAGCGCAAAGTACCATCGCTCGCGGACTTTTTCTTCGCTTTTACCGACTATTCTTTTAACGAAGCCTAATTTCTTAAGAGCTCGCCCACATATGTTATGGATGTGGGTACCCCAAATCAAGTTATTCGTGAGGGTTATTCCGAGGATTATTATTTCTTATAAGAGTATTTTTGAGTCATCCGGAATCGAACCAAGGATACGATGGGCAAAAATATCAATATTTAAAACGCCATTAGGCTACTAACGATTTTCTAAATTTCATAATTTTACCCAGTCGGGAAGTACGTGAAGTAAAATTTCCAAATATTACTTCCATGTATTTTTTTCTAGAGATGCTAAAATTGAATTATTAAATATATTAATAAATAGACAATGGTGATTGGCATAAAAATTTTAGTAAGCAATTTCTATTTTTGATTAGGAAATCCTAAATTATTCGAATGCAAGTTCCATTTATGTTCTTAGGATATTCGTTAACTACCTTATATAGAAAAATATCACTTACGATGGTTATCTAACAGGATTATTAACTAAGCATTCTATTTATTATTATCAATAAGTCGGAAGTAACAAAGGAAAAACTAAAAAATGGAATTGAAAATAAGATAATAGATATACCAAGGAGCAACATGTTACTCCAACATACTCGGCTTGCACGAATGTGCATTGCGGGGTTGCCTATACCCCGATTATCAATTTTCAATTAATTCTTGCAGCGAAACTAAGGCCCATTCAGGCGAACGCCGTTACACTTTTTCATTACTCTACTTCCTGCACCACCACAAAAAGTTGCATCAAAATCCCTGGACAAAACTGAGAGTCTCTCCTTGTTAGTGAGTTCATGCTTAGCCTGTCACTAACCAATCCTAGTTCTTCATTGTGCGAGTTATATTCTTTCTTCACAAATTTGGTAACCGAAAGATATTTTCTAATTATTTTCCTTTGAGGATTTAATTTCTATTCATGATTAACATTCCATGTTTCAGGGCCCTTTATTTTATTCTGTAATGCCAAACCAATCGGTAAGGTAGCCATCTAGTTGGTAGTGACGTCAAAAAAAAAACTGAGGGGAGGAAACCATGCAATTCTGTAGGCAGCCGATCGGTGCACTGGCGAGCCCCAGTCGATAAATTCTACTGACAGGCTTGAGGAGCGACCAGGGCCTCGATTTTATAACTTTCGCGTAGCGTATGCAATTGGGCTTTGAACGCAATTGTCGGCCATCTTGGCGAAAATTGCGATTGGAATCACCTTTGCGATTTGATAACTCGGAATTGCGAATGCGAGCGCAATTCAGCTCCGTTAGTAACGCAATTCCTATCGCCAGAGGTGAAAAAAGCAGGTGAAATCTGCTTTGTAAACAGTAAACATGGCGGAAATATGCTCGCTTGGATGAAATATTATGAGAATAAAATGAAATGATGGACTGTAGAAGTCTCAAAGATTCTTTATATCCATTTTCAAGTCAGCAGAACTTTTAGGGAGATATTATAATTACCATAATTTATGTAAATGTGCCTAACAAAGGTCTTAATACCTCAGCTGGAAGCTGAGGTAAGCAATGTCGTGAAATGATTGGTTTCATTACATAAAATATTAATTTCCTTATAATAATGTGACATTATTTGGCAATTATTATTATTAAAAAGCTTATTGTAGAGATTATAATATATACTAATTTATGACATGTACGGAAGATTCCTGAGTAGATGGAACTCATATAAACGGCGAAAAGGGCGACTTACCTGTTTGAGGCAATATTACAGGCAGAAGAAATAGAGGAAGAGTTGGAAATAGTGGGCCCGATATACTTTATATGAGGATTCAAGTAACAGTTCATTTCATAGTACATTCATTCATTAGAGATTGAGAATAATAAGGTTGAACTCAAAGATCGGATATTAGGGAAACTCTCGCTGACATTATTTGTTATAGCAGTTATTTAAAATTAGCTAAAGTTGATGGAACCGAGATTCACTCTGTAGTATTCCAAAACGAAATGAGTGAATGAGATACACCACTTTTTCAAAGAGAAACTAGTAGTTATTGTATTCAGAATTACCTTAGAATACTACAGAAAAGTTTTACTTCTTTCTATAGTACTAATATTTACTTACTTTTCTGTAGTATTTTCTTAAGGTATAAAATAAAGTTGAAAAGTGGTGTATTTCATTCACTCATAGCATTTGCAATACCTAATATTTTAGAAATTCAGTGAAGAAAACCAAAAGAGTCATATGTCAAATTAAATTCTGTCAAAGTCACTTTAAAACTGTGACGTCGACAGCACTTGTGGAACATGTATAGAATTCGTATCCCCTACATATCCATTATGTATAGCTAACTCTCCGGATAATCCTATATATAGGGGTTACGAATTCTAAGCATATTCAACAAGTGCCGTCGACGTCAAATTATTACGACATACTGGCCCTACTCTATAGATACCAGAAAAATTCAGACTTTCACGCTAGCTATCATGGGATTGATACCAGAAGGTACCGAAAATTGCAATTTTCCCACAAGAATGCATTGCGCGGATTTTTGAAAATTCTTCTGAGGCACTTATCGGTAAGATATAGGAACCAAAATCTCGGAGGTCGAAGTTGAGTTAGTCTTCTATAGTATGTACAAATAGAAGAAATGTTACAAAATGAACATGAGACGCCAGGTGGGCGCGAAGCTCTCTCGAATAAGATGCATTGCGGTAATTTTTGACCATTTTTTATGCTTTTCCTATAAGCTAGGAAGATAAAACCCGGAATGGGAACGGTAGCGTTTGAAAACATTCCTTCACGCACTTCACTGCTTCATTAATGGTCCATGGTTCGATGCAAGAGCGTCATTTCTATTCTACCATGCATTTCCAAAGGGGATAACGGAACCTTATTTTAGGACCTTTCCGGTAAGATATTGACTCGAAACTTTGGAACCGGTCAGAATGGCACTTATCTAACATTAGTATACCATTGTCTCTCACGAACGGTTCCTGAGTTCGACGCCTTGCGGTCTTTCGCGCGTATTATTGAAAATTGTTTTGATTCCTTTTTCGGAGCGATATAGCAGTGAAAATCACGGAGATTGGAGATGCCGTGGTTATCTATTGAACCAACTGAAGATATGTTACCAAATGACCGTGAGTTCCACGCCAAGTGGGTGCAAAATTCTCTAGTATAAAATGCATGGCGGTCAATTTTGACAATTAATTTGAATGCTTTCTCAATGACAGGGAATGATATAAAACGGAAAGTACCTAGAGGTAATTCATAAATTTTAAATACGCCGGTCGCCGTTCTTCTGACGGTTCTTGGTTCGATGTCAGAGCGTCATTCCGATTCTACCATGCATTTCAAACAGAGAGAACAGAATCTTATTTTGGGACCTTCCCGATAAGATATTGAATCGAAACTTTGGAACAAGTCAGAATGGCACTTATCTAACATTAATATGCGATTTTCTTTCACGAACGGGTCCTGAGTTCGATGCCAGGCGGTCATTTGCGCGAATTTTTCAAAATTCTTTTGAAGCCGTTCTTGGTGCGATAGAACAATCAAAATCACGGATTTTGCTGATGAGATGGCCTTCTATAGCTGCAGTGGAAGGAATGTTACCGAATGAGTGTTGTTTAGACGCCATGTGGCAGTTAAATTCTCTCTTTTAAAATATATTTAGGCGATTTTTAAGAACGGTTTGGAATGCTTTAGAGATTACACGGAAAGATGAAATCCGATACGTTAACAGGTGTCATGTATCGTAGAATAATCGGATACTTATGGTAGATTTTCACCGATTATCTTGCAGTATGCATGCGACTTTTACTCGTCCTTTATATATTCACTTAAACTATTTCAATGCAAGGATTAGACGGTTGGTTTAGTTAACGGAAATTGATTCTTTCGCTGCATATGATAGCATCACTCGTTCCTTGAAATACAATCTCCGTGAACGTTTACGCAGTCGCCTAACGTTATTTGCTACCTTATCTCTTTCTCCTCTTACATTTATTTTGAATAGCCTCGAATCATACGTCTTGCAGACTACAAATTGTCGTCATGCGCAAGCGCATGTATGAGAATATAGTCGAGCAAGTAATTTTGAGAGGTAATTCATGCAACACCGTTTCGACAAAGCTCTCGTGCTGCTGTCGCTGGCGATACGAGTTACAAAATCGCACTTCCAACGCAATTTTAATTTCATGCGCTCCGAAGTATATTCGTCGCAATTCTGGGAGCGCATTTCCTTCCGCTACGCGAAAGTTACGAAAGCGAGGCCCATGACTCATCTACTCTGGCTGGTATAGGCCATTCCACATTAAGTTGACAGTATTGCCCTTACGGCGAACGCTGTTGCCAAACGTACTCTCAGTCTACTCGCCTCGCGATTCCCGCGCCAAATTTGAATTGGCTACTTGATGTGTTAAGAGAAAGCGCATTAAAAAGTTCCTAAAGTAATGTTTAAGAAAAGGACGGTAATTATACGCAATATTTTCGGTTTGCAAAAGATCAAAGTTATAAATACCATGTGAATATCTTGAAAATCGGTATTTCAAAGTATAATAATGGATTACTGGCAGACGTTTAGCAGTTTACCATATCTTAAAAAACTTTCTAAAAGGAAAATGAAAATGAAATGATGGGAATATTAGCAGGTAAAGCTTGAAAAATCAGAAATTATTGGAATTGCAAACTGCTTTACAGAAAGTATGAGATATCTTGAATGTTCTCATTTACAACGGCGACAAGAACAGTTTTCTTAGTATTTCCTTACAACGCATTCATACTGATTATAATTACTCAAAGTTGTGAATTTTTGGCTGGTAATAAATATCCCATTAAACTAAAAATCCTTTTTTGCAGGGCAAAAAGCCATGCTCATCACAAGTAAATCAAGTATATCCCATAATTATATGGCTGTGTAAACTTTTTAGTTTCTAGTCGAGCAATTAAATTAAGAATGTGCCTCAGTGTGCATTTTTCCTTCTCTATTGATTATTTTGAATTTAAGTTGCGGCCTCTTCGCAGAATTCGATAGCACCGAGAAACTTGCTGATAGAGGTAAAAACGTAAATTGTTTAATTCACAACTTGCTTCTTTTAGACTTCTTTTCTCTTTGGACACGATGATCGCATAAACTTAAAATAAACCACTTGGGAAAAATCTCCACAACAACGTTCGATAAGTTACGACGCCACTCTACTTCTATACTCCGAGAATCCGAAGAAAAACTAAATAAGAACTCTAATCCTGAATTCCTAAACTTGAAGAGCCACTACGTTTGCTTAGATGTCTTATAGCTCAAGAACCGTCCTATAACAGAATTTTGTAGCCCATCTCTCACAAACTATCCTATGAAGCTGCGCACCATATGAGATGAAGTTTTACATCTTCCAAGCACGCGAAATTTTCTGCTGTATTAAACAATTAATTGAAAATTTTTGGGAATATTAAAGAATATTCGGAGCTTTAATGAATACATAAGTTTTTACAAATTCGATCCATATCAATAAATGAAAGATCCAAATTTCTTACTATGATCATAAGGAATGACCCTTCGAAATAATCCTTGTTCGCCGTATTTCGCGAAAATTACGAGAGTTGGAGTATTAATAACTAAATAAAAGTTGTTTCTGGGCTGCATAGTTGCCCGAAGGCTGGCTTGATTGAAGTGTTCACACTTTAAACTTAAAAAGATAGGTTTTCTTTTCGATTCTCCATGATATGGCATATTCCTCCTTCACACCTATAACTGAAAGTGGGTACAAGTGAAAGTTCTCTCTGTTGGTTTGTTAGTATTTCGGAGAGTTCCAATTTCCTAACCCATGCTTGGTCTATGCGAAAATATGCGTTTTCTTTTCGATTCTCCATGATATGGCCTATTCCCCCTTCACACCTATAACTGAAAGCGGGCATCTACGGGCAGTTCTGTCAAATTTTGGTGCGCGGAAAAAATCTACAAATTGAAAAATTCATGAATCCCTTTGTCATCCAGATAAAGTCCTCATTCCTTCACTAATAATATATTTACACTTTTCTTCAAATTTCTTACGCAGAATGTTGGTGGGTATCTCTTACAAAACGAGAGTTAGCTGGCGATGGATTTTTGGCTTGCATAATTCGAAAATTTCGGTTCAAAGAACCTTAAACATTTTATAAACGGCGTTCAAACCAAGTAATATAGAACTATAAGTTTACCGGTACGGAAAGTAAGGTATGAAGATATTTATGCGTTAATTTTGTGTTAAATGAAAGAGCGGTTTGCTCACAACAGCTTGATAAAGATAAAGGAAGAAATTCGTCTTTCTGCGCGAAAATGTACAGAAATAATTTGCATCAATTTTATTTTTTTAAATATTGAAAAATAAATTCCACCACTCGATGCATCCTTTACTCCTGCATTGGTAAAGAATTTTTAAATGATAAAAGCAATTTTTCGCAACGTTTGACAACATCGTGTATTTCCCCGCTCCTTGCGGGGAAATACATGGGAAACGATTCTCCATAAGAACGCTGACTGTCAACTAAACGTGGAACGTGCTATATCGATGCTATAGTTAGTTAACCATTAAAAAAAAGATGTCTGACCAAGCGTCAATATGAGGAACAGACGCTTATCGGCGAAGGATTATCATAGACAGCAATTAATTTCGTTTTTATTGATTCAGATTATTTACTATTCAAATGTAAAAAGGGAGTGTTACGGATCGATTGTGCTCTTTTTCTATTTTATCGCAACATACCGAGCATTTTCAATACTAATGGCTCAAATAACTACGACCACTGATGGCAAAGGATGCTATGGTAATGTCAACTTCGTTCTCAAATAAGCCAATTACAGAGGAACTAAATGTTAAACAGTCAAGAAATCAAAACTTAATCGATCCTCAATGTCAACGTTTGTTAACAGATGTTGACTATTGTGAACATGATGAAGTTGGTGAAGATGCTTCCGATAGGTATTCTATCGAATTGCAATCGCACATTGTGCAATAGATCGTTCTCGATTGATTAGATATTATGAGTTTCCCTCAGCATTGGATATTCAAAACATCGAGAAGTATGCTCAGTGTGAGTTAAACTATCCTTGGAATTGCTATTTAACCTAAGCTGTGAACCTTGACCTCTACTATGTTGGTCATTGTATTATTCAGGAGAAAGAGTCGATGATCCCCCCAAATGTCAACTAATAGGGTAGAAACTATGGACACTTCCTCATAACAAGTTACCAAGTAGTGACGTAAAACTCGCATTTGGAAAAGTTGTAAAAGATAATTGAATATATCTACTCTATATTTTTTACAGTTAATATGTGAGAATAAAGTCGGCAAGTAATCATGTCTTCCCGCACTATGTTGATCACTCAAGAAGCCCCGGCTAACGCTCTTGCTCTCAACAAGGATAACTCACAAGTTGTAATAGCAGGCAGAAATGGTTAGTCGTTTACATGAATAAGGATAGCTAGAAATTTCTTAGCGGTGCAAAATACAGAAGTAAAATTGCTTGTACTACACCGGTGAGACTGCGTTTTCGTTTCTAGCGAAAAACTTTTCCGCTTGACTTTCACTATAAGAAGGAGAATAATGAAATTTTGGAGTCTTGAAAACTTTTGGAAGGAGTATAATTACTTCAGTATTTTGTATGATTTGCCTATTGCTTATAAATGTCATTTCTTGTTCTATAGTCCCAAACGAATGTTTTCCATATATAAACTCCAACATATAATACTGAATTTGCCATTTTTTAATTAAAGCATTCTTTTTTCCCATGTATTACTATTTCATATTTTAAAATAATTATGAAATCATTGTAAACTTAAGGCAATTGAAGCGCTTAGAAATTTTATTCTTAAGAATGAAGTTTATCAGGAAAGTCTTTTAATTTACTCGTAATGTGTAATATTAATTTATGTTAATTTCCAGTATTTAAAATTTTCTCAATCGAAGAGAAGGAGTTTGTGGAATGTTTCAACTTGAGAGTGGGAAAAAACATAAATCTCAATTTCTCATGCAATGATGTGGCCTGGAATGCAATCGAAGGTAATTTCCATTACTGATTTTGTTCACAGGATAAATGAGATGTATAAAATTCATTTGAAATAATCATAGTTCTTAATTACTGATGAAGTGTAGGTTCTGTTTTATATGTATAAAAATGCAAATGTATATTTGGAAAATTTAAAGGATTGATGTCAAATGTATCTAAATTATTCAGTATTTTCATGTTGGCTATGCAGGTTGCCACTCTCCTTCATGAAAATCTTTTTCCTTCTGCCATTAAAATATCCTTGCATGTTGTTTGTACATAATCTACTAATTTTGAATTTGTAATTATTTTCATTCTTAATGAATACAGCGGTTGTAAGTGCTCTCCTGGTATGTCCTTGATATCACTGCCAGTCATTTGTAAAATCAGTGAAAATTCACTTGTACATTTCATGTTTTGATGTAGTTCATTTAAATGTGATAGGAGCTATCCCAGATGTCTGGTGGAAATCAGAAATGCTAAAAATTCCATCAACTGATCTGTCTTACTCTTAAGTATTAAAAAGAATGATTTGTGGAAGAAAATTATTTTCTTTTGACAAATTTTGGGAAATTTTGAGAAAATGAAGTGGGCCAGGCCATGAAGAGGCCATAACAAGATGCGTTGCGAAACAATTATCAAAACCTAAGAAATATTAGAAGAAAGAAAAAGGAACTCTGTGTTTAATGAATTAAGAGACAAAGGTTCTCCAAGCGCCGACAGTGGCAACCGTCGAGAGCGATTCCCGGGAAACAGATAATCGCTCGGCGGTCACCAGTTATTCAGAATCCCGATGTGCATTTCGGAAACAATGCTTCCATCTTCATAGGGGTCCAATGCTATTGCAAAAACCTGCATCTCAAAAGCACAACAATTCATGTATGACAGTTGAGAATAGTTTAAGCAAGTAGAATGTCTTTGATAATGAAAAGGGTATGAAACGGTGCATTTTTGGAATTATATCACAGGATGATGATCATTTTTATGATCAAGGCTATGCAGTTGATCACTGTGCTACACTTGTGCTGTTTTCTTTTATTTTGCTGTTCAACCCAATTATGATATACATAGATTATTTATACTGTTGAATTATGGTATAATTGACATAAATTATATCAATGCCTCCTAAGTGGCTAGATCCCTGTTTCACCAAAGAACTTGTATTCTTCAACATAGAATCCTTTTAGTCCATTATCACTTCCCTTTGGATAAAATAAATCATATATGGATCACTAAAAACATAGTTTACAGTCTTTAGTTGCTATATTAGTCCATTGTATTGATGGTTGTAAGGACTGCATAAAGCTGTTCACATTTAAAACTGTATTTTTTATTTTTTCAGCCATTTATCAGCTGTGTGATGCTTCTCATAATTGGTTTCAATAATTACATTAATTTTAATGGAAATTCAAGTGAAGCACTATGCTGATGCCAAACCTGCTTTGGAATTTCTTTTCCAAGAATTCTTTTCTTAATGAATGAGAAGTGATATATAATTTTTATAAGTTTTATTTATTAATGGGTCTGTGGTACTGGACAAGTACAGCTTGCTGAAAAAATCTATTCTTATTTATTGCTATGTATTTCCACAGAATCTCAGCTGGTTCAGTTGATTTTTTACATCATTTTTTATTATATACTATGGCAGTTCAGTATTGATACTTCTTATGAGTCCAGGGAGACTCAGACCAATCTCCTCAGCTTTCAGAGCAATGATTTAAACTCCCTGTTTATTGATCGATTTGATGATATTCACAATGGACTAAAATGTTTAACATTGGATTCATTATGGAATTACTTCAGTGATATAATTTATCATACTATCTCCACTTCTTCACATGGAAACATATCCACAATTACTTTGAAAAACTTCATGCTCTAGGAAAGGATACTCTTTTAATGTTTTATATAGATAACATTCTGGCAACTGCAGCAACCAATGGAGCTGTTGTGTTGTGGAATCTGGGTCGAGCCTCAAGATCTAAGCAAGAGCATGTCTTTGGTGATCACAAGCGCACTGTCAACAAAGTAAGTTTTCATCCAACAGAGTCTAGTTGGCTCATATCTGGCTCACAAGATGGAACTATGAAATGGTTTGATCTGAGGACGAGAGAAGCCACTCGCACATTTTATAGGTGAGCATCTTTCTATTATTAACTTTATTTTTTATGATTTAGCTCTGCAAAGCAATCCTTTTCTCTTACTTATGACAAATATGCAATCTATTTATTATATTGACCAGCATACGGTACATTTATTAAAATGGCAGGCATGAAATGTATATTTATTTGTCATTTTTGTTTCTGTACAGTATTGTGAACAGGAAGTGTACAATGTTGTGCAGAAAATGGCTACCTATTTGAGATTTTATTTTCCTAACTATACTCAATCTTCTGATTGTTTGACTCCTGTAATTTTTCTTATCCATCCCTCTCTTGTTTGCAGTTATTTTAATTTCCTTGTAGCTTCTTTCTCCAGTGTTTTCCATAATTTAAGTACAGTAAAACCAGGCTAAGATGCCTTCCAAACAAAAACAGTGACTTAAGGGTTAACTGTGTTATGTAATGCTGGTTGCCTTACATATTTTTTGAAGAATGGTTTACTTTTTGAGAGAGCATGGTTACTCTGAGGTAAATTTGGAGTTTGTAGCAACCGGTGATTAATTAATTACTTGTGGTCATTTTTCACTCTAAAATGAAAAAAAATTTCACCAGATAGAACATTAGGGTAAAATAATGAATTTGTAGCAACAGTGATGAAAGCATAATCTCTACTAGACTACACCCTCAAACTCCTTTCTGATTTATTTGATATTTTTTGAGATTGTGATGAAAGGAAACACTGTCAAACCAATTTTGGACCTGAAAAAAGTTTGACGGGACCAGTTATCGAACCTGGGATCTTCCTCTATCCAGAAGATTGCTTTGACCGACTGAGCTATCCAATCAAAACAATTTTTTAAGCCATTTTGGGAGCTTTTTCTTCTTTCTATTAATCTTCAAGTGAAATTATTCTTTTAGTATGCTGTTATTTTCTTCCTTTAAACTTTTCTTTTGTATCTTCTAAAACAGAAATACTACCAGCAAAAGTTAATGTTTATTCTGCAAATCTAATTATTTGTTCACTCAGTTCAGATGTTTAGCTAGTTCCACAAAAAACTTACCACATAAGTTGCAACCTGCATAAGAGACAGTACGAACTTTTGAATTTATTTAGTGGAAATTTGCAACTATGACTCAAATAGAAATATGAACAAACACTCTGCAACATATGAAGGAGATAAGTAATAATAAGGAATAAGAATCCAGTCAACCGTATTTCAACTAATCTATGTTGCAGAAGAATGCTATCGAGAAGGTGAGCATTAAAAACTGCGAAACCTACCATGGAAAGCTAAGATGAAAAGAAATGTTATCTGAATGAATACAGTGAAAAAGTTAACTCGGAAAAGAACTCTGAAAATTAGATCCACAACCTGTTACAATAAGATAAACCAAGTAAATCACGATCAATTACATTAGATAATTACATAAAATATTATAAACATTTTATATACCACCAAATCAATTGATATAAAGTAAATTGATTGATGTGCTATCATGCTAATATCCAAGGTAATTGTTTAAAATTTGCATTGCTAATTTAAAATTTTAGAAAATAACATAGATATTAGAAGAATAGCATCATTAATTTAAATGCTGAGGGATACAAAATCTTTTCGTATTGAATTAATAATTAATTTATGATGAAAATATTGCCAAGGACCTTCGTAATGTCCTTCATCCTAGAGACATCATAATTCTCTACAAACTTTGTCAAGATTTTTCAAATTGTTTCTTAAAATAATAATCATTCATGTTGAAATTGGTACTTTGGAAAATTTGAATAATACAAAGTTCACAGTGTTTAGGGTCAGCTGTATTACTTTTACTATATAAGTCATTAAACAACAAAAATTTAAAAAATAGGTAATGAAGACTATCTTCAATTAATATTAATCAAGCTCCTCATCAATAATTGTTTGCTTTGTTTATAAATATTGTTTTCTATGCTGTATTTTGTTTCAAGAGGAATTTATAAATTTCATAGTTTTAATTAACTTGGAGAATGGGCAATGAACTAGAGAAATGCCATTGAACATTTTATTCTCTATGCTTATGAGAACCAAATTGTTCAACTTATAACATCTATGACACAAAATAAATTGATTGTTGAGAATGATATTACTAGATCGACTAAAGTTTCTGTTATAATGACTCTATAATATGAATTTTAAACGTAATTACAGAATTTTTAATGCCCCTATGATGCAGTGCTACAGAAACTTGAAATTTAAATGTCAATTACTGATAAATTATATCCCTAAAGTTAGGTAAGATTTAGACCAAACCATTAGCTTCTATCATTGGTAATACAGTGTGCAATTTCTATTGGTTTCAAAACACCTCCAAATCAAATTCCAAAATAAATTGCTGATAAGAATATGGTTTAGGTACTGGCATAGTCAGCTACTCGAATACTTTCTTATAGAATCAAAAGGAGGTTGCTTTAAAATAGTGGATATTGCTATCGTATACAATGTCTGAGATCTTAGCAATAAACTGATGCTTCAGAAGGAAATTTCTGAAAGCATAATTAAGCCATCGGCATTATATCTTGTATTTTTTCATGATAGTTGAGGAAATATCTTATCGTTGAGGAAATTACTTAATAATAAGTCATTGCTTCATTCTCTTCTTCCAATCAATCCTGTATCTTGCTATTCAAATTTTTCATGGTTGATGTTACTGAACTGTATGATCCTATGATTCCAACAGAATGTGGAGAGATGAAGAGTTGCTCATAGCCAATACATTTGAAATACAAGGGAAGTTCTTTTCAATATCACTGAGCAATAAATATATAGATAAACTATCCATATCAAGCCACCTCCCATTCATCTCAATCGTTAAAATTCTTTCAAAAAATATGAGAGTTACGTAGGGCCAGCCATCAACCGAGGGGAGCAAAATTTCAACATGAGCCTCATATATCGCTTCTTATTCTCATGTGATACATACAGGGTTGGAAATATAGGTAAGGAGGCCCTAGGAAACGTTATTTCACTAAGCTCCTATTATTTTGTGTATTTTTAATGTTTCCTACATTTATAATTGAAATATTAATAATGTTGGCAGTTTTATTTAGTTCGTAGTTTTGTATGCATTCAAAGTTAATTGAAAATTTTAGATTCATAGCTACTGTCATCAGCATTCAATGAGCATTATGACCAAACCTCATTTGCTCTATTTTTTGTGTATTTTAGTACTTTTAAAGGTGATAAATATTGAGAGAAGAACGTTTAAAAACGTAATGGTTTGTAAATGCAACTATCTCAAGAGGAATCCTCGGAAGAAATCACGTTTATTTGATTCACCCTTCAATGACACCAAAGAGAAATTAATTTTGAATTCAATATTAATGTGAAAGGGTGTTGTCTCATATCCGTCACCCTTATTCATTCAGAAAAATCGATCCTAGCACATTTTCTCTCAATTGATTTGGACGGTAAAGTAAAAATTCCAACTACATAGACGATAATATTTACTGATTTTTATCAATCAATTTTTAATTTTGATGCTTATCAAATGAATCAAAATTTATCTCAAAAACACAGAGCATGCCACATGACTTTATACTACACATTTACTTAAAGTTTGTTTAAAGAATGTTTTTAAAGTAATGGCCTAGATATGGCCATGAGTTTGCCTTAATTGTGTTGGTCGCATCAACACAGGCATAATAAAGCAGGTGATTGATATGGACTCCTTATCTATATCATTTAAAGGCAAATAAAGGCTCTTTTGAACAGTTTGCAATATGACTCAGTGTAAGCTCAGAGCTTTGTATTTGAAAGTATTGAATTCGAGGTCTATATATTTTTGGTCCAACACAGATTCAAATTACTTTCTCCCCTCTCAGTCATAAGCTCAGAGGCAGGTTTTGCTTTCTTCCTGAAAAATTTCCTTCCTGCTGCTTGAGCCATCGCCCAAATTCAAATTTGATCAGAGGAAGAGAAGAGAAAGGGGCTTGCCTCGGTTTCTTCAGAAATAATGGTACCTCATGTGTGACATTACCCTCTTTGTGAGAAGCAAAGCTAGAATACATACCGATTCATGATAACCAATTTATAATAATTGAATTCATGCATTACAACATCCATATTGTCATAATACTATTCTGCCAGGCCAATGCCACCAAACTAAGGATATTAATAAAACATTGCGCTATCAATAATACAAATCTATTTCAACTCTATAGGCAGAGCTAGGATACAAGCAGACCATTTCCCTCCTTGTTCTCCCTCTCACTTCTTAAGGCTCCCTCCCCCAAAACTCACTGCCTGTTATGTGGGTTGTGGCTTAGGTGGTAATTTTTTGTGGAACCAGTTGTACCTAATTTCCTACAGCTTCAGATGGTGTGTGCACTCTAATATTGATTATGGCAACTCTTTCCCCAATATCAGAGATAAATCAGCCTCTAATATGATAAAGTAGCTTCATATATTCTACCATATATACTTACTCTATGATACAATAAATGATCAGTGAGATTAGTGATCTTTTGAATTTATATAGCATGTATTCAAAGTAAGAGAAAAATCAATGCCTTCAACACTTTTTTAGTTAGACTTACTATTCTTCCTCTTAATTTCACACAAAAAATTTGCTTTATTTATACTAACAAGTTTAAATTGGTGATTAAAGAAGGAATGATTGATCACTAAACTAAATTAATGACTGAAAAATACCTAATGATAGTTTTAAATGAAAAAAAATAAGTCAATGAGGTGTCATAGAACAAGGAATAAAAATAGCAGCCAGAGACCTCTTGCTCTTAATAATATAGCACTTATTTCAGCAACACAGAGAGCGTAAGGGATGTCCAGTTCAGTCCTAGGCAGCAGCACATATTTGCTGCAGTCTCTGAGAATGGAACGGTGCAGTTGTGGGATCTACGACGCCCTGAAAGGTGTAAAGAACAATTTACTGCTCACAGTGGACCCATATTTGCATGTGATTGGCATCCTGAAGTGCCATGGTTAGCAACTGCCAGTCGGGATAAAACCATTAAGGTGAAGTTATAACCATTAAGGTGGAAAATTAATGGGGCATTCGTGTGAATTTATCCAACTTTTACGTAAATCTGTCTATTATATATTGACGCATAGCTGAAAACGCATTAAAACCCACACTTCCTTAAAGCAGGGGCTACCAACATTTTATATTCATCTACCAACACCAGCTTTCAAGAAAAATTATTCCATAACTCCTGTTTGGTATGATAAGAAATAAATTTTGAAATAAATCAAAGTTTTGACATACAATAGAAGAAATCTGATATTAAACAGTAGTACAAGTTCTTTGTCAGCTGAGAGAATTTTGTACAATGGGCCCCCACCAGATATCAAACCAAAGGAAAACATTTGGTTATTATCATAAGGAATACAAGGGTAAGGTTGCTGAAATGTATTTACCTACTACTGACAATGCTCCCTCACCCCAAAGATATTGGTTCTCTAGAAGGAGTATAGAATAGAAGATTTATAAATCTTATCAGAAGGCTCTTAAATGTCTATTGTTTGCAGAACTGCTACATTACTTTGTTTACAATTAAACTATTACAAATGTTTCTCAACTGCAGAATAAAGACACCTTAGAAGTTAGAAACAACTCTTGTAGAAATCCATCTATTATTCAAA
This sequence comes from Pachydiplax longipennis, assembly GCA_036926295.1. NCBI lineage: Eukaryota > Metazoa > Arthropoda > Insecta > Odonata > Libellulidae > Pachydiplax > Pachydiplax longipennis. The sequence goes on from JAVFKF010000004.1 coordinate 7,261,138, forward strand.
CTGATTATGAATAATTGCCTACAATTTTTGTAAAATAATTTTGCAAAAGTCAGTATCTTCAAGGTAAAATTTAATTCCCAAAACAAAGAGTCAAGAGTGCAAAGAGTTTCATTGAAAAGATAGAGCATCCATAGATATTTTTGCAGAATTAATCTTTGGACAAGCATGGAATGCATCCAGACATCGCTATTATTGTATTTGAAGAACAAATTAAAAATTAATAGGAGAATATTTTTCCCTGACCACCTGGTATTTCACTAAATGTAATGCCCTCACATTCTTTTATGCCATATATTGGTTTCTCTACTTCTACTACTAAACCTCTAATTTATACACTTGTATGCATTGTACCAAAGCTCAGTTAAATAATCATTGCCTCTATACGTTTTATACTTAAGGCAAAACTCAGCACTATGTTTGGCTTTTGTAAGTGTAGCCAAATTGTTATTTAATTCATTCCATTGTTTCATGCACAGTAGTCCATCTTACAAGATGAAAATGGCTTTAGAGTATTAAAATAACCTCATGATGTAGAATATGGATGCTCAACATAAACAAATCTCATAAATGACTTCTTTTGGCTTCTAGAGCATGTTAGCCAGAGATCAGAAAATATTAGATATCTGACCTTATTATCATGTGTTTCAGCCCAGAAAATCCTATATACCTGGTTTTTCCCACAAGAATGAATTTTGTCAATGAAATATCCTTTGATGCATTTCCTGAAACAGTATAGAATCCTTACCTTACTAAGGCTGAATAAAATGAGACCCTGAATAACGTGCTACCACAAGTAATTTGGAGGGAAATTTATAAAGAGAGAAATTTCCCTTTCTCCTATTGAATGATAACTTTTTTGTAGTGATTATAAATACATGCTCTAAAATGCAATACTCACTTATGGTACAAGCACTTGAATATAATTTAGATATGACTTCAAAAGTACATGTTGGAAAAGAAAATATTGCATTATATTTGGGCTAATACAGTATAACATTAAGGATATGACTGAGTAACTTTAACTGGTAACCCAAAAGGGCCCTGAGTTAAATGCCAGATCACTACAAATGTCCCTCATAAGAGTTGTAGGGTTTATTATATTATTGAACGGTTTTTTAAAAGCCTTTACTGAAAGGAAGGAGCCTGTAACTCAAACTATAGTTGGAGTACATGAATTAGTGATATAAATGACACTGATAATGCCCAAATAATGCGAGATCACTATGAATATCTTTCATGAAAATTCATAGAAAACTCTTTCTTATTGACATGCTCTATAAATCATGCCAAAAAATCAACTAGTCAGTCATGCCTGTTGTTAAGGATGTGCATCCATATTAAAAGTAAAGTAAAATCTATAGTGTGACATTCCATTAACGGCCAGCAAGGTAGTGTAGGTGATCAGCATGTTGACTCCTTTTGGCCTTGGAGATTGGACGTTTTATTCAGATAGTTCCCATATTTATCATGGGTGGATATTGATAAATGTTGGCCCCCAGTGGGAATTGGACTGAAGGCGAGATCCATATTTAGGAGGAGGAGTAAGTTTATTCTTTGATGGTTTTTTTAGTGTCACATTCTTTATTTATACAAGGCGACAGCAGTTATAAAATTTCAATCTTCTTTTAAACTTATGTCAAACAATTTGGAAATGTGGTTATTTATTGGTTGTAGGTGTGGGACCTTGGTTCTAGTCGACCAACTTTAGAGCATACGATTCACACAATTGCATCAGTTGGGAGAGTCAAGTGGAGACCTGGAAGGAAGTATCACATAGCTAGCTGTGCACTGGTTGTTGATTGCAGCATAAGTGTGTGGGATGTGCGTAGACCATATATTCCTTTTGCTGCCTTTAATGAGCACAAAGACGTGGCCACTGGCATCGCATGGAAAGGGGATCCTCATGTCTTCCTCTCTACTAGCAGGGTGATTTCTCATTCTTTGATATATGTCCATGCACAGAAATGACTACCTTTCTAATAGGATTTTATTTTACAGGATTGCGTTCTTTACCAGCATGATTTTCAAGATGCCTCTCGTCCCTCAAGTAAGGCAAATCCTCAAGGTATCTGCTTTAATTCTCATGGAGATTTGTCCTATGCTTGCAGAGTTAACTTTACATCATCATTCTCATCCAAAATCTCTGGCATCCTCAGGTATTTTGTGAAAGTTTTGTTGTATTTTTTTTACTTTAATTGTATTTTCCCTATCTATTTGCTTGGATACATTTGATTCCCCTCCAGCTGTGTTTCTATGAAATTAATATTGGACAAGACTTTAATTTTAGCAATTAACAAAGCAGAAATTACTGTAATGGGAAATTCAAGAATTATGCCATCAATGTATATATGTCAATCAATCTAAATCGTATGACATCATTTTGTTTAGTCACTTCCATACCAATAATTTTTTGAAGAAATTACAGTAGTGAGAAATAGAGACATGACTGGCCACACTGTCTATAGACCTGGGTTTGAGTCGCCCTCATGTCTCTATTTTTTCACTCTTTTTTTAAGCTTCACACCTCCTCACGCAAGGTTTTTCTCCACTTCGTTTCCCCCTGATAATTTTTGTTTAATGTCATCAAATCATAATGTCTCTACTGCGTGCAAATGCTTCAAAGCAATGATCAACAACCACAATCTTATCTCAAAAGGAATAGGCCCTATGCACAAAGTGCAAACTCAAGTGCATGACAAAGAATCACGTTATTATGGCATATTTGATGATGAAATTGTGCTGATGTTAAAAAGGAATTGTTTTCTTAAGAGTGTATCATGTTGTATTGTAATCTTGATGAGATGTTTCATTCCTTTCTATAGTTGACTTCTTAGAATCCAAAATTTTTTAACTTTTCTTGTAGGAAAGTTCCAGCACACAGTGAGCAGTTTTGTCAAGCTTCTTCCATCATGCAGCAATTTATTCTTAGAAAAAGGCAAGGGAGGCAAAAGATATCTCCAGATCACTATTTCAGAGAATGTGCTCAGAAATATATTCTCTCTGGCCGTCCTCTTGCTGAAATCTGTGACCACAATGCTGCAATTGCCAAAGACTTTGGAAGACTCAAAGTAAGCCTCTATCATGGAAAGTATTTAATTTGTGTGGAAAATCTTTGTCAAATTATCCACTTCCTGCCATATTAGTTGCTTGCTATAAAAATTCTTTTAAGCAATGTCCTTCTTTGCTGGTATTGTAATTAGATTGCTACATTTTTGGTGTTTAAATTATTGTGATCATATTGAATGGAACGCATTATCTATTATTCGCAGTTTCATATTTATGCATGTGAAAGAACTACGGGTCATTCATCTTTGTATCAATTATGGGTTAGTTGCTTTGAATTGAGGTATTAAGATTAACTCATGAGTAACTATGTCATGTGAAGTGATAGGATTCAGAAATATTAGGAAGAGGTTCTTATCCCTGAGTAGTATGCAGTCACACACTGCAATCTCAAGTATGTATTAAATTTTCCCCGTATTATTCCAACTAAAATTTTTGTTTCTATTATTTAAGATGAAGCAAGAATAAAAAGTACCTATATCATGATTCAACATTGAAATTATATTCTCTCAGTAATAAGTGCATGATATAGTTACATCTGTATATATCATACATCATATCAATTAGATTCAGGAACTGGTAAAACAAACTTTGGAAATTGGTTGGTGCAAACTGGTTGAATCCTACCACTGGTTGTTTTGATAAGAATTGATAAAATGATTCTCTGTATAAGAAATTCTCAGTATAACTATAACATAACTATCTCATGGCTCATTAAGGTAGCATATTCATCAAAGAATTTAGCATTATCTATTACTTTTGTAACCTATTCTATAGTAGACAGGTTGGAATCATGGCTCAAAGAAATTTAACCCCAGATTTGAAGGAAAGAATCATTCATAAGTAGCTCTACTCATATTTTTTTCTAAATTTTTAACATAAACTATCCAGTTGTATATTTGGTTGTTGAAAATAAATCTAAGGGGTATCATTTCATGGTAAGAGCTATGCAGATGGTCATCACTTCAATTTTCATCCTGTCACTTGCTGCTTTTCTAAAATCTCTGTAATTTTACTAAAGATAGCTTTCTAACTCTCAGCTTTGCTTTCTTGAGAAATGAAACTTAAGAATACTTTGGTAGGGTGGCTTTAGAGCCACTTCACTGTTTTATAGTCATTGGAATAATTATAGAATTTGCAATTTTCTTAGAAAAATCTGAATTCTAAAAATGTTCTTCTTGTGTGTATGATATTTGCATTGATGCATATAATTCTCTTTTTATTAGATTGAAAAATATATTTATAGATAGGCATAGAAAGGCTTTGAAATCACTGCCTAATGGAATTTAAAAGTTGACCTATATTATACATTTTTCTAGTCAAATATGAGCTGCATGTATTAAAAGATTCATTTAAATCAGAATCGATAGTATGCCATATACAATGAAATTTGGATGTAAAACAGATGTGGAAAACTATTTGCATGAAACCATAACTTAAAAATGTCTGTCTCATTCCATATCCCACGACTAAAAGATATTGTTTATTTCCCAGTTCCTTTTTTCAAAGAAAGAATTTCCAGATTTGCTAAGCATTCTACAAAAATGCTTCTTAAGCATTATTGCACAATCATCAAAGTTGTCACAAATATTTTGAAAGAGTGTTATCCAGCACATGTGCCTTATTTACTAGAAAATGCATTCATCATCTCCAAAAAGAACACTGAAGGTGAATGAGTCCTAACTCATCCAGAATTCTCCTCACTCAGATTTCCTTTTCAGGTGAGTCTTCTGTGGAATGTGGTGAAGGTACTATACACAAGTGGCATTGGTTTGCCACCATCTGCAAGTGGCTGTGCCGAAGATGGTCACAGTGGAAGTAGTGCTTTGGCGCTGGTGGGAGATTCAGCCGGTGTTCCAGAAGGAACCAATATAATAAATAGTGAGAGGGGTGGAGATGGTGAAGGGGGAAGTGAGACAGTGTCTGTTGATGGCATCACTGTTGATGCCGATGGCGAAGAAGAGAATGAAAGTGGTCCAGGAGAAGAGGTGAATTGCACAGGAAACACATTGGTGCCTGGACCAATAAGGGAAAGAGCTGCATCTCTCACTTCTATAGCAAGTGGACTCCTATGCCTCTCTGACCCTGAAGGGACCTCGCATCCCCCTCTTCAGGAGTATGGAGAGTTCTTTTATTATGTGGAGCATCCTGTTGTGGGACAAGGGGAAGAAAAGGTGGAGAAAGGGGAAGAAAAGGTGGAGAAAGGGGAAGAAGTGGATGAGAAACAAGAAGAGTGTAAGGCAGCGAGTGATATAACTTTGGTTGAGGAAGCTGTGACGAGTGAGTTTGAGGACTCAAAAGAAGGAGAGAATCAAGAAGAAGGAGAGGATGATGATCCGTGGGATTTACCCTTGGAAGCCCTGCCCATAGGCTCTGCTCATGGCACCAGAGCTGCTGATGAAAATCCATTACTCGATGGCTTTAATCAGCCAAAGTCCTTTCAAGGAGGTGAACATCTTCTTTTTCTAGTTGCCAAATTCTTATTTATGAGATGTAGTGTTATTATATACAGTATATAGTAAATTCCATTATAACGAGAGCTGGCAAAAGTTGGAAAAGTACTCGTAATAAAGCTAAAATACTTTTTATAGCCAATTTCTAATACTAAGGTGTCTGTCCTCTCATTGATTCATAAACCATAACCAACGTGCGTCCTTTAATATAAAATGTGCAATCTGAATCAGCACTGCTTTTAACTATTATATTCCCACCCATTGCAGATCAGACAATTTAGTGCAAAGTTTCGCATGAAAAAGATCCCATGGTAGATTCCAATATGAAGAGAACTCAATTAAAAATTCCGGCACTGACTAAAGGGGCTGTAGCCGAAAAGAAATAGGAGACGAAGGAATAGGATGTACCAAATCACATTGGGGAGAGTGAAATTCATGAGAAATCTCCAATCAAAGTTTCCTTAAGCATTTTTGCCAAGGAGCCTTAAGCATTTTTGCCATTTTTGTCAGGCAGGTTGTGGGAAACAAATGCATGGATTAGCTAACAATAATTTTTGCATTTAAATTTTATCTGGTTTTTGAAGAGATAACGCACTTCAAATTACTGTTTGTTTGTCGGAGTTTGCCTCTCACATTAATTGATGAAGTTTCCTGCAAGGCAAATGTAGAAACGTGGCGCTTGTTATACCAATACTTCAGAAATAACCAATTGTTATAATGAATGTAACTCCCTATCCTTTTTGCTGTGAGACAGACAATGGCCAAAACATCTCTCGCAATAATGCTATTAATTCCCGTTATATGCTGTACTCGTTATAACAGACTTTACTGTACTTCATGAGGTAGGCTAAGCTCTTTTAGTCTTGTAGTAACTTGTTTCTTACACATCACAGCAGTACAGAGGTCACCATAGATAATTTGTAAATGAAATTGTTTGGAAATGGCCAGATTTCAGTGGTACATATCAATTTTAAACTATTTTTCTCTACATCATCTGCTAGTTTGTTCTTGATTATCTAGTTTGTCTTTGTAAGGAGAGTTGACTATAATAGAGACCAAACATGTTGATATGAAGATTAATTTATGAAGCAGTTATACACATGTCTTTTCAGTTTCATCAGAAAAGTTACTTTTTTAACAATATCCTGATTTTAAATTTTCTGTTATTCTGGAAAATATCTCTAATTTATTAATTCATTATGCATTTATAATGGTAGTATTATTTTGGATCTCTTGGTATCAAACTCATGATAAGTATGATCAAAGTCTCAATTTTTCTTGCAATTTACTGGTGTATTCTGTATGAGGGAAAAATTTCAAGTCAATATCCCTTATGGTTCATCGCTAGAACTTATATCCTAAATGTATCCATGTGTGATAGATTAATTTAAAAGAAAACAGTGTATTAAACCAATGTCTTTTGTTGCATTTTTAGAGAGCAACCTTTTATCTAGTTGAATGTGTGATTAAGTTATGCTATAAAAAAGTTGTTTAAAAAAATAATAGTTTGTACTTATTAGAAAACGTTGAGTAAGGTGAAACATTAGGATTCTTTGGAGTGTGTAGCCTAAACTCCATTTGGTATCTGTGTGGAGTCATTTCTTTCATTTGTTCATTTTCTGAGTGCTTTTTGCTCTTGTTTTTGGAAATATTTGTCTACTATTGCATTGTTTCTGGAAAAACATATAATTGACTGTATATACTCTCTTCAATGTACTTCCTAAAGATTTCTGTTATATAACTGAAAGAAATTAAACAAATAGATGTTCTCAAAGATCGTTAGAACCTTTAACCACTTCCCTGATGAATTTTTCTGAGAATTTCATTCTTTTAAATGTCATCTTTTTTAAGTATGATTAAAATAACAATCTAAAAATTAATATCTGGTCACTTTCTTCTAAATTGACTTTCATTATCTATTCTACCCCATTTATAAATTTTCATTAATTGTTAATCCAACATGAGGAAAGGAACAATGTATCAAGACAAGTATACTGATTTAGGAAGGAGTTAATGAATGGAAGATGAATGAGGTGAGAACCTCTAATATATCTTGAAATATTTTCTGTGAGATGCTTCAGAAAAGCTCGATGCTATTCAGTGAAAAGTATAGGTTGTGATCTTAACAATTATTAATATAGCTATAACCTGCTAAAAATTTTATGCCAATAACTAGCTTTCCTCATGTTTTAATGTTAGCATTATTTCATTTTTATAAAGGTGTATAACTTTATGATGCAATGTTGTTGATGTGAATATGAATAACATTTTAACTGATATCCCATACAATGATGGCAACATTGACAGGAAAGCCAGTGGGTCCCCCACCAGCTCCTCTGCAGGTCCATCCTTCTGCAGCTCATGTCACAATCCAGCCATGGGACCCTGCTCCATCTCTACAAGCAGCTCTCCAACTGTGTGCATCAGCAGGAGATGTGCAAACAGTATCATCCATCCTTCTTGCTCTGGGAAGTCAAAGACATGACTCTGAAGGACCAGATGGCTTACCTGTCCCTCATTTTGATGAAAATGATGCCCTCCACGAACACTGGTTACTTGCTTATTTGGATTTCTTAGGTCGTCAGAAATTATGGGACACAGCTACTCAGGTAAATTTATATATGTATTTTGAATTTGTTTTTTTACAATGGGGAAACAAAATAAAAATATTGACTTAAGTATGGATTGAGGCTATCTCCGTGTATGCATTGTTGGAGGATGTTTACATATAGCCTAGGTGGAAGGGCTGCTTGAGGGAGAAGGTTTCCGCTGGGAGGCCTTTCTGCTCTAAGATGGATGACATTTACCGTAAACCCACCCACACCAATCTATACCTAAATGGAAGTAGTCACCACCACCTGGCCCAACTAAGGTTTGCTCTCTCCACTCTTGCTCATCAGGCATACGCGATCTCAGACAACGAGAGCATAAAGAATGAAATTAAACATCTTAGGATGCCCTTTCTACAAAACATACACGACAAGAAGGATATAGATGTGACACTGAAAAGGGTCAATCCTGAAAATGGAAATAATCCCAAGGAAAAGGAAGAACCTATAGCATGTCTGCCTTACGTAGCCTCAAAGTCAAGGAAAATTGTAAGGAATATAGGAAAACATAATACCCCTACAGTTCATAAGCCCATAGAAAAATCAGTATCCTCCTAACAAATGTGCAAACCAGCTTGGACTAAAATCAGCCAAGTCCCTTGTATATGCAGAGTGCTTTACATTGGGGAAATGGGCAGAACACGGCTTAAAGAACATCAACGCTCATATCTCTGCTTAAACCAACCTGAGAAAAGGATGCTCCTATTGGCCTACCAACCAACCAATGAGAGGGGCTGTCTTCTAACAGACCAAACATGACAATGGCATTCGCCCTGAAGATGACTGCTGCCAAAACATCGGCCTCATGACGTCAAGTCACCCAGTTGCAATCCCATGATGTACTCCACCAACTATTGACTTTGGTGTTTTAGCAAAATTTTCAAGGCTTTTTATCAAGGCTTTTGCTATTTTATCAAGGCTTTTGCTATTTTGTGCCAAATAAGAAATATTGAAGCATTTCTTCGAATTCACATTCATTTATGGTCAGTATTTGGATCTTGTTAATTAATAAAAAACATTCCGTTTTCTGAACTGAAACCAATGCTATACCAAAAAAGTTATTTTTGGCATGTTCTCTCATGGAGAAAAACAATGTGTTCCAGAATAATACTTATTATCGGATATTTAGAGTTTCCTTGTATGTGTTTTAAGGGGATTTTCTTACTATATACAATTTTGTTTCACTGCTATTTGTAAAAGTTAGTTATGACCATATATTATGTATGAATGAGTATTTTGAATTCTATTCTATAGAGATATTTTCCTCGAGCCACTCTTTTGCATGTATATTAGTGCTCTCCATTCCCAATTTAAATTTCTTATGGAAGAACATTGATGGCAGCCTAGTATACCTACTGGATGCATTCATGTTGTCAAGGCAAATAGTAATGGAGTATAAGCATTTAAGAACCTTGTATCAAAATTCTTAAACAAATGGCTGCATGGACATCACAAATTGAAGAAGACATGCAGAGGTATCAGCATGTAACTAAGAAAAAGACAAATATTTAACAGATTACATAAAAAAATAGCGATAAATAAAAATTCTCATGCAATCAGCCATAAAGCTGAATGAATGAAGAATGTTTTGAAAGAAGTAAATTTTTGGTACAATATCAATCAGGTTTCAGGTCTGGTTTTAGCTGCAAGACAGCTTTACAGAGAATATCAAATGAGTGGAAGGGTTTCCTTAAAAAGATGATCTGTACTGTCGTCTTTTATCTAGAAAGAGTTTTTGAGACAGAAGATAAAGATAGGTTCATTTATAAGCTACAGAAAGGTTTTGGGGAGGGGGGAAGTCGTTAAATGGATTCATTAGATAGAACACAAGAAGTAAAATGTGAAAAGTACATTTAGTACATCTATTACTAGTACTATCTATACATCCCTGTACTGGGTCTTGTTCATATTGTATGTCAATTATTTGGGGTTATATCTAAAAAAAAGAATATTATCATATCTTTGTGGATGATACATTAATTGGCTTGATTAGGACGAATGTGTAGGAATTAATAACTAAAGTCAATGAGGACTTAGATGTATGATAGGAGTGGTTTGAAGTAAATAAACTAAAACAAAATACAACCAATTCAAATGCAATGTTCCTTGGGAATTAAAACCAATATCAGTAGTTTAAAAATAGTGTTTTTAAGTCCAAATAAATAAATGTGAAATTAATTTGGTTAATTCAATAAATGGCTTAGGAGTGATAATTAGAAAATTAAAATTTTATGAGCTAATGTTGATAGAAAATTCAAATTATGTCTGCAAGAAAATTGCAAAAAAAAATAAATTTCCTCAGTAGAGTTAGTTACTATCCACTGAGACATCTGAAGTGATGTATAATTGCATTATATTGCCACATTTTCACTTTTGTGCAACTATTTCATTCCTTGTTAGTCAAATCAAAAAGAGTAGATGCAAATATTACAAAAGTTTTACAGTGAGAATAATGTTAAAATATGATAGATATACAAAAATTGATATAATGCTTCATGAACTAGGTTGGTTAAATGTGAAGCAAGATCTTGCTAACTCATTCATAAAATTCTTTAATTCATTCCAAGTGCTAACTTTCATTCATAAAATAGGATTAATACATGAATACTTACATAGTATCTTAAGGATAAACAGTGATATACATAGACATAACTCAAAATAAGGAAGTGATTTCCACATTTCATTCATCTCAAAATCATCCTCTCAAATGCATTTTGATTATGTTAGTATTATATTTAAATGTTCCTTTTTGGTGTCTTTTATATTTGTAACTACTGCTTTAATCCTAATGAGAATTCCTTTTTGCAAACAAATGTATTTTTCTTCAATTTTTTAAATGATTTTTTACAAAGTTTTGTATTATTTTATATTTTAATAGTTTTTCCATTTCATATTTATAAATAATATTTTTAAATTGTAATTAAATAACTCTTACTGTGGTATTTAATATAAGTGGTACTTAATCTTACACTGGTATTTATATTATGTAAATGTTTACTATGTCTCTCTTTTAATGTATTAATTGAGTATCCTTGTTCTAAAAATAAACTCATATTATTATTATCATTATTAACTTTTCTTACATCATTTCCAAAAAAGATGAATATCCTCTTTTCAACTTTGTACTCCTTGTTGCGTTTAATTTGATTCTTTTATAAATAACAATAAAGTTATGCATATTTTGAATCTGCAAGGCATCATTATGGATGAATAAATGAATGATTAAAGAAGATTATCTCCTAGAATAATATTTCTGGAATGATTTTATGAAAAAGGTTCTAAGGCTAAATCTTATGATTTAATGTTATTTGTCAGTAGTTAGTTAATAGTTAATTCTTTTGTTTTGTCATATGATAAATATTACGAAGTTATTACAATGATTGTTAAGGAGCAGTTTTCAATCAAGAGATTTTTAAATAGAGCATGTACATAGCTGTTAAATAGTTTAACGTTTATATCTACAAAATAATTTATTTATTAGGGTTATTCTTTAGTTTTTCTCATGGTTATTATTTTGAAATTATTTCAGGTGATCAAACTGTCATGGATCCCAGGTGTGTCTCAGTTGAGCCAGCAGTCAACTCGAGCTCAAACATGTTGCGGCAGGTGTGGTAAAGCTTTGCTGCGCAGTGGTTGGTTGTGTGATCGTTGTCACTCGCTCACAAATTGGTGTAGCGTTTGCCATGAGCCAGTTAGAGGAGTGTACTCATGGTGTCAAGGCTGCTCACATGGTGGTCACTTACATCACATTGAACAGTGGTTGTCTGCTAATAAAATGTGTCCAACAGGTTGTGGTCATGCTTGTGAGTATACTTGAAAAAAGGAAAAATTATTATTGTTAACTAGTTTTAGCTCAAATTAAAAATATTTGATCAAATTTTGTTTGAAATTTAATGTACAATTCAAACCAACATCAAGGACCAGTGAATGTCCCACTTATATTTTATTTTACTTATTTCATGTTTGCTTTAATTCAATATGACCTTTACCCTGTGTAGTTTATCCAAGCCACTCTGGTGCACGCTCACTTTATAATGGACAAGTTAATTATTGCATCTCTGAGAGTTTTACATTTAATAGCTGGAAATATCAAACAAATACATTTTTCTGTTCAAAGTAGTGAAATGTTTGCCAAATTAACTAGCATCCAATGGTAAAATTCTCTGATCCTATACAGCTAGTTTCAAAATCACTTTGAATGCCCAAGGAAAAGCAGACTTGAAAAAAATGTCTTTCCTTTGAATTTCTCCTGGGTACATGCCAATTTCCCTGCACAACAAACATTACCATTTACAGGATTCAGAAGTAAGATAGAGAAAAAGATAAAGGAAATAGCCTGCTATTGGAGGTTCATTTAGTGTTTTGGACTATGTTTAGGTTTTTATTGTTATTTTACTCCTATTACATGCAGTTGTTTGATTACATAAACAAACCACAATGATAATACAGAGATGAGAATGCATGAATTGGGTGTCACCACCACCCTCCCCCATGCAGGAAAATGACTTTTTCTTGAGTTTCAGCAGTGTTTAGAATCTGAGCTATCTGAAGAGAAGCAGTCACTTGCATTGGAGAATCTCCAATGGAAATAATGAAAATAGAAGAATGACTAAAAAGGTGAATGAAATATTGCAGTAGGTAACAGGCTCCAAGGCAGGGATGACTATGGACCTGCAAGAACTATTTACTATAATTATGGATATTCAGGTTTGGATTTCAAAGACCCTCTTGAAATTTTTTAAAGGAGCAATGGTCATTTTGAAAGTTTGATGTCATGATTCTAAAGGTAATTCTAAGGTGTCTTTGCAATTAGTGAACTTTTATCATAAAATTTTCACTAGTAAGAGGAGGAAGCAACCCAGCTTCATCCATGGAAAATTGATGAAGCTGGTTTTATTTTATTTTTTGTGATATTTTAACCATTTTCTCCTTTAGTAACAGAGAACCAAACTGGTATTTTTCCTTACAATTTTTAACTTTAGGCTTAGGTAAATTTAGCTCGTGTACTATACTAATATTTAAATCCTTTTTTCTTTAATCCTCTGAAAATAAATTAGTGAGAAGGTGGAAACAAAAAGCATTTTACAAAAATGAGTGCCTCATTTGAGGTAAAGAAGGAAATGTAAGGCAAAGCAAAATTAGTTTCTTTTACAGTTATGTTTCCATTTCAAAATATCCCAGAAGATTTGGCTTTACTAATTGAATTTAATAATACCACATAGAATAAACATTTTGAAGTTATACTCGGAATCAGAAATAAAACTTAAAATTTGTGAGGAAGTTATCATTTTAGTTATAAGATAGCGGGAAAATGACACTTTGCAAAATATTTTAAAGAAATGAAGGTGATGAGTTTTGTTACCTCATAAGTTTATTTGAATGAGGAACCTAAATAGATTACAAAAACGCAATTTAAGTAAACTAATTACAGTAATATATATTTTTCTCCCTATATTATGATTATACTATTTCAACTTACTCTTCTCTTTGCGATCTAACCAGTTTTTTCTGATTTTTCTCTCCACTTGTTGTCTAATTCTTGTTACAGAGTTTTCTCTTAACAATTATACATGATAAGCTCTCTGATTCTACTAATTATTCATCATATGGAAATGGAGGGAACAAAGTGGAATTATTCTTTTCAATCTTGAAATTCTTATTTAATAGTATTTAGGCTTATTTAAGGAATTCCTACTTTATTTCTTTACTTAATATCTTTTCTCTGTTCTTTCTTCTGTACAAAATACCTTTTGAAGTTACAATCCCTTGTCAAGTTAATATTTTGTTCTAGCATCTCTTGTAAAAGAGATCCCTGACAGCCATGTGGGTAATATGTTTGCTTTAATGGAAGTAGTTGTGGGTTTGAATCTCGGTGGGGGCCAAGATGTTTGCATAGCATCAAAACAATTGGGAAGCTACCTAAATCGTGGGAGTCGATACGCTGACCACGTCACCCATGGTGAATATCCTGGCTTAGGCCAAATTCCACATATGGACATCGTGCCATGAACTTTACTTTTATCTCTTATAAAAACAACAACATAGCATAACACATTTCAAAGTATCTTATGGTCCACTTCAGACAGTTCTGAATATTAGTCATTTGAATCATAGGAAAATTATTAGTTGGAAAAAGTTAGTATATTAGAATATCGATCGAATGTTCAATTCTGTCTCAAATCATTAATGTAACACCTATACATATTCATAGCAAATTCTAGCAGTTTTATTATTATTACACCAACTTTCAAAATATCACTCTATGCTTTTGCTTAAACCATTAAAATACATCTTGTATGAGTAACTTAACTTTCCTACATATTCTCAAGGAGAGCATCTTTGTTTATTGAGACCCAAATGCATTGAGAATCAAGTTATAGAGTGGAAAAGTAGAGCAGTCAGCATATCTTTTTTCACCTCAGGAAGTAAGAGTTGTTAAAGTGTTGCCACAATGATTTCTCACACTGTCTTCGAGGTGCAATTTTTTCTACTTCAGCAATGACCATTGTTGTCATAAATGGAAGAAATTGTCCCTAAAGTGGCGTAAGTTTAATATGGATAGCAAAATATCATGCAAAGATTTGAATATAATTCTCGTATTTGAAAATAATCACAGATACAAGATAAATTTATTTATTTTAGTAAGTTTATTTTCCTACTTAGTATTTGAGAGTAGTGGATTAGGAAAATAGACTAGACTTAAAGAATTGATGTGATGAGTCAAATGCTGAAAGGGAAGAGGTATACTTATAAACTGTTCTCATGAAAATGCTCAATTAATGGGTGATAGTTGAGTCAAGCAGTCTGGTGCTTTCATAAGGAGTTGTTTTTATATATTCCTTGAATCAAAGATGAATTATCCAGCAAGATGCAGTGGCGCACCCAAGTTTTTTTTATAGGGGGGCATCTCCCCAATCTTTTGCATAAAAGTGTAACCAAACTTTATTCTAATAATGTAGTAAAAAGTAGCTTTCTTTTATCTTTGGCATAGTCACACTAAAATAAAATGATATAATAAGTTTTTCTTATTTGCTGTGTTGCCAATCAAAGATTAGGCTTTGTTTATGGGGGGGAGAGCAAGGCCCCCACTAAGAAGATGTTTTCCTTATTTTGCTGCACAACCTGAAAAGGGGAAATATCAACAATATTCCATATCTATGATTCACAGTTTTGGTTAGTTCCCATTTAAAAAGACGCTGTTTAAAGATCTTTTATGAATGTAGCATATTTTATTATGTATATAGCATGACAAATATAGATATATATAGTACATGGATAATTCACAATAAAGAACCACAAATATGCTGAGTTAGCTTTTGTTTAAGAGCAGGAGGCTGCCAAATTGAACTTTAATATAAATAACACTGCTCCAAAAATTACATCTTATGAAATTTAATAAATAAAATCTGACAGCATAAATTAATTTTTCTTCAAGTGTGATAATTGCCCTTGTTGTGGTGTTAAAGCAGAATTATAAAAAACAATACTTGAGTACTGGTGAATACTCATTCTCATGAAAAAGATTCCACCAATTACTGATTGTTTAGACAAACTTCAACCTAAACAAACATTGGCACCAATCACAATCATCACAAGTATATATTATAAGTAAAAAATTGTGCCATGAACTTCCTAACAATCACACAATTTCACAGAAAAGACTCGCATACAGTACCATTTGCTATTTTAGTTTCTTCTGTTAGTAACTTCTCAATAACAAGCTTCAACCTCGGTCAGAGGGGAGAGGGAATCAACAAGTTTCTCACATTCACCAGAAAAATGTCACAAGCATTAAATAAGGCTTTGAAATAATTGCAAATGTTTCTGAATTAACCCATACCCAAACTTCATAAACATTCAAAACTAGAAACAAGCACACTGTCACTGTCAGGGAAAAAGATTCAGTCCAGCTTCAGTTTGAACTAAATTGTCCATTCCCCTGAGTATCATCTTCTCTTAGCACTTGACCAATATTTCTGCATTTTCTTACAATGATTAGCAGGGCTTTGCTTGAAATATTGTTTTCAAGTAATCTGTAAACAATTTCAAATTTTAATCAATCCAATGAGGAATAATCTTATTTCCATTGTCTTGATAATTAGCACTTGGGAGGGGTTTTGTAGAATAGTTAAAATATAACTGCATAAAATAACTTATTGTGTACAACATTACATAACTTGTAAGCTATACAATAAATGAGACAAATCAGTGGTAAATGCTAACTAACATTTGATTTATGATATTTTACATAATTTTACTTAGAAATTGGATGTAGTATTTTTTATTTTAACACACCAAGTGAGTAATAAAAATAATATTCTATCTCAACATACTGTGGCAATCATGAGTACTGATGGCAATGATTTATAAACGATTGTACATACATTGCAATAATCAAAACAAAATGTACTATATTCTTCCATGTTACCAACATAGATTCCAATAATAAGGAAACTATTACACAATGAATATGTGATGTTGAAGAGGCAGGGCAATAATGATGAAGGCATGTGTACAAGGCCAGAAAAGATTTTGTGGAGTTTATTAAATAATTACCTTACAAGTACATCACTATATATTTCACTTCCTGTGATAGAGTGATGACCCAGTAACCCAAAAATTTTGCAGTGTGTAACTTCAGGAAATTGAAAAGTTATCGTTGTTTACTTGATAGTCTTGGACTTTGACGATTGTTATAAAATGCATTCGACATTAATGATAATTATTGTTTGAAAATTTTTCTGACCTAAAGAATGACACATTTCAACTTCTTCCTCTTGCTTTTATCTTTGCCTCGCCCATTGCTTGTTTTGTTATCTTCTATTTTCCTAGACCGAATTTCTCGCATCAGGTCAAAGAATACCTTTAAAGATAAATATTAAATGATGAAAAATTAGTCCCCAGAAGAATACAGCTAAATACATAAATCTAGCAAACTAATCTCTCTAGTTTAAAGAAAAGCAATAAGAAATTTTACATAGAGGAGGTATAATTTCATAGAAGCTTGAAAATACCCTTTTCTGTTTCAGTTCCTCTTTAACCACAGAACTAAAGGATATTTAACCTTTGCAATAGAATATTTCTTGGTTTATTATAATATGAATTTAAGAAATTCTTTTCGATTCAATCACTGAACTTCTGTTCAAGAAAAAAATCATGTGCATCCCTAACAATAGAAAGCTCTCATTTATATGTATGATAATTATGGAAATTTTATAATATTAATTCTAAATAACATTTTTGGAAATATTAGTAAAATTGTTGAACTACTTTGATGTTGTGAAGATTATTAATACACCCACAAAAGAACATAATTACCAAGAATTAGGAAAATGAAAATAAACTGATTTTTATTTGAAATCTAGTATCAAGGGTTTAAAATTTAAAAATCAAACAATGCAAAATTAATTTAAGCTATTTTACCTTATCCACGTTTTCACGAGTTTTAGCAGAAGTTTCCACGTAAGGCACATTCCACTGCCGAGATCTAGCTTGGGCTTCTTGAACTGAAACCTTCCGTTTGTCTTCCAAGTCACTTTTATTTCCCACAAGAAGGAACGGAATGTTTTCATCATTCTTCACACGAAGGATTTGCTCTCTATAAAATAGTTCATCTTTATCAGAAAATCTCTCCTGAACTAATGGTAGCAGGTAAATCTAATCTTTCGCATAAAATATCTTATAAATATACATAGAATGTTTGCTGTGTAAGATTTTTCTGAGACACTTGCCTGAATTCTTGTGTGGCTTGAAAGCTGTCATCTTCGGTTATGGAAAAAACACACAGAAATCCTTCTCCACTTCGAAAATAGTTGTCTCTAAAATAAAATAAAATGGGTAAAAACCTGGAAGGCCTCTTCAGCAGAGATTTGAACGTTATAAAAATATTTCTTATCGATCATCACCTAATAGCAGCATAATCTTCTTGGCCAGCTGTATCTAGTATATCAATTTGGACTTCTTCACCATCTAGAACAACTTTCTTCCGATAAGAATCTGCTTTGGTGGGCTCGTAATCTTCCACGAACTGTAGTAAACATGAATGAGAAGTTTCATTTTCCAGTTACACTTACTCATATACGTAATTAACGCGGACATGGCTTATTTCAAATGGTAAGTAGTAACTAACCTCATCATACATAAACTGGAGAGTTAGGGCGGATTTACCAACGCCACCACTTCCCACCATAATAACTTTGTGAAGAGCTGGCTGTGGGTTTGGCTTTTTGGACATCTTGCCTGATACTGAATCAAGAAAAATAGCGATGAGAACATCAGCGTGAAATAAAGACGAAATCATTGTCTGTATAAAATTTACAATAGGAGAAACTAGCCAAGTCATGTAAATTTCACATAGTGATTTCAGCATCTAATGTTCTTAGTACCACTCTCATAGAAGAAATTACCTGGTTTAAAGACGAAATAAAATTGATATTTACTGAATCCTTTGTATGACGATGTTCCTCCACAGCGACAGTTGACTCACAATAAATTTGACGTAATGACTGTGAACAGGATGTTCAAGTTATTGTGCCCCGCCTATTTTTACGACGATCGAGTAAAACAAAAACATACAATTTTGGGGCAAAGCCTGTTATAAATGAGATATTCCGATGAGTCGTGACCACCGCAGCTAACAAGCGACTTATCCAATCGCCGGAAAAAAGCCTTCTGTTCGCGATATACCATGAAATCCTACGAAAATTAACAAAATTATCACAAATATTAGTCATTCAAGAGCGAAAAGAAAAACTTTCAAACAAAACACAAGTAAAATGGTTCTCCTCTACTTATTTTCATAATTTAATTAAAACTGTCTCTTACCGAGAGTACTATATTATAGCCAGTACAATTTTTCCTCAAGTAACCACGCATAAGTCAGTGCTAGACAAGTTTTCGCCAAATCTAATTGCTAACACATCAACATCTCTCGATACACAACGAACGTTAATGTAAGAAACGATTACAAGGTGTCAGCAGTGGTGAGCGATGCTCGCGTAGCCCAATCTAGTTAATCGTATGAAGTAGTGTACGCTGATCCGCTATGGTATACATGCTTGTAAATTTATTGTCGAAAATCTTATTTTAATGGAACTTTACACCTCAATGGCAGCGACTATTTTATATTAGTTTTATTTATTAGACTTACTTTTGTAAAAATCTACGATGAAATTGTAGTTAGGTTATTCACTTAATGTTAAGCGCTGTTTGAGTAGAAATGGCGTCCACGTTTTCAACGAAGCTTTCTGTGGAGGGACCAGGAATTCAAAAGCCTACTGGTAAGTAGTGTAACGCATATTTTCAGTTTGCTTGAACAATAATTTGATTAAGAAATGAATGAAATTCATACAACTTTTGATCTGTATTTAATATCCTTAACTGACACGTTTCGTACGTATAAACATTCCCTGTTCGATTGACAATCATTTAATTCTACTTAATGTATACTTTGTTAGGCCCAGGACCTGGAGAGAAAGCCAAAGAATGGCAAATGGAGTTGCTTATGGAAAAACTGAGGTCGAAAGCTGGTCAATTCAAATCTTTTGCCGAAAACGCGAAAGCGGTGCGAATGGCATTACTGGTGGGTTTATATTGTTTGAATACTTTAACTGTTGTCTCATTGTTTCTTATTTTTTAGCCTTATCTTATATTTATAGGAGAAAAGATATCCTCTGGACACAGTGGAAAGGAGCCAAATGCAAAAGTGTTTGGATACACTTCAACATTCAATAAAAGTCACAACATTACAAGCGATGGTGGAGAGGTTAGAAAGTGTAACAAGACAGCTTGGGTAAGTATGGTGCTTTGTGATTGATAATTATTTTATGTTGCGGTAGAAGTCAACTGTTATTGAAGATATTTACGAAGGTGTTTGTTTGTCTTTTCTAATCATTCATTCTCATATTTAAAATTAAATTTTATACAAATGAAAGAGTATAATTTGAATTTCTGTATTTAAGATCATCTGTATGTAGCCCTTCCGGATTGTTACTTATATCAAAATATGAAACTAGTAAACAGTAACATCTGCCTTTGTACAAAGGAAGCTTAATTTAAAGAAATATTTCAGTGACAGTGGGTGGACGAAAACACAGTTTTTGTTTATGTCATTGTTAACTTTGAAAATGGTTATCTGATCATGTGCACTGGGTGTCTCAAAACTGAATTCAATGATGTGTAAGATATTCCAATGGAAGTTTCTTCAAACCTTTTACTTATTGTTTAGCACTTCATCAGGCCAACTCTAGTTTAAACCATTAATTTTAAGGTTGGAATTGAAGTCTGAGTTTTAGGTGATCAAGCTTAGATTTCTGAAGTAATTGGTATAGCTTATAAACAAATTATAGTTTTTTAGTAGTTCGTTCTAATAGTTATGCTCCTTAAGAAATTGATAAGTTTGCTTCAACCCCTAACTCAGAAATGTGTTCTACTGGGTCGAATCTGTTGGGAGCTATTGCGTTATACATGATGATTTTCCATGTTTTGTGTTTGAGATCTCAAAAATTAATTACTTCTTCATGTAATTCACTGCTACTTATAACTCTTGCAACTTGTGGTAGATTTACTTCCCATTGATATTCAAATATTACGTTGTTGTTCTGGTTTTAATCTTCGAAAGTTTTCCATATTACAAGAGAATGATATTTCAGATTAAAATTCATGGCTGGGCCAACAGGAGTTGATTGGTTCATATCTTCTGATATGTTTTATTTAGAAGTTATTTTGGAGCCAAATGGAGCAGTAAAAGATGTGAAAATACATCATGAAGGCAAAGTTGAGCAGCAGGTATAGTTTTTGGAATTTGGAATTAAATTATTGTGATGATTGGAAATTAAAATGCTTGCTTATTTTCAGAGCTGTGAAGAGCTTGTGGATTGTTTATCGAGAGGGGACTTTGCAGATTTTTCACAACAACTTGAAGGCTTGGCTTCAATATATCAGTTGAATGCAGAGAAGAAAGTGAAATGTAAAGCCTTTCTTGCATTACAGTCTCTAGAGAAGGATCTTGGAGTCTTGGCACAACTTCAGACATTTATTAAAGAACCTTTCAATCTTGTTCACAAATCGCCTGTTGGAATATTGGAGAAACGGAGAGGAGGTAAGGTGATACTGACTCATGTATTTAGAGTTTGTGATACAGCTATGCCCAAATATTGTTTCCCTAGCAGATTCATAGTTGTTGCTATTTTTATGAATTTATAAGTGTTAGTTCAATTTCTGCAAGTATATATAGTGATCCATTAATTTTTAAGGGAGAACTGTTAATAAGTATGGGATGGTAGTCATGATGTAAAAATCTCTTTGGACCGTTACTTTTTGGCTTTTCACTATAAGGTGATTCTTGCAAGATAGCCCTTTTTTCAAACCAATTAATATAAGTTGATGAAAAAAGGGCAGTCTTAAAAAATGAGTAATTAAAATTAAGTAAAAAATGAATGATCAGTGAAACACATTACTCCTTAAAAATATTTCCATCTCTTTGTCAAAATAATTATAAAATATCAACTCAGTTGAGCTATTTTTCCAGTTTCATTGCCTAATTTCTCTGAAAATTATTTTCTCCTTAATCTAGTTATATAAATGCAACCTTGCTTTTATCAATGGGCTCTTCTATCAGCATTTGATGCAACAATTCTCATTAATGAAATTGATCATTGAGGATTGTTTTCCATAGAGAAGGGTTTCTTTAGAGACAGCGGAAGAATATTTTAGAACTCTTGTACATAAACACGAAGATTTAATTGCCAAACTGTTTCAGACTACATTATATTAAAACAAATTACTTCTTCCCCTTTGTGCCTTTCAGTGTCGGGCCTCAAAAGTTACATATTTTAAAATTAAAATAATTTCATGAATCATAGTTGTTTGATTCTGCTAAACACTATTTAGATTATCATTGACTGTAGTTATAAAATATTTACAGAAATGATCAATTTTAAAATTCAAAATGTTGCTAAACTAGAGATTATCATTTATTAATGTAATCATTAATTATTATGTTAATAAATCAATCATCACCTTTTTAATTCATCTTTTGGAAAGTCTGACAGAAGAAAGGTCTGTTTCATATTAACTCCTTTCTCTTTGGAGAGGTTGAATTTTATATAATTCAAACCTGTTTTGCTAAGTTTCTCCGTTGAAAGAACGTCTCATTGTTGGAAGAAATCAACAGCCATCTTTTTGTTAGAAAATTCCCTTAATCGATCAAGACAGGTTCATTTTGTGGTTTTTATTGTAGTTTTGTCGTATTGTGTAACTGATGTTTACATTTCAAACAAACAATAATACACTCAGTAAACAAGAAAATTGGCACAACTGCCTGCTTTGATAATTCTCACAACTCAGCTGATGATTTAACATAACCTATCAAAATTAGTGTCTTTCGATGATTTGTAGAGGTAGGAACAATCGAATGCTTTGATTTTCACTCTATCCTAACCGAGTGAATGTATCTGATCTTTTTCGCAAGTAAAAATCGAATAAATCTATTCGAGTCTATGAAGTGAGTGTATGTGTGCCGAAGTGTTTGCTTAGAAACTTTTCATTTAGAATCCTTATAGCTGTAGTTCTGATTTATTTGCTTTTAAAGGATGTATGTACGTGTAAGATGGTGCTCTCTGCTTTCATTCTGTGGTTCTCTCTGTTTGTTTGTTAGTATTTTAGAGAGATTCAATTTCCTAACCCATGCTTGGTCTATGCAAAAATATGCGTTTTCTTTTCGATTCTCCATGATATGGCCTATTCCCCCTTCACGCCTATAACTGAAAGCGGGCATCTACAGGCAGTTCTGTCAAATTATGGTGAGCAGAAAAAAACTTCAAATTGAAAAATTCATAAATTCCTTTGTCATCAAGATAGTCCTCATTCCTTCACTAAAAATATATTTACACTTTTCTTCAAATTTCTTACGCAGAATGTTGGTGGGTATCTCTTACAAAACAAGAGTTAGCTGGCGATGGATTTTTGGCTTGAATAATTAGAAAATTTCAGTTCAAAGAACCTTAAACATTTTATAAGAGGCGTTCAAACGAAGTAATATAAAATTATTATTTTACCGGTATGGAAAGTAAGGTATGAAGATATTTATGTGTTAATTTAGTGTTGAATGAAAGAGCGGTTTGCTCACAACAGCTTGATAAAGATAAAATAATAAACTTGTCTTTCTATGCGAAAATGTAGAGAAATAATTTGTATCAATTTTATTTTTTGAAATATTGAGAAATGAATTTCACCAAACCATGCATCCTTTATTCATCAGTAGAGAATTTTTAAATGATAAAAGCAATTTTTCGCATCCTTTGACAACATCGCGCTTTGCTCCGTATGGGAAAATGCATGGGAAAAGATTCTCCGTAAGAACGCTGTAATGTCAACTAAACATGGAATGGATGATATAAGTCAGTACACTCTTCACAAATGTCTTTTCAAATCTGTTCCTTGTATCAATTAAGAGATGGTTGTTTTCCTAGAGCTTCCTTTGGAGAATTTGTTTGCCCATGTTGACCCTTCTTTTAACATCCTTTATGCTTCTATTTTTATTTGCTACTTCCAAAGTTTCCTTGCTTAATTTTAGCTTTTATGTTGTTGTTTAACTTATCCACCACCATTATTAGTCTTTTTTGTATTGATGTTTAATTTTAATTTATTCAGTTCTTTTCCAACAGCCTCCAATTTGTGGTTCATATCATTTTTGGAGTTAGTAAGAATTACTATATCATCAGCAAACGGGATATTATGGATGAGTTAGCCATTTACCTTTATGCCCTTATTCTTTAATTTTGTTTTTTCTATTGCTTCTTCTATTGAGTGATAAGGTGAAAGGGGAGAACCTTGTCTTACTCTTATTTCTTGTGACATTTTTAATTTAGGTAAATACTTAATTTATCATTAATTGCGCACATAGTATGTTATTTTAAATTGTTTCATTGACTCATTAAGGGTTTACTTCTTTTATCTTTTTAGTAGCGATAGTGTCATATAAGTCTTTCTCACCATCTTATAGAATAGGTCTTAAGGCGGTCCTGCTCATATTCAAATGCAAACATATGTTTTTCAGTGTTAGAATATTTTTGAATAACTACAGAATATAAAAATGAAAAGAAAAATATCATGCATGGGTAAACTACATGCAGATAATCAGGAGTACACTGTATGAATATTTTCTTCTTACCTGTGAAATACACGCTGGATGGCAGGCAGTTAGCAGTTCTATTAAAGTTTTGCTGTAATTAACCATCATTTTCTTTATATTTCCTGCTATAAAGGTACCACAACCATTTAGTATACCCTTAACTTAAGATGTTGTTTTTATTGTCATTCACCACAGCAATAACTCAAATTTATTTTATTTTTTTAATGACCAGAATTTAACTATGTGCAAACTCTTGAGTGTGTAAGTATGCATTTATAGAGTGGAAAATCGCAATGAATTCTAATAACAATTTTACAAAATTATATGTTAAAGTAATTCCTGGAAAGGAGGAAAATGATGGGTCATTCTCTTTGATAGGTCATGCATTGAAGCTCACCTACTTCGTTTCTCCATATGATTTGCTGGATGTGGATGCTAAGTCTTCAATTCCTCTAACTGTAGAAAATGTTATATCTGAAGGGTTGGGCCACAGTGTGACCATTTGCATTGAGAGCTCAACGTCACATAAACTTCAGACAGCTCCTCTTGTCACTGTAAATAGAAGTCCCAATGGAAAAAGGTAAGTATTGGATGTAGTTTGTGTTCCAGGAGAGTGAAGGAAATGGTATTTATCACGTGCAAAATCAGGGTGCCTGCCAATCTGGAAAACTTGGTATTTTTTATTCTGGGAAACTCAGGGAATTTTTTGGTGAACTTGGGGCATTCTGATGAAATTTTTGTTGAAATATGTTTTATAAACTTTACCAAAGATCACTCTATGGCTATAGTTTTTGATTGTGTATCATTTTAGTAAATATACTCCAAAAGAAAAAGTTTTTGATGCTGTTGTTGTTTATACCAAATTAAAGCTTATAAGACACAGTTGTACTCTTTCTTTATGCATAGAACTTTTAGACGATATTGAAGTTTTTAGGATCTGAAAGAGTTAGCGTTTCTAGGAGCATCTAGTTTTTGTTTGGGTGATTTGATCAGCAATTAGAGGATGATAATAATTTGTATAAGACTCGAAGGATTTTGGTATTTAGTTGACGTTGTAGTTTGAATCTGAATTGTTTCAATTGATGTCAGGCATTGCATTCATTTAAGTGGTTAACAGTTTTAGCTGCAAAGACACTCTTTTTTATGCTTCTTACTTCACATATTCTGGAGAATGTTTTCAATTATGTATTTGAATTTGTTTCTTTGACATTTTTTAAGTAAATGCAAATATTTGAGATATTTACAAATCAAGTGATTTAATGTTGTTTAAAAAAAATAGGATGCCAAAGTGGGAGTTACTGGAGTAGATGCACAAAATGAGAAGTCGCTATTGTGTGGAAAGGGCAGCAGAATTTTAAACATAGTGGTCTCTCTAATTCAGTAGAAGGAGACTGAATATTTGTCTCCACATAGATTGATCTTCATCCACATTTTCAAACTCTAAGGAATGGGTGGTTTTGCAAGAGATGGCATGTACCCAGGAAAAATTTCAAGAAAGAATAGACATTTAAAAAAGCAGACGGGACCAGGAATCAAAACAGTCTCTCAATTGCTAGTCAGGTGCTCTGTCAAGCTATCCTGCCCGGGTTTGATTTCCCGTTGGACTTTTTTCAAGTCCATTCTTCCTTGGGAATTTTTCATACTCCTATGGAGACAAGCCCGATACCTGAACGTTGGAAATTTTGATTTTGTTAATTTGATTGATTCTCATACATAAATGTTATAGATTTTCAAACTGATGATGAATTTAACACTCCATGAGCAGCTTTATCTCTACAAAGCTGGCTGATTTTTGAATAAGAATTTTATAGATTTGCAATGCTGAAGATTCATATCCATTACATGAAATAATTTACAGTGGTAAATAGTTAATACATTCAACAAAGTTAAAAAGATTTGAAAAGTAAAAAGATTCTCTTTAAGAATAAATTAACTTTAATAAGTCAAACGTTGTTTGTCCTGGAAGGTTCATGCAGCAGCCAGTGTCTCTGGCCTGCTCTTGAACCCGATGAATATCATGATTAATCTACTGTATAACTATTCCTTGTCCTTTTCTGGACCTGTTTATGCTTAAGCATTAGCACATGACTAGCATTTGACCAAAATTTACTTGAATATGAATGTAGAAACTGAAAATGTTCTCCTAGTAAGTAAGAAATAATACCCTGGAAAAATGAAAATATTACTCTGGGAAACTCAGGGAATTTCTTAACACGTTCACTGCGTTGCATGTGCAAGTGGCACATATAAGGGTCCGATCTGGAAACGACGTGCACTCAAAAAAAACTATCAGTAACACTGTATGAGTCTGCCAAAAATCACAGACATCAATTTAGAGCTAACGGAAGGCAATAGAAAGTGGCATCCCTCCAACGGTGAAGTGATCCACATGGAACATGTTAATTGCTGGGTGGGGGGCACCCTGAAAATGGCATTGATTGGCTAGTAAGCTGGTTACAGGAATTTAAAGAGGTCCTTGGTCTACATGAAAAAGATTCATTATAAGCTGTGTTCACTTGTCTGAATTTTGAAATTATTTTCCGGTTAAATATCATTGGTTATTATTAATTCATTATTTAAAACTAATTTTCTTAGCTTACATAAAATCACGAATTCTTAACCAAACTTACGATGAGCAGACTTGCAAATGCATTTCCTACAATTTAATTGACTCATGAGAGTAAACCATTTGCTATTCCCAATAGCCACAAGAATGATATCTGCTGAGTTAATTTGAAACTATTACAGTATTAGATGTATGGTCAATTTAGGATTGAAATGGCATAAAAGGGCCATGCCATATTTGGATTACCCATGCTGCCCACACTGGCTATAGGTGAATTTTACAAATTGTTTCTGGCTATTGGGAATAACGTATGCTTGAGTGTCACCAGTCAGTCCAATTGTAGGAAATGCATTGTAACTGAAATGTTGGGAGAAAGTTAATAAAAATAACATAAGTCAATAAACTACTACAAAGACATTTTATCATGTCCTGTAGATATCGTTAAATTATTAGTCAAGGTTTTTGTGTTTATCTTCCTTTACTCTGCTACACTATTTTGTGTTTACATACAAAAGAAGATTTTTCTTCGAAGATTTTTTTGCAATGTTTGTATTCATTGGATGGGTCATTTTAATTTGAATTCTTTCTTTAATTTTTAATTAAAATGTCTTTTCATCAAATTAATTTTAGTTAAAAACACTTCATATAATATCCTAATAATCTATTTTCTGTCATATATGATTTAAGATGAGGTTATCTATTAAAAGGCTTCGATTGTTTTGCTATTGAGTGCAAAGTAAGCTTCTAAAGAAATAGACCCTAACAAATATGTCTTATATCTGTTACCTCAACAATATTACATCCATAAAGAATGTTATATTAGAATAATTACTCTATATATATTTTTATTGTTAACTAAAAAGATAAATTTTATTTCTTATAATTTCAAATGTTTCTGTAAGCAAAGTTAATCGGAAACATTTGAATTATATAGCGTCTCACCTCACCTTCATTGGAATTTTCTTCTCCAGCTCACCATCATATGCAGCATTGACTGCATCTAACAGTGCAACTCTCCCAGCATGTTTTGTTCTGCGCTTTAAGCAACCTCTACCAATGTGCTTGGCCTTAGCTCAAAAAATACAACAAGTGACTGAAATGGAATGTGGAGATCTGTCATCTCCACATCCATTGTTGAGCTTAATTGCGAGGCACGCTTCTGATGGACACTTGGATTGTGCCAACAATAGAGGTCTTTTTGTTGTGAGTGCTCATTTATTCCTTTTGCTTGCTTATTAGGAGAGTAATAAAATATTTCAATAATTATTTTTCCTTTCATAGACATTACCAGATCAGTATCACTGTTATTTTATGACTGAAAACCGAAATCTTCAGGGGATAATGGTCAATAGTATTCCATTTCTGCATCCAGCCCACATTCCTCAGATATTGGTCTTTTTGCGACAGCAGGTCCTTTTTAATGTTCTAGTGGCCAGCTGTATTCGACCATTCAGCAAACAAGGTTGGGATAGCTTTTTATGGAATAGTATATAATATAATTTTATGTTTTAGTTATGTTATCATTACTATTTACTTTTCTATTAAATTCAGTAAATGTTCCTATGTTTCAAGTATTTCTTCTTTGGTCTCTGTCATTATGTTACTAAGGCAATGTCACTTTTCTTAATCAACCATTCCTCTTTATAATATCTGTATTCTCATCAGATCCTTTAAACAAAATATTTAAGACTTGAGTCTGTTAGTACATTTTTTGAAGTGATTAAGTTATATAGCCATTATATGTATCCATAAACGTTCAGCATTTTCTTTTTTTTACAGAGCTAGATAATGTGATCATCTTTGAAGTAAATGCTTTATCTTGGCAGCATTTGTCCATTTCTTTTGAGCATCCTTTGGAAGAAAGTATGGCAACTGCAGAGTTGGATTTGACTGATATATCTAATGTTAAATGCAAACTCTACAGCACAGCTAGTGACAATACACTAGCCACTGCTGAATATGCAAGCAAAGTAGTTCAAAGGTAATATTTCTACTTCTTTTCAATTATCCTTCACCTTGCAGTTCTGAGAATTGTGTTCATTTTATGAGCAAGCATTGAAATTATTGCTATATACTATAAATTGCTTATTTACTTTATTTCCTTTTATAAATCAAGTAATCTTGCTACAATTTTCTGTAAAAAATCTGGAATGGTATATAAGTTCACCTGTTTAACCATCCAGTTGATTATTGATCCAGTTAATATCATTAAATTTGTAATTAAGCAAAAGTGCAGCTCTCCTCTAAAAAATGATGTAATCGTTGGTCTTTTATTCCAAATTACAATAAGCATTCTTTTTATGAAAAGTAAATAAATGAGGAATATTTTTGCTTGGAAACTATTGTTTAATAAATTTGCAAAATACTACACAAAATACTGTTTAGACAAGTATACTAGACGATTCTTACGTATCATCTTTAAGTGAGATAGGTGTCCTTAATAGGATCAGGTAAAGGGTGAAAGGATTCACAGAAAGAGGCAGAAATGTTGGCACAGGAAAGGGACAAGGCAAAGTGGAGGATGATTCTTTTCTGTGATTTTTTCAACCTGCACCTGACTCTATAGCTTCCCCCATCCTCTTCCTTCTTGAATGAGGAAATGATGGGGAGAAAAGATTGCTGACTTTTGGACACCTCTTCCTTCGAAGATGATAATGAATCATCAAAACTGTTCGAAATCATGTTGTGTGTTCTTATTGTGTATCTTGCAAAATTATTAAACATTCATACTTTCATTATGAAATAAAATCTGATTTATTTATAAGTTCTGCCATAGAAGATTACTCATAAATCTGCGGAATTTAGAATGTATTTATATCATTTTTGTTTCTTGTTGATGGCATTTGCAATATTTTTAGCTCACAGTTCATAGAAGTTTGTTAAATTTGTAAATGCATCAAGACCCGATGAGACTCTTAGGGAACTATGAATAACAGTGTTATATGGGGAATTCTGTCATAACCTAGATATTATGAACTGATATTTACTTTACAATAGATATAAGAAGGGAAAGGTATTTTGGCTCCACAATTTTTATTTAATTGCTTCACACCTTTTTTAAGATTGCAAAAATCATCTTTAGTTTGCTTAGTTTAATTTCAACATATATAGATTTCCTGCGAGTTTGGGAGCTATTATTGTTTAATACAGAATGGGTTTGTATGAGGAAAGATTGAAGATGGACAGAAATGCATGATTAAGATTTTTTTAAGATAATTGTAGCATGAATATTATCCTATGTCAGTTTATTTATGTAACTTGGGTTTCATCAAATTCTCAACCCAGATTCATTTTAAAATATGATATAGTCTTTAATTGCAACAAATGACGTTTTAAAAATGATATGTTCCTACAAGATGAACCTTTATAACTTTTGTAAGTTTTGAAGAGTTTAACTTAATTTAAACTTGATACTTTCCTTCCTGTTAATTAAAAACTCTGTGTGAGACATCCAAGGGCTACTTGTTGGAATCTTAATTCCTTTCCTTCCATTTAACTATAAATATTACTTTATTAATGTGTTAAGTCAACAATTTAAGGGAGCCAGAAGTTATATGAAGAGGAAATTGTTGGGTCTCCTCATAAAAGATAAGGAAGAATCTGTTTCTAACTTACAGCCACTGCTCTTTTAAAAATATAATACCTTACTATTTACTGAAAATTTTCCAGCAATGGCTGGTATAGCATCCCTTTATATCTCAGCTATCCTAAATCATACCAGTGCTCGGCATTCCAGTGTTGCCAAGAGGTAATGAAGTATGCAAGGGAGGGGGTAAGATGAGAACTTGAAAGCCTCTCAATCTTTTGTGCCAATGACTACACTAGTTTATTATTTTTAGGAAAGCAGTACAGTCAGGGGCATGCTAATTGTATAAGTGCAGGTTTGGGTAAGATTAAGGATAACAAAATAAAAAGATTTGCGTACACATGTAGCAACCATGTAAGATGGCACTCTCACCCCGATTCTTCCCATCTTCTTTTAGCCGTTTTGCACTTTTGTGTCTGCTGTTTTCAAAGTTTTCATTCAATATCTTATAGGAAAGGTCCTAAAATAAGATTCCGTTTTTCCCATTTGAAATGCATGGTAGAATCTGAATGACACTCTTGCATCAAACCAAGGACCACTGGAGAAATGCGAAACCCCATGAAAGAATGCTCTCACACGCCTCTGTCACCATTCTGGGTTTTATCTTTCCAGCTTATCGGGAAGGCATTTAAAAAAATCCTCCAAGACTTCAGCAATGCATTTCTTACGGAAGCATTTCAAACCCACCTGGCGTCGAACACACGGTCATTTGGTAACATTTCTTCCTAAAGTATTATGGAAGACCATCTCATCTGCAAATAACATGATTTTGATTGCTCAGTCGCATCGAGAACGGCCTCAAAACAGATTGCAAAAATTCGCGCAAAAGACCGCCTAGCGTCGAACTCAGGACCCTTCCGTAAGATAAAATAGCAAAATAATATTAGAGAAGTGCCATTATCACAAGTTCCAATGTTTTGATTCAATATCTTATCGGGGAGGTCCTAAAATAAGATTGCGTTTTCCCCGTTTGAAATGCATGGTGAAATCGGAATGATCCTCTTGCATCGAACCAAGGACCACTAGACAGACGGTGAAATTCATGAAAGAATGTTTTTAAACGCGTTTTTCATCATTCCGGGTTATATCTTTCCAGCTTATCAGGAAGGCATTGAAAAAAATTTTCAAAAATTGCAGCAATGCATTTCTTATGGACAATTTTGCACCCACCTGGCATCGAACTCACGGTCATTTTGTAACATTTCTTCCATTTGTATTATAGAAGACTACCTCAACTTCAACCTTCGAGATTTTGGTTCCTCTATCTTACCGATAAGTGCCTCAAAATAAATTTCCAAAATCCGCGCAATGCATTCTTATGGGAAAATTGCGATTTTTGGGACATTCTGGTATCGAACCCATGATAGCTAGCGTTGGTGTTTGAATTATTCTGGCATCTACAGGGTGGGGCCAGTACGTCGTAAAAATCTGACGTCGACGGCGCTTGTGAACATGGTCAGAATTCGTATCCCCTATATATATATATCTATATATATAGGTATATCCGGAAAGTTAGCTATATATAATAGATATATATATATAAGCTAATCGGTGAAAACTTACCATAAGTATCCGATTATTCTCTGATATGTATATATGACCCCTGTTCACATTCCAGATTTCATCTTTCCATGTTATTGCAAAAGCATTCCAAACAATTCTTAAAAATCGCATAGAATTTTGCACCTACCTGGCATTGAAGTAACAGTCATTTGGTAACATTTCTTCCTTTGGTACTATAGAGGACCACCTCATCTGCAAACATCATGATTTTAATTGCTCTATTGCACTGAGAAGGGCCTCAAATTCCTTTTGCTCCTCATCTACAGTCAGTAGTCCATAAAAACTTGCATTAATTTAACACTCCTTTCATCATAGTCATTTACAACCTTTAACTCCATAACTTTCTTTTGAGCTTCTAAATATGAAGCGTAGTTCTTCTAGGTCGAAGGAAATTCTTGAATAAAACCGGTGTCTATCTTCAGGCAAATGAACAGATCTCTGCTTTTAGTTGACACAAAGTCATCTATTGTTTTTATTGAAATTAGCATACGATTACATCAGGAGATGTATACGAATGAATTAAAAATTGAATACAAGAAGTGAAAAATTGTGACTTGGCTGGGACTCGAACCCAGGTCTCCCATTTTCTGGGCAGGTATTCTATCCATTGAACTACTGAGCCACTCAATCTCACTTCTGTAATAGGGAGCTTATATGGGCAAGCCTGGGTTCGAGTCCCAGCCAAGTCACAATTTTTCTTTTCTTGTATAACCTTGAGTTTAGTCGCACAACTTAATGTGCAAAGTTAAAATTCAATTCCATTGTTTGTGTTAAAAATTGAAGAATGACAATCAGGATCAAATTAAACTTACCATATAATTGTCCATCCAATTCTCCACAATGAGGAATATATCTCTTTTCCATGAGTAGATTCTCTCTGGCCAAATTTGCTACCATTTTGATTTGTACGTCTACTTCACCATCAAAGAGTGATAGGACCAAATTTCTTCAGAGCTGCTTTTGAAATTGTGGAATCTATCCTTTCATATGATTTTGGAAATTTTAAGAAGTTGAGATCTTGATAAGGCCCTAAAGGCAATTTTATTTACACTGGATAGTTTAAGATGTGATCTTAGCAGAAACATTTTTAAACTATAAATTATTCTTGCCATCCATCTAAATTGATTCATTGCCCCAGGAGGGCATATTTTTAGTATTTTTTCCCAGTCTCTCTACCCAAAAACATTAGAGAGAGCTCTACGAGTTCACCATAATCACCTCTCAGTGTTGGTTTCTTTAATTCACTTTCACTAAAAAACATTTCCACATTCTCTTTACCTCTTTGAAAATTATCGGCATTGACACTTTCACAGCTTTCTCTAAAATGTTTAAAAAGGGGCATGTCGGGGCTGCTTGTTACATGATGTACTTTACATTCAAATACACATTGTTAAATAAGTTCATATATGTGACGGAAAAAACAACAATCCCCTGTCCAATTTATGTTCAAGTAAGACTCCATTAAAACGTCCAATGTTTGATGCAGTTGTGTCATAGCAGAAAATATGTACTGTCACTTACGAAAAAAGTTACCACTTCCAGGGGCAACTCGTCCAACAGATACCCCATTTGAGGGTGAGCGAGCCTCCTGAATAAAGAGAGAGAAAATAAAGATGGAGGACATCGTCTGCTATGTAGGTCCACATTGAGCATTTGGAAGGATTTTTTTTGTTATTGTTATAAAAATCACTTAATTAGATTTTTAGTGGCATTAACGTGGCAGAGTAGTATTATAGTGAAATGGAGGTCAGAATGCATTAATTTGGTGGTTTAAAAGGGGTTTCTTATATATAGTTTTACTATAGATTTTTCCTATCTCTAGTATTGCAATTATCAACAGATTCTAAGCTGACAAATTCAGAAATGAGATATTTTAAAATTTCATTGCTAATGATATGTCACAGAATCACGGAAAATTATATTTTTGAGGAATTCTCTGGTAAACATATTTTAAAGTGAAAATCTTGCATCAATTATGAGTAGTGCACTTATTGCATCACAACAAATAGTGCTTGCCACTTCAGTGCAAATGCAATCTATTTCCTTAGATTTTAATACCATATGCATAGTAATATGAGTAATGATAACTATTATAACTTGTTACATGTTATTTGGATTGAAAGGGAATTTTTAAAATGTTATTCTTCAGAAATAAAAATCCAAGCAGTGATGCGCAAAGAAAAGTATTCAATCCATGCATGGTAAGGATGTTATTGGAAAATGATCTGGAATAAAGCTAGACAGAAATAGGGTTCTTCCTTCTAGTTCTAAAGGAAGAACTCCACAGTGTCCTATGCCCTTCATATCACCGTACGAAGAGGCATTTACAAGTAATTATTTTTAAGAGTAAAAGAATGAGAGGATGACATATATTAGTATGGTGTACAAACAAAATATATTATAGTATAAGTGAAATGTGGTTGCAATGCACCAAACTCTCGCGTGAAGAACTCAGCATTTTTTTGAGATTCCGTCTATTAGAATACATTAAATGAATGGAGTGGAAAACCCAGATGCTATTGGGAGAGGGTTCTCAACAAATCATATTCATTGTTTACTTCCTAGAAATACTACGTTCTAAAATGCACCTTCAGGACTGACATCCGTCTTATTCCATTGATCCCATCTCTTCTCTTGCTGTTTACTCCTTAGACCTCCCTATGCTTTCTTAGATCAGTATATGTGGAATTCAGTGAACCCCTTTTGCCTTCCTGCTACTCCTTAGCCATTCCATTATCTGTAAATCTTTCTCCTCTTAGTCCCACATGTGATTCCAGGCGCAACTTCTAGGAAAACACTTTCACCAAAACTAATGCTTACAACTTCAGCGCCAGCACTCACCCTCACTTCACCCACTATGGCTTTAGTGTAATTTTGTTGTCAGTGGAGAATGAATCGAGAACTCATGTACGCAACTACTTTATAGCTATGTCACAGTTAGCTCCCCTTAAAAATATTGTAATAAATAGATTGGCATGATTTGAAGGTGTTGTTATTTATACTTCTCCTAATTATGGAAAAAACCCATTGCATCCTACCTGCCCAGGTGCGATACATTCCTTGCACCCATAGGACGGTGCAGCTCAGGATGAAAAAATAGCGTTCATTTCCCTCTCTTGAACAAGTATCAAAACTCAATTAAGGTTTTTCCATTTAGTCATAATGATATGTTTATATTCAGAGTGATAAAATGAATATAAACAAAATAATTAGAAATGTATTTAACATGGTTTGACTAATCTCATTTAGAAATATTAGCCAACAGAGAGATTACGCATAGAATGTCTTATTCATCCAATGTGTGTGCTATTACTCATATGCCAAACAAGATCATCCCTGTAAGTAAAGGCAGATTTTGAAGGGTTAGTGTATTCTTTCATTGTTACTCCATTTCTAATTTCAATTAGTACTAATGAGTGAATTTTTGCCAGTTATTAAATAAATGACTTTCTGGTAGCTTTTTTTTGTAAGTGACTGTACATTGTCTTCTATACCCCACTACGTTAATGCATTCCAAACAGCGTTAGCTTGCTCTTTACCAGAAGAACTCTGTAATTTTGGGATCCTGATGAGCTGTTCACTTTCCCCAAATGTAACAACAATTGTAAGTCTTTCTTCTTTTGAGTCCCTGACATTTGATGCAGGCAACAGTTTACCATCCCAATGAACAGTAAGAATTGCAGGTATATCATTCTGGAAAGCTGATTTAATCATTCCATGACGTTCTCTTTTCTTCTGTCTGATGCGATGAATAGATTATTTATGAATTGAGAGTTCTTTGGAATGGCCAAGTACCTCTGCTGTCGCCTGTAGGATGTATACAGAATCTCTTACACTCAGCTGGCATCTATCCAAAGTAGCCACTAATTGAGTAATAAAATCTTTCGTACCACGCCTAGCAGCATTCTGCATTGGTGTGCTCTTAGAAGTCTCTTCTATAAGTTCACCAACGTTGATTTCATCTGAACTTGGATGTGGGTTATCTGAATCTTCAGATGATGGAGGTACAGCAGAAGATGTAGATGCTGCACACTTGTTTCTTTGTCCTTTTGTTTGCCTTCCCTTTGTTTTTACAATGATCTCTAGTAAAACCCTACTATCAAAGCAAAGGAATCTGAGATTGGTAAGTCTGGAGGGAGAAAGAGCAATGGGATGCCTTGTGGTGTTGCAAAAACATATGTAGCAGAGCCTTTTTTCTCTGTATCCTTAATCTTCTGAAAACCTGCTTAATTGTATAAATTTTATGACCAGGACTGTACATTGGAAATAATTTCACATTTAAGTTAGGGACCAATATTAGTAGAAAAACCAACCAATGTTAATTAAATAATAGTTTCTCATAAAATGATTTGATATAAATTGAAAATTATTGGAAATGGAATTGACTGATGCTGGATTTTATGTAATTCATTTCTGTGTTAGCCAGTTTTAATATGTATCAGAGGAAAACTGTGGCTCCTGTTGTAAAGCTGATGTAACTGCATCAACCTTTCCATGCTTCTATCTTACATTTCTGGTATGATGAAACAGATTTTGTGCTTTTTAATAGTGACATCATGCAAAGAATAAGAAAATAATTATACATAAGCTCATGTTTTCTAATGCTCTTTTTTTCATGGCCATTATGACTTAACTCTTCCATATTTTGTGATCAATTTTTATTTATAGTAATTTATTAGCTGCCAGTGTCAGCTGTTTAGCTTTAGTTGTAACTAACTTATTCAGGTTAATAGCTGTGTGGTAATTTTAAGTGGATATCTTAGCAATAATTCAAATATAAAAGTAATTTATTATCTGCCTCAAGATCAGTACTTTTATGATTTCACTCCTTTCTACCAATGTAATGAACAATTGAAGTCATTAAATTGATTGTATTGGGTCTAGTTTTTAAGAACTTTCATTGCACATTTGAGAATTTTAAAGTGTGTGCTCTGGAAATATTTCAGATGCCTCTCCATCCCAATTACCATGAGAGCTTTGATAAGGAAGTGGCAGGGTCAGAATTTCAAGACGGTGCAGACAAATGGGAACTTCGGTGTTTCAATTGGAAATTTTTCCATGAGTGCCTTGGGGGATGCAAGCCAGAACACTAAACTAGCGGGTGATTTTGATGGAAAAATCACATCCAAAACAGAACAAAATGGTGCATCTCATGATCAGTTGGGATCAGTGATGAATCAAAATATTTTGAGTCAAGTGTGTATTGTTGGAAGTGAATCTCCAGAGCTTTCAACTGTTCCAGCAAGCTCCCGATCAGAAGCTTTTCCTCCATTCCAAAGTCCCGTTCAGAATACCATTTCAGGGAACATGCAAGCTCCTTTGGAGAACTCTCAGCCAGGTATGTTGAACCCTTTAGGGGTTACTGCCCTGCCGGGTGGATCTCAGCCGGCAGGGCACAAGTCCCCTCCCGTACTCTTAACCCTCTTAAACGACCAGCACACGTCTATGATGACTCAGAAGCTGAAGAAACGAAAGCGTAAAGGCGAGAATATGTGGAGTTCCAAGAGGAGAATGGCTGGAGGTGAGGAGTTTGACATTCCCAGCCCAGATACTATAGCCACCAGTGGAGAATCTACACCAATAGGCACTCCCACTACCACAGTTGCACCCACAGAGTTAGCTCAGCATGGTGGAGATTCTTCCTCTTCATCCTCATCTTCATCTTCCATCTCATCCAAGTCAGATGAGTTTGGTGATGGAGGGAATAGGGCCGCTATTGAAATTGTTTCTGCCACAAACACCACTCCACCAGTAATGCCTAGCGTTGACTATGGTGGGTCCAAAGATGATCCATATGATTATGAAGAGGAAACTGCTATTCAATCTCAGCCAGAAGTCCATGATGTAGATATGGGTAGTGATATA
This sequence comes from Pachydiplax longipennis, assembly GCA_036926295.1. Lineage (NCBI taxonomy): Eukaryota > Metazoa > Arthropoda > Insecta > Odonata > Libellulidae > Pachydiplax > Pachydiplax longipennis. The sequence continues at coordinate 7,298,975 of JAVFKF010000004.1, forward strand.
CATGAGGTCAAAGTAACTTCATTAATGTCTACTGTTCATAGTGTAGAGCGTCATAGAGAAAAGAAGAAAAAGTCTTCATCTACTTTATCGAATCGCATTGACAATAGAAAAGAGGGTAAGAATTCTGATGGCCAGACTCCACAGACCATCATACTTGACTTGGCAGAGAATAAAAGTATGGTTGCTCCGTCGGTTAGTATCACCCCTATCACTTCATCTTCTATTATAACTCCCCCGAGCCTCTCCTCTGTGCTTACTGGAATGGGGCTAGAACGAAGACCTGGCATAGAGATAATACCTATTGTAACGTCAGCCACAACAACCCTGCCCAGCTCCATCACAATCACTCCCATCTCTTCAAAAAATAGTTCTTCAATGTCTGGAGAGGAAAGGGGTGGTAGAGATAGAAGAGATGATTCAGCAAGAGTCAGCAAAGTGAAAGAAGGGAAGAGAATGCCTACATGTAATGAAGAAGATGGAAAAAGATCTGAAAAGAAAAGGAAAAGAAGAAGAGAAGAATCTCCAATTGAGGGGGGTAAACAATCAAAAGTTCCAACCGTAAGGTTGGAAGTGATGGGTCCTCCTCAAATTCCGGGGAAGTGTGTTGAAAAGGGTAAGCAGGATGTGGTAGCTGGAAAGTGTATTAGCATGAAGGGTCCAGGCAGCTCTCCTCCTCTAGCATCCACTATGCGAAAGTTCTCCTCTTCCCCCACACATTCTACGTCAGTCAAGCCTCTCTCCCTAATCAAGGGTTCTGCATCACCTATCTCTTCTCAGGGACTTATAAAACCTAAGCCATCTCAGAGTCCCAAACATTCTTCCTCTAATCCTGGATCATCTCCTTTGTATAATACAGGTAGCCCCAAACATTCTGCAGCTAGTCCGAAGCATGCTGGTCTTTCACCTAAGCAATCTGGCTCTGGTAAGCCCAGCATGTCAGCTCTTAAATCGGCCTCAGCTAATCTTGGAAAAAGTAGTGGTGGTGGAACATCGAGCTCTGGAGATGTGCTGCTTAAATTTGGAAAATCAAAAGACAAGGATAAGGACCGGAAGTTAATGAGTGGAAGTAGCAGCAACTTAAGTTCTGGACACCAAAGTCCCAAAGTTAAGGCTTCAACCGTAAAGTTAAAGCAACTAGATTTTTCTCAGGGTAGCGAATTAGTTCAGTCTGTGTCTAAAATGATTTCAGGTGGCAATTCACAGAGTGTCATGACTTCCACATCTTCAATGCAGTCAAACGCTTCATCTTCTGGGGGCATTCCTGAAAAATCTCCCACAACATGCGAAAAGATGAGCTCATCGGGTCCTTCAAAACAGCAACCGATGCGTAATCGAAAAGGTTCCTTATCTGCAGTCATAGATAAACTCAAGTCAGCTCAGAATTATGGAGATGGGTCAATATGTGGAGAGGTGAAAAAAGAATCAACTGGAGAAAGGTCAAAAGAGAAGAAGGATGGTGGTAGTATGTCTCAGAAGACTGCAGATAATAAAAACAGGGAGCCAGGTAAAAGCATAGCAGATGGAAAAAATCCAGAATACATGGTAAAACCGAGTTCAGATGGTATGAAAATCACCATAAACAAAACACGAACCAAGGACTCTTCTACAAAGATGTCTTCAGGCATGAAGTCTATGTCATCATCACTGAAAACTGTCTCTCATACTGGTTTGAAGCCTGGGGTCAACAGTGGGCCTGCATCCAAGAAACCTCAACAGAAAGTGGCCTTAGGATCTTCCAAGACGTTTGGGGTTGTAAGCAATCCCACCAGTTCAGGAAAATCATCATGTTCGATGAAGACAAGTACTTCTGGACTTGGAATCACCAAAATGTCTAAGTCTTCTAACTCGTCACCTAAACAAAGTAGTCCAGGCGAATCAAGAAGAGATAAAATAAGACCCAAAGAGAAGTCATCTTCACCGTTTGGAAAATCATCAGAACAAAGGAAATCCAGCCCTGCCTCCTTACGGGATGACAGATCTGAATCAGGGATTTCAATTTTAGATGGAGGTGATCGTATCAAGTCAAGTTCTCTCACTTCAGCCCACTCGAAAACAGATTCCATATTACCATTAGAAGGTCTAAAGCTTGATCCAAAATTTCAAATACCTAAACTTTCCAGAAATATTTCCAATGACCCTTCAAGATTATCTGATCCTATGGACAATTCAAAGAGGAATGTTTTAGAGAGAGATAAGTTAGATGCAAATAGACACGATATGTTAAAAAGGGAGTCGACTACTTCCGATGTTTCTAGTTCTATCAAATTCTCAAAATCAGAAGAGAAGCAAGATCGGCCTCAAGGCATGGTGGAGAAAAGTGTCAAGTCTTCAGAACATGTCACATCCTCATCAGGAACCCTCTCATCATCAGCCCCAAGTTGTTCCAGTCCCAAGCTATCTCACCTTCAAGGCAGTGGTAAACTCGGGGGCTTAGAAACCAGTGACTCCATTGCACACTTGGAAGGAGGCAGCGACCTCTCAGAATGTAAAAACGAAACTATAAGAACTACACCCAAAACTACGGAGGAATCAGTCAAGCATATTTCCGAGTTGGTGACAAGTTTGGATAATCTTAATTCTACTTCAAAAACTCATATAATGGATGGAACGTCTGTTCTTACACCAAAAGCACTCAATGAAACTGCCAATGATGAAAAGGTAATGCAATTACCTTCGGTGGCTATAGCATCAAGTATAGAGGTATCAAAACCTTTGGTTGTGCCAAAGACGCAGTCCCCTCCCATGTCAATTACACTCCCTTCGATTCTCCAGCCACATGATGCTCTGGAAACACTGCCAGACACCTGTGATATAAGAGCCAAACCAGAAAGTAAACTTGACGTAAAGGTGACTGTGCCCACTGCCGTTCGAGGTGAAACTATTCTGCAGCAACCTTGCATTCCTTCTCCCCCTTCTCTCCCTCCCCCTCTGCCTCCCCCCTCTGCACCTCACCCCTTCCCTGCTTCTCCCTCCGTATCTGTACACATAGTTAAATCACCAGCCCCTGTAGCCTCTCCCCTGCGCAGCCCCCTGGTAATTGCTTCTCCTCATTCCACTGTATCTCAGGCATCTCCCTGCATAACTGATGATGAGCTCATGGACGAGGCATTAGTTGGATTGGGCAAGTAGCACCCATATCCCGCCGTCTCCTCAGGCCGTGGGGACATTGCTTTTAGAGGTAGACGCGTGGGATACTATTTTCACCAAATTTAAAATTGAGGTTTTTGTTGGTGCTTTACTTTTTGTTGTCATTATTATTTCTGGAGAATAAATGCTGTAAATAAGCCATATGACAGGAATGAGGGGAGTAATGCTAAAAGGTTTTGAGTTTGTATCTCATTTGCCGAGGGCAACACTCATACTGTACAAATTCTATGAATCGTGGGTTATATGTAACCCAATAAAATTGTATTTATAGGATGTTCGATACTATGCCAGTGTTTTCACAGGTATTGTTATCTTTCATTTATTGAAAGAAAGCATACATATAACCTTTAATGTCTGTTAATATATTTTAAAATAAAGATGGAAGTCATACACTTCAAGCTGAATACCGTATCGGTCCAATGTCATTAATTAGTATTTTCTCCTTAATGACATTTTCTTTATCCCTTTCATTGTTTTTTTTTATTTGGGTTTTGAAGCAATTACTGCTGACTTCTCTGAGAGCAATGGTCGTGTGTTGCAGGTGCCGCACCAGAAGTTCATCTGACTCAGTTGAGTTTAGACTTTCATCCTTCCCCAGATGCCTGTTATCCCAACTATATCCCCAACCATATTCCCTCACCATTGTTCTGAAGAGAGAAGTTCAGTATTCTACAGTGTTGGCGATCATCTACAAGTTCCTGTACTACAATGCCCTCTGTTTGAGTGGGGCTTTCTAACGCCACTCCTATCCCTTATCACTCTTGCCTCACTATTTTCCTAACAATAAAGAACTTATAAAATTAACCATGGGTAATTTTGTTTTTCTCTCGAGGTCATATTAAAAGTTTTGTATTTTTTTCTAAAGGTCAACTAAAGCAGACTTCCAAATTTTTCAACGTTTTTTTTAATCAGATTAGGTGAATGACATATCTTTGACAAAATTTTTTAATTCAGTAACTACAGCTGTAAATTAATTTGGAGCGAGTGGTCATTGCACTTAATAGGAAAATTTCTAGAGTTCTCCAATTTGGCAGCTTCATTCTCTAATTTTGTCGAAGTGTTAGTTGTACAGTATTGAGCATGCCTTCACTTTAGCCAAAAAGCTGCCAATTGCATGTTTTATTCTCATACTTTGCAATCAGTTTATCCATGCTTTAATTGTAACTGGAATGTTGAATGCATGTTAGGTGGCATTATGTGATTGCAGAGGTGTGCTTGATGTAGTTAGCTTGTGATGTTGCAAAATTTTACAATTTAAAAATAAATTGTTCCCAACATAAATGGATTTTATTAACATATTTTTCAAGCTCCGTGTGTAAGCTAAAATTATCATGCTGGGAATTTCCTCTTTGTCATGAAGTATATGAACTACTACTTCATATTACACCGTGGGAAAGGAATGTTATTAATTTTTACTTAACAGGTAATTTGCATGATGGAAAATTAACAACCAGCTATTATAAAAAGCAAAATTTAATCAGTTTTGAAAAATATAGTTTTGTCCAAATTTATTAAGGATATTACAAAACTTACATTTATTTCCTACAATCACAATTTCCTTTCTAACTATTCCCTGAGTTTCTGGATTTAGAATGAACAGATTTATACAATAAGGACAAATTTCCTGCAGGAATATCACATTTTTTCAACTTTCAGGTGCAGCTTGCCTTATGTAAACATTTTGATTTTCAGTAATTGCAAGCATCTTCCTTCAGCATTGCAACCAATATAATTCCTTGGGAGCAACTTACTGCTGTAGAAAGAATTTAATACTCAAAGTAAATTCATACTTGAAGGGCTTTTATTTTGTGCCTTTTTTTCTCTTTCATTTTTTTCTCTTTGGGTAAAAGACGCCTAAGCCATTTCATGGGATGAACTTTATTCTTTTTATCCTCAGTGTCAAATGGTGCAGTAACTCTGTCACTCATTCGGTCAAGTTCCATTAAATTACTTTCAGAGACACTATGTGAGATGTGGTTATGATTCTCATTATCAAATGTGTCTAAATTGCTTGCACTGTAATATTCTGGAGGAGATTTCAAAGACATTTTCACATCCTTGGAATTGAATTGATGGCACACATCATTGGATGGTGAATACGGAGGTGGTGGTTCCCTTTCTTGTATCAAGGAAGAATGAGCATTCCATTCCTTACAATCTCTGGAATTGTGCAGTAAACTAAACTGTGACGATGTTTCAGCATACCTAAATAAATAAATAATCCCATCATTTAAGAAACAATTGATAGATGTAGAACACTGAGGACGGGAGAGTAAAACATGCATGTTCTTTGGTAATCACAATTGTACCAGCTTACATTTTACTTTAGTATGACCGAATTTAAATTTAGGTGTGAAGATTTAAAGGGGTTGAAAAATATATTATCGGGATTTTAGAGAAGGCAAACTGTCAGCACATTGAGAACCAATTCCTCATAAATGATAACAGAAGATTCTTTACCTGCTTGAAACTGCAGTAGAATTGGGAGCGTGAATTGAATCTCGTAACTTCTCCCAGAAGTTCCAAAATTTTCCTGCTCGGTTATAATCCAACAAAAAATAGTAGCTAAGCTCGGGGGGAAGTTGACAACGCTGATAGAGGCACGGCACAACCTTTCTTTGTCGTTGATCTGTGAGGTCAAGTGTAGAGGGTTGAGAAATATAGCAAAAAAATCTGAAGAGAACAAAAACATTACTTACCAATTCCCAGAGCTTGAGCAAACGTAACAAAAAACTTATTCGCTTCGCTTTTCAAGAAATTAGGAGATACAACTACTATGAGCCTGTTGCATCTCTCGGCAATTAGTTTCATTATTGCTTCGTGTTCAAATGCCAGTCCCCCTACAAGATCTCTGTCTTTGACACAAAGCTGAAAAGAATCATAGATTACTCTCGATCGAGCGGAAAAGATAAATAATTTATACACTCGGAAAAAATTGTACCTTAAGTTTATATTCATTCTCCATTTTGTCAATAATTTGCATGGCGAAATCAACATCATCCTCGGCAAATAATAAATATGCATCATAATTTTGTGGCAGCAGGCCTTTTTCCAGACGGCAGACATCGTCTGAAATCAAATCATATCGGTAAATCATGACTTCCTCAGTATTTCGAAAACTCTGACAAATACATACCAACAGTTAAGATGTCCTTGTCTGCATCAGTTCTGACGATTCGAGAAGAATCAATGTTGTCCTGCTTTTTTAGATAATTCATTCCGTCTTTTTCTGGAAAATTTAAAAAGTCAGAAGGGAAATTTCTCTCAAATCGACCTCAAATTCCATACTAACCAATCATTTCTGTAGTGTCGTCTATGATATCCCATCTGTCCATTTTCTTTAAAAATGAAAGAAAAATTCCGATCGAGACATTTTTCTCTTGAATCCCACTGCTGCTCCATAATTTAAAAATCTCAGCAGTTGGGTCCGACTTTGAGGCAATATTCATGACATTTTCTCCATCTATACCAGCCAACTGAGCTAATCCTCTCCAATCGCTAAAGAATAATGTTAACGGTCAACCCAAGAATAATCAAGATGTGTGGCTTCATAATTTTTCCAAATTGCTTACCGAAGGAATCCTTCATATGTAGGAAGAATTTTATTGGAGTTCAAGGAGTTGGAAATTTTCGCAATTGTGGTTAGTCTTAAAGCCCGCACTGGACACTTTTCTATTTCTTCTGATCTAACTTCTGAACTTTCAACAGTAGCCATTTTTAGTACCATGTAATCATTTGCTAGTAATTCAGTTAAGTAATTTTCATGTGTAATGAAAACTACTTATTTATCTTTTCCTGGAATATTTTCCTTGATTAGTTTTCAATGGAACATGTAGAGGCGTTGAGTGTCACGATCCATTGAAAGCAGAATCTCTTACCAACCTACTGATTCTATAAAAAGTCAAAAGGAAAAACCTTCACATTTTCTTGGGATGGTCTGTATTTATCTGTTTTTAATTACATTTAAGTGATTGGTGAGTTATATGTTCGCTATCCCATGTATTACTATAGCTCGTTTGAGCTCTTCAGAGTAACTACAGGCTGTAACCTACCCAGGTATCTCACACACTTAGCAAGTTAATCTCCGTGTCTTTTCTTTGCGACAGTTTTGATAGACATTTGGAAAATTAGCGATGCAAAATAAAGTTAATATTTAATATGTTTTACGGTATAAAATGTGTTCTCTGAATTCATAAAATCGGGTAGGTTTAATCGCTTAGACTCCGGTGCCTCCTGCTCGCGGCCCTCTTGGCAATTTCGGAAACCAAAAGGTTGGTATGTCTTCTGACTCTGGATCTAAAGCTAAATGTTGCGAATATTTCAGCATTTAAAGGTAAGGACTTATGATGTTTTACGCAAATGGAGCTAAATCGTTCTTGATTTTGTCTACAACGGAGGCATCTAATTAATGTTTCCGTAAATGTAGTTATATTATCGTAATTCGATTTCTTTTTTCATCTCTTTTAGACCAGCGGTGGTTTTAAAACTCGCAAGTTCTTGTTGTTATTTAAATTTTAATTTAATAGTTATTTCAATAAATTTTATAATTATCTGGAGGTGTATTATGGTAGTTCAGAAACTTTCTCTCTCTCTGAAAACATTTTCAGCTTAGAAAATACGAAATATGTCGTATTATGCAAGTGAGATGCTGAACTATTAATATCAGTCATGTAATTTGGAATTAGAATCCTCAATAATTCACATCGGACAAAAATTAAGTAAATTGAAGAAGGCCAAGTAGAAGAAGTCATACTGTTGAAAGTGCTTCAACAGCTGAGGCTGATACGTGAGTTCCCTCCTAGATTTGAACCCGGAACTGCTTTTCACAGAGTCGTATACCATAAAACGTGTTTAAGGCGCGATTTTCTCCTTGTCCCTACCACAGGAATCACATGGTTAAAATTATTATTAATTTAAGACGTGAATTTCGTATAGTAACATGAATATATGTGAACCTTTGAAATGCTCTCATCTCCATGGAAATTCTGCTTTTCATCTCCTAATTGGCATCTTTATTTATTAGGCTCCACAGATATTGAAAGATTCTTCCTGCTCTAAAAGTTCGCCTTCCCGTAGGATCATCTTCCTCATAACCTTAATTTAACGACCATTCTATATTTATTTCCTATCTGTTTCTGACACAACTGCTTGATCGTCAACATATTTTGTTTTATTTTTTAAATTTTACCCCTCTCTTTATTCAGTGCTTTTGCTGTTAATTTTTCAGCATAACTTAGCATAATTGGTTGAACAAGGCTGGTAAGATGCAGCAACTCCGTCTATTGTCGTTATCTCTTCCTCACCTTCATTTCCTCATTTTTCTCATCTCTATTGCTCTGACTATTGCAAAGCTCTTTTATAAATGATCTAAACTTTTATGAGCCAATCATATATCTTCCAGTGGCATCTCACTCTATTTTACATCATCAAAAGCTTTTTCCTACGAAAGAGATGTGTTCTCTGAATCTGAAACAAATATTAATCTGTTAATTTCCATAACTCTTCATGTTGACATCTAAAAGCATATATTCATAAATTTTATTCTTCTTCTTTTCCTGAAACCAAATTGGGCATTTCATAAATTTTCTTCAATCCTCTTGTCAGTCCTACTTAGTGTTAATATTGAAATTACTTCGGTAATATTGCATATCACACTGACTGTTCCATGATATTTGTATTCTTTGATATTGTTTTTATTTGGTATAAGAACTATTATTGTTTTCAGCAGTTCTTTAGGCTGATTTCCCCATCCATTTATTTAATTTATTATGCTGACAATTCTATCAATACCTCTTCTTAAAATTTTCAATGCCTCCTATCATAGTAATCAGCTGTACCATTCTTAATATGTTCCATTGCTTTCTCAATTTTCAGTCATCTGCAGTCACATCCTTTCACATCTTTAAAACATTTCTCTGCTACTATTTGACTCATAACATATTTTTCATCCACACTTTTTTTTCTTTCACATTACTGCTCATTCTTTTTTCTAATTATTTTTTACTTTCTCTGTGGGTGTTTTCCTGCAAATTGGGTTTATTCTTTGTTAAACCTCAATTGCAAATATTTTTCTCCACACTCTACCCTGTCTTTCTGTTTTAATTTATTTTTGTAGATATTCTAATGACATACTAGGACAAGAGAGGCCCAACCTTGCCAATAAAGGGTCAAATTTTATATTCATATTAAGTAGCTAGAGGAAAACCTGCTATTGTAACATTTATAAAAAGGAACAAGAAAGAAAAATGGAGAGGGAGACAATGAAAAGTCTCCAAGTGAAAAAAAAACATTACAGAGAATGAAAAAACAAACTGAAACTCGATGAAAATTGCTTGAACAAAATTTTGAACTAGATGAAGATAGTGATGCTGAATGTTTTTAATTGTAAAGAGAGTTTTTCAATATATATATATTCCGCTATAGATGAAGAATGTGGAGGTAAGGGCATGTTCAAAGAGGCGAGATTTCTGTATTTGTAAATATTAATATGCATCAAATTTATTAGATATTTTAAAAGCTTTCGCAGACGGTTCTTGAGTGAATACGGTATCTTATACTTCAGTATCACTTCAAATGAACTTAGGAAACTGGCAGTAATAGTACTCTCTTCAAATCTTTTTTTTCTAATGAACGCTAATGAGAGTTAATAATTGTTACTCTTTTCGGTTAAAAACTGAGATTTTACGTGTTTTCCTTTAGATGAAAATTTATACGGAGCTTATGCTATAACAAAAGAATCATAATCATGGATGGGATGGATAGTTCTTTACCGTATTATATTTCCGATACTACATAACCCTTATTTTATACTGAACATTTGAAATATGGCGCGCGAAGAATCAGTTCGCTCCTTTACGTCTTTTGTTTAGTTATGGCGTCAAGGAGATAACTGTACTGCACAGCAGCTCGCCTTCGAGTCGGAGGTGATCTGGCTTGATTCCCGTAAACCCGAGCGGACGCGCGTTGAAGTTGACGAAAGCACGACCAATCTGACAAGAAATAGTACCTGTCAGTTTATGTTACACTGTCTTATCGCACAATTACATGTGAATCGAAGCTAGAAGTGGGTATTATTCGAGTGATGATATTTTCTTCAAGCTCGATTACACCAAGGAGAAATTTTCTTCGAGAGAGCAGTTGACGCTTCTGAGATATTAAGGCCGGCTGATACAGAGTTTTGATCCTTGCTTCAGATTTCCAGAAAAAATTCCAAGCCAGTGGGACTTCGTCTTTTCACTTTTCGGTGAGTAATATTTTGATTTAAAGTACTTAAATTGTACGGAGGCTTGTTTCCTTTTGTAAAATTTGGATTGACGTGGGAATTCAGATATTAGTGATATTTTAAAAGTATTTCGACAGCTGAGGTAATTTTGCAAGTGAGCCCTCACCAGGATTCGAACCCGGGACAGTTTTCATGGAAGACGAACGCTTTACCCACTTGGCTTTGGAGAGGCCGAATCTAGATGTTATTTTACTTTTCTCAGGATATTATGCAAGAGTTACTGACCCGAAAAGCAAATTCAGTTTAGCCTTCACCAGTTTAAGATGAGTTTTTGTGTGTTCATTGTATATAGGTGTATATTGCAAGTTTTATATAACCTGCATTGTATATTGCAGGTTTTCTGTATCAGCTGGTTAGCTTTGTCGTTAAAAGGTATGTGTATCACACCGTCAACAATCGAGAAAATTCAGCAGCATTTTTTCCCGATACTTTTCTTATTTTAAATGAAGTTAATTTGTAATTTTTCTGATTTGCATAAAAATATGTTAATGAAAGCTTGTGGAAGTACAGTTTTTCTTTTCACATCGATTCATTACCGTAAATTCTTACGGGAGCGTCTAAATTTATGCACCAATCTGGGAAAGAATCGAATATTCACGATTTACCTGTAATGTCTGTGACATATTTTAAATATTTCTTTGTGCATTCTTCCTTGAACATTTATAATGTCGTGTTATACTTCCTAGGACTCTAAAATGTGATTTCAATGCGCGTGATAAAATTGTCAGTACACATCACCATGTAAGTGTTAGTATCTGCTGCTATGAAGGAATAAAATTGAAATATATCTAAAACAATCATTTAGCATCCGTGAGTTGGTCTCGCATTGTCTACTCCATAAATTTTATTGTACATTCATTCATATTATACTAGTGAATAAACGAAAGTAAATATAAAGTGAATCACAGCTAAATAATTAGTGACGACAATAGAAATGAGCAAAGTAATAAAAAAGAGAGGTTACGAAATACGCAAGAAAAAGAATTTGGTAAAATAGATCGACGGAAAAAGCCTGATGTTAAGCGTATAAATAGGCTAAAGAACTTCAATATCTTCACCTCCTAGTAATTAATTTGATAGGAAAATATTTGCTAACAAATTTTAATATTACTCTACGATGTGGTTATATTCTTTAGCAATACGTTCCACACCTATTCAACTTTCATTCACAAAATAACATGGACAAGTATCATGATTGAGTGTGAATAACTTTTATCGCGTGTTTGCTAGTCACATGGACGGGTGTGATAATTATCGATTCAGTCTCTAATCAAAGTAATGATGAAACGAAGTGATTAGAAAACTCGAACCGGATTCTATCGGCAATTCTATGAATGAATTCTACCAAACAATTCCAATGTGAAGAGCATTTAGTGAACACCGTCTTCATAATTACAATTTATTTAAGTTTATTGTAACAATTAATTTTAGAACCACGAAAATTTTTTACGGATAATTAATCCTCCATATATTATTTTAAAACATTCATTTTTGGTGACCGGGGCTTTTCTCCCTTCTTTCTCCACCAATATGTATAAATGAATGGCGATTTGAAAGAAAAGGTTTTTTGGTTCCTGCTAAAAATAGTCAGACAATTGAGAAATACACCGTTTGTTAAAAATATTGAATTGATATTTTAATCATCGCGTTGCGTCCTGGACGAAAAGATTGCTATGTACAGATTTAATTTGTTTACTTAGTGACAATTGTAAACAGTTATAAAATCTGATTAAGTTATCTGTTGAAAATTGAAGTAGGTTTCGCAAGTTGTCTTAATAGTATATAGTCTCAATGAACGAAGACCTCGACGTCCTACGAAACTATATTGAAATATAGTTTCGTAGGACGTCGATATAACTTGCTCTCTCTCGGAGCAGATCGACAGTCACAGAATCATGAGCCCTGTTGAATAAAAAGGTCTGTGTCTCACTCTTGCCCGGTATTATAAATCCATGCTTAATATTCTTTTCATCTAAATTGGAATTTAAACTAAAGTAGTGTTTAGCGGAGTGGTGTGAATTATAAAATTGTTTACATCCATGTCTAGTTAGATACCATTCTGAATAGTAGATTCCTTGAATAAGAACAATTTTATGCGCGTCGTCTATTGGCCATCTTTCATTAATTGAATAACTCTGATTTAGTGAATGGATAAGATGCAATTTCACTGCAGACGAGTAGTAGGTATTTTTATATTCTTGTGTGAAGAGAAAAATTTAGGAAATAAATAAGTAACGTGGATGCAGAAGGTATATTTTGTTGTTTTATCTTGGTTATATACGTTTAATCTGAAGTTTTAAGTGACACATCATTACCGGTATACAGGCAGTTTACTTGAAGCTGTAAGTGATGTTTTGATTTAGTTTAAATTCGTTATGTGATATATCCAGCGAGTGAGTTGAGGTATTTGTTATAAAATCAAATGCATACATCGTTGTAGTGATGACTCGTGCATGATTATATTGCTAAAAGAAAGTTTTTAAAGCATTTATGACATTTAATATGATCTCTCTTTTAAGTTAGGAATTCGTTTAGGTTCAAATGGTAAGGCGTTAGAAAACTCAAGACCTTGAAATTGCCCATAAATTTTCTTTTCTGGATGTGAAGATAACGATATCTATCGCTACAATAGAGGCATAGCGAAACAGACGCTGATACAGAATATGAAGGAGTGTATTATTAGGTATATTTTTGTGTTTTTTAGTGTTTTTGTATTCGTTTGTAGCGATTAGAGTGTTTGTTGAAATGTATATGCGTGGGGAAATTGAGTGTTCGTCTGTGAAAGTTTCGTACGGGCAACTAGTAATATTAATTTAGATTAGATTAATCTAAACAAACTATAGAGACGTTTCTGCCGCTAGCTAGCCGCTGCGGCCATCCTCAGGGTTGTGTGGTTTTCCGATCCCGCCTATCTTAGCACGTGTGCTTAGGTACGTGTCCCAGTCAAGTCACAAATTTTCACTTCTCGTACAGTCCTGGACAAAACATTTGCAACACTTGATGGCGCTTCAGTGCGGCCGCTGGTAGAACTACGAGGAGAGAAAAAGAATGGCAACATTGGCTTTAAAGGACGAAGATTTGGTGGAATTTGTCTCTCTTCTTTGGGTTTGGGCCGCACCAAAGGCTCTCCGCAAGAATTCGCGGTCGAGATTTCTGTATCCTCACTTCGAGTTTACTGCTTCAGCGAAATGAAAGTCTTAAAATTTGCAAATTTTTATTATATATGGTAGTTTATCAGCGTAAAGCTATCTATTCCTAGATTTTTCATCTCATACCTTATAGAAAATTTACTGTTTCTACTACAGATTCTACAGTTGCCTGCTTCTCGGAATGTATATTCAGTACGTGAACCATGACCTCGAACAAATTAATAAATGGAGCAAGGACAATTTTTTTGAAAATAAATTCACCAAAATTGCAAGCCATTATTATCGGATATCTCACGTTATTAAAACGATTTACTGGAAATATCAATGCAAAGCTCATCTTGGACAATAATGAGATCCCATTCTGTAACTCTGTTAATAATCTCGGTGTTTGCTTAAACAATAATCTAACGTGGTTGGAACATGTGAAAATTTGGAAAAGTGGACAAGTTTATTCTTCCATTCATTCTCTCAGATGCTTAGGAAGTTTCCTAACGCCCCCTGTTAAAATTCAATTGGTAAATTCATTAATCATGCCTCACTTTGATTATGGTGATATTGTGTACCAAGATTTATCGCAAGAATTAGCTTTTAAGTTGCAACGTGCCAAAATGCGTCTGTTCGCTTTATATTTAACTTAAAAAAGAATGACCGTATTTCTGATGCGTTTAAGAAAAGATTTTGGATTAAACTCGATTCTCGTCGAAGACTTCATGTTCTTACGTCAGCTTTCAGCGTCTTGCGAACGCAAACTCTGGAATACCTCTTCTCTGAATTTGTCAGCCTAGAATCTATTCACAGTTGCAATTATAGGGAAAAATACAACTTACTCATTCCAAATCATAGGACGGGGATGTTTCACAAATCCTTTATAGTAACTGCCATTAAGCATTGGAACGCACTTCCACGTCATATAAAATCATGTTTCAACCCATTCTTTCAAGAAAAAATACCTAACTCATCTTCTAGCGAATTGATACTGCTCCTTCTATCCCACAATATAGCTACTTCAGCACTGATCAACACTCGGATGACCGTTCTTTCTCACTGCACAATTATATATATATATATATTACTTGTCCTTTGTACTTGTTCTTAGGTCTTTTGCATATAATAATATTTCCATTATTAATGTATGTATGTATTAATTTGCCCTTTTTTTAAGTAATTGCTAAATTTCTCGTATGTCATTTTAGCATGTTTCATTCTCATAACAATTTTTATTATTTCAATGTTTTATTCTATTATTTTTTGTGATATTTATTATTTTCTCATGATGTATTTCTGCAACTACCTCTTTTTTGATTTAATTTTATTATTTTATTATTATTTCTGTGTTTTAGTTTGAATGTTTTATCTTGTTTTTATCATATTTTTATTTTATTTGTTTACTACTGTAGTTTTTTCTTTTTCTGATTTTATTTTATTATTGTTTTTGTAATTTCTTTATAGTACTGCTGTAATTTTCAATTCATACAGTTTTCTATTATATCTTTTAGCATGTACTATCATTAGGTTTGCGCAGGTTTTTCACACCCCCCTTCTTTGCGAGTGTTTTTCTGCAGCCCTGGTCTTAGGCCATCTTCTTTCCTAAGATATCACCTTAGGCTTTTTAAAATCCACTCCTTCTAAAGTTTTCCTCGCTATTTCTATTCACCTACGCAAAACTTTTTATGTATGTAATATTATTGACGAAAGGTTAGATGGAAGAAGAGACTTTTCAGTCTCAATATCGCCTTAATAAAGACCTTATAAAAAAGATGGTGAGTGAGTGGAGGAATGCAGTTTTCACAGAGGACTGTCGTCAATCAAATCCAACGGTTATGGCATTATTCTCACTGAATGTATCTTTGTACAGTTTATAGATGATCCTTGATCCTTAAAACCGCTCTCTGATTAAGTTCCCCACCATTATTCGAATGTTTTGCGTTTTAATGAACACAAATTTGAAATATAACGTCAGTAACGAACATTCCTACGGAAGAAATTCTTTTTTTGAACTAACTCTTGCCCCAGAAAGTGCTTTATGGTTATTAAAACAAGATCATACATTAAACTATTTTAAAAACTGCCATTACTCTCTTACCATCCAACGTAATTTTTTCTTCAATTGCTGATTGTATCATCTGCAGTCAAATTTATATAAAACTTTTTGGTTTCTCACGTGAGAAAGAACTTGTCTTAAGAGAAATCGAGATAAATGTTGTTAATTTCATTCGCAGTTTGTTTCAATGCTATATCTTGAATATAACTTTTTGACTTTTATATCAAAGGGCGTAATCTGCTTCGCGCTTCGAATCATAGATCCCCATCCCATCAATTAATTCCCTAGTAAATATGAAGTTCTTAGTTAAATGATAAACGTAGGTTTCATGCATTACAACGCGTTTCTTGAGTAATTTGTGTAAATAAATCTTTAGGAGGGGAATATAGTAAAGCCATGTTATCCTCAGTTAACGTTAAATTTAGATATTAAAACAAAGTTTGCACGATTTTGTTACAAAACATTAATTTATAGAGACTTTCATATTCAGCTGGCGGTAAAGAAGCATTAGATTAATACCCGCGACTACAATAAGCGAGAGAAGAAAATAGTACCAGCTGAGGAGTCTCTCAGCAGGGAATGGTCAATTTTCATGTTTATCTTGTGAATGCAATATTAGTTTCTATCAGTTTTTTACGGCATTTCAAGTGTATGTATTTACGTATAGCCTATGATATTACATAAAGGTCCAATATGAGGGGCAGGCAAGAGAGGGAAAACAATGGAAGAATTACTGCTTGTTTTCAAAACATGAACTGCATTCTCCTCGTTAAAATGACCTGTCTTTTTTCAATGACCACATCTTGCATAATAGCTCTGTTATGAAAATCTTACATCTTCGATCGGTGCCGCAGCCGAATATTCATGGTCCCTTCCATAATCCCCACCCTCGAATCGTATGCTAACTACTATTTGAAACTCTGTGACTCGAAGATACCCATCATGCGAAACTGTGAGGTTCCTCTCTATGCCCGGCGATCTAGTGGTATCACAGGATTTTCTTTCCTCTTCCAAAACTGACCGATTCTTGCCGAGACCCTTATAACTCGTGGTGGAAAGACTATACATACAATGCCATCGTCCTTTCAGGCCGACGTTGCAATTATTTCTCTCTACTCGTAGTTCTACCGGCGGCCGCACTAGGCGCTGTCAAAGTGTAGCGAATGTTTTGTCCAGGACTGTACAACTTTAAATTTCGTACCTTTTTCTGAGATCAGACTCCCGACCACGACCATCCCCGATCTTTCAACTGTATCCGATCAATCCGGGTGTGTGCAGTGCAGCAGGAAGGCCAGCGGAGCCGATAAGTCTGACGGGAGGCAACGCCCGGGTTCGGGCATTGGCAACCCGACCCGATCACACTAGACTAGAGATAGGCCAACCAAGGGCTCGATCCCTCGATTCTACGGTCTGCTTGACAGATCAGGTTGGATTCGGAGGTCCGTTCCTTCCTTCCCCGGCTTGCCCTTCCTTAAGAGAGTCATAGTTACTCCCGCGGTTTCGTCCCTACGGAGGGGAAAAAAATCTGCTCAGGTTAGTTCCTCGCTACCCGTCACGCTCGCTACTCATCTTTTAGGCATTATGGATAGGAAGCAAATAGCCGCAATCATACTGTTGTACCGTCGTAGATAGAATCTGAAATTTCAGTATCTATGTCAAAATTATTAATTGCTGAAATTAAAGGTAACTTCTCTTCTGCTGCTGCGACTGTACGTACCTTCTGCGTCGAATCTTCAGACTTCTGTTAGCGAATTTTTAAAGGTTCGCCGACCAGGGAAAAATTTACATTCCTTTGAAGGGGTTGGCCTCGCTGAAATTTTCAAAAAATCTAAAATATTTATATTGTTTTATACCTTTAACTATGTAATGCTTTTGATCCGATGTAAATATTGCCTAAGTCTTCGAATTTACAGTTTATCTATATCTATGTCTACATAAATACCCCGCAAGCCGCTTTTCGACAGGGGGTTTAAACACTGCCGATTGAGCTAATTTTTAGCCTGTTATTATCGCGTATTGTTCCTTAAAACGACTTCTTCTAGCGTCTACTATTTCTCTTATTTTATTCTCATTTTCGGATCGACCGAAGTAGCCAGTGGGTGCGCATAATATCAATTACGTCATCTGTAAACGTGCTATCTCTACTTTAGTCAAGCAGTGTAACTTCTAATCTCCTTCCTTTCAATGATTCCTAACCTGCAACTTCGGAACATCTTTGTAACCCTTGCCTTTTACTCGTAGTACTTTATAACAAAACGTATCGCTTTGCGTACTTTCTCGAGTACACGGGTAACCGTCTCATCCCCTTCACATATCAGCCTAGATGGACTCTAAATGGGTCTTAGATAACTTCGCTTTTTTAAAGCCATTTGATGTGACTTAATGTATTTTATTCAGGTTTAGTAAAATTTATTGCACAGACAATTAAGGATCTATTGATGAATTTATTCGTTCGTCTTTGTTACCCGAATAATGCTGAAGAAATTTTCGTCGTCAGTGAAGAACTCTTGGGACTCTCCTTGATACCATTATTATAGAAAACCACGTCATCTCCTGCCTCCGAGATTTCGAATCCTCTATCCTACCGAGAAAGGCCTGAAATAATTTTCAAATATTCGATCAGAATAATTGAAAATTACCGTAAAACCAGACGACTTTAAGCCCATATCACTAACTTCGATATTTTGCAGAATTATGGAGCATATTATAGCCAGCTCAATTATGCGCCATCTTGCTGAAAATGGAGCAATCATATAGGGCCAGCATAGATTCTGTAAGGGTAGGTCTTGTGATATCCAGTTAGCCCTTTTTATGAATGACGTATCTAAGGCAGCAGATATATCAGACGCAATTTTTCTAGATTTTAAGAAAGCCTTCGACACGGTGTCTCTTGGAAAGCTTATACAAAAGCTAACTTCCTACGCGATCGACGGAAAAGTGGTCAGTTGGACAAAATCCTTTCAAGAAAGCAGATCTCTGAGAGTTGCGTTAGACGGAATATTATCCGATGAAAATACGAGTAGTATCACAGCAGGTGTTCCGCAGGGAAGTGTCCTATGGCCGAGTTTATTCCTCATCTACATTAATGACCTACCGGATAAGGTAAAGAGCAAAGTTAGATTGTTCGCCGATGATACCCTCATATACAGAGAGATTTCGTCAAAAATTATATAAGTATATTGCAGAACGACCTGGACGTTATAACAGGATGGATTAAAGATTGGCAGCAGATGTAAACCCCGTCTCGAGGTATCCAATCCCCTTAATCTAAATCTAAAGAAAGCTTTTCTATGAGTTTAACGTTCTACGAACGTTATTCCCGCTCAGTAGAAAATTTCAGGACATACCTGAGAGTTTGTGCGTCACAATAGATATCTAGGAGTCACATTTAGCTGTAGTTTATCTTTTAAAGGACATATTCGAGATGTAATAGGTAAGGCAAATAAAATGCTGAGACTCACAGGTAGAACAGTGAAGGGATGCTCATCAAGAGTCAAGGAAATAACTTATTTTCCCTTGTTCGACCTAATCTCGAATATTCTTGCGCGGTTTGGGATCCACACGAGGTGGATTTGGTCTCAGATTTAGATAAGACCCAACGTAGAGCAGCTCGATATGTTATAGGAGATTTCAGGCTCGACAGCAGCGTTACGTCCATGGTAGAATCCCTCGGTTGTTCGCTTCAAGTGAGAAGGAATGATTGCCGAAGGAAAATTTTCGAGAAGATTTTCCGTTCTGAACTTAGTGATGAGGTGAGTGAAATTTTGATTCCATTACGTGATGAGCGCGATATCCAAGAGGCATCAGCAAAGCGTTATAAGGAGGAAATCGCAAGGACAGATTGGTCGTTCTTTCCACGGGCTATTAGTGAACCTATACAGCATTTCACATTTAGTTGACAGTATTGTCCTTACGGCGAACGCTGTTGCCAAACTTACTCTCAGTCTACTCGCCTCGCCAAATTTGAATTGGCTACCGTATACGTTAAGAGAAAGGACATTAAAAAGTTCCTAAAGTAATTTTTAATAAAAGATGGTATTTATACGCAATATTTTCGGTTTGTAAAAGATCAAAGTTATAAATACCGTGTGAATACCTCGAAATTAGGTATTTCCTAGAATAATAATGGATTACTGGCAGGCGTTTGGCAGTTACCATATCTTTAAAAACTTTCTAAAAGGAAAATGAAAATAAAATGATGGGAATATTAGCTGGTAAAATTTGACAAATCACTGACTAACTTCTTCTTTTCATAATATTTGCTCTAAATCCTGACGAGAGATTGATTACGTTTGATTCCTTTTCATCGGATCATCATATTATTCTATCATATATGTGCCACCAAAAGTTTTGTGAATAGTGATTTTTACTTTTCGTGAGGTGACGTTGAAATTTCTGTAAAGCTGTGAGATATCGAAACCTCGGCGACCCTCCAAACCGGCACTGGCGCATGGCAGGGGGTGTAAAACACCGAAAACCCTATCTACCCTTGACTGCTGTTGACTTCTCTAATAATTCGCGGAAGAAATGACCAGAACAGCAAATTGATTAACATACATGAAAAGTAGATTCCACGAGGAAGATTTTGATACTAGAAAAGACCTTGTTTCTTGAATAATAGTTAATAATAATAATTCAAATTCATCGATTCAAAAAATAATCTGCACTCAATTTTATTGAAACGATCACTTTCTTATTTTTCCTTCGATTATGTCAATATTTAACCATGATTTAATTGCACTATGCCATAAAAAATAGTTTTTGTTTATGCTGAATGCCTTCCAAGTAAGTTCTTGTCGAATTTCTTTTTCTGTGCAAATGTAGCAACAGCGCGCGCCGTTCTCCCGTAGGAAATACACGGGCCCATATGATTTACGTGGTGTCTTCATGATTTTGGACGGACTATATATTCTCTTTGAGCATTCATCAAAGTTTTTGATACGGCTTCAATTAATTTTTGCGCATTTCTTTCTTCGTGTCTGTATTTTCAGAAATTCAAATCACATTCCGTGTTGTATGGTTATTGTAACGAAGCTATTGGGAAATGTCAGTATATTTTCCATAGTCATAAAAATATAGTATTTTTAGTTATGGATTCAAATCTTATCCTCCGAAGCCAATTACGCTTCACTCGGCTGAAAATATTTTGGATTTTCTCATTCCGCTCACGTATTCCAATTCCTCGGGAAAAATATTCGCAGCCATTGTCTCCTGAAGTTCTTTAATCTTTGAATGTCTTCAGGCTGTTGTTTTTTTGCCATGATTGACGTGTCGCTCAATATAATTTTAGACGCCAATTTCGTGTCGAGAATTTCTACGTATGGCACCTCCTTCCACGCAGCGCAACGAGGAAGCTTATACAGAAGTATGTATCGAATGCAAATATAAATATGCAAGAAAGAGAGGTTGAAAGACATCAGCTGGTAGAATAACAATAACAACATTTCATCGAAGAAAGTACTAACATGTTCTATGATGATTCGGCGGAAAAGAGCCACGTAAAATATTGAAAATAAAAGCAATCGCAAACAGCGGAGGAAATAGTAGTACACAAAGCAAAAATAAAAAGATGTAACATTGGACGGATCCTGAAGACGTAGGCCTTTGTATGGAAGATTCGATGAGAACATTCATGGACGTTGAGTTTCTTCCTTCTTTTCTGGAAAATGTTTACAAAACAATTGACATTCTTCACCGAGGGTGATGCGAATCTATATGCTCTCTCTAATAAGTCCAATTTCATCAGATTATAAAACTACCAAGTGCATCAGAGGAGGCGATCTTTTTATTGCTGAATGACAAAAATGCTATACGTTAGTTAATATATTTCCAAATATCTTTTTTCAAGTTAGATAAAGAAAACAGCTATCTTTAGACGGGCTCGTAAATGTTGGTTAGGTATCAATCTCACCTAAGATAGCAATAATAGACTAGAAGAATAATAGAATAGAAGAGTGGGCAACCGCGTGACGGAGTAGAACCAACTGAATATCCACGTGGCAAACAGAAGAAATGATCCAAGTTATTGACTCAAACACCGAATAATTTATCGCGCTATCCAACCTCTTTTTTTCTTATTTACACTAAAGGGTAATATAATAAGGTAATAATCTAATTAAGGACTGACAAGGAAATTTTTTTTCGACAACTTAAAATTGACGGATTTTGATGAAATTTTCAACATTGACTGTACAAACCTTGCGCAATGATAAGTTTTTTTTTTAGCCTGTGAGTAAATGAAAAATGTGAATGCAGAGGTGTTTTGTATGGGACAAGTACAATTGTCGGTGTCCGTTATCTTTGATTAGCATGTAGTTATCGTCTCTACTCGCCAGACACCGCTGCGATCGATGAGCCGCACATATTCGCTTTAGTCGGAAAATGCGTTTTCGTTCTGTTCATAGCAGCAAATATATTTCTTTTTAGCCGCAGGAACGAAAATCAATATTAAATATCGATGATGGTACAATATAACCTTCTTAGATGTATTTGTATAATATCAGGTGATGAATAATTGTGAATAATATTTTAAATGCGTACATAATCCTGACAATGCTGTTCCTTGAAAAATGAACGAGAAAATCCATGTAAAGTTTTAATAGCAGGCCATTTACTTTTGGATCGAATGTTAGCTTAGGTATTGTAATGGAAAGAAACCTTCGAGTTAAATTTGTAAGCTATAGACGATTCACAATCTAAGGGGGGGTAGGTTTATATTGTAGTTTATAATTTATCCATAAATAGCTAAGTGAAACACGACGTTATGTATAAAAGTAATCGCCATCTAAATTACATCCTATTGTAGTAATACCGCCTGAGGCTATGTATGCGTTCTAATTAGGTATAAAATATATTTTTAGTGAAAATTTCATTCCAATATCTCGCTCGAATTACGGTTGTATATATAAACTTGAATGCGCGCTGAGCCCATTCCCTGTCGAATTTACAACGCGTCGTAAATTCGACGGAGCTATTTTTCATTATTGAATAACAATCTTCTAAATAATATTTGTATGTACACGTTTCCAATATATTATTTTTTAAATATTTCTATCAGTGAAATTAGCACTAACAAACATATAGTATACGTTTAAATTTAATAAATGTAATTATCTATGATTCAAGGAAAAAGTACATCTATATGTATGTAGGTATAAACGTAAAAAATATGTTACGTACATATATAGTGAGAGAATTAAGACAGCCTGGTGTCGAACCCAGAAGCTGTTTGTGAAAAATGAATGAACTTCAATATCAGATAGAGAAATCTCAGACCATTTTCTAAGTTTAAAGTCAATATCATATCGGGAATGTCCTCAAATGAGGATCCTTATCTCCATT
The DNA here is from genome assembly GCA_036926295.1 of Pachydiplax longipennis. Lineage (NCBI taxonomy): Eukaryota > Metazoa > Arthropoda > Insecta > Odonata > Libellulidae > Pachydiplax > Pachydiplax longipennis. Next base: position 7,321,935 of record JAVFKF010000004.1, read on the forward strand.
TGAAATACATTCTAAAGAGTAAATAGCGCTCTGGCTTCGAACCAAGGATCATTAGGGAAACGGTGAACGTTACCTCTGTTCACATATCGCGTTTTATTTTCCATGTTACCTGGAAGCGATTCAAAACAATTCTTAAGAATCGCCGCAATGTATTTAAAGGGGAAAATTTCGCATCCACCTGGCGTCGATCCCACGCTCATTTGTTGACATTTCTTGCACAGTCACTATAGAAGACCACGTCGTCTGCGACCTCCGTGATTTTCAATTCTTTATCCTTCCGAGAAGTGCCTCAAAAGAATTTTAAAAATCCGCGCATCGCACTCTTATGGAAAAATTCCGATTCATGCGGAATTCTGGTATCAAACCTATCATATCGAAGTCAATAATATTGGAATAGGTTCTAAAGCATCCGTAGGTAAACTATTCCTGTTTTCAACTGTTCGGTTCAGAAAGTAGAATTTACTTATTTTTGTTTCATATAATTGAGCAGGCACTCCTCTGACACATCCTTTGGTTCATTATATGCCCTGTGTACGAAGTATGTAGCTAATCTTTTCTTTGTGCTTCACCAGACTTGGTTAGCGAAAAATCTATCAAAAATACTAACACGCAAACAGAGAACCACAGAAGGAAAGCAGAACATCCATTTTAAATTTGTTTAAAAAGGAATAAAAATAAAATATTAACAATACTTCTGTCACTTCATAACAGCGTGACTTTTTCTCTCGCTATAGAAATAGATAGCGTGAACATGTAGCGTTGCGGAAAACGATTAAAATACTACGAAAGCTTCATTCAAAGCATTCTATAGGACAATTACTAAAACAATTGATTATGATTTTAGTGTCACTCTTGCCTAAAAACTAAGTAAACACGAAAATAATTCCCCACAAAACTAAAATCACTACTGACTAAATTACCGGGTACCAAATTGTTTATCCAAGGATTCACATATCCTCTATATATTATTTTAAAACATACATTTTTGGTGACCGGGGCTTTTCTCCCTTATTACTTCACCAATACATATAAACGACTGACCACTTGAAAGGAAAAATTTTCAGGTTCCTGCTAAAAATAATGAAAAATGCACCATTTGTTAAACAAATTGAATTAACATTTTAATCATTTTGTTGCATATTGGACGAAAAGATACCCGGGTTGCTATGTACAGATTTAAGTGTTTTACTGAGTGACGTGTGTAAACAATTTTTAAAATCGAACAGAGATATCTATACTCGGTATTGAAACGATTGCTTCTGTTTTCGCAGTTAATGTTTTCGCATTTTTCATGAACCTTGATGTCGTGCTCAACTATATTCTAATAAACCAGTATAAACTTGCATCTTTTGGGAGCAGAACGACAGCCGCATAAACATGAGCACTGCTGAAGACAAACAGGAACTCTGATTCAGTGAATGGATAACATGCAATTTCACTGCAGACGAGTAGTAATTATTTTTATAATTTTGCGTGTAAAGAAAAATCTAGGAAATAATTTAGTAACCATGATGCAGAATGTATAATTATTTGTTTTATCTTAGTTATATGTGTTTAACCTGAAGCTTTGAGTGAGTTTTTACCATTATTAGCAAAATGGTAAAAAAAATTGTTTTGTAATTTTTTTGTTTACCCATAAATGTGTTATTTTTCTCATTTTCAAATCAAGGAAGAACTATACATTTATTTACCTTGCCATCAATATGCTTTTAGCCTCATATAAAGCAGTATCACTTCCGACGTTAACGCAAAGGATAGTAACGAAAATCCCTTCGTTTTTGGAAGAACTGACGTGAAAAAAGGTTGGAAACATCAGAACTGGCTCTTGTTTTCTGCTAAAAAGTACGGGATATCTTCATACCACAGTATTTTCCACCAATAGTTAAACGGTTCACTACCCAAGCCAGAAAAGGTAATATAAATATTATTTATGTAATGACATATTTCAGAAACAGGAACGTTCCTCGTGTAAACAACAACTGTTGCTTCTATTGCAAATCTCACGTACATATCCTCATCTTACAACTATTTCCTCAAATACAACGATTTAATTACATTCCTAATTAAATCTTATAAAATGTTAGGTAATAATGTCATTGGCAGTAATTTTATTCTGAACGGATTAATTCTCTCTTATGAAAAGATTAATCCACATTTACATACGTATTCTGCAGCCACCTTTCGGCGTGTGGCAGGAGGTGCTATGACTCTACTTATCCTTTATGAGAATACTCTGTCTGAATTTGTCAGGTAAATTAAATCTCTCATTGAGCCTTCTTTCTTCTAAAGACTACCATCCTGTCTTCTGAGTAGCAATTACCGATTTATCATTGCAATATTTTAAAAAAACGTATGGCCTATCGCTGAGATTCGGAGAGTTTATCGGAGTGACACATGCAGCCCTAGAACCAGAGCACTGTAGAAAATTACTCTTACGTGAACTAAATGTTCTCAAAAATGTCGGATTAGCTGGCAAAGCAAATATTAATTTTCTCTGTCGCGGCACCATCCGAAGGAGTTACTCCATCAGAGAGCTTCCCCTCCCGACAGCTGAATTCATAGAGAAAATAAATAATTAATTCGATGCCTTTAACTGTAAATTTAATTACTCTAAACGGCGTAGTATTTTCGGGGGAAGAAGGGAAAGGCATCTTATCGAAGGATTGTGAATAATGAGGGATCTAATTAAAACGTCTAATCTAATTAAACGATGTTTCGATGGTTTTCTTCGAAATTATATCAATCAATCGGTGACGAAGATACTGCGAGATTTTACCAGGATCCCTTGGAGAAGCACATCTCAAAAATTAGACAGAAGTGAGGATTCAATCGCAACCCAAAGGTATGAGGAAACCTGTCTGTAATTAAATATGAATTGAGGCTTTCCGGTGGATTGATTGTTGGTGGAGTACATCATGGGATTGCAACCGGGTGACTTGACCTCATGAGGCCGACGTTTTGGCAGCAGTCATCTTCAGGGCGAATGCCATTGTCATGTTTGGTCTGCTAGAAGACTCTCATTGGTTGGTTGGTAGGCCAATGGAAGCGTCCTTTTCTCGTATGATCGGTTTCGATGTTCAAGTTCGCCTGATGTCCTCTTACGATGCCGCAAGATTTCTCAGGTTGATTTAAGCGGAAATAGCTTTGATGTTCTTTAAGCTCGTTTCCCCGATGTATACCGCTCCGTAGATATAAAGGACTTAACATTGGTTAGGAGCCTTTCGATTTTACTGAGGGGTTTATGAACCGTGCGGATGCTACGTTTGCCTAATATCCTTGCAATTTTCCTTGACATTTGGGCTACGCGAGGTAGTAGCAGCAGGTCCATCCTTTTCCTTGGGATTCTCTCCATTTCCTGGACGGTCTTCCCGGTTAGGGGATTTAACAGCTTGCTAAGATGAATTAATGGCGTTGAAAATGGGCACACATATAGCCTCGGTATAGTCTTCCTTCGATATGGATCGGTTGGGTCCCAAGGTAAGATTTCGTCTTGAACTTGGCATTCCTCTAGTCAGCAGGTAAAATGACAATGTCCTTCCTTAACCTTAACTTGTCTTTCCTTGTAGCATAGGTTCGCTTTGGGAGGGGTTCATCACTGGTGAGATCTTACTTTGTCTTCTTCAGCTACAAATGTAGATAGCGAGCAAATGGCGGAGTCCACTCCATACTGACTGTAGCTAGTTAAAAATATGCTTAAGTCACCTAAATCATCAAGTTAAAATTTACATGCGGATGGTATATCGCAAAAATACGAAAGTTGGAAAATTACTAAATGAAAAAATAGTTTCTGGGCTGCATCATCGCTAGTAAGGGTGGCTTGATTGAAAGCGTTAACATTTATGAGACTTTAAATGATGGGTAATTTCCTTTCGATTTTCCATTGTACGGTCTATTCCTCCTTCACGTTGATAACAGGCATGCATATGACAAGGGGATTTACGAATTGTGAAATTTATTGATTGTTTTCGCAGTACTCCTACAGGGAGTCCTGCGAAAGTCCTTCAACAAAATATATTTCTATCTTTCTTTACATTTTATTTTTTTATTTTATATCTACCTTTCCTGTCTTCCCCACACATCTACTGATGTTTTTTTTGCCTCAGTCTACATTCATTTCTATCATTCAGAACATCGGTTCTTTGAATACCTCTCCCTTGTATTGTAATTCCGCCTTACGAGCATCCAAAGCAGTGTTTTACAAGCGTGAAAGGAATTGAACGTAAAACTACGTATCAAGCGGGATCATCTTAAACGGGTTTTACTTAATTAAAAATCGAATTTGTACGGAAAAATAATATTTAGCCTAGGTACATGTACGTAGAATATTTTCCACTTTGAGAGAAACTCCAAATGAAATTTCCCAGTGTAATGCGCATTGTGCTTTCAGTGGAGAAGACAGTTCGGAATCAATTGGGATCTGAAGACAAAAGGGAGGCTAATCAAATCTCTTGTTTTCAATTTTTCTCATCTCGCTCGACGCCATCTCTGCTAAATTGTTTCCTCTTCACCTTGCAATATCCCTTTGAAGAGAAATTTTATTTCGATTCCTTTGTCTGCCTTTGAAGGCGGCTGCTTTCATGTCAAATGTTATCCACCCAACACACCTACATTCTTTCCAGAATTACATCTCGTCTTTTCGTCTGCCTCCTCTTCCCATTATTAATAAAATTATTAACATGTTTCATGAGTAATCCTATGGTACTTTTCCCTCATCTGTCATCAAATAATCTCTGTTCTTGCTGTGTCATTATTATGATTTATTGATTAGGGGCGATAAAAAAGGCATTGGAATAAACCGTGGAAACCTCTCTTATCCAGGAAAAATTTTGGTCTTATAGAATTTTAATTCATTGTCTTGAACGGAAACGCAAAAACAGAATGCATCTCCTTATGAAACTTGAATCTTTGTTAATCGAAATGCGAATGCGTGACCCTTCCTTCAAAAATATTACAGTAATATGTGTTTGTGTGTGAGAAGGGAACCAAGGTTCCTCTCTCAACTCTCACAGGCAATGAAAGACTTTCCTCCCTTTTCTCTATTCCGCCACCCTTTCTTACAATCGTTCAACCTTCCGCTCTTCGCAACCTTCGCTGCCCCCTTTTCTCGCTCTTTCTTTTCCTCTCATCCAGATGCTACGTCGTCTTCGTCAGCTTCCTGATGTAGCATGGCGCTCTGCCTTACCATCTTATCTGCCACCTCTAACATATTATTTATACTAGCTGTATTATCCGTTGATTCTCAACGGGGAAAATAGATGTAGGATTAAATTGGTAATGCTATTTGTGTAGAAGTGAAAGTATCCTCTCCAAAGATTTTAGAAGGAAATATAGGGGTTCGAGACCCTCCGAGCCTTTAGTTTGATCACTTAATGTTTTATATATAGGTATGCATTTAAGGTTTCGTTCTATGAAAATGAACTAGGAACGATATTTATAATGTTTGAATAGTAAATAATCATAAAGATTACTCTAGGATTATATTTGTATGCATTTAATATTATTGATAATATGATTTAAGTTGCTTTTATACGAATGCACAAGATAAAGGAGCTTTGAACTCCCAAATAGGTCCCAAGCAAGCCTTTACTGACAGATTCCAATGTAACTGTTTCCTAATACTTCCATTACACAAATACTGTATATTACTTATTAGACATTATTGAAATCTAGTGGGGTTCAAATCTCCTGGAGGTGAACTTCGTATTATTTTGGAAACTGCAAAGTGCTGAGATGTACATATATCACATATGCCATCATCATACCAGGATACGATAATCAATTATTTGGAAACACAAGAAAACATTATTGAGTTCGACTCCATGCCTTAAGAAGATATATCTTAAGAGAGATGCAATATATGGCCTGTAATGGAACCCATACAATTTTCGATAGATATCATTGCATGTTACGGGATCGTCTCTAACTTTCTAGTGCAGAAAAAGATTAGGGAAGAGTATCGAAGAAAGTTTAGTGTATGCCGTTCAATTCACAAAGAAGAGTGATTAAAGTTACAACGAAAACCATGGAAAAATAAAATAAAACTCGCAATACATGTATGTGGTAGTTGTATTTATTTATTATTTATTTATTGAAGTTTGGTCTTTGGACCAGTGTTTAATTTAATTGCTCATAGAAGGAGGTATGAGAATCCACACAGCACGATCCACCAAAATATCCTACCTGATTCACAAATACAAGCCGAGTAATAAAATCGTAAGTTTTCCTTGAAATTTCTCGGCAATAATAGAGGAACATCAACTAATCAACAAAAATAAGACATCCAATAAAATAATACCCGCTTAAGGTCTTTCGTGCGTGTGCTTTTATTCGTTGGTACTTGAACAGGAGAAAAGGGATGCATACGGCAATGCACCTTCGAATTTTCTTCCATACTTAAAATCTTCAACCGAGTAACGATATAGCTGGATTCATCAACGAAATTGCTATGATTTGGTGTAGGAACCAAAGGTAAAGCACCAAAGCAATTTGTTATCAAATAAAACAATGCGCACTTCCTGACTTTCGTAGGTGTGTTTAATGTATTCGATGATTCTTCCGCAAGAGAAAAAGAGTTCAGAAGTATTTACTGAATGATTAATAATGCCCAGAACTCAAACAATATCAATGATGAACCCAAAAATAGTTGCAATTATTAAAGTTACTGTTTGTATTCTATAGCTCAGGGAAGGAGGAATGAGAATCCACCTTGCAGGTACCACTGAAATTCACTTCCAGATTTGCAAATAGTGACCGAAGAACGAAACCGCTGGTTTTTTTTTCAATTCAAAGTCGAACTCCGAATTATTCTCGTATCTATAGGATGGGGCCAGTACGTCGTAAAAATTTGACGTCGACGGCACTTCTGAAACATGCTTAGAATTCGTATTCCCTATATATAGGTATATACGGAGAGTTAGCTATGTATAATAGATATATATTTTATAGGAACAACTCTTTTCGAAACCTCAAAAACATACGGTCGTGGACCTATTTATCTTTGTTCTCGGTTGGGTTCGAATTGGTGACGAAACCCCTGACTGTGGCCCTAAGTGAACTTTCTTGTATCTCCCTCACTCTTTACCCCCCGCCATCCACCTCGGATTCCCGAAAGAGATCATTTCTGTGGGCCAAAGCAGTTGACGCCGTCTTTTGTTTTCACATTTGTGCGTTCACACATTCGCTCCGCTACGTACTTTAAAAGACAACTTCCGTATTCTCTATCTTGTTTATCTTTTTTCAGTCATTGGATTAATTTTGCTCAGTGTGTAATCAAATTTAGTCGGTGACATACTGCAAAACGTTGAAAATCCTCCAGTCTTCACAAAGCATTTCTATCTGCATTTTTTTCCATACTTAGACTGAAAAAAACAAAGTTTACTTTTTAACAAGAGAAAAAGATTGTCGATTTATAGTTCCGCAATAGTTGAATTACTCGTTAAATCAATACTTATTGCACGATTTCTTTATGTCTTCTTCTTTTTCCCCTCTTACCTCATTCCTGTTTCTTTCACTCATCCAGGTCTTCCCTCCATCTTTTCCTTGGTCGCACTACATTTCTTTTCCCTTTATCTCTCGTGATTTTCAAAATCCTTGCTCTTCCATTGAATTCGATCGCCTGTCTCAATATAGACGAATACTGCATCCGTGCAAGATCTCCCAGATCTGAATCCTTGTTGTTTTTCTATTACTGCTGTGTGGGAATTGATTTTCTTCGTTGTCAGTATCAGTGCTGATCCAGTAGGTTAATCCCTCTCTAATTACATGGTTCCCTTTCATCTCCTTTTCTAAACAAGGGAAGCATAATACTACTCCATTTGTTAGGTATTGTATGGCTTATAATTTTGTTCATCAATTTCAAATTTTTTATATAAGTAAAGAAGTTTAGTATTTCATCTGTTTTGTTAAACAGTTTCTTCTGTAGTACGGTGCCATTCCACCATCCGGCCTTTTCTGGAAGTGTAGTTGTCACCTCTACTTGAAGGCGAACGAATGAGTGCATTACGTCGAGGGAAAACCAACTTCAAATTGATAGCGTTTAAATATTTTTCCTAAAGAGACTCGTACATGGGAGCTGAACGACAACTACAGAAGCAAGAGCATTGGCGAATGAGAAACTTTGTGTCACGGTAGTACCGTGTATAGTGCGGTATGTTTGAATAACGTTGCATTGTATTATTCCCCGGTCGTTTTATTTTAAGAACGATCATATTGGAAAATTTAGAATCTGTTTAAAGTCTCACAGGTTTTAGGCGACCCAGTGGTCGAATGTATTTATTAATAAATGGTATTTGTGGCAATGTGAGTGTTCTTGCGGGGAAAATAATATTCACTTGAATTAGTTTTGCTGACGATATATATATAAATTAAAAAGATAAATTATGACAAAAACATCAGCGTTGAAAATCTTCTTTGCGTTTCTGGACGGTGATGACAGGTGCCTGACTCCTTCGATTCATGTGATAGACACACCTCCGACCATCATTGTTCTGCAGAAACAAAAAAGAACTGAATTAAGAAAAGTACGTTTTGAAAAACAATTGAGCCACTGATCAACTGGAATAAGAGAGTTAGTGGATCTATCTGTTAAATAAACTCATTGAAGTCTTCAGAGTAGCAGCCCGGCAACTTCCTTATCCTTCCGCTTTCTTTACTCCGGACACCGACTCTGGATGAAAACGATTATCAGAAGACCGAAATTGATGAATTTTGACGCAGATTTCAAACGCTTATTTCTGAGAAACGGCTAAAAGTTGTTCAATGCAAAACAATATAGTTGTTGTTATGAATTTTAGCCAAAGAACCTCTCCTCTAAGATTATGCGCTCTTTGCCGTTTCGATCCTTCGTAAGATTAAATTGTGCTTAAGTGTATTATATGAAGAAGCGCTTAGCGTTGCAGGAGAGCGACGGAACTCAAGTTTCTTGGAGCGAATAAGGAGAATTGTGACGTGCAGCACTGCTTTGGGATAATTCCCAGGGAGACGCTAACAAGAGCAAAGAGGTGAAGACTATTCGAGGAAAGACGTTATTTCTTCCACATCGACTTAGACATAAATGGACGGGTAGCCGAAATATAATAAACGAAAAAGAAGACGCTCTCTGATTTGTTTCCTCTCTTAAAAGAGTAGGCTGCTGATGATTGTGATGTATACATACATACATACATACAAACGTCTTTATTGGCGAAATTGGGACTATTATAATTGGGTATGTTATATGTTATGTATTATAAAGTCGTCATCGAAAATCAAATTGATGATTTTTAATTTAAATTTATCATTGAATTCTCTAGTAGAACTTAATATTATCTTTTTGGGAGGACGCAACTCCCACTAGTAGACAGACGTTTAAAGGTTGCGTTGGACTGTCTTTTATTTTATCATCAAACCATTCATTCTCTTGATTCGGACAGCCCTTTTCGGACGTATGCTTACATCCCTTCCCTGAGCCGTAGAATACCAGAAATTCGAACCCGGAACCTTTGGTTCTTGAGCACTACTCAACTCCACCGTCGGATTAGAATTCTGTGATGATAATTAAGTTTTCATGAAGTTTAACAGCTTCTGATTCTCAAGTTTTAGGTGAAAATAGACCCACATTCAAATTACAATGCAGAATAGCTGAACTATTCCCAAAGTTAAGTAAACGTTGAAAATTACCTAACCAATTTCGAATTAATCTACTCTTACGAAAACAATAGATACTTAATGTAAGAGAAGAGACTTTGAATAGGGTAAGTATTTACTCGATATACCACTGCGATATGTGACCGAGAACGTGCACCTATAATAGGAAAGTCGAACTGAGTAAGAGACTCTTCTAAAGGGTCGTTCCCTGCAAATTGTTCGTTAATGCAAATGCTAAAAATTCTGAATATTACCACTTATTATATAACTAGCGGAGCTGCCCGTTAATTCTCGAAAGGGAAAGAAAAATAAACGAATGACGTAGTAAGTGCGACTTGCAAGGCAGTATAATAATTAAGATGCAGATATAAATGTTTACTTTAGGAAAACGCTTAAGGTGTCTTCATAATTTAGAAATCACATATTCATATATAATACCATAATTACCAAGTACTTGTATATCATTTTATTTGAAAATCCTTAAAATGACACGGCATTATATACAGTAAAACCCGTCCAAGACGCTTCTCTAGAAGTTACTCCGCTTAAGATGCAGTTTCCTCACATTCCCGGTCCCTTTCGCACGAAACACACGGTAAAAATACCGCTTAAAACGCCCTGCTTCTCGCTTATGACGCGGATTTTTCCCTTTTCCGGATGCACTTCTACTCTTTTTAACCAATCGCTCGCCTCTTTCGATAGACCAGTCTTTTTCATCATCAGTGTCGTCCCAATCTTAAAAAGTAAACGTATCGAAAAAATTAAAAAAGGAGTGTTTTGACAATGTCAAAAATTAAGTAACTTAGACTCTCTCTCCGTACGAAAAGCAGGCAATTGTTCAAAAATATTATGTAAGGCGACCAGAATTCCACAACCTGGTTATTACTCTTCATTTTGATTGATTTTTTATTGGTTGCAGGCTTCATTTCCACCGGCTCAATAAACACATCTTGTGTAACTATCTCTCTCGTGTCGACTTAGCATCGAAAATCCTTATCAAATAAAAGGTGAGGAAGAGGAAACGTGTCCAGTTAAAACTTGATGTTGAGTTGATGGCCATCGCTTACTCTTGTATATTCGGCTATTAATTTCAATATCGATCTACTTTCATTCATCTTGAATCTGTTATAGAATTTAATGAAGCTCTAGTTGATTAAAATAGGATTCTTTGCTTCCTAGTGTGATCGAAGCTAAAAATTACCTCATAGTGCACATCTTGGAATGGTCTACTTAGATCTTAGTAATTTGATAAACTTAGTACTTAAAATAAACTACAAGCCTGGGGCCAGTGCTGATATCTACATTTTGAAACTAATAACAAGTCAGCACATGTAGAAAATAGAAGAGATTTCTTTTCCTTTGAACCAAAGTAACCTCAATTGACTGTATGTATGTGCTTACCATGTCTGGAAGTAGATTTTTGAAAGAAACTCAATTAGTGATGCCCCATTTTCCTTCAAAACTGCCCCAATGGAAGAATGAGACATGAACACTCTCAGCATGGCAAACTGATGTGTATCGGTCCAAAGTGGTGGTACAGCTTACTTATTTGCACTGCAACTTTCTGTATTCATGACAAATGTCCTTTCACCTCATATTGCTCTCATTTTGACTTCCTCCTCATAAATGAAATGTATCAATTTGCAGGAGGCAATGAGGTAGCAGAGAGGTGGAGGTGGGATGGGACGTGGTGCAAAGAAGGTGGCCCTTTACGTGGTTCTTGTGTTTGCTGCAGCACTTCTCATTCATCGGCTGGCATTGCGGTGTGGACAATCGAATCATCATGCCATCCCTGAACATGGACAACCTTATTACATGGTATCACCATTTTGCACCCACAACCTGGGACCATTTACACTCATGCCCTGCAAATTTGGCTATCCGGGAACCCTCTTTTAGCCAGCAAAGAACGCCATGCATACTTTCCTTTATCATTACTTTTGGTTGTCCTCTACACTCTTTGATCCTAAAGCCAAATCTATTCTATGCTTAATTGGTACCAAATAATTCTCGATTAAATATCTTGGTTTTTTGGGCTTTCTGTACATATTTCACTAGTCTTGTTCTATGCTGCATGCATGCCATCAGAAACACCGGATGGAAATAACAAGCTTTTGCATTTTTTTATATAGAACAAATTATCATAATAATCAATGACTGGAATGTTTCATTTTATAATTTAATCTCTTGGACAGAAGTAATTTATTTAAATCTAGTTTTATTTAAGAATTTTATCATATTTTATATTGTTTTATAAGAATATATAAACATCTAGTTTAAACTATTCTTTTACCATTTTATGCTGATGTGCATTTTTTCTGTAAGTATGATACCAATAAGAAATACTGCACCAGCAATAGTCAGTAGCAATTTCAGTAGGATAAGTACCTTCATAGTTTCAGTAACCTCAGATGTTTCTGAATGTTAGAATTAATGTTAACATTTAGGACAAAGTTAGCCATACTTATTTCTTTATTGTACTTTGTGTCATTTCTCATGTACATATTTAGACAAAGTATAAAAATCATCTTTTGAGCTTTTCAAGATATTCTGTTGCTGTTTTATAAATTTGGAGATAATAATTTTCTAATTAAAATGAATTCCTCTGTTTGGAAATATGTGTCCAAGCCCTCTTGCTGTAGCCTTCAGAATTTTTTTCAAAAAATCATAAATAATTTTATTTTCACAAATGCCAATCCCAAAAATCTTCATTTATTTACTGTTGATCAGTACCACATTGCATTCCATGGAAAGGAGAACTTACACTTTTGAGTTGAGCACATTTTATAAACAATTGAAAATTTTCCCATTCATTAAACAAGTTTCCATCTCTACATTTTCTTCCATTGGCCTCATGTCTTCTTTGATCAAGATTTTAATTCTTCATATAGGTAAGGAAGCAGAAAAAAAACATATTAAAGCTTTTAAAATTCGTGGGCAAGTTCCAAAAGATATTACAAATAATTACCACTTGTGTACACTTGGCTTAGAACATAAATTAATGTATCAATTAAATTAATTTAAGTACATCCTAATTTGAAATTGAGTGAAATACCTTTCTGTTGAACCAGCAGGGACCACAATCATTAAAACATGGGCTCTGGTGCTAAATCTATATCCAGGATCAAACCCGTGTTCCAGACAATTACATTATCTTGAAATTGATATCTGTCTGCACATACAAAATATCTTGAGATTATATCAAGAGATACATCATTTTATTTTTTTACCAAAAATTGCTTATGGTATTGGCAGCCAGGCTAGGAATTTTTGGACAAATCAAAAAATATAGGCTACTTACTTAGTCCTGAATTTTAATATATGTTAAATTCTGAAGTCTTAAAGAAACCTTTCAGACTACGATGGTGAGATTATTTTTGCCTGCTTGAATGTATGGAGCCTCTTTCTAAAGTTTTAATGTTTAATGATAAATATTCAACTAATTTTGAGTAATACAAGTGAATTATCCTATAGTGTTGTTGTTGTTGAAACTTAGGAGCTACTGAAATTTGTTGGAAGTAGAATTTGAGCAAGTGTGTTGGTGATGAAGCTAAGCATAGGAGGGAATGAAATGAGTACTTATTTTTGTAGGGATGGGTGAGTGGTGGCGAAGGAAGTGAACAGCATGGATACCCTTATCACCGAGGGATGCCCCTCATTTTCATAGGTGGAGTTCCACGATCAGGGACTACCCTGATGCGTGCAATGCTTGATGCTCATCCTGAGGTGCGCTGTGGGCAGGAGACGAGGGTCATTCCTCGTCTGCTTCAAATGCGCACACATTGGCTTAAGTCACAAAAAGAAAGCCTACGTTTAGAAGAAGCTGGACTTTCAAAAGAGGTGAGCCCCAATTTTATTTTCAATATTTTATACATCAAACTCATCTTTGGTGGAAAATTTTGGTGCTCCTCTCACTACTAAGTAGAAATTTTAATTAATTTTAGAATCAGTTTTCTTTGCACAAAGATCTGTAATGATGATAATAAGGTCACATCTCTTAGATGGAATCTACTTTGAGGAATTTTATTATTACTGAAACATTTCTATCAAACCTAAAATCCCAACTTGATAAGATAGTTTTAGTCCAGGATGTAAGTTGCTACTTCTTTGATTTTCGCTAATAATCAGTTGGAGACTCTTCTTGAGGACTGTAGACTTCCCAATACTGTAAAGTTACTAATGACAATAAATGCAATCTTATGTAGAGAACTGTATGATTACAGAGCAGGACTCCTCCTGAATTACTAGGAAGGTGAAATTTAAGGAAATTAATAATTTAAATTGATTAAAGTAGTACTTAATCCTGATTTGTCATGAACATATCTGTTCATATAGTAATTTGTTGTAAATTTCTATAAAGGTCTGATTTAAAACATTTTATAATATTCTGTAGTTGACTGGATTGGAAAGATAGAATGGTTACATATGAAATTGAATTATAGTTAACAATATTACCAAGAAGTTTCTGACTTTTAAAATATATTTAACTAGTTGCCCCGTGCGAAAACTTCACAGAAAAATGCTGATACTCAATTTCCCCACCCAAATACATTTCAGTAAACACTCAAAATAATCACTACAAACAAACATACAAAAGCTCAAACATACCTAATAATTGCACCTTCATATTCTGTATCTGTGTCCGTTTTGATATACCTCATTTGCAAATATATGTATGCATCCAGAACTCTGAGGTAAAATTCTATCTAGCTTCTTCTAATGAATTGCTACTTGAACCTAAAAATAATCCCTAATATGTGAGAGAGAGCATTAGAATTTAAATGTTACAGAATGTTTTCAAAATTTTCTCTAGCAATACAGTCATGAAAGGTACACATAATTGCTATAGCGATATCTGTATCTTATCCTATAACGAATACCTTAATTTGGGCAATTTATGGTTCTCGAGTTTTGGTCAAACATAAACACATACACATGCACACACCTTACTTTATTGTTTTAGATAGAAGAGTAGGTGAACAGCCCATTGATTTACAACGGGGAAATTAAAGTTTCTATCTACCATACTGATTGCGTCTCCGATGTTTATATATCTCATTGTTTTAACTTTAAGTATTAATATTCCCACCTTATGAATTCATCTTATGTTATTTGAAGAATGTCATCCATTCAATACCTCATCTATATATTTTTGGTCTCTGATATATCTATTATAGATAGCTACTTCTCCGGATATACCTATATATATACCAGTAAAAGTTACTTGCAAAATGCAAGCTAATAGGTGAAAATTTACCAAAATATCTGATTATTCTCTGTTACGTATATATGACACAAGTTCACATTCCAGATTTTATCTTTCCATGTTATCTTGAAAGCCTTCCAAACAAATCTTAAAAATTGCCGAAATACATTTTAAAGGGGAGAATTTTGCACCAACCTGGTGCAAAATTCTCCCCTTGGTGGACCCAACCTTCGTTTGGTAAGATTCCTTCCACTGGTGATATAGAAGACTGCTTTATCTGCAAAATCCGCAATTTTGAATGCTCTATCGCACTGAGAAAGGCTGCAATACAGTATTCAAAAATTTGCGCTACAGACGATCTGTCATTGAACTCGGGACCCGTTAGTGAGAGACAATCGCATGTCAATGTTAGATAAGTGCCATTCTGACCTATTCCAAAGTTTCAATGTAATATCTTATCAGGAAGGTCCTAAATTAAGATTCCGTTATCCCCATTTGGAATGCATGGTGGAATAGAAATGACGCTCTGTCATCAAATTGCCTGAACTTCAGGGTGTGAAGCACAGTCACTAATCCTGTCTTACACTCACGAATCGTATGGCTTTGATTACTGTCCAGTAATATGGCAAGAGCATGCACTACTTTTTCACTGACTCAAGGATGACCTGACCAACCCATGTCTGCCACATTTTGGCATCCCTCATTCAAAGCTTTTACCCACTTTGCCACTGTACTGTAAGGCAACCCTGCAAGCCTTGATGACACTGTCATGCTGTACGACCTCTGTAACATTCATTCTCTATCCAACTCCAATTGTTCCTCTTTCAAAAACATAGTGATAGCACTACATTAGACGACCAGCTAACACATGACTCTGTTCTTCTCATTAGTGCGCATGTGCGTGATTTGAAGAGGGAGAGTTTATTTGCTCTGAGGTAAGGTAGGTATGTAACTAACATTTGGTATAAGGGATATTATTTGGTTCCGTAGCATGGCATCTCTATGGCATTGTTGCCACTATTAAGTTCCAACTCTCTTTTTTGTTTGAATTTGTTTGTGTCGAAAGAAAGAACGCCTTGTTAACAACAGCGTCTTAAAGATAAAATTGGAAAATTGTCTTTCCATGCAAAAATGCTAGGAAAAAATTTATAAATTTTATTTAAAAAGATATTGAGAAATAAATTCCACCACTTGATGTATCGTTTATTTCTGCACGAGGAAAGATTTTTTAAATCATCAAATTAATTTTGCCTAAAGTTTTGCAACAACCTGCCTTTTTCACTATGGGGAAATACGTGGGAAACGAATCTCCATAAGAAGGTCTATAAATGTGTTAGTAGGAAGGCAGTATTCATCGTGGGAGACACACGTTCTCACAATGGATTTCAAACATCATTTCATTTCATTCAAACAGCTAACCATATTCATCACAATAAGTGTTGGCCCCAGCCAGGCATCGAACCCGGGGTCATTTCTACCGAAGGCATTTCCCACCTTGGGGCAGCTTTACCTATGCACATATGCGATGAGACTTATTGTTAGTATTAAGCTGTGATATTTTAGAGCTATTTTACAAAGTGCAGCCAACACATTTGCGATCAGTAATTCCTCATTTCACAATGAAAAGGATTTCTTTTATGAGCTTCTTTAGTTTCCTTAGTGTGTCAGCAGTGTTCGATTCCCTACACACGAAGGAATCTCAGTCACTGGTTAATACTACAGCGGAATGAATAATAAAGCGTAATATTTACTATTATTAGTATTGAAAACACACAGTTACTTACAAAAAAAGTTACCAGTGAGAACGCAACCACCTAACAAATGTGGAGTTCAATGAGAGGCTTTGCTTTTAGCACACGTTTCGTCTTCCTCCTCACACATGTTCCGAGGCTTTTTTGACGTCATTTTTTTAAATACTGGCTAAAATTCATTCATTTGGATGCTATATAACTATTATAGTATTATAAAGGAAGTTAATTCTGATTTTTCTTAAATCGGCTCAAATCTCAGCGTAATTCACTCTTCTTCACAAATATCGGGCAAGAAATACTTTGGCTGCCAATATTTTCTCTTACGTATAAATTCCCATTAATGGAGGTTTGGAAAAGACTTGGTTATTTTGCTTCATGCTCCACATGCTTGCAGGACAAACTTTTCCATAAAAAATAATAAGCAATAGAGCTTAAATACATGATAATTAAGAGAAAATGCAGAAATATGAATTAGGTCAAAAGAAAGGGAAATTAGTGAAAACGTTATGAAATTAGAAATGGAGTAACAATAAAAGAATACACTAACTCTTCAAAATCTGCCTTTACTTACAGGGATGATCTCGTTTGCCATTTGCGTAATAGCACACACAGCGGATAAATAAGACATTCTATGCGTAATCTCTCTGTTGGCTAATATTTCTTTAATGAGATTAGTCAAACCGTGTTAAATACATTTCTAATAATTTTGTTTATATTCATTTTATCACTCTGAATACAAACATATCATTATGACTAAATGGAAAAACCTCAGTTGAGTTTTGATACTTGTTCAAGAGAGGGAAATGAACGCTATTTTTTCATCCTGAGCTGCACCATCCTATGGGTGCAAGGAGTGTATCGCACCTGGGCAGGTAGGATGCAATGGGTTTTTTTCCATAATTAGGAGAAGTATAAATAACAACACCTTCACATCATGCCAATCTATTTATTACAATGTTTTTAAGGGGAGCTAACTGTGACATAGCTATAAAGTAGTTGCGTACATGAGTTCTCGATTCATTCTCCACTGACAACGAAATGACACTAAAGCCATAGTGGGTGAAGTGAGGGTGAGTGCTGGCGCTGAAGTTGTAAGCATTAGTTTTGGTGAAAGTGTTTTCCTAGAAGTTGCGCCTGGAATCACATGTGGGACTAAGAGGAGAAAGATTCACAGATAATGGAATGGCTAAGGAGTAGCAGGAAGGCGAAAGGGGTTCACTGAATTCGACATATACATTTTAACATATGAATCACTACTCTGAGGCTCGCCCAAAATGTGGTGTCTGTTGGACGCCCCTGAAAGTGGAGACTTTTTTTGTGACTGTATATACATACGTAAATATTAAATCTTCATAGAAATGTAATATTCTCCGTTCGATTACACTGCAAAATAATGTACGAGTCTCTTTAGGAAAAATATTTAAACGCTATCAATTTGAAGTTGGTTTTCCCTCGACATAATGCACTCATTCGTTCGCCTTCAAGTAGAGGTGACAACTACACTTCCAGAAAAGGCCGGATGGTGGAATGGCACCGTACTACAGAAGAAACTGTTTAACAAAACAGATGAAATACTAAACTTCTTTACTTATATAAAAAATTTGAAATTGATGAACAAAATTATAAGCCATACAATACCTAACAAATGGAGTAGTATTATGCTTCCCTTGTTTAGAAAAGGAGATGAAAGGGAACCATGTAATTAGAGAGGGATTAACCTACTGGATCAGCACTGATACTGACAACGAAGAAAATCAATTCCCACACAGCAGTAATAGAAAAACAACAAGGATTCAGATCTGGGAGATCTTGCACGGATGCAGTATTCGTCTATATTGAGACAGGCGATCGAATTCAATGGAAGAGCAAGGATTTTGAAAATCACGAGAGATAAAGGGAAAAGAAATGTAGTGCGACCAAGGAAAAGATGGAGGGAAGACCTGGATGAGTGAAAGAAACAGGAATGAGGTAAGAGGGGAAAAAGAAGAAGACATAAAGAAATCGTGCAATAAGTATTGATTTAACGAGTAATTCAACTATTGCGGAACTATAAATCGACAATCTTTTTCTCTTGTTAAAAAGTAAACTTTGTTTTTTTCAGTCTAAGTATGGAAAAAAATGCAGATAGAAATGCTTTGTGAAGACTGGAGGATTTTCAACGTTTTGCAGTATGTCACCGACTAAATTTGATTACACACTGAGCAAAATTAATCCAATGACTGAAAAAAGATAAACAAGATAGAGAATACGGAAGTTGTCTTTTAAAGTACGTAGCGGAGCGAATGTGTGAACGCACAAATGTGAAAACAAAAGACGGCGTCAACTGCTTTGGCCCACAGAAATGATCTCTTTCGGGAATCCGAGGTGGATGGCGGGGGGTAAAGAGTGAGGGAGATACAAGAAAGTTCACTTAGGGCCACAGTCAGGGGTTTCGTCACCAATTCGAACCCAACCGAGAACAAAGATAAATAGGTCCACGACCGTATGTTTTTGAGGTTTCGAAAAGAGTTGTTCCTATAAAATATATATCTATTATACATAGCTAACTCTCCGTATATACCTATATATAGGGAATACGAATTCTAAGCATGTTTCAGAAGTGCCGTCGACGTCAAATTTTTACGACGTACTGGCCCCATCCTATAGATACGAGAATAATTCAGACTTCGACGCTACGTTCTAAGTTCGATACTAGAAGGTCCCAAAATTCGCAATTTTCCCCTAAAAATGCATTGAGCGAATTTTTGAAAATTATTTTGAGGCACTCGTCGGTAAGATAGAGGAACCAAAATCTCGGAGGTTGTGAACGAAGTAGTCTTCTATAGTACCAATGGAAGAAATGTTACCAAATGACCGTGAGTTCGATGCCAGGTGGGTGCGAAATTCTCCCCTTTAAAATGCATTGTGGGGATGTTTTATAATTTCTTTTCAATCTCTTCCCAATGAGATGGAAATGAAAACCCAGTATGTGAACAGAGGTATTCAGTTCATTTCAATTATATAGTTCACAGTTTCCATAAATATTTATGATGCCAGAGCGCTATTTAGTTTTTACAATTTATTTAAATGGAGATAGCGGAATATTATTTAAATACATTCTGCTTAGGATATCCACTGGAAAATTCAGAGTTTGACTCTGAAGTGATGAACACTTGAAACGGTCAGAGTTTTAGCTATCTAATATTAGTATACAATCAACTTCCTTGAATGGGTACTGGGTTCAAAACCTCACGGTCTTAATGCTTCCATAAGTAATATATGGCTGGAAAATGAAATCTATTTATGAGGCCATAAACAGTAGTGAATAGCAACCGTGAGTTTGTTTTACAAAAGCAGTTTACAGTTTTCCTGATGGTCTTTGGTTCCATGCCAGGGTGCCATTTGCTTTCTACCATACAATTAAATCAGAAAACTAGGTAGTGCAGTACATTGGCTAATGTTTTCTAATGTGGTTTTATCATACTTTTTTTTCCTATTGTGAATTTGATTGTTTAGAATGAGGGTATTTCATAGTCAGGGTAGCTCTGCTTGACTTTAAGATTTGTTATAGCCATATTCCAATTATAATTTACATTCATCTCAAAAGATATTCCTTGTAGGTCTTTTGTTCACAGAAATGTTTTGTTCCATTCTTTTCTCAAAGCAAATGGTGAAATTTTGGAATTACTCCATAAATATATACATCCATAAATAAAGAAATGCAATTTTTATAAGTCCCTTTCATTGGTTGGTTCATTTATTGGAAAATGGCAGGTTTTGAATTTGGTATTTTATAAGCAACAAAACAGCGGACAGTTTCCCGGATGATTTTGAAGTAGCAGGAAAGAGAAGTAATAGAATCAACCACCCTTTACTGACACAGTGTGTATTTTATAGTGATCATATCATAGACATCCATGAAACAATTCTACCTTTCTAGTGTGATTTATTGAGAATGGAATTAATGTAATTTCCACATAGAGCATTGCAAGGGGCAAGGACATCAAGGTCTACCTTAGTAAGCCTCATTCCCACACATTTTGAGACGAAAAATTTGATATTCAAAGCCTGCCCTCAGTCAGAATTTATTGAATTGGGATAAAAACAATGTTTTGAAATGAGAAAGTGATTTAATAGGAGAAATGAAGTCATCAGTACTGAAGAAAATTTAGTCTCTATAAATTTGTTCAATGTGGTGTTTGGATGAGGCAATTTATCTTACTACTTTGATATCAGCTGAGAGCATCACAAAACAAGTTTGATAATCTTGGATTCAAGATATGTTGATATTTAGATACCATGATAATGCTCTTTTCTGCAGGTATCAGTATTTTTCAGTTTCTGTTTGTTGGGAAACGTTCAAGTCTCTCTGACTAATGGTTTACTTCAGAGTTGTTGGCCTCTACTTTGATGGAGGCTCCTGCTGATTTTTGTATATCTAATTCCATTCCAGACATTATACTTTTCTCAATGAAATCACTTTCAAGTGAAAACAAGATTCCTTCATCCATAATTAATTCCATCTTTGCATCATTCAAATCATTTAATTATGAACAAATAGCATGTTGCAGATGTATAGTAAATGACAGAAGTAAGGCCCGATGTTTCATCTTGCATATAGAACAAGTAATTGTTATTTAATTTAGGTTTTTATATATTTTTAAAACATAAGTTAGCTTAATGATTCTCAGAAATACAATACTAAAATCTATTTATTATTTCCTTTGTGTGAAAATTCTTATCTCATTCTGAGAGAATAAATATTTTGTCATGTATTTGCTTCTACACATCAAGAATATTTCCATTTTCTCATCTGTCACCATGTACAAATTGCAGCAGCGGTGAATTGATTTTAATCTATCAGCCGTTATAGATGAGATGGAAGTATTCTTCTACCTCAGATGACATCTTTTATTTAATTGACTTTTACTACCTCCTGTTTATAGGCATATTTACCAAAATGTTTCATCTGAAGGGTTACTTACCCATAAGTGTATTAAGCAATTTATAGGGAAAATAATTATGTTGGATAGCCATATGGGCAATGCATTTGACCTACAAGGATCCCACTTATGAAATGACCAGAACCTTTAAAAATACTCTACTACCAATAATTATGTTAAATTTTCTGCATGTTTTGATTTGATGTGTGTTAATGTACTTAAAATATGACTGCCATAAATTATGAGACTGAATTTGAGTAGTGTTCTGGAATGTATATAGGCATTTTGACTCTGGCTAAGTGGGATCCATCAACAGTCTAAGATAACGGCATGAATTGTGGATCTCTGATGGGACTATTTTTATATAACCTAAAACACTTTTAGTAAGGGTATATTAACATTGTTTCCACAAATTTATTATGTCAATTAATTAGGGATTTCATCAGTAACAAAAAACCAATTTTTGACTTGATAAAATAGGCAATATCAGCATCTCATGCAAAGATATGACACCAGAAAAGTCCATTATTTCATCAAATACCCATAAAAGGATTGCCATCTTTACCTTAAGTTGTTTTTTAAACATTGAATTGTGATACAAATTCCAATTCATTGCTTATTAAGTCATTAGCATTTCCAATACCAAACTTTAATTTAAGAAAGAAATGACAATGTATTTTTAAAAAATTCTGCTCTGAGTCTGAGAGAGAACTGAAGAAGAGTGTTACTTTCAGGTTCTGGACTCTGCCATTGCAGCATTTTGCTTGGAGGTGATAGCAAGACATGGAGAGCCAGCACCTCGTCTATGTAACAAGGATCCTCTTACACTCAAATCAGCAGTTTATCTTTCGGAACTATTTCCTGCAGCTAAGTTCATTCTCATGGTCCGTGATGGCAGAGCCACTGTACACTCCATTATCAGCCGGAAGGTAATAATAATGATTGTGCTTGAGAAGTCTGTTAATGTACTTAAAATATGATTGGAGAATTGAGGGTAAAGCCATACTCGTGTGTTTAATACACATTCAATATTCTTATCAACTCCTAAGTTTTTTGTTAAGTTTTATACGATTTTATAAATCTGTGAAATTTTCTTTTGTTGGACAGTTGGGTATAATCCCTCATCTGCCTTTTGTGGTGTCAGAAACTCCTGTCTAATGAAAGAGGTAACATATAACCTCTGAGTTTGAACTTACAGAGAAATTTCTCATGGAGTATACTAAGGCTAATTCAATCTCTAGTAATCATATTTCTACCCAAATAACAAAATAATAAAGTAGAATAAAGATAATGATTTAAATCAGAATTCAGTAAAATGGTGTATGAATTTAGCACTAAAGAAAATGAAAATTCTTTCTTTTTACTTTTGCATTGAAAATAAAAATCAGTTTATTAATTGTGTTAATTTTAAGATAATTGGATAATGCTGAAGAGGCTAAGCAAGATCAGAGATAAAAAAGAATGAAAATAATTGCAGGGGTTATGAGGAAGATGCAGTTTAAACAATGGAATGAAAGGTAAACTAGAGCTAGAAGAAAAAGGTTGCTGGTTATAAAAATGATTGAATGAGGAGAAAAATGAAATAGATGATCTGAAGACCATGAAAGAGAGAAGAATTCAAAGGAATAGAGAATTCTTAGTACATTGTTGACTTGTTGGATGGACATATACCACTAACCATGATGAAAACTAAAGAGATATTCAACTAGCTTGTAACCTGTAGTGTATAATTACCAGCTAATAATTGTTCAAAGCTAGAAATTGAATGAATATTGACTTTTGTATCCTTAGGATCGTTTACTTCGTCAGTGAATGAGCATGATGAAGAATTGTATGAAAATTATATAAGTAGAAAAGAAGAATAATTTGCTACAAAAGGTGGCAGTGTATACCTTTTCGAAGAAAACCAACCCATTCTTATCAGTTCTGTTCTTCCTCACCCCCACTAATTCCTTGAAAACATTATATTTCTATCCCACTGTTCCCCCCCCTCTCGATGTCTGTGCCCTCCCCTCTTGTTCAAGTTTATTGATATTGAGGACGCTTCCTCAAAACCAGTAGCCTTTTTAGAAAAATTGTGGACATAGTCAGAATGTGGTTCTTTTGTCAACTAATCATAATGAGTTCCACCAAATATTGTCTGAACTAATTATCTTCTTACTATAGACAAATTTATGTTGACCATAGCACCAGTCAGATAAATTGTAGTCATTTTAAATTATATTAAAAGATTTCTCCTTGCAATTTCAGGTAACTATAACAGGCTTTGATTTGACCAGCCACAGACAGTGCTTGGCTAAATGGAATGCTGCCGTTAGTGCAATGCATTCTCAGTGTCTAGAGGTGGGTCCCAAGCGATGCCTTGTGGTTCACTATGAGCAGTTAGTGCTACATCCACGTACTTCTATGGCAAATATACTTCAGTTTTTGGATGTTCCATGGAATGAAACTGTATTACACCATGAGAAGCTCATCAACAAACCTGGTGGTGTGTCCCTTTCAAAGTAAGAACTTCAAGTTTTTCTATCTAATAACCTACTCTTAAGACTTATTTTCATAAAAATAGACTTATCAAGGTATCGCTGTTTTTGTTTACTCAGCCAAATGTAAATATTCAGTTATTATCCATGTTCGATGGAAGTAATCCATCTTTAAACTATTTCAGAGTTGAACGATCTTCAGATCAAGTGATTCGACCAGTGAACCTCGATGCCTTGGCTAAATGGGTTGGGCACATTCCGGATGATGTTGTGAAAGATATGCCCCACTTGGCACCTATGTTATCAGTTTTAGGCTATGATCCTCATGCTAATCCTCCAGCATATGGTGCTCCAGATCCAATAGTAGCAGATAACACGAGACGCATGAGAAGAGATGAAGGTCTATGGCGTGGAAAAGCACAAGACATCTTAGGTCAGGTCAATGGGACTGTAAATGAAAATGGGGACAATGTTGGAATACCAAAAGATTGACTTTAATTGTGATTTTAATAAATACCTTTCCGCCATTTCAAAGACATCTAAGTGGTCACAGGGTATAATTTTTATCAGTTACAAACTGCATTGAGGGAGTGACTCTTAAGATAGAAAAACATTTTGTTTTTCCAATTGGGTGCTTAAATATTTGAAATTCATTTAATGATTGTATCTTTCCTGTGGCAAAGAATGAGTGTTGGCTTTGGATACACTGGTGTTATTCCTCATTGAATTTAAATTGTCTGAAGATCTGCAGTGTATAGTGTAAGATTTAAACTGTGTTGGTGACTTTTAGAAAAGCCCCTTAACTCAGGAATTCCTTGTAATTTTCTGGAAGTTATTCTTGTGTGTATCACATTGATATTTTATCACGGAGATACATGGACCACAGCAATGTTAACCAAAGAATATTGTGTTTCTCTTTTCCATTCTTGGTCAAAAATGGTCTTTTTAAATAAATTAGTTTCATTGTATGTTCTTTTTATATTACTGTATGATAAACAAAATATATTTTGTTGTTGATTTTATTGATATAAAAAATTCCTATGAATTCTGACTTTACTATCACTACCTGGCTGAAAATCCATTTAAAATAATAAAATATCTATAAATTAAAGCTAGTCTTCATTCCGTGACTTTGCATAAAATTGATGAAATCATTCTTTCAAAATATTGGATGATTCTAGCTAATGCATAACTTAGCAATATAGAAATACACAACTGATCCAAGCAACATGTGTTGGTAAACAACTAAAGTAACCACATTCAGTTAAATCCATTTAAGATACTCTTGCCCAAGACATTATCCCACATAATGTGAGGTTTTCTCCTGATCCCTTTCACATGAAGCACATGGTACAAATACTGCTTAAGCCAGATTTTTCCTGTCCCCAGATGCAATTCAACCAGCTTTAGTCAATTAATTGTTCTCCTCATTTTATAGATGATATTTTTTGCATAGTCAATATCATTCAATTCATGCTTTGTCTTATCTCGAGAATTGTTTCTTATGAATTTCTTCTTTGCAATGATTAATTATGTGAGAGTAAAATTAAGATATCACTATGCAAAACAATCTCCATCCCACTGCCAGAGCTGATATGAACTCTAAGACAGAGTGAGGTCTTCTTTATCACTTTTTCCTCATGATCAAATCAGAAAATTAGATGACAAAAGCACTTTTGTGGCATTTCCTTTAGTTACAACCACAAGTTGTAAACACTTCAAATAAATCAGAAAGGGAGGGCAGTGCTTTGTAAATTCTTTTTCTTCCCTAATTGTCTATCTGATGAAAACTGCATCATTTTAAAGAGAAAAATTCATGAAAAATAGGTAACTAAGATGCTCTCTATTTGCATAACAAAACTTTCTTCAAATATATGATGAAAGGCAACCAGAATCACACAACATGGTTTTTGACAGCTGATGTCATTTCACTAGGAATTGGTCTGCTTTCAAACACATAGCCCACTTAGTCTTTTGGTTGGTCCCCTAAAAAGCATCTTTGACTATATTACTAGTTCATGACTATATTTCTTGAGATTTATTCAGGTATGGCCTTCTTACAAATTTAGGATTGGTGTATTTACTTATATATAGTAAAGAAAAGGACCTCGTCTCTAAGCTAGAATAGTATTACATTCATATAATTTCAGCCTACAATATTTTGCTCTAAAAGGTTATGGAAACTATTGTAAACTTTCACTCTGATTGTTGGTTAACCATAAAAATAAAGTATTTTCTTAAGGAAGGAACAGATGCGATGTTTTTTAATGTAAGTGAGCAATGGAAGACTTTTTCAAGCATAAATTGTTTTGGTATTTTCATGTTTATAGAAATCAGAAATTATGCTAATGGTTCTTACATGAATGCAGTTATATATTTTTTGATTTTTAAACTATTTGTGTGCTTCTTAAGCCTTATTTTGAATATTTGAAATGGTATATATGCCTCCTGATTTTCTCTGAATAAATTTTTGGGCATAGTATTGATTTAACGAATTAAAGAGAATTAAATAAACGGTATTTTGATTTTAGTTGAATTATATTACTTCGCCGCCTTGAGAATCAAATATTCACCAAGTTGTTTTAAATTTAATTAATCGTTTAAAGAATGGATGAAGTCTTCAAATTTTTGCAGACTTTTGGCAAATGAACACTCTCATGATCATTATTTCATTTTTTGTGACAAATGAGTGTATCGCCTTAAATAGATAGATGTGATGAATTTCGAAAACATTATTTGTTGTATATTTAAAATAAAAATAGAAGTTAGCAAAAAAATACATTGTTATAAGAAAATAGACTATCTTCAGCTAGTCACGAAATATTTCTTTAGCAAATATTTCCAAGCGGGAAGAATTTTGACACATCCTATTTAAGAGCATTCCCCTTTAAAAGTCAAATATTTGAACCCCGCGGGCCGAGTACAACACCGCTATTTTTCATATCACGCCTATAATTAACCGCGTTATCTTGACGCCGACGGGTTCGACGCAAACATTCTCGCAAAATATGGTGAAATGTAGCACTGGTTGGAAAGTTACTCAGAGTCCTCTCACGACCGTGATAAATATCTATTGTGGGGGCCTACCCGACTACGTAGGCATTGCTGCGGGATAGCGAAGTGGTCCTAGATTTCAGACCTTCCCTGAAGCTGCCAAGACGACATCCCAGACCAAAGATTCATCTACTTGGCAATCTCTCGAATCTTCGCAACTCTTTTCACTCCGTGCATTCCTTTTCAAGAAGTCCCATAAATGAACCTCTACTGATTTTATTGAAGTTTCCTAGTATATTATTGTAGGTTTGTCGCCTATCCAGCCGCCACCGGATGAAGTAGTACCGGTATTTTTCTTTTCCCTACTTTTAATTAATATAGAATATTATCGCCGGATTTATAATGCTTGGTAATATAAGGAAATCGCAATAAATCCCGTTTATATTATTATATGGTCGCGTGAGTCATACATTATTACTTAGCAACTAACATTTCACTTTTTCTTGTAAATTTAACTGAATGCTTTCCCGAATTTAACTCGGAAAAATTTGCGTCCAACTTTCTAAACTGGAAATATCAGCCGAAGAGCTGTCCCTGGGGAACCTAGGACTGCCCCCGACTATAGTCAAGAGGTCCGGGTTTTTGGAAAAATGCCCAACATCTTGCGAGTTTTTACCACTCTATGTTTACCACAGCCTTTTATGTCGTATCAAGTCCTCTTCTTGCGTCCCTGATTACAAATTTCTATCAAAAGATAATTTTGAGATTGTTGTATGTTCAAACTGCACGAATTTCTTTGAATTGCTATCAAACATGCTTATTTTATCGCCAACGTCAACAAATAACGACGTAAAGGGAGTCATGAATTCAATTTCTTTTTAGATATATTACTTACCTGTATAACGAATTAGATGATTTCGGAAAACTTAACTATTTTCTTATATTTAGCGATCATTCTGCTAACGTAAACAATATTTACAACGTGACGACAATATGAAACCTACTTACTCTTCACAGATATGTTAGTCATTAAATTTTATTCGAAAATATACATATTGATCAGATACAAACAGCAGAGTTTTATCTGTATTGTATCTTGGGGAGACAATCTGCAAGTAACGTAATAGGCATTAGCTTACCCTAAGTACGTAGGTACCTTCTCCGTAATTTCATTTCTCGTTTGTTTGCGTCACGTTGACATTTCAAGAGTGACATGTTATGAGGTCACGACCCAATGTAACTTAGTGTATTGCACAGAAAACGGGGTTTTCGACGTCTTCTTGATGTAACTTTCTGAAAACACATCCATGCAATTTCAAGTCTCAAAAGCGACACCATGTCACATTGCTAAAATCCTTTGCGTTTACCAAGGAAGAGCTACGGGCAAATTTTCAACTGATAGTTAGGGAAAGGCGTAAGTAATCAACTTTTTCATCTTAGTTGGTATTTCTAACCGAATCACCGATTATTTTATCCATCTTTTTCTCGGTGCTTTTTGGCGATCGAGTGTTCTAAATTGTGTAAGGACAAAATGTTGATAATTCGGGGTTAAAACTATTTTCTAAGAACCAGCAATTACGTATTGTGAAGTAAAACTCTTTTAGTGGGTGCAAATTTTCAGAAAGTTCAGTATATGATGAAAGCTTACTCTGTGTCTGTGTATTATTTTTAACTTAATTTTTTTACCGTAGCATTGAAAATTCGATCTTTTAAATCTAATACGATCAATTTTACCATTAGATGACGTTTTAAATGTGGTATAAGTAATGTAAAACAATTACTCTGTAACGTGAGGTTTCATTTAATATTGGACAGCAAACAATCAATTGTGTAAGGTGTTGCGTTGCTGTACACATAGTTTGATATCCAAACTGTGCCTGCAAATGTTTTGTTTTGATACAGATTCTGCCTACTCAGCTTTATTGTTAAGGAATTGATATCTTTTGAACGGATATAACACATCAAAGATTGTGGCCCTTTAAAAATAATGTTATGATTTACAAATGTCTTTATTGTTAAAATATGGTATTTGATTTTCCTATAGAAATATTGCATAAAGCATTAGATTGGGTATCCACTTTTCTCATTTACATTTACATAAGGACCCTGCTAACCGCCACTGGCGCATGGCAGGGGGTGTGAAACACCGAAAACCCTATCTACCTTTGACTGCTGTTGGCTTCTCTAATACTTCGCGGAAAAAATGACCAGAAATAACTATCTGTCCTGGCAACTATTTCCCTGTAACGCTTCGTCGTTTCGTCTCGAAGATCACGTATGCTACTAACTGGTATGACAATATCAACTACCTCCTCCCTGAGATCCGTAGTGATAAATTTATGAAAAAGCTTCCTACGGTAATCAAGTCTTCTATCACTAAGCGAATCCCAACCGAGGGATTCTATCATAGCTGAAACACTGCTGTCAAATCTGAAATCTCCCTTAACAAATCTAGCTGCCCTACGTTGAACCATCTCTAGGCTGGAAGTTAATCCCACTTCGTGCGGATCCCAAATCGCGCAGCAGTACTCAAGGAGAGGTCGAATTAGGGAGAAGTACGCTATTTCTTTTACTCTCCATGAGCAACCCCTAAGGATTCTACTAGCTAAACTTTGCATCCTATTCGCTTTACCTACTACGTTTTGAATATGCTCCTCTCTTACTTTTTAATTTTATTGTCTGTAGCATTGATTCCAAGTAAAATTCAACTGAAATGTGAAATTAATCTTGTATCTTTGAAAACTTTCTTTCAAATAAACACCATTTATTAATAAAGTTCAATTGCTCAGGAATGCATGTAACATTTGTTGGAAAAGTCTTTTGTTAATTTGCTTTTAAAATGACTCAATAGGCTCACATGTCCACGTGGTCAGCCAGTTCAGGGCGGCGGACTGTGTACGCTCCTGTTGGCAGCATAAATCATCAATTTCCTCCAGTTAATGATTTTGTTTGGAACGATAGTCCTTGTCCATATACTCAGGTGAGTCTGAGATATTTGTTTTTGTATTGAATTTATTCATATATTTTGATTGTATCACTTATCAGCTATGTAGCTTACTTCATCCTTATCTTATCTTGAAAGTATCTTTAGAGGATGATTTTTGTTTCTTTTGCTTTCACTTTTCACCTCTTTAGTATTTTCTACAAGCTGAGCAGATGATCCAAGTTGGTACAGAGCACTTAATTTTTTGCTTGTTTTCTAAATGATGTAAATAAAGTGCACACTAGTCTTTTTTTGCTTGCCAACTTTGTTATTTTTACTTCACATGTATTACCTCCATGGGCACCATTAAAATGTTTGCTATGTAGCAAGAAAGACTTCATCACTCCTGAGTCTGATTGGGCAGCACCTTTTGGAGGCAGATTTTTAGTTGGTACGTTTCGAATTGTTAAAAGATACAAAGCTAATCATCTAGTTTGAGTCATACTAATGGTAAATCTTGGTATACGTCACTTTCTAGTTAGAAATAATAATTCACAACATAGCTGTTCTCAGTTAGTTTTGTGTTTAAATTGACAGAGAAATTAGAATAGAATTGAATAGAAATTTAGCCCATTAGTTCTTATATCTTCAGGTAGTTGCACCAATTTTGTTCATTAACCCTTTAACTGAGATGCTCTCAATAGATTAATAATTTTGGGATAATATTTAGAAAACTTGTTGAATTAACTATAATATAAAGAGGAGTCTAGTTCAGTTAAGGGATTAAGACTGATTTTAATGCATTTTTCTCACAGCTGTTATTATTCATTCAGAGGATCTTATTCTACTCGGAATGTAACCAAATTATGGTATATTTCCTGCAAATTCCTTCCAACAATGATATCATGACCAAATATAGATAAAATTTTACCAATTAATTTTTTATTGAGATTTAACTGCAATAAAACATCATCAGAATGCTCCTGCTTAATATGTGGTAAAGATGCTGCTTAAGATTCTCTGCTACTTGCTTATATAACCTCTGAATAAAAGTTGTCTTGTCCCAGTTAAATAGCAGACTAACTTATTATGCAGGTTATACACTATTCCCTGAAAAGTATCTTAAGCATGTCTTTATTAACTTTTAAATCATTTAAAATTTGATTTTGTTTGGTAGAAACTGGAGGATGGTAATATTTTAAATATTTATTTCACTAAGAAATATGCACATATTGTTTATATATGTTTAAATAAATACAGGATCTTTATTTAAGTAATCATAGCGAATTTTTTGTTAGGTTAAAGTTGCATTCTCCATTCAATTTGTTGTTGTACAGATTTCATAATAACTATCTGCCCTTTTAAAACATATGATCCATTCAAAATCTGAGATGCATGCTATTAATTCTTATTGCGCTTGTTATTTGAGCTAAGTTTGAAGTTCCACTTGAGTTATCCTTTATGCTGGTTAGTTTTCAGTTACAGCTACAAAAATTTTGCTGAAGTGTATCCAGTTTTTGAAGTTTTCACCTAATATTGTGGAGTGTTTCACAATTAAATATTATGATTTTATAGCCCATAAATATTTATTTATAAAAATTATTTCACTATTAATCTTTTAGAACATAAATTGTATATGTTGTAACAAACTGGTGATAAACAAATAATTTGGATTGATCTAGTTCTTTCCTAGTGTATACGGTGAAGGAAATTCTCTCAAGACAAGCAAGGTAGTCTGGTGGATTGTCTCCAATGTTTTAGCTGCAGACTTGGCAGCCATCTTCAGGGTGTCTTCGTATCTCAAGAGAATTTCCTTCAAATAATTTGGATAGTCTATCAAATGATCTTGATTATTGCAAAAATTAATAAGGATTATCTGTTGACCATATGGTTTAACATCAAGAATATGTTTATACAAAATATCTTATTAGCTAAGAAGAGTTAATTAAAGTCCATGGCATGACATCCCTATGTGGGATTTGGCCTAAGCCAGTGATATTCACTGTGGGTGACATGTGGTCAGCACACCAACTCCTACCCACCTTAATTTGCTTTTTCTAGACCTGAACCCGCTACCTCTTAAATTAAGGTAGCTTCCCATTTGTTTTGATGCTGGGTAAACATATTCACCCCACTGGGGTTTGAATCTGGGACTACTTCCGCCAACAGCAAACACGTTACCCACATGTCTACCGGAGGAGCTTAGAAGTGTATCTATGGTTTTTATCATGTTTATAAAATATATAATTTCAGTATCTTTGTTTTGTTATATTCCAAATATTTGTAATGAAGTATAACTTAAATTCATGTTTTTGTTAACCAGACAGGCAGTGATAGAATGAAAGCAGTTCTATGATTATATCAATAATCCATTTAACTATAAATATAGATTTTCAAAGACATTTAGGTAAATTCTAACGATAGAAAAATATTTTAGACCATTTTGAAGGTAAGGCACCTGAATCAGCTGTTTTATTTGGTCATACTCATGTTAGCAGTTACTCTAATCACATATTTCATTTCAATTGCTCTCAGTATCTAAGTATTGAAGATAACTATTTGCAAAGTTTAAAGTAGCCAATCTGTTTTAGCAAAAACCATAAATACATGGAACCCAGTAAGTTCACTCTTCATATCTGTTGTTGTCATTTGTCAGTTTTTACAAAAATATCTCAGGAAATATTTAATTATGATTTGAGTGATTTTAAGGTTTATATCTGTTTGGATGGAAAGAAGAATATTTAATCAAATATCTTCCTCAAAGTTTTGATCTTGGTTCAAAAAAATTTCTTCTCTGTTTCTTGTGGAATATATTCTATGCGACATATCATTAAACCATAAGTATGAGTGAAATAGAAATTGTAGGAAATTACAATTAATATGGAACAAAGTAGCCCTTTAATATCTATAAAGTAAGTTAGTGGAGATGAGAAATTGGGGCAGGTATCTGACATTAGCAAGTATATTGATTGAAAAACAGTCTTTATTCTGTCCAATAGTGCAATTATAGATTTTTCATACATTTTCTGAGTAAAAATAGTCAGATGTAAGGTGCAATTATGTCTAAGACCCACCTGCTGTAAAAATATTCATATTTGGTTGGGTTATAAGTTTGCTGTAATTTGATTTCATGTATGCACGAAATATTAATGGATCAGTTGTTAAATATAAACAGTTATTTATTACAATTTTGGCTTGTACAAAATTAATAATAATAAAAAATTATTAAAATAAAATACCAAAAGGCAATTTGTGGGTAGTTCCAATTCTTGGGGACTCTTCCTTGCCTCAGGCGATTGGGGAATAATTGCACTAAAGTGTATACAATATGTTCCATCAAGTTTTAAGGCCTGTTTACATGGTGAATTAACTTGTACAAGTTAATGTATGAATGCATGAACTATTTAATTCATGAAATCATGTAGGTTTGCATGAACAGAATCCTTGAATACATGTTTTTGTCCAAGTTTTCACAATTTTTAGGAAGCGCATCATGTGCATCACACTGTTTTTGTGTTCCCTTTCAAAGCGCATCATTTAAGTGTTTCAGTTATATCAACAATTTTGAAATAGGTAATTTAGGACATATTCCATTATTTTTTTCTGTTTATTAGTTCTTCTTGCGTATATCTGGCAGTGGAGAGTGTCACGTCACTTTTATCAAGCTTCCTTACGTGATATGGTGTGTTTATGAATGAGTTGTTTCTTATATCTTGAACTCTGCTTTGATCTTCACTTTGATGTTCTGACCATAGTTTTGTCTTAGACCATTCTGGACCCCTTTCTCCCATTTTTAACCTTCACAACTCTTGACGTCTCTCTCCCAATTTCAATCCCGGCATATTTCGGACTATGGTCCAAGGAATTGCGAGTATGCATTGATCAGGCGTTGATTTCATTAGCGCATTTTATCTCAACATTTCTACATGGATCTCGATGAGGCAAGTACTAGAACTGCTGCTGTAGCATTTATATCTGTGGCTAAAGTTAAAAGGCTTATATTTTACATAAAGAGTAGTCGTTAGTGTGCTAGGGTTGAAAACAGTGGACAGAGGTCCAAAGTGTAGCAAAAGTCAATAAATGGGGGAAAGAGGCTCAAAAAAGTGAAATAGTCTAAACGGAAAAAGATATTTCAAAAGTAATCAAGGTTAAAATATATTTATAAACACCATGTCTCAAATAAACACAATGAAGAATCTAGCTGGAAGTGACATTCCTGCGATCTACAGCGAGGAGGCTCTGAAACATCAAAATGTACGAATACATGATCCAAAACTCAACATGTTCTAATTTTGTTCATGCATTCGCACAAGTTGGTATGTTTACACAATACATTTTCTTCAGTTCATGTGTTCATGCATTAACTTGTATAAGTTAATGCACCATGTAAACAGACATTTAGACATTCCACCAATACTCCATCTGCTCCTAATTTTCCATTCTTCAGCTGTTTAATTGCTGCAATGACTTGTTTTTAAGTTTTGGTTTGCCTCACTGTATTCCTCCTGAACATTTTCTACCTCTTATTCAGCGGAGTTCCATTTTCTTTACTTTCATTTCCCAATTTTCTATCATGGTCAGAAATTTATGCATAAAATCATTAATGGCCAGTTTTTGGTTAAAATTTATCTTCAGGATAATCTGGAAAAATCAGAAGTCTTGATACAGTTACTGGCAGATAGGCCGCAGAAAAAATTAGCCCTGCCTGGGACAGGGTCTTCTTGGGAATAAAAATACATATTTGAATTTCCCATCATACATTTCATATGGAAAATTTAGGACCAATTAAGACTGCCTAGTGTTGAATTCAGAACTTGTTGGTAAAAGACAATCTCTTACTAATGTTAGATAAGTAAAATTCTTACTGGTTCCAAATTTTCAGTTCATATCATATTAGGAAGGTCCTAAAATAAGATTCTGTTATCCCCTTCTGATACACATGGGGGAATGTAAATGGCACTCTGTCATCGATCCAGGGATCATTGGGGATATATTAAAATGTATATATGAAAGCTTTTTACATGCCAAGTGTTACATTCCTAAGTTATCTGGAAGAGATTCAAAAGGTTCTTAAAAATTGTATGTATTTAAATGGGAGAATTTAGTACTCACCTGGCATCAAACCCACGCTTATTATGTGACATATCTTCCATAGGTTCGATAGAAGGCCATGTCTTCTATGGTTTCTGTGATTATAAATTCTTTATCCTACCAAGAAAATCCTTAAAATATTTCTCAAAAATTCACACAATGTATCCTTAAAGGAAATATTCTGATTTTTGGCTCCTGGTTTTGAACCCATGGTGGCTAGGAATAAACTGAATTATTCTGGTTACCTGGTAGGGCCAGTAAACTATAAAAATTTTGTGTCTATTCTCCTAGTGGAACATGGTTAGAATTAGTTTCCCCTGCATATAGGTATATTCAAAGAAGTGCCTATATATAATAGACCAGCTGAACTGCCCATTGATTATCAATGGGGAAAATAGAAGTAAGATTAAATAATATCGCCCTATTAGTACAGAAATGGATCTTGTATCTTATAAATTACTATATATATAGTCAAAGAAACATGTAATAAAATATTTTCAGCAAAAACGACAGTATATTATGAAGTTCTCCTAATTTTAAGTCAAAATCTATGATCAACCATAAGAAAATGAATCTATATAGAATTTCTTTCCGCTGAAGTGCTTACAAAGACTTCTAAATCTTATTTTAAAACATAAATATAGCTTTTTCTCTCTTTGTCTGCAATCTTGGTCAGGAAAATCTTAGTCTTAAATCTAAGACCAATATATGCATGTGAAAAAGCCTATTATCTACGTGACATAACTTTTTTTTACTGATTCTCAATCGATTCTAATGCCTTATGCTCTTCATGATTTATATTGAAACTAATCGAAGTACCCATCGATTCTTAACAGGGATAAGAGAAGTAGACAGTGATAGTGCAGTTATTAATATTTAAATAAAAAATCTAGCATTTCTCGTATTTCCTTCATTCAACGGGACACATCCAATGCAAATATTTTGAATCGTTTAAAATTTCTCTATTTAGAACCCCAATCTATGATCAGCAATAAGAAAATGAAAATTGCTAGGATTTCATTCTTTTTTGAACTGAACTATAGTTTGTGCAATGACTTATCTTAACTTAAGTTTTCTATAGAAATAGTACCTGCAAACTATTTAGATGAAATTTATAAGCTTATTTTGAGAATGCAAGTATGTATATACATAAATTCAAGCAGGTTGTAGAATCTTGCGATAGATATAACATGCAAATAAGCAAGTTTTGCAACTATTGATGTTCTTGTTCTCAAGTTTTAGTGGTGCTAATTGAGACTTTCTCAACTCTCGTATATAAACAAAATATTTAAAAGTTAAGTTTATGTATTCCTTATGGTAATGGTTATTTTTGTCTGGATTCAAACTGGGGACCTTTAGGTAATAAATAGCTGCCTATTGTCTATGCAGGGTTTGAAAGCTGTGCAATTTATGATTTTTGAGTTTTAGGTGAACATGCACACACACACACATTGTACTTTATTGCATTAGAATCTGAATATAATAGATATACGGATAAGTTATTATATATAGTATAAGTGAAAATTGCTTGCAACAACCACTAGCTAATAGGTGAAAATATTAAGGAAATATTCAATTACTTTTTGAATTTGCTTACAGTCACTGATGGAACCCAAAACCATTTCATATAATATCGTTGTTTATTAAGTTTCAAAAAGGAGCTCCCTAGCCAAACGCAGGATTCCAAGTCCATATCATACTAGAAAGGTCCTCAAACATAATTCCATATTTCCCATTCAATTCTGTGTAGAATGAAAGTGATTCAAATTCAGACAGAATTGGAATTCTCTATATATCATTTATTACTCCCTGTTTATCTTATTCTTTCTTTTGAGGCTCAGCAAATCAAGGAGGACACAGAAAATCTCAGGAAATCAAGTTTTTAGTATAAAAAATTATTGCAGACTATAAATGGCAGTCTTGAAAAGAGCATTTAGGGAAGGCTTTAAAGAGAATTTAGTGGTGCTCATGTGAGGTCTTATGGATATTTTTATTATATAGTATGATGCACTTGATGTTGCTAGTTAAAGAAAAACTAATTTTATTCTTTACAGTTTCTAATATGTATATAAATTTCTTATTTCAAAATTTTTATCACATTTTGGTCAGCAGTTTGATGCCCATTCCACCAATTTCATAGATTTTGGAGTGATTGTAAAAGTTTTTGGAGACACAGAATTGGAGATGAGGAATTTATGTAGGATATATTTTCCCGTGTAGAATAATGTATATTAAGTATGAATCACCTCGTCTAAAGTTGAGTTTTTAAAGTAAAATGAAGTTATTTATTTACTTACATAATAGAGTGATGTTTTATTCTTACTTTTAATATCAGTAACCGAGATAAACTCTTTTCTTTTTTTTTTCAATGTTAAACTGTAGGAGAGGAATTTTTTCTAATTGCCTGTTTCTGTTTTAAATAAGGTCAGTTTCATGATTTACAAATTAGAAATTGTAACTTAAAAAGCCATTTAGAACATAAATTTAACAATAAGATTTATTTCATAATTCTTGGTGAGCACATTTGCTACTTTTTCAAAGTATCTGTTATAATTTCAATAATTTCTTATCAAGCTACAATTTCCCATGATTATTTAAGAATTCTAAATTATTAATTTTGCAGTATTACCATTTAGTTTTGTGTACTGAGTTGATAGAAAAACTATTTTAAGCATATTTGATAATAAAATATCCTCTCTTAGGTTGGCTTGTTCACCTGTTTCCTGCCATCTACCATAATCAGATAGGTTTGAAAAAGTAATTTAATCAACATTTCGTTTGTCATGATTTTTCAGTTGTGATAATTTTGCATGTTTCACCTTCAGTCAGCATTTAGTAGATTTAGAAATACTAAACTTTTAGCCCATCTAAACAATGATCTATGCTTATTTAACTTTGTGTAATTAACTTAAAACTATTAATGTGTCAATGAGAATAGTTTAAAATCTAAGAAATGGAATATTTTGAGGAAGGACCATTTTGTAATCTGTCATGCTTTTTTGTCTTTTTATTTTCCCTTGTTATCAAGGTTTTGTAGTGTAATGTTTTATTTACTGTTCATCTCTCATACTCTCTCTCTATGTATTTTATGTGTGCTATTTATGTTTTGTCACGGAACAATGAAATCTTATGTCCATTGATGACTTATCATTCAATTAAAAAGTTATCTAACTTTCCACTCCTATTAAATTTATAAATCCTAATTTTGGATCATTCTAATGCCTTGTCCAAAAGAGGTATGTCTTGATCTTGGCATAAAATCTTTTATTCATTTGGATTAAAATGTGACTTCGCAGTTAAAATTTAACAAATTTTCAATTTCGGCACATCTAATACCATCAATTTAATACAAACTAATTTGCATGCTTTTATTGCAAATTGGAGAGCACCAAACTAAAATAGCAGTGCTGCACTTACAATTAATTGTGTAAGAAACTGAAATAAAATAAAACTGAATAAAATCTCTCAATTTTTAAATCAAAGATGTCATTGTCATATTCTGTGTACTTCATGGATTCTGGATCAATTATATAATTTTAAAGGTTCTCAATTGCATTTGGAGATGAGGAATTTACATATAATAGCTTCTTGTGTAGAATGTGTAACTTTTTAAATGATTGAGAATATTTCATGAAAGTATAACCTACCGTGAGGTGGCGAGTAAACTGTTAGAATAAGAAGATTACTATTGTAGATGGATGAGTGAAGTCTCCTGAATCACAAAATAGTAGGGCAAATCTGCTAATTGTCCTGACACTTATCAACTCTTGTTCTTAATTCTCTAAGCTGAGATTGTTATTGATTATCCGTCTGTCGTCAATTTCTAATCTGTTTGAAGATACAATATGCCTAGGATAGGATTATTTTCTTGAGATGAATTTTCTTGGCTAAAGAAATTAGATTGCACAACAGATTTAGGTGAGACTTGATGGAACTCCTTCATGATCACACGCAAAGAAAAACTCACTTGGTAGAGTCCACAAAATATAGTTTGATCAAGGTAGAGTGCATTTCATTCCATTTGGAAAATGACATGCTTTACCAAATTAGGTGACTGTTTTCTTCCAGTGGATACTTCCTCCAGATACATAGTTGTTAATAGCTATTGCCTTTCAGAATGGTGAGAAAGGCCACCACATTCATGCAAATGCCATGGATATTATTGCTGCTGTACATTTGTGGGTATTTTTAAAGGCATTTCATCATCCAATGCCAATCAGTTAGGGCTAAATTGAGGTTAGAGAAATAGAAAGAGGTGTATAAAATTGCTAATTTGAACTTTTTATATTTCACTAGTTTATTGAAAATGACATCTTGTTCTAAGCAGGCATTATTGATTAACATTTTATCAATCTGAGTTTTTAAGATAACCATATGGTCTACTGATTAACTCCTCTAATTTCTGCATGTTGTGAATTTTTAAATCCCTGAATGATGCAGCTACTTACACAAAATTGATTAATGAAGTTTTGCTAAGGCATTGGTTCAATATCTTCTGAGAATTTAATGATAGTTTTCTTGAAAATCTCATTTTTAATCACTACAAATCATTGTTTTTGTTTGAAATAATTACTAATCTGTAATTCTTACCATTGAGTAAATATTTTGCTTTCTTTCCTGACATGAAGTTCTATAATTTAAGGGAAAAACAAAGTTTTGTCTATATTTGAATTTGTCTTCTCAATGTTATAAATTTTTCAAATGACTTTAAGTTAAATTCCTTCAAAGTTATCTTTTTGTTACCTTTCTAGCTTGAGGGACAGTTGGATTTGAACTACCTTCTATGCTGTCAAAGGAGCTACTTCATATAATCTCCATATTTTCTCAGAATTTTTCTAAATGAACATTTTACAACAGGGAGAAAGCTTGTTGTAGGCTTAAGAAATATTTCCTTTCAGAATGGTTGGAAGTAGACTATGTAAGCGTAATGTAAAATATAGCATAGTATTGATAATTTGCTGAACCTTGTCTTTAAGCAGTTCAATGTCCATATTATTCACATTTGAGGATGTTTCAGGTTAGAATGTCTCAGGCAGGTG
This sequence comes from Pachydiplax longipennis, assembly GCA_036926295.1. Lineage (NCBI taxonomy): Eukaryota > Metazoa > Arthropoda > Insecta > Odonata > Libellulidae > Pachydiplax > Pachydiplax longipennis. The sequence continues at coordinate 7,361,965 of JAVFKF010000004.1, forward strand.
ATGGTCTTCATACTCCAGGATATTTATCCTGGAGGAAACTTCAGCTTAGTCGTGCTAAGCTAAAGGCTTCCAGCAAGACATCAGCTTTGCTCTCTGGTTTTGCAATGGTGAGAAATTAAAGTTATTTAGCTGTCAACTCAAATTAGAATTAGATGATAGTGTTCATTTTCATTTATCCAATTATTTTGTGAACTGAAGATAGATTTTAGAAGCATCAAAGCATAAAAAATGTTAGCATGTCAGTAATGTTCATCTTCAAAATTAAATGTTCCCCTTGCCAGGTTATTTTAAATTTTTTCTAGACTTTTGAAGAAAATCATACCAAATCAATAACATTTAATGCTTCTTTTAGATAATAACTCATTTTGTCCATGTATTAACATTTATTATTTGTTTATTTGATTTAGGTGTTCATTCTAACTCCTTTAATCCATACAGTCCTTTATAAAATGTATACATACATGCATATTACTATCTGTAGACAGTAACGTAAACAATCTTTCATATGATTTATGATTTTTATGATTCTTTCATTTTAATGTAAAGAAGTAAGTCTTTATAAGTTAAGATCTGACATCAACCGTTCTAAATGCATTTATTCCTTGAAATTACAGATATTACTTATTTGTGTCAATTCAGGAATTTAGTTCTTAAGATTCTTTAAAGATGAATAATAGGTGTGTTTGCGGAGACAGTTCCAAACCAGCTTGGAACTGCAGCGCATGCGCGTGATGATTTTGGTTTTTTGCGGAGCGTTTAGAACCAAATTCTGAATTAATTACTGATTCAAAATTGTTCGTTACAGGTTCTATCACTCCTCTAATGCATGAATAATCATCATAATTTGGTTCTTAACTCTTCTAAATAACCAAAATCATCACGTGCATGCGCTGCAGTTCCAAACTGGTTCGGAACTGTCTCTGCAAACACACCTATTGATTCTTCTTTTTGATTTGAATCTGTAATTTTCTATCAAAGCCAAAACTCAGTAACTTTTCCATTTTCATTGTAAACAATAAATTTGTACAATGTGTGGGTTTGCATAAGATTAAGGATAGCCATAATAAGGTTTTCCTACGTGTGGGGCAACCTTGTCTTCCTTCCCACCTCGGCCTTTCCCTTCTCCTTTCAGTTCTCCATTCTCTACCCTCAATGATGGGAAGGCTGACTGTGTATTGGAGACACACATTCTCAAATTTCAGATCTTTTTGCTTTACCCGTGAACCTCTTTCATTTTGCTCGGAAATAAAATGGTCTTGCTCTGAGGATGCCCAATTTACATATCCACAATATGGCAAGCTGTTGGCTGAGGATTGTGGTAACTGCGAAAGACGCTTTTTTAAAATATTTGGTGGGATTGTCAGACAATGTAATCTAATATACATACAGTTATATTCTGCAGTTATGCAATAGGTGGAACCTACAAAAATCACAATGTTGCATTCGTGTCTGTTGGGGTATAATTTGCCTATGAATACATTCAATTTTGTGTAATTGGGATCAAGGACTAACACAACACCTTCATTAAAAATGTAGCTCCTTAATCATATTAATACGAGGGTCATCCGGAAAGTAGTACCCGTTCGTGAAATAAAGACACAAAAGTAAATATTAATAAACATAAAAAATTTTATTTGAAAGAGGATACTTTAAACTACTTCTCAACATAATCTCCAAGCAAATTAAGGCATTTGTCATAACGTGTGACAAGTTTCTGTTTTCCTGCTGCATAGTCCTCTGCCGCCAGCTCATTGAGATACAGGGTCACTCCTTCTTTAAGTTCTTCATCGCTGTCAAATCTTTTCCCCGCCAAAAAGTCTTTAAGCTTTGTAAAGAGATGAAAATCTGAAGGGGCCAAGTCTGGGCTATACGGTGGATGGTCGAAAGTTTCCCATTTGAATTGCTGCAAAAGTCTTTGTGTTATCCCAGCTGCATGAGGCCTGGCATTGTCATGAACGAGAATGACACCAGTAGACAATAGACCTTGCCGCCGATTTTGTATTGCCCGCCGTAATTTCTTTAATGTTTCACAATACGCATTGGCATTAATAGTGTCTCCACGGGCCATAAAATCAATAAGCAATACACCTCGTCGATCGCAGAAAATGGTTGCCATGAGTTTCCTGGTGGACAGAACTGTCTTGAATGTTTTTGGTTTGTTTGGTGAATGAGCATGATGCCACTCCATTGACTGTCGTTTACTCTCAGGTGATGCATAACAAACCCATGTTTCGTCACCAGTAATTATGCGAGTCAAGAAAGAGTCTCCTTCATCAGAATAACGTCCCAAAAACGTCAGTGCTGCGGCCATACGCTTGGTTTTGTGCTCATCTGTAAGCATGCGAGGGACCCATCTTGCACAAATTTTTGCATAATGCAGATGGTCTTTAACAATTTCATGAACAATTGTTCGAGAAACATTGGGAAAATGCTCACAGATGTCATCAATTGTGACGCGCCGATCGTTCCTCACGAATTCGTCAACTGAGCTCACCAGTTGGTCTGTAATGACAGACGGTCTCCCCAAACGCTCATCGTCGTGTGTGTTCCCCCTCCCCATGTTGAACTTGCAACACCACCGCCAAACAGACGACTCGTCCATTACATTGTCTCCATACACCTCCTTTAATTGGCGATGAATATCACATGGGCGAACGTTTCTTGCATTGAGGAATTTAATCACTGCCCTCACTTCACAACTGGCGGCGTTCTCAATTTTTTTAAACATTGTAAACAATCACAGAAACAACACAGGCAATGCTAGCGTCACGCAACTTGGCTCAGAGAAGGCAGACAAGCCACTGAAGCTATCTGACCTTGTCCGGCGGCTACTCGCGTCGTCAGCACTTCATGCGGCAGTAACGGGTACTACTTTCCGGATGACCCTCGTATAAAATATTTAACAAAACGAATAAATGATGTAATCATGAAAAATTTTCTTTTTGATTACTTAATGAAATCCAGCATACTCCTCTGACGACACAATGGCTTTCTTTTACATGCATAATTTCTTCATAGCAAGGTGATAATTTCGTTATTCCCTGCTTTGTAATTCTAATGCTTTCTTCATTTTTGTCTATCATTTAAGTGTATGGCAATTTTAATGTTTACATCTCAACTCAGTTGAAGACTTTTAATATTGAAGGCTTTTTAATATAATTAAGGATGAACAGAAAAAAGTAGTAGAAATACAAAGAAAGAGATAATGAAAGTTATCAGCTTGCTGGGAAGAAATTATTATTTAAAAAAGAAACCATTGTGTTGTCAGGCAAGTATGTTAGATTTTCTTAAAATAAAATTCAATTTTATAGGTTGCATTCTTTATTTATTTTACAAAATTTAATTAGAAGGAAAAGTCATACAAAAACAACAAACCATGAAAGATGGGAAATTGAATAAAAAAATTTGACTTTGGCCATGGAAAATCAACATATCAAAATAGTGAGGATATTGACAAAATACACTAAGTTTCTGTGCTATAAACAAGTGTTCAAATAATGGTTGGAATGACTGATAGAGTATATGAATGGGAGGCAGTAGTCTGAAATTTTAGCATTTATTGTTGCGGACAATTTACAGTGTTGATTTGCATGGAACAATGTACGAACATTTAGGGGAAGTTTCTGAATCAGCTTGACTTTGCAAATGAGTTCTCCAATTCATAAAACTAAGTATGCTTTACATTGAGAAAGTATGAATTTACTTACTACAGTATGTGGCAGGGGAGGTGTGAAGGCTCTTCTTCCTTAATTGGCTAATACCTCATATAATTGTAGCATTTTGAGTAAATAATAACGTAATTCAACGTCTCATTGCTTTCACTGGCTATCTTTTGTTTTTGTGAGAATCGAGTAATTCTCAATTAGAATAAAATCCATCAAATTTTCCCAATGGGAAATCAAGAGGCAGACAGATATTCTTTATAATAATATTGAGTGTGACTGTCTACGTTTACTTAAAACTAACTAAAGGAGCATTTGTTACAAAACTTAAATTTCATTGAAAGACGGCAACTTGCCTTTTTTAATATATATATTTGATCTCTGGTTACACCCTATATGAGATAAAGTGTTCCCAAAAAAGCATGCAGCGTTCATTTAAATTCTTTACACGTTCTATTTATCTCTGAAAATTAAGTTGAAAAGAATCATCCTATAAACTTGAGCCAAACGTGATATTTGATAAGACTTGAAATTTTATTTTGGATAAACTGTCCTATTGAATCAATGTATTGTTAAAAATACTAGATTACCTTATTTAACCCTTTCACTGCCAGTTAATATCTTTGTTCTTCACCCCAGATGCTGGTTTTTGTGTCTTGAGGGGTTGCATACCCTACAATTAGCTTTATCCTTTTATTCTGTGTTTCCTATTCTGAGAAGATTTATTTCTTAACTTTTGCGGATATATGGGAGTCTAATTTTAATGCAGAAAAAGAAATGCTACAAAATAAGTTGTAAATATGATATCACAAAGATGATATAAATAAAAGTTCACACAATTCACATGAAAAAGAAAAATATGCATTCAGATGTCTCAGAGAGCCAACTGACTGAGGCACTAAATGCCGGTAGCTAGAAGATTCATTCTGAGTGGCAGGAGCTCCAATGCACAATGGCAGTTCCATGGCTCCAGTTGGCACAATGTAAGCGATATGTACAGCTGCCACATGGCAATGGGTGATGCACAAAGGGTTAAAAACATTATTTATCAATTACTGCATAATCCTTTTTTCCCTGCTGAGAACCAACGGGTACTCCAGCCAGCATTAGCATATATCGTCTGAGGATTCTAAGACCAGCTTTAAATGGAGTCCTCAGCAGTTGCCTAGTGCCTCATCCAATGGCATGCCATTTACTATTGTATTTACAAGACTGATCAGCAGGTGTGAGAGGAGAAGGAAGAGTTTTACAAGGTTGCCTCATATGTAGGCGGATCTTATTTTTGGTTACCTGCACATTGTACAATTTTTTTAGTCCCCGACTGTACTTGAAACAAATTGACCCAACCCATCACAGCCTCCACACCATTAAATTCATTCTCGGATTTCTGTATTCAGCCTACAATAAAATATGTTATGATACCATTGCACTGTAATGTTTGAGTATTTCTGGTAACATTCTTAGAATTTCAGCATTAGAAAGTATTTATTATTATGTTATATTTATTATTATATTTATTAAGAAGCTATTCTTCAAAATCCCACAAAAATTCAAATCCCATTTTCAAAAGAAAAATAATCATTCAATCAAGCGTTCACCTTTCTTAATTACAATGAACAATAAGTTAACTTGGAAAATGTCGTCTTGCGGGATACAACAGCGTCGTCGGATAATTAAAAAAAACAACGTTTCGCCAACACTACCGTTGGCTTCTTCAGGTGAAGGTGAACCACGGTAGTGAAGAAGCTTCACTTGTATCCCGCAAGACGACATTTTTCAATGGAAACTCACAGCGAAAGCCTTAGAGCCAATAAGTTAACTTCCTGTAACATGAAGGAATACTTCAGAAACATCCAATTCTAATGGTTACCCATGAAATGAAACTTTTAAATAATAATACCTTTGAATCTTGTTGATTCTATACATCTGTTTATTTGCCCTACAAAATAATAATTATTGTTACCATTTAACAGGTTGCGATGGTTGAAGTCCAGTTAAATAACGAAACAAAAGTACCGGAAGAGATGCTTATTGCATTTGCAGTGTGTACAACTCTTTTGGTTGCGGTTCACATGCTGGCATTGATGATCAGTACATGCATCTTGCCAAATATAGATGCCGTGTGCAACTTGCATTCCATCAATCTGGTTCACGAATCACCACACGAAAGATTGCATTGGTATATAGAGACTGCTTGGGCATTTTCTACCCTTCTCGGACTGCTGCTTTTTCTCTGTGAAATTGCCATCTTATGTTGGGTCAAGTTTTATGATTTCTCTAAGTATGCTGCATGGTCAGCCTGTATAGTCCTTGTTCCTGTTCTCATTGTGTTTTTAGCTTTTGCCATGCACTTCTATCGTACGTTAGTTTCTCACAAGTATGAAGTGACAGCACATGGTCTGAGGGAACTGGAGTTGCTGAAAGAACGTATAGAGGCCAGTGACACTGAGGGCAGAGGTACAAATGGCCTCGGAGCTTCTCTCTTTAGTGGTGGAGTGCAGGTTGTTTGATACTTCATTTAAAAAGTGAATCAAGGTTTGTTTCCTTAAAGAGGAAGAATGGTTTTTACTCATCTAATAAAAGATCTTCCAGAAACCACTGTATTGTGTCAAAGACTTCAAGAAGAAATAAGTGGAAATCCAAAGAAATCATTGTTATTGTGCTTCCATTTTAATCAAGGTTTATTGTTGCAATTTGCCAGTACTTATGTTTAAATATTAAGGATGATTTTCTTGTGAAAACTTTCCAAAATGCATCTTGTTACACCATCTGTATAATCCTGGGTTGCCTTTCATCAATGTTCCATTTATTTTCATGTTATGGTTGGAGGAATTGTGCTATGAATATACTAGACAGTAAAGCTGCTCTCTTTCTTAACTTAAAATTAATGTGTGGAAATTTTGTTGAATTTTTTATTATTTATTGAAATAATTTAACCTTAAGAAGAAAATGTTTGAATTATTTCATGTACAAAGAAAAGACAGTTAACTGTCTTTGTACAACTCTCTTAGGAAGACCAAAGCAAATTCAGTATTTTGCCAATAGCCAGCTGTAATAGGTACAGTAGAAGTCCTTTATAACGAGTTGCATTTTAGTGAGTAATTTTTGGCCAATGTCTGTCTCACAGCAAAAAGGAGGAGTTACGTCCATTATAATGAGTGGTTATTTTTGAAGTGTTTGTATAATGATTGTATATTGTAGTTATCTGTATTTGTCTCGCAGGAGGCATATCTTGGAATTGTCAATTGATTAAGAGACTAAGTCTGGCAAGCAAACAGTAATCTGAGGTTTTTTATCTCTTCAAAGAGTAGAAAAAAATTTTAATCCAAAAATTATTGTCACCATTCATGTCATGCATTTGTTTCTTACCTCATCCTTTCTCAGTAAAAGTGCTTCAGGGAGCTTTGATCAGAGGTTTCTCACTCCACTTTGTACCTCTGTACATATGCACTTTGGCTATGGTGTATGAAGTATGAAAGTAAAAAAAATTATGAAATAATATTTCTGATGCGAATGCACTATTTTACGCATTCTGAAGCATTTGCGTAAGAATGCCCTTCAGTTCCATTTGCTGCCCTTGGATTCAAGAGGATGGACATTAAGTATTCAGCTGTAACCAGTACACTTTATAACAAGTATGTACTTTTATAATTTTTGTCAGCTCTCGTTATACTGGACTTCTACTGCATAATTCTTCTGCATTCTTACTTGAATGTTGAGGATAACTAATGGTCAGCAATTTCTGTATTATAGCTTTGCTACGTAGACAAATGAAAATGTATAAACAAGTACCTGAAGTTTATAAAATGAAATGGCTTAATATTATTGAATCATTACTTCAGATTTTGTGGAACTATTTAATATGAGATCTTTTCATGCAATTTAGTGCAGTAGTGAGGTAACAAAATCTGTTATGCTGCTATAATTTGACCTGAAATACGTTTAAATTTAAGGACATTTATTATATAATCCTGAAAACTGATTGTTGGAAGGGCATGACATATAACTACTTATAACTAAAATATAATGATCAGTGAACTTAAATTTCAAAAGAATGATTTATGGAAAAAAAGTTGAGAACTTACTCTGTGAGTTTGTGATTCTTGTCAGTAATGTGACATGTAATGCTTGAAATTGATAGAAAATATTTAAATACCCATTTATGTGCTTAGTTAGTTCATAAATATTTATATCTGATGATAAATTTTAATAGCACAGGAAAAAATCATTTTGGTCAGCTTGCTTGTAAACATGCTAATTTGAAGTTGTACTCGGCTATGATTTACCTGCCTATCATTTGAAATTTATAGTTCATATTCCTGGAATTATTTTGTGAATATTTTTCTTTCATTCATGAATAACTATGCTTATTATATCACTATGGAATTTAATTTATTAAATATGTTATGATATGAATAATCTTTTCTCAAAGTCTGTATTTTCAGTTACTTGTTAGATCTTGCAATGAGATGATTCACATTGTGCAAATTCTCTTAGATGTCTTTTTTACTTCCTGGTTTATTGTTGTGACTGGTGTCAATGTAATATCTAAATATTTTTTATATCAAAATTAGGTAAAATTCCACAATCTGAAATGTAATACCTTTTTTTTCAATTTTTACATCACAAATTATCATTAGATTTATTAGCTTTGGCCCAGAAAAAACTTTCACCACATCTACTCTGTGCCACACATTAAAATAGAATTGAGCTTTTATGAATCTCATCATGCTATATGCAAGATATTATTCAATTACATTCTTTACAATTACTATTGGAATGTTTACTAGCATTTTCTAATAGCAAATCTCTGTATTATTGCAATACTAATTTTCTTTTTAGAATTATCTTTTCTTCATTAGCAGATTTGCTGATGAATATCTTTGCTCTTTGTATGGAAACTTTATCATGAGACTGATGAAAGAGGAGTCTGAAAGCGACTATTATTTAATGGCACACATCACTTTCATAATCAACTATGCAAATATTTTGGTAACAATTTGTTCATTGTATACCTAGTGTATGATAATTTTTCATTATCACAGTTTTAAAGATCTGAGAAATAATTTTTTTATATAATTTACTATCAATCCGTAGCAGATGTAGGATTGAAATGTGAACTTATAACCAACAATAAATTCTATAAATGAAGTGTCCCTGGAAGGATTCTCATTTCTTTATTTATTGATTGAAAGAGTGGTTGAGTTTCTCAATCTCCTTCTCTGCTTGTTCAATCACTCCAGCCTTGTCAGCCAGAAGTATCTAAATTAAAAAGAATTTAATTTAAATGAACTCCATCAATGGCAGAGGAAAGAATTCACCTCCCATCAAATAGATGCTTTTTCCCTTCCATATTTTGGGTAATAACTTTTTGTTCTGTTCCAATAAACTCATTATTATTCCTCTTTAAACAATTTTCTGAATTTTGTGTGCAGAAAAATTAATGAAATAACATTCATTTTAATATTTTCATTAATCTGTACAATAGTTATCAGCAAAAACAAAATCTCTTTGAAGATGTTGTCATATGGCTGTTATATGATATAACAAAAATGTATTTATTTTCAACAAATTAGCTTTAATTTTTCTTACCTGTTGAATCGGAAATGAGGTTGGATTTGGAGCAGTGTTTCTAAAAGGCATATCCAAGAATTCACTGCAGCAGCTAATATCATTCATCCAGAGGCCTTGCTGCATTTGCCCTGTTCTTGTGTGATAGAAATTACCATATCCATGTTTTTTTCCATTCATCCATTCCCCCATATATATGCAGCCATTTGCTGGAAAAGTAAATTCTTCAAATATAATGATTGTCCAAATAAAATTTCTCTCCTTCTACACTGAAGTTACATTTAGAAGCCTAGAATAACATATGCTCATTTATATGTAAAGATATGTTGTAAATTATAATTTATTTCAAATTTTTTGAATAGTACAAACTTGTAGTAATTTTAATTATATAGATGTCTTACTTACAAGGAATGATAACTTAATGTGACTAAAGTAGAGGAGAACCAAAATTTATGGGCCTGACAATTCAAAATTAACTGTAAAAATCAATTTTTTATGAAAAATGTAATAAGTATGTCATTTTAGAAAGGTTCAACTTAAAATTGTAAGTAATTATTGTTGATTCATTGTGACGTCTACATTAAAATCTCTTGCAAAAGAAATCATTCTTACTAAGGAATAATTCTTAATAATACCTTTTAATATTTTATCAGATGTTTTAATATTTTCCACTAGTTAGCTGGTGAAAATCAAAGGAACTATAAAATAAAATAAATTTGATAATGGGGCTAAAATGTTTCAAAACATATCACTAAACAAGAAGGATTTATTTTTGAAGAGAAACTTGTGATTATTTTAGTAAAGCATAGAAGTAATAATGATTCAACAACAGTGTGTGTGATTTTATGTGGAATGCTTCTACCATGGCAGTTCCCGGATAGTTAAGTGGGCTACATGTTTGATTCTCGCTGGGAGCCCATTATGTGCAAATAAGCTCGGCAGTCAAAGGACTTCTAACAATATTACTACTACTTTCTACCATGAGATATTTATTTCATTTTTGACATAAGAATTGAGTTTTTACTGTTGATTCATTCTGAAGACGTTCTATCCTTGTACCATCATCCAACTTTAGTCACACCAAGTGAGTGTTCCTTGATAAATAATGTACCTTTGCTTTATTTTAGGAAAATAGTATTTACTGCAATGGTTCATCTACTACCTTTTTATTAATAGTGATATTTTAATTACATGTTTTCAATCAATATGATTCAGCTAGCCTTATTTTCTCAGTATATATAGAATTTTTTCAGGAATATTTTCCAGATGTATTTTTCAACATCACAACTTAGGACTTTACCATAAATCAAGACTCCTTTATAATGAGGCAAGTTGTTTTTCCATTGTCCTACGTAGTAATCTCCATTGCTAAAAAACAGTTGACCTTTACCATTACGCATTCCATCAGCCCAATGCCCCTGGTATATGTTTCCATTGTCAGTGAGCTCTCGTCCTTCACCCTGTTACAAGCATAGGTTCAAATACTATATTTAATAATGAAAATGTAGATTCTTTATCTGCAAGAGTTTTTATCATCAGTTAAATAATAGATGTTACCTGAGGTTTAGGCAAAAGTTTGCAATCCCTTCATTTAACTCTCTGGAGGTCTGACAGACAATTTAAATATGACATGTTTTAATACATAAGAAATTCAAGATCCATGCATGTAATTAATTTAGCATTACCTACCTTAGAATTTTCTCTGTTCATTGTTTAAATATAATTGTTTACATTTTGTGAGTCTCACTGATGCCATGCAACCACTTGCAATCCAGTTGATATATAAAAATGTATCACTGACAAAAAAATTTCTCATTGTGTAATAGTAAACAAATAATATTAATAGAGTGCATTATTTTAGTTTGTTGATTTTATGAAGAATTAAGCTAATGGTGTCTATTAGGCACCATGTGACCTCCCATTTCTAAAAAGTAGCACCAGATCTTGGTGGCAAAATTGTCAAAATAAATACTGATTATATACAGCTTGAACAGAGCCATAAATTGAAAAAGTAAATGAATGCAGGAAATGGAACATTTCGAAGGAAATTCTATGGTCAAACCATACTGAGATTGACATACGTTTATTTTTACCATAATTGATAAATGGAAATACTTCCCTTCATGTTTATCATATATTGTATATCTGCATAGAGAACTTACTTCCTTTCGACCTCTGCACCACCCTCCAATGTATGATATCTTTCTGCAATGACTTTTCTGCATCTGACTCTGCACTCCATTTCCATGTCGTAGTCCTCCTTCCCATTCTCCCTCATACATACATCCATTTTCATCACTTGAGTAGCCTTTTCCTGAAATTGTTAAAATTCCTTTTATTCTGTTATGCTGTGCTTGTTTAATGGAATATGATTTCTGATAGGGAAGTGGTACCCGCGAAGCTACAAACATATTTGATGCAAAATGAAAATAGCATAGAAAAATATAGATCTTTTGTTAGCTATCAATAATAAATTATAATAAATATACAGGTTTCTAATTTATTACCAAAGAAAAATTGAAATCAGAACTGAAAGACTGAGGAATCATGCCTGTGATTGAAATAATTTCACTTCAAAACTATGATAAGTACAGAAATTGATTTAATTACTAGCATCAAGTAAAGATACAAATTGAATATCTTAGTTTTGCATACTAAACCAAGTCTTCTTTTCTTGTCTATTTCATCAGAAAGTTTTGGTCCAAAAAATTATTACGATAATTTCAATCGCATTGGTAAAATATTTCCAAACTACTTGAGCCATTACAGAGTTCATACGATCATCAAAGGTATCACAACAGATGACTTTATGAAGGTTAGGACTAAAATGATCAATTTAAGAAATACAATTCTTATGATGGTGTCCTAGGTGGGATGATGTTACAACTGGGTTGTACAATTGCCTTACTTTTGAAGAATAGTCTGTTGTTTGCACATAGAGAGCATTTTGTTCTGCAAATTTTACAAGATGGAAAATTAGTGAAGAATAACAATTTTTTAAAATATCGGTGTACATCACCATTTCCAAGACTTCACTCCCAAACAGTGCACTCACTTTTTGGAATATTTGATATATTCAGCATGTTTACAATTTGAGATTGCCACAAAAAGAAATACCAGCAATTGAGTCTAATGTGCTCCCGGAGATTAAGTGATAAAGATGATCTCAGAGTTCATGTTAACGTTGACAGTGGGTTGGTCAGGTTATCCTTCATAATATCTTAATTTTATGCTTCCAAAATTTTTCATTCTAAGGAAGAAACCCCCAAGGAACCATTTTAGAATAAGGAGAGACCGAGATATAATGATGGAAAAAATTTTGGTCTATAGAATGAGATGACTACAGCAGGATGCAGTGCATCTGGGGACAGGAAAAACCCTTGTCTTAGCGGGAAGAAAAGGATTTTAAGCTGTATTTTTACAATGTGTTACATGCAAAAAAGACTGGGAAGTCTCCTTTTTTTAAGTGGTGTAAATTTATTAAATGTTGTGATTGTATTCTGTATTGTTTTAATTATTATTCAAATTCATTTTCACCATGCCATGTACTCTATGGTTTTATGGAGTTAATAAAATATAATTATCATTAGTTGAAATCACAAAGAACCACAAGCTCATAACAAAAACTACTGCTTTGATGGCACTTGATTAGTTATTTATTAATTATTAGTATGTTTCTAGATTAGTTATTGATATTTTTGTACTACAGTGGTACCTCGAGATACGAGTGCCCTAACATACGAGTTTTTTGAGATACGAGCCGTCGAGCGAGCGAAGTTTTGCTTTGAAATACGAGCAAAATTTGAGATACGAGGAACGGCCGGCTACACAAGACCCAACAGTTTACTGTGCCTCGTGCGTCTCGCATTATCCCACGCATCCCCCCAGTATACTTGTTTACCTCGCTGTCGAAGCATCTTTGATAAGTTTTTCTAGGGATTTGTGCTTTTTGTGCAATTCAATACTTTATCACATTTCTTTTTATAACCTTGGGTCCGAAGAAAGTGAGTGGAAAGGTCAATGCTCAGAAGAAGATGATGTCTATTGAATTAAAGCGTGAAATCATTGAAAAAATTAGCGAGATGTGCGAGAAGCTTACTTGGCGAGGTAGTACGGGCGTAGTACGTCAACGATATGTACTGTGCTTAAACAGAAGGAGTCAATAAAGGGTATAACGCCAGCTAAGGGCGTTACAATAATTTCTAAGCTCCGGAGCTCTCTCCATGAAAAGATGGAGAAACTGCTGATTGTTTGAGTTACGGAGAAGCAGCTAAAAGGCGATATTTTAACACATGGCATCATATGCGAGAAATCACGAGGAATTTACGGTGATTTGCTGAATCAAACCCCGCGCACTTCCACGGACGAGGCAGTGTATGACTCGTTTAAAGCCAGTCGAGGCTGATTTGACAACTGTAGGAAAAGGACCGGCATTTACTCCGTTGTCAGGCATGGTGAGGCTGCAAGTTCGGATCTGAAGGCAGCTGAGGATTGTCTCAAAGCTTTTTCCGAACCGATAGAAGCCAAAGGACGCATCCCCCAGTAAGTCTTCAACTGTGACGAGACGGAGCTTTTCTGGAAGAAGATGCCGAATAGGACTTAAATAACGACAGAGGAGAAGATTAATCGCCTAACTCATTTCAGCAACATTCTGAAAGGGAAAAAGGAACAAACCTCCTTGGACATGTTTTTTTTTAATCCGGCGAAAAAAGGCAAAGACCAGTGAAGAAAAAAGCAGTAACTAAAATTAAGCATACAGCAGCATTTAAGTTGTGTGTAAGTTGCATTTTAGTGACCAAAATACAAATACACTTTACACAGCCAGTTTATTTCTTTACGTTATCTTTTATTATGTTTTTATACAATATTTGTCATTTATAAATTTAAAAAATTTACATTAGTAAATTAATTAGTTTACATTAGTAACATCAGTAAATTTACATTTTTCCTATTCAAAAACACGTAACAAGAACAACTGGGGAGGCATTTTGGGGCCTGACGAATTCATGGCATTTCAATTAATTTCAATGGGGAAAATTCCTTTGAGATACGAGCAAGGTTACGGAACGAATTAAACTCGTATCTCAAGGTATCACTGTACTGGTAAATATCATTTAATTCATATAATGTTTTGAGCAATTTCCATTCCATTAATCTGTATTTTCAAGCAATTTAATTCTCTCAGTCTAGATCCCTAACTTTTCCTTGATTGGAGTTTTACAATAAAGATAAATGAAAATTAATATAATGAAACAAGTGGTAGAAAGAGTAACAGAAGAAAAAGAAAACTTTGACCATGACTCAATACTGCTATGTGAAGGAGTTGCTTCAATCTTTATGTAGTAAATCACTATGCATTTGCATCGATAACCATGATAAATAATAATAATAAAACGTCTTTATTCTGGCGAGATTGAGACTGAAAGGCTCACTTTAATGCTTTAGCTGGATTAAATTTAAATTTTAACCTCTTTTAAGGTCATTCTGCCACTCTCCAAGGTATTTGTGTCCATTAGTTGAAAATATTGCTCGACGAAAACCATTTTTTAAACTCAACCTCTCCCATTTCCTCCAAAGTGGCTCCTTTACTTCGTTTCTTCTCACCATCTCTTTTTAGATGATAACAAGAAGATTTAAATAATGTCAAAGTAATAAATTTCTGTACGCTTAAAGCTAATCACAGAGTCAAAAGTAGTAAATTTCAATGTATTGAATTAGAGTAAAAATACAAAACTCAATTTTAAGATGAGTTGTCTGTATCTTACATAATTTTTCAATCACTGATACACCGCTCAAAACAAACAGGTAAACGATTAGCGAGAAAAACAATTTTGTTGCTATGAAATTCAGTAAACAAAACAGTTGATAGGGCAGTTTCGATTTCGCTAAATCAGGGAAAAATGTTTTCACCTACTAACAATGCTCAAATTCCGACAAAATTTTTACCGACGTCAGTGAAAACCAAGCGTTTATTGCAAAATGTTTTGTTATCTAATACTGTAGCATCGACATAAATTAATATCAGTGAAGTGCAGTTTTCGACTTTTATCAGCATGTAGTAACAGCATCTCCTCGGTAGATGGCGAAGACAAGCTATTAGAGTATCACCGCTTTTGAGGGATTTGGAGTAGTTCAAGGGCGTTCCGCATAGGTGGTGCTGATGTCGCTCTCCCGCCGTCACTAATCCTACAAATATATTGCTTACTACTTACTCCCTATAAAAAAGTAAAATTCAAGTTGGTAGTTAAATAAAAAAAATTTGAGAAAGCACGGCCATGGCTGACCAACCCAACCAATTCAACTTCGAGCCATTCTCGCAATTAAAAAGCATTGAATTTAATCGCACAGAAAACTTATAGTAGCATCGAGTTCGCCTTCATTCGATAAGTAACTGAAAGAAAAGTAAAAGACAAAAAGTACGCTGAAATTACAAAATTTTATTGATATACATTCTGTTAATACATTTTTGAACTACAAATGTCAATGAAAAAAGGTTTTTCATAAACAAATAAGACTGAAATCTGAACATGGTAAAGAGAAGTAAAACGATTAGTTAAATTAAAAGATCTAAGATTCGCTGAGAAAATTAAATAAATAAATAAATTAACGCTACGTATTAAAAATGAATGCTTTTAGATTGAGGAATTTGCCGACCCTCTGTTATACTTCGCCCGTAGTCCCTCTAAATAGAGAAGGCACGCGTTGGACGACCAGCGCGTGCCCATTGCCATAAAAATTTGAGGCAAGGAGACGGAAATGGCCTTGAAGCTTAGGGATTCGCTATAAATCGAAAGTAGCTAAGAAATACTGTAACTAAACCAAGTTTGATCGAAAACATTCAGAAACATTATCTACTTAATGCAATAAGCTTTTAGTGGGTATCAACCATAGGGTCGAAATACCACTGGTCTTCACAGAATTACATCTTAACTCGTGACGAATTTAAGCTACCTAGAACATCCTCAGAAACTGTTATTTTCATCGGTGTTGCGGAAAATTGCAAGTATCTATCTATCTTTTCTGTGTGATTACTATTCCTTTGTTGAATCCTGGTAGTAAACCTTTCCGGGAATTCGAGCCTGTTAAGACGAGACCGACGACAGTTTCCAATTCATTTTTTGCAGGCAAAATTGTCCGACAAACATGATTCGTGAGGAACTACGTTATAAATTAAAATTATTTCGTACTTGTCAACAAAATCAAAATTAAAGGCAGAGACACATTAAATGACCTATACTCAACTACGCAGACATAGATTCCTACGCGCGCCATTCACCGTTTCAAGCAAGGATTTATGCATTTACTTACAATTCAGAATTCCTCGGAAAATAAAATATCACTCTTTTCGTATAAATTACACCAATATTATACCCGTTCACGCAGCAAATTGCCGGATAACTTATCCTTTGATCCCGACATTTTGTTTCAGGACGAAAGCGCACACAGAACCAGAAGAGATTACGGTAACCACTTCAAAATACTCCCGGGAATCCAACGGTGAGGGCGAAACACTGTTACTAATGTAAAATATTTTGAGAAACCACGGCCACGGCTGCCACTCAACGAGAATCAAAATGGGTGGTCTAGTGCTGCCATCTGAAATGTCCTCGGGTAACGACCAGATAAAATAAAAGACTGTGGTGCCCTTTATCGGGTATTAATCACGATGGAAATCGATGGGAAGTATCGGTGAATGTAAAAACAGATTGATGAATTTATCGATGAAATTAGAAACGGATTGATGGAAGTATAAGGGGTGTTGATTATTATTTTTTTATTATGGAGTTGGAACTAGTTTATATGTGCAACAGTAGCCATCTAGTCAAACAGCAGACGATCCAACAGACTGTCCTTAAATTCATCAAGAATCGGTAATCCATCGAAGTAATCCGACAAACATCGATGAAATCCATCGCTCATTGCATCAATGAATTTAAAAACGTTCCCTGAGGTAGGAGCAACAAAAGAGGAAGCAAGAGTACATAAAGGTGTTAGACGGCTGCAATGTATCACCCGCTTTATTTAACGTGTATAGACAGGATACCATTAATAAAATGAATGACCTAACTCATGGAAGAGTGATAATACAAGGTGAAAGGGTTAGTATGTTATGCTTTATGGATGACATTGTTATCATTGCTAAAACTGATCAAGAGTTAAGCTGCAAGTAATGGATGACATTATGAGCAAGGAATTTAAAAAGTTAATCTTAAAAATCTAAATTTATGTCATGTAGCAAATATGAATAAGGCAATGAAATTGAATGATTAAATGATGATGAAATATGAGGATAGAAGAATTACCCTACCTTGGTAGCAAGATCACAAACGATAGTCAAAGATATTTAAGTAGAATTGGAAAAGCAAAGGGTGCATTTTACAATTATAATACATAAATTGCCGAAAGCCAAAATAATTAACATGAGAACAAAGATAAGGTTTCTAAATACTTAAATGTGGTGCATAGCACTATATGGCTGCAAAGCATGGACAATGGGCAGAAAAGAAGAAATGACTTGAATAATTTGAAATGTGTTTTTTCAAGAAAATTTTGAAAATACTGTGGAACAAGTTAATTAGTTAGCAATGATGAGATTCTCTATTGAATTGGAGAAAAAATATGGTAATATTATGAAAAGAAGAAGCTAGCTTATCGGTCACATTCTGAGCAATTCATATGGAGAGCAGCTGCAAGTCAATCTATAGATTGAAGACTGAAGTAGAATATAAATCTGTCTTTTAGAAAAAATTGCATAATTTTAATTGTGTAGATGGGAAAGGAGAGGAGATCTAGTTTGTATGTTAGACATCTATGCTAACATTTAGTAAATGCTTTATGAAGACGGAGGAGTGACACACAAGAAATGCATAGGGTGCAAGCAGACGATCTTACCGCCATCTGTAATCTGGCTGAGGCAATGTTTCATTCCATTTACTCTAATAATTGTTACCCCTACCTTGTCTGCAACCTAATAATAAAAACGATAAAAACACTATCGCTAAATGATTTGCGCCATGCGCTTAGTTTGGTTGTCTGTATCGAGTGAAAGTAATGTAAATAGTGACAATGGTAGGTGTTGTATTTCTTTCTGTTGTTTTAGATTTTCTTCATGATGTATGATTAAAGCTTGACCATTGCGTTTCATACATTCTTAAATTGGGAAGAATATTTAGGATCTGAGCATTAATTACTCTTGAAAACTCTTAAATACTCTTGTGTATGTAAGGGGAAATTTTATCGTACAACTTTGCCTTAAAAAAATACAGGAATGTTGATTTCCTGTCATAACATGATAGGTCGAAATGCATCTCATCTTACAAATCTCTTTAATGTTTATAAGTAGGTGAACTACTGTTATGAGATATTTACTTCTGAACATTGTATTTTCCTGTCGAGTTTTGATGGTAATGAATCAGTATTATTCTGAATTTATGATCTCCATCTTCACCGATAGTGAGTATTATGAGTGAGGTGTAGAATATGTCGCAGAATAAGTATATGCACCCAAGAAATATTTACAAGAGTCCACCTGATTTTAAACAGCTAGCGATTAATTTCCCGGACTTCCGTAAACATACAACGCAGGTATGACACAGAATTCTTGGAAAGTTTTGAAAACCGTCCTTATGATATTTAATTTAAATTGCATCTTCTTGCATTTTCTGCATAATTATTTTGATAATATATTTCAGGAGTTAAATGGAAAAGTCTCGATTGATTTCAAGGATCCTGCCGCGCTGCGAGCTCTAACATCTACTTTATTATTCAAAGATTTTAATTTAAAGGTTGATATACCCTTAAATAGACTTATTCCAACCTTGCCTCTCAGATTAAATTATGTTCTTTGGATTGAAGATTTGATATCAGCGTCCAGCTTGGGTGGTAATTCAGAAATATATGGTATTGACATTGGTAAGTATATTTTTGGCTGTAGTCTGCTGATGGAGGAAAATTTAACGTTGATAGATAATTTATTACTTAAGGTACCGGAGCTTCTTGCATATATCCATTATTAATAGCAAAAACAAAAGGTTGGCATATGTTAGCTACCGAGGTTGACGAGAGCAGCATAGAATGTGCTAAAATAAATGTGGATCATAACAATCTTGGGGATTTAATTGAAGGTAATCCATTTAGCGGTATTAGGCGAATTCCAATTCTGTAATATCTGTGTGAATTAATAACACTCTTTAATTTAACAGTGAAAAAAGTAGAGAGAGAGACTATACTGAAGGGGATAATTGACGAAGAGAAGACATATGATTTCACCATGTGCAATCCTCCTTTCTTTTCGGATGAGAAAGAAATTACTGATTACGAAAATAGAACAGCTGTGAGAAAAACTCCTAGTAATTCTTTGACTGGGACTTTGGGGGAATTAGTCTATCCAGGTGGAGAAGTGGGATTCATAAAAAAGATGGTGCAAGAAAGTTTGACATTGGGGAAAAAGATCAAGTGAGTTTTCAATCCTCTATGTAGATATGGTTACATATATCAATGATTAAGTTTATCGACGGAGTTCAGTAATTAATATTTTGACATGAATGATGCAATATTGTATGAAAAGTTTAATGATCGTATTTTAGTTAAAGATTATAATATACATAAGTATATTTGGTCATTATTTTTCAACGGTCACATTTTGATGTGCCTTCTAAGATCAAATTGAATTATAACTTTCATTGTTTTTCAAGGTGAAGTTCTTTAAGTTTTCATTAATTCAAAGTCTTGTTCTTGAAAAAGTTCATCTAACCTAACATTTAAATTCATTTTGAAAAACAGGTTATTCACGACGATGGTGGGCCACAAATCCAATGTGATCTCACTGAAGAAGGAAATCCTGGATGTGGGTGCATGCAGTGTTGGCAGTTATCAACTATGTCAGGGCCGCACCACAAGATGGGTTCTTGCGTGGACATTTTATAATGAAGTGAAGACAATGGTGGATAGCTTAGAAGTAAATAGAAAATCCCTAGCTAAGCCACCTTTCAAGTACTTACTTCCAAAGAGGGACGAATATACCATTGAGTCATTTTCTGATTCAGTTCAGAGAATATTAAACATTTTAGAGGTTAGTTGATGATCACTTGATACATATATTTCTCTCAGATATACCGATCGTTTCCATTCACAATGTGTCATTTTTTAGAAAAAAGACTTTGTGCTGCATTTGGATCTCCATTCAGACCAATGAATCTTTTCTCAGGTGGAATGTGCAGAGGTTAAGAGAAGCAAAAGTATGATTGCTTTTACAGTGACTGCATGGAGAGACACATGGTCAAAACAGCGCCAAAGAAAGCGTGCTATGATGAGGAGAAAGGAGGCAACTGGAGATGAAACGAAAATGTCTGAGACAAGTGAAGTAGATACATCCTTGCCTTGTAAAAAAGCACGTTTGGAATGTTTTGAAGGTGCCTCAATTTCAGATGATACTTCATTTGAAGCTGTGAACGAAAAAAGAAGTCCTTTGTTAAAAGCTTCATTAGTGATTCGTAAAAGCTTCTCAGAAATATTTCTTGAGCTTTTGTGGTTAGATGGTACAAGTGGTAGAGATACCCTACATCAAGTGTTTCAGTATTTCAAGAACCATCTAATGGAATGAAAGTGTTGTTTACATTTCAAAGGGAATAAAAAGCACTATTTCCATATTTTTCCAAAGTATATTTTCTTCTTTTCATTTGTGTTGCAATGCATCAACACGTTACATAGCTTGGATTACTCTTTCCAGCTTTGTGATGAGCAAGCCATCTTCATAATTGCTTTCATAGTCATACAAAGAAAAAGTATTTTGAGACACCACTCAAAGATGGAAATGTCTTACAAGTATACATTCAAAACTTTCAAATATTTGGAATTTAAGATGAAATGGTATAGGAAAATTTATCCATAAAATCAATCAAATCATGCCAATTGGTTGCCTTTGAATGAAAACTTCATGGTGAGTGTCTGTTGTAGAAGATGTGGGGTGCTGAGAGGAAATACAGTTCAGTGACCCCATGAATAACCCTCTCCTGAGAAATAATTGCAACCAATGCTATTATTTTACATCATAACTAATCAAAGCTATTCTGTGATGATCAATCCGAAAATTGGTTGGTAGCAGCTTAGATAACAGGCACTCTCCATCCTTCTCAATTCTCTGCCTTTCTTTTTATTTCTTCTCAAGTCCTGCATCCGACATCCTTTATAATTTGCTCTATAAATTGCAGTCTTCCCCTGGGTCTTTTTCTATCCATATGTCCCTCAAGCATTGTCTTTAGAATTCCATGATGTCTCAATACCTGCCTTTTAAGTTGCTCTCTTCTGTTTACAATGTATTTCCACATGGTAAGTTCTTCGTGTGGTAGTGTATTAAAGTGGTGGAATTTGATGCAAAATTAATATTCATTCTTTTCATTTCTACTTTTACATTTTCTAGTCTGCTGCTTTGCAATCGAGATTTAACATTCCATGTTGCTATCATTCTTTTCTGTCTTCTTATGTATCTCATTAGTTATCCCCCCCCAGAAGTCTGAACAGGGGACTGTTTGAGATCGGGAATTGAATTTAAGCAAAGAGCCCATATTCATAACTGCTGACACCTCTAATAGATTGGCTTCCCCTTGCCTTATCTATGCCTTATATAGCTCTTCTGGAGGGTGTGCTATCTTCTACCCATCCACCCTCCAAGGAGACTGTTGGTACTTGGTAGAAGAGTATCTCCTTATCCTGAGAGATATATGTTTCCTGTATTCATAAACCAGTAAGGGTTCCATAAATTTATGGCAGAATTTATAGAATACCATACATGTTATTCTCTTTAAAGAGTCTTACTAAATTTCATTGAATACATATAAAAATTGGTTAATTTCTGATGAAATATAATAAATTATAATTTTCAAAGTTTTGTTTTTCAAATATATGAATGCATATCCTTGTAAAATGCTAAGGAATATCTATATATTTATATACGAATAAAAGTTGCTTGCATACTGCAAGCTCTCAGTTGAATGCAATACTGTTTGAAGAAAGGCCTCACAACAATCTTCAAAACTTTGTGCAAAAGACAGCCTGGCATCAAACTAAGGATCCGTTAGTGAGACACATTTGCATATCAATATTATATAAGTGCCATTCTGACCTGTTCCTAAGTTTCAATCCAATATCTTATCGGGAAGGTCCTAAATTAAGATTCCCTTATCCTCGTTTGGAAAGCATGGTGGAATCGAAATGACGCTCTGGCATTGTACCAAGGTCCATTAGAGAAACGGTGAACTGTGTGAAAGAATGTTTTCAAACGCCTCTGCTGTAGTTCTGAGTTTTATCTCTCCAGCTTAATGTAAAGCATATATATATATATATGAATATATAGGTATATCCTGAGAGTTAGCTGTGTATAATAGATATTTATATCTATATATTATGAATAGCATTATGCTAAATAAAACTCATATTATTATTATTATTATTACATTTTTGCTATGTTTTTCTATCTGCCATTAGGCTATTTATAGTGTCTGACTTATTTTTAATTTTTATTGCATTTATTCTGCATTTCTCATTTGTATTCCTCCTCTATCGTTCATCTTTTTTTCTCTATCTTTCTATAGGGGGTCTTTGATACCTGTTCTGCATCTTATTTGGCCTGCCAGATATAATAAATTATTTTATTCTATTTACTCTGTAAGTTCCTTTGCTCCCCAAAAGATTTTAAAAGTTTTTCTTCTCTTCATTCCTTGTGACTCTAGTGCTGCGTTGTGTGTTTTGCTTTTCAAATTTTTATACATTTCCTCTGTTGTACATTACTTCTTCTAGCTCTTGTGTTTGGCTTGATAGAATTGTTTTTTTTTTAACTATTTAGTTTTTAACATTTTGTTTTCTCATTTTTATTTTCTTTTAAGTTGTTTTTTATTGTATTTTATTTTCATATTATCCAAAAAGTAGTCTCACCTACAATCCTCTCCTTATCTTGCTTTTACATCATCTATTCTTATTGATGAATTTATGATCAGTGTGATCAAAACCAAAATGTGATCAATTATTGATTTTAAATTGTTTGTGCTTTGCACCTATGTATCTTTATTTATTTCTTTACATTGAAATAAACACTTTCAGATCTGGTGTGAGATCCATCTTCTCTAAATTGTCCAATTATTTTGCTATTTACCTACTCTACCATTTTAGATGTCCTAATAAATGAATTTCTTTTCTATTTTCTTTATATTTAGCTCTTCTCAGAATGTATCAAAGAAACTTACTTAGTGTTTTTATCTATGGTTGAATAAATATTCTTATGTCTCTTCCTTGAATCTTTATATTGATAGTCATAGATATAATAAGCTAGTCATAATAACGCCTAATGATGTTCTTCAAAATATTTTGACTCCACTCCAAAAGTGAAGGTATTCTTTGTGAAATTGTTTCCTTGTTCTATTTTCTTTGTTTCCCAAAGTACAGTACATCTATGTTATGTACAAAATGTGTTCTTCCTTCATGTCCCTGGATATTCCATCCAATCATTTACTCTGAGATCCATCCAAATTCAGAGGTCTTTCCTTGGAATTTTTAGTAATAACAATTTTTTGCAACAGCATATTGCAACAACCCTTCTCCTTTATCCAGGCTTGGAACAACTGTTGAGCTACTCAAATATCATATTTTCACATTTCAACTTGAATGTTATACATATTTATTAGACCCATATTTTACATTTATTTTCACATATTCAAACAATGCTAGAATGAAACCTTTGATGAGGAAGAAAGTTGGGGTAATTTTGCTTATAAGGGCTTCCAGGAAAAATTCCAAGAGGAAACAGACTTTTTCCTTTGATGTTTCAATGTGTAAAATGTGAGTGATTTTTTTGTAGTGTGAGTTGTTGGTTTTAAAGCTGTGAGTAGTCTACGACAGAAATCAGTGTTCAACTTAAAACTATTCGCTAAGGATAAGTCAATATTTTTCACCCTGTCTTTGGAAATGTACTCATTTTATTGTTTGATTATTCCTATGATTAATGACTTCTCATATATAATTCTATGCTAAGAAAGAAGTCTTTACTTGCTATAAGTAAGGTTACTCATTTTGAGATTTTAAAAAATATACTGTGGTTTTTAGCCATTTATTCTTAATCTATAACAGAATCATAACATTGCTATGATATGACATTGAATTATATATGAAACATGAATGCCCTTTTACAGTTGCAATAAAATGTCTGCATGATTGTAAAAATAAAAAAAAAATTTCTTCGTCAAATATTTGCGTTGACTTTAATGTGATAAATGGGTCTTTAAATTAAGATTCATTGTTGATTAGAGATATTTCAGCTTATTTTTACTTCTTTTCTCATTATAATTCATTGTATAGTTAGTGGCAAGTTAACACGACTATTTCTTTTCTACTGAATAATTGCCAAGTATAATTTTTTAGAGTAGCTTGTAGGATTATTTTATAAAGATTACAGGATTGTAAATCATATCCAGGTAACTTTACTGGTAACAGTCGAATGCATTTCTATGGTAATCATAGTTTTTCAGGATTTTGTATAAGTATCATAAGAATAGTTCCTTGGAGCTTTTTCTTCTTATAATATTGTTCCAACAAACCAATGAGGTATACTGCTATATTCAAAATCTCTCTAGATAATATTTCACCAATTTTTTTATTTTCTGATACTCAAATTTT
Source organism: Pachydiplax longipennis (assembly GCA_036926295.1). NCBI lineage: Eukaryota > Metazoa > Arthropoda > Insecta > Odonata > Libellulidae > Pachydiplax > Pachydiplax longipennis. The sequence continues at coordinate 7,386,861 of JAVFKF010000004.1, forward strand.
TCAAAATTAGATACATCTGATCCCTACTCTCTATTACTTGCCATCTGATGATAAAAACATTCCCTCTTCGATAATATAAATTATCGTACTTTCATTAACTTTACATAATCCAAATCTGAGGAATGGCTTGATACATATGATTCTTTCAACTATGCAGACTATTTTAATGCTTGTATCACAAAAATCTAAGGTTTCATATCATCTAGTTAACATCAAAAAATAAAATACTAAATGTAGAAATTGGGTTAGCAATGATAATTTTCAACTTCGTGATGGATTATTCCAGGCAGGTAAAACTTAAAAATAGTGGCTAAATCATGAATGAGTAACAAACATTAAAAAGAAACTACTGCACCTTCCTAACCGAAATCAAGAGAAAAATTAAGTAAAAGAAGCAAGGCTGAATCTTTGAAAACAATTAATGCCATAAGTTCCAGGGCAGACAGACCTTAATTACATGTGGAAAAATTATTTCTGATCCTGATGGTGGTGATGAAATCCTTATCTCTGTGATTACTTTATTCCAAACAAATGTATCATATTAATGAATCTGCCTTAGTATTTACCAGGAATCTCGAAAAGCATCCAAGTAGATCTACAAGAACAAAGGAAATATTCTTCAAATTCAAAATTATAGACCAGTTACCATACTAAATCAGTTTATAAAATTTTTCTTGAGGGTTAACTAAACTTGATTAACGTCCTTCCTCAAAAGCAAGCTTCCTTTACCTTCACAGCATGGTTCCAAGAAAAAAGGATCTACTATCACTTTATGAAAGCACTATATTTTAATTTTTTTTGATAATAAAAACATAATGTTTTACTTTTTTATTATTCCTAAGCTTTTGATAATGTTAATGATGAAAAGTTTCTATAGATAAAAATGGAATGAGAGGTGAAGCTCTTTGTTTAAATCTTACCTAAGTTGTAATAAAACTAATTAAAAATAACCAAATAAGATGGCAACAATTGGAGTTCCTCAATGTTCAATTCTAAGTCCTGATATCTTCATAGCTTATAAAAATGATTATCCTCTGAACAGGATAGATAGAATTAACAGGAATTAAAACCATATTGTATATTATGATGACACCCTCCTGTCTGCTGATTCCCCTGTTAACATTTCTAACACCAATAAGCAAATTATTCAATCCATTTTTTACTCAGATAAACTCAATAAGATGCGATTTTATTCTTACTCAGGATAACCGTGTTTATCTTAGCTCTAATAAGATGCATGTAATTCACACTTCTTATATTAAGAGCTTTCCCCTAGTAAAAATTCCCCTACAAAAAATCTATCTTCATGGGAGATAATTCCAAAAATTAGGATTCATTTGGATTCAGATGTTTTGTCAACTTTCGATAAAGTAACCTTAACAGTGAAATAAACTCAATTTGCTTCAAAGTAAGACACAACAGCACAAATACAAATGTTCTACTTACACTATATTATGCTGAATTCTACTCAGCTTATACAAAATGTTATCTTTTAGTGATATTCCTTTTTATCTTAAATTATATTGAAAACACAAAAGAGGGATATTGGCCTTTATAAATTAAAAAATCCATCTTTACCTATATCTAAAAATTTAAACATTCTTCCTTTCCGTGCTTTTATACATTTTTGCTAGTCACTTAATTAATAAGCTTATTTTTGAAAGCAATAAACTAAACTAAAAAGTCTTACCAAAAATTGCCTCATAAACTCACAATTTAACAGCAATCTATTTTCATACAGATTACAAAAGAAGCAATTTGCTTCTATTGGACATAAGTCCATGGACTGTGTAATAAACTTAACAAAACTCCTTAAAGGTGCTATCAAATTAAATATATTTAGGCATAGAGTAAAAGAGTTTTAAAAGGAAAGATGTACTACTTAGTTAACAATTACCTTTACCATTTAAAATCATAGTTTTTCTTAGTTATTGTATTTTTGTACCTATTAAAAGACTCCTAAGAAAAAAGTTTGATTTATTTGGAACAAGGATAACCCACCCCTGACATACTATTTTCTTTTGTAATTGTTTTATAAAAATTTTCAGCATCAATTGATAACATTTGAAAAGGAAAAAAGCGATTGGAATCTATACAAAAGAGTGAATCAAAAAACTCAATTTTGATTTAAGACATTGAAATTACTGGAGTCGACTTATGATAATTCATTTAAATTTATAAAAAATTAACACACCTGGTGTGTGTATGGACAGAACATAATGCAGCCCAGTGGCCTTTGAACTTCCTCGGTTTTAAAAATTTACTTCATTTATACGATCTATATTGTGAGTTTATTTTTATAAAATATATTTCTTTTGAGCTATTCAAGGCTGTTCTAGAATAACTGTATCCATTATATCTCCACTTCGCATCCTTTCTATTCAATAATGGCGCCATTCTGAGCAATACTGGGAGTTCTTAGCATCACCATAGATGACGTTTAAGGTATACATCTTTCATAAATGTTCCATTTTCATCTTCTCTGTATACTCTTATACATTAACTATTCATGGTGTTAATCATGTAATAAGTAGTGTCTTGTTAACTATTTAATCCGCAGTCAAAGAAACTTCTGCGAAAAGTACTGAGAAATAGCATTATTTATCCGAGTAAAGAACTCTCTTTGAAAGGCAACTGAATCCTTCCGTAAAATTAAGGCTTAAATGTACATACTTAAATCGCGAGGCGATTACTTTCGTGCACAACAAAGGTTTAACTTTGGTTTCTCTCCGCAGAATTTCTATTCTCAGCTACTGCAAGAGTCAGTCATATTGCTGGAAGACCTCTGTTATTATTACCTCAGACACTCTCTCAATCAATATATTCTGCCTTCGATATATTTATTTGTCCTAGAACTTCTCTGGCCGCATTTCTTCTATTTCTAAACTCACTTTTCGCAGATCGTGGGAAAAAATTGGGGTACAAAAACAGTATTACGGCAACTTATAAGTTTAAGGTTAAGTAATGTTGATGTATTCTACGTTTTCGTCATAAATTCACATGTGAAAAAGGATTAATTTACATTAACTGATGGAATGACTTATGGCTGATGTTTTTAAATATATGTATATATACTTAACATGTATATGTAGGTATATATATTGTTCATGCTCCTCTAAAGCGAACGTACATTACTATAGGAGCAGCGTAAAGGCTTTGAAAATCCTTTCCAGTCATCCATGCGAGAAGCATATATTATCCGTAGGCAGTATTCCTGAGAAATTCGTTTTCCCATATTCCTCATGCATTTGATATTCCTAATAACTGGGAAAACCTAGTTCTCATCATACGCAGTGGTGGCGCACAGACGTTAGCCACTGCGTCACCGATAGTGAGATGATGGCTTAAGTTTCCATCTTACATAGTTCTTCTTAGGAGTTGAATTTTGTGTCGATAGCGGATGGACGTACAATATTAAGGATTCTCACATTATCCGCTTAAGATCGGTAAGACTTAATGCCTTGTTTTATTTTTCATTTTGTTCCTGATATATTGCTCCAGCGGTGTGTGCTTGGTCAAAGACTCACTAGCGTAGAGACGTAGGATGGAAATTTTCTTGTATATCCGTCAATATTCTTCAAAATGGCTGATCCTCATTGCATCCGCCTACTGAGATTTGTCTTTCTGGGATTAGAATTTCATTTATTTTGGCTTCTTGATTTTTATTGTTACAGTATTTATCATTATAGTGAAATGTAGTTGTCTCATCCTGTGACTGTCATAACTCTTATGTTGCTGATGTCGCTTTTTTGTGTTGGCCTAATATATTGATGTTAATATCATTTCGGAGAAGTTGTTATTGCGAATCGCAATGATATCGATTTACTTTAAAGTGTCTTTAGCTAAGTTTTCGAAACTCAGCGTCAACGAAAATTTCTGTCGGATTATAGGTTCGTATTAATGTTGACATCAATCGTGAAATGTTTTTACATAATAGTATGCTCTGGTTTTAGTTGAGATATTTCTTACTATTTATCTTAAGTAATTATCTAAGTTTTGAAATTCTTTTAGTAAAGTTAATTTGTCTAAGTTTCAATTTAGACTCATCTATAGTTGTTTTTTCTTATCAAAGCTGGTAGTAGATTGCATGTTACGTTCAACACACATTTCTACTTCTGTGCCTGTTATTGTCATAATAACGTCCAGCTCTCAGCGTTAATGGAGATTTGCGTTAGTGACGATTTTCGGAAATAGCTATGCTGGAAGAAGGTGTAGTCATTCAGTTGCCTCTAGTTTTGTGTCAAGGCCGTATGACGGCCTGCAATGTTGTCTATCTATGCTCATGAGATGTCATTGTTGAATTGTCTTTTACTGGAATTTTTTTGTATGAATTCATATTCATCCACATTCGTGTATACTGTGTAAAATTAAGTACTTTTATTTTAGGTGTGGTACTGAATCGTAGCATCGAGCTCGATTTGAAGAAACTACGAGTTTCAGTGATTTAGAAATATTGTTTTAAGTATTGCAAATAATTCCAAGAAATTCTTTCGTTTGTTGTTATTTTTTCGCGTAGAGTCTAAGTCCATTGATTGCGTCGCAAAAGTTTTAACATGTTTGAAGTATTATAAGTTGCGTATTGACTTGAAAAATTTTTTAACGGATATGTATATCATAGAAAGAATTTCTTTAACACTGAAATGCGTAAAATAACCGTTATCGATTTAAATTAGCATCTCTTGACAGCAGTATTTTCTATAAACCACCAAAAGGAAAAATTCGACTCCAGTTTATATGAATAATTATCGGTATTACTGCAATTCATCGAATACTTTTTTCTAACTCCTCCATGGTGACAAAGATTGAACTTCGGAGTTCCTAATTTGTAATAAAGATAAGCAACGAGAAGATATCGCAAGACTTAGACGAGAAGCGATTACTTCAAGTAAATTTTCATTGAACGATACCGTTTCTTAGAGCGGGGAAAATTTTCTGAACGATTGTTTGTAACAATTACATAATCGAGGACCAGCCGTCGAAGTAATGATAAATTATAAAAGTCTAATTATGATTTGAAATACTATCAATGAAATACGTGAACGCTATCCAATATGAAGTAGAAGGTATTATGAAAAGAATAAAAATTAGGCACGCCACTTAGTTTCACCTTTGCCGAAAATATTTTTGGTTCACTAACATCTTTGAGCCCTTGGCTAATGTACATCGTTTGCGTTGTTTCTGAGTTGCAAAATTTTTGAAAATTAACCTGCCAATGCTTTAAGTTGTGACTCCTACCAGTGAAGCAATAATTTCAATTATAAGGTTAGTTTTATTAATTTCCTCTGTTATAATACACGGAAAGAGTGAAATATAGCGTTGAGACTTTATTAGTCAAGATTTCAGAGACACTTTCTGACCTTGGATTTGCAAATACTTGTATAGAAATTTATGAGGGCCGTCAACTCTATGGAATTTCATATGCTGACAAAAACAATGAGAAGATGATACATAATTGTTGAGAAGCTGATGGTACTGATTGAATATTCAATATGTGATTTGAATCTTATCGTTCAAGGAAGGGAGAATATTTTCAGAAAATATTAGTGTGACTATTAGATAATGACTTGTTTCCAATAGCAGCTTAGAAGATCCCAGTAAAATGAACAGAAAATTTTAATTGATAAAAGATATGGAATTTTAAAGAAGATTTAAGGAAGGAAAAGTAGGTGAGGTATTTATCTAAAATACAGAGAAGAGGAAAATAGATCTTGTTGTAAATCACAGACAAACCAAAGAATCTGAAAGCCATAGAGTGAACAGACACTGATCAAGTACAATGCATATGGATGGTTAACAGATGATTTGTGGTAAAGTGGAATAATTAGAAAGAGAGAGTCATTTGAAAGTGCTAACAGTAGTCTTAGAGGTTTGCACTCAAGTAATTCTTTCAAGTATTCATCTTCAAAAGTGGAAACTCAAGAGAAAAATATGATTAAGAAAGATGCATCAGGACAACTAAGTTTAAGATATGAATGGTAAGTATAAGAAGTTTGAGTGACCAGAAGTGATGATATTTTTACCGAAAATCATTCTTGCGATATGTGATTAAGTTTGAGATAATTAATGAAAATGGAAAAAACAGCAACAGGTAGAAATCACTGGACAATAAATTAGTTGCAAGGTTTTAAGTTGCAGTAATGGAGAAAATAATAGCATGAGAAGTGCATCCAAAGGCACCAGAGTAGGGAAATCCAAAATGATATCCTTTTATACTCATCCTAAGTTAAAAATGATCGTATGAAAATGCCATTTTGCAATGATAAATGCATTATATGCATTGTTAAGACAAATCTGCGTAATATAGTTGAGCTTATATTGCCAGCAAATTGATTGCATGACAAAAACATAAAGTAATTAAAAGGATCAATGAAGAAGTGGAATTAATACACTGTTGTTGTCCCTTTTCTCAATTTGCTTTCAGTACCTTATCCTGATGATGCCCACTTTATTAGTGGAGTATATAATAAATTTAATATTTGTTGAGAAATAAGAAAAATTAAGTACAATACAAAAATGATTGCATTCATATAAAGATAATGGAATTCATTTGCACTGTAAAGAAATGAAATCAAAGAAATATGGAAAGGAGCAGATATACTTAATCATAACTTATGCTTTAGATAGCATAGGTTGATATTTGATTCAAATGCCAGTCGAGTAATGCAATCTATAATCTAAATTAGAATGGCAGCTTCCCACATCTTAGACAGATTAATGGATTGTTAATGAGGATAGGTAAGATTATGAATGGAGGATGTAAAGCTGGCATTTTACTGGAAAAGTACAAATTTTTACCCCAAATTAGTTGTACATGCTTGGAAGTAAGGAGTCAGTCTAGAAAGCCTATATATAGTTCTTTCATATGAAAATAAAACGTAGTGAAATAAATAAATCAAAAGAGAAGAAAAGAAATGTAGACGTGAGGATGATGTGGATATTTAAGACTGTGGTTTGTTCTTAAACTGGTTGAACATTTTCATGAGAATTTCAGTGATATTTGTCAACCATTAATTCAATAGTACAAATGATGTTTGGCTTTCTTATGAACTTTAATTAATAATGAGCAATTTAAATCCATCAGGTTGAGTGAGTGATTTGCAATGTTTAAAAATATGGACTAAATGTATGAAATTATAATAGAAAAGTTTGGATTTGATGATTCTTTTGTCAGTTTGTAAAAATTCACTAGATTAAATCTTTAACATGCTCTGTTCTTGCCTTCATGAGGATGCAAACGATTTTCATATGAGATAGGGAAAACTCATTAGGAAAAATAATTTATGGAAGGAGGAGATGGCAAGAAATGATAGGAGCAGTCTAATGCAGCTTATTGTGTGTGTATGCATCTGTAATTGATAAAATACAAATGTACAGTTGCTAGTTTGGAACATCAGCTAGTATTAAAAATTTGATTTATTACATGAATAAATTATTGTAGAGGGTCATTAAAAGAACAAGATGATGTAATATTTTCAGCCTGGAGGTGATGGAGGAGTAAGAGATTGGGTGATTAATTATTCCCAAAAGCGACACCAAAGGAGGGAGTCGAGTCGGCTGCTATTTGCTCCTCTGTGCAACATCAGTTTCTTGTTGGATCATGAAAATGGTGTTGTCTCAGCGTCAGCGGGAGGAGCTGTAAGTTTATCTATCACTGTATAATAATAATAGCAACCCCATAAAATTTTGGATCATCATGTGTAGAACCATTATTTAGTATGTAAATCTATTGTTTGCCTTACTGGGGTGAGATACATTAATCGTGCAAAACTTATTTTTTGCTTGTATTAAGAGGAGTATGTGATAAAAAATGAAAAAGCTAAAGTTGTCTAAATCCAATGGTAGAGGTGAAAACGTTAAGTTTCCTCAATTTGTCCTTTATTACTGTTTAATTCTTACTATGAGGATAGTTATGATTTAGTTATAAGCATATAACAGTAATTCAAGTGATTGTGATAAATTATAAACAAATGTTAAGATCAGAATTTATGATAATGATTTTCTACTTTGTCATAATCTTAATACAGAAAGTAATTAATTTATTTTGGTCCCCCTTTGACAACACATGTCAGTAAATTGCTCACTCTACTATTAGTTCACATCATAATATTGTTTTTTGTTAAATAGTCAATGAAATAAAAGATGCAAAAAGGAAATGTCACATTTATGTCATGTTGTATTAATGGAAAGCAAGTATGCATAGTTATTCAAACATGAGAGAGATTTGGTAATGAAACTTTCCTTGCATTACCATTTGAGATTAAATGAGTAAATTTAAGCTTCAATTGAGCAATGTTTAATAAATGTGATGATAGTACTTACCTTACATTTATACAATATGAGATTAACAATTGGTTCCAATTAGAATTAAAAGTTTTTCTTTCCACAATTACGCAAATACAGGCGACCATGGTTTCAGGCACTGAGGCTTTCGTGTAACAGCTTAAGTACTAATCAGAGGGTGGTAAGTGGGAAATTATGGAAAACAATGGTATTAATCATGATTGGTTGTTAAGTAGAGGTGGAGGAGGTAATGAACAGAAAAGGCTGATAAAGAATTTAGAGGGATTCATGTTAAAGAGTCATTCATTAAGATGTCCTGTACAGTGTGATCTCTGAGGGGCACATAATGTGAAATTCTTTGCAATTGATTCTATAAATCCTGGGTATGCACAGGGGGTTAATTTTATCTTTACCATCACAAAATAATGATCTAAGTGTATTGTTGCTGCGGTATTCTAAATTGAAACCATATTTTTTGGGAATATGTTGCAAATTTTGTATGAAAGATTGCTGATAAAATTTAACTTCTGCCATTTTGGAACATCATATATTTGAGAATCAGCATTTGAAATTGTTACTCTATTCCTGCTCTAATACATAAAAAATAGATATTATTTGACAAATGTCAAATTCTCCATCAGCTGGACCCCTTGCCAATGAATTTCTTTTCAACATGAATCCCTCTAAATTCCTTACCAGCCTTTTCTGTTCATTTTCACCTTATTTAGAATACCGCAGCAACAATACACTTAGATCATTATTTTGTGATGGTAAAGATAAAATTAACCCCCTGTGCATACCCAGGATTTATAGAATCAATTGCAAAGAATTTCACATTATGTGCCCCTCAGAGATCACACTGTACAGGACATCTTAATGAATGACTCTTTAACATGAATCCCTCTAAATTCTTTATCAGCCTTTTCTGTTCATTACCTCCTCCACCTCTACTTAACAACCAATCATGATTAATACCATTGTTCTCCATAATTTCCCACTCCCTTATCACCCTCTGATTAGTATTTAAGCTGTTACACGAAAGCCTCGGTGCCTGAAGATGCTGTAATATCATACCAAAACCATGGTTGCCTGTATTCATAAAACTGTGGAAAGTAAAAGTTTTAATTATAATTGGAATAAAGTGAAATTACACTAGATTTCAGTCAATACCTTTCATTAACAATTAAGTTGTTAAATGCCATCTCATAGTGCCTTTGAGGGGAAGAAGTGTCTCAATTCATATCCACTTGTTCAGATTAGTGTCATCAATCTTTGTTAACTCTGTAAAATAATCCCCAGGAACAAAGCCATTGCAGATTATCTTGGAAGTAACGGTTATGTGAGTGCCTTAGAAGCATTTAAAAAGGAAGCTGATATATCCGGAGACATCGAAAGGAAATATGGGGGTCTTTTGGAAAAGAAATGGACTTCAGTTATTCGTCTACAGAAAAAGGTTTGATTGTATTTTTTTGATAAGTTTTGGACCAATTTCACATTATCAAAAATTCTTTTGTGAGTCCTTGTCTTAAATTTAATGGACTATAATGACTTATTTATGTTCTCCTTAAAATGGGATTTATTTACCTTAGGTTATGGAAATGGAAACAAAACTCTCGGAAGCAGAGAAGGAATACATAGAGGGTGCTCCAACCCGTGGAAAAAGATCTCCAGCTGAATGGATTCCAAGACCACCTGAAAAATTTTCTTTGACAGGGCATAGAGCTCCAGTCACTAAGGTATGGCAAACATTCATTCCTACCATCTAAGATTGTATGCAGCTCTTCTCTTTTGAGACAACAATGCTTCATTTACTGAAATCTTCGCAAGGTTTTTCTACTTTTTCAGAACTCTTTCGAATTTGAAGGAATCTACTGTATAGTCCCTTAACACTCATTTCTGCATTTCAAAATATAAGAGAGGTATCCAAAAAGTAAGTTACTCTATTTTTCAGCTGAGGATAGGATTGTGATAGAAGAGAGGCATTTGTCTGGAGTGTTGTTACAGATGTTTTGATAATATTGAGTAATGCTCAAGATCACTTGACTCCCTGAATGTTAGTACAACAATGGTTTTCATGGAGACACCTTTGCGCATTCCCACCAGCTGTGAAATCTGGATTGTTTTTTGTTTTCTGACAGAAAAAAAATGAAACAGTAGTGTAAGCTTGTAGACATATCTTCAGTCAACAATGAATATGCTATATGTATTGAATTGGTTTGTTGTTGGCATACATTTTTGAAAAGGGAAGATAAGATGATTGTGACAAAGAGCATAGTGGCAAGGGTCGTTAAGTTGGTTTAAACAACGCTGTTTGTGAGACCATAGCATTGGATAAATGCTTTAGCTTGGACGAAATTCTTGCCAACTTTCCTCTGAAGCTTGAAATAAGCCTATGATGACTGCAGAGTGTTATCCTTGCAAGACAGAATGTTGAACAAGGTGGGTGGGGTGCCATAGTCGCTATCGGTCATGACACAGCCACATTCTGCCCATCAAACAATGCAACTGCTGGAAAACTTAAGTTTGAATATCTTTGGTCAATTAACGTTATCACCTCACCTTCCTCCAGTGATTGCCACCTATTCCCTATGCAGCAAAAACATTTTGGAGTTTGGCAATTATGAACTCAAAAATGCAGTGGATTGTTGGGCAAGAAATCTGGTGCAAGAAGGGTGTGACCTTAGCTCTTAAAAAGGTTACCAAAGCATCAAAAATTCATACAAAAAGAAGGGGATTAAGTTGAGAAATAGAGATAAGATGAAAATTAATAAATAAATTTTTATGATTTATTGATGGAGATTTTATTTTCTACAGCTTAGAGGGACTTACTTTTTGGATGTCCCTCATAGTTCATTTCATTCTTTTAGATTTTGATGAGAAAATTTGCTTATTTTTCCATTGGAAGATGAATGAACTCAACCGCTCATCAATTGAAGTAATGTTTTTTTACCAAAATTGAACTGAGAACAATCATCCCTTGAAAAAGTAATTAGGTATATGTTCTCTTAGAATGTAAGCAACCAAAGAAAGTAACAGATATGACACTTAAATTTGTAAACAGATAAAATCTGCTACAATTCTTTAGCTATCATTTAGCTTCAGAGAACTTACACTAATGTAGTATCTTTACACTTATTGTTATGTTATTTTAATTCACTTAATGTAGTACTTAGCATAATAATTTGAGGGCCCTGTTTGACCTTATAATTCTACATTCATTTTCTCCTAATCTGTAAATTACAGTTTCTCTTAAAGTGAATCATCCCAGAAAAAGTTACGATACAATTTCAAGAGATGGCAGTACTGCTAGCTCCTAATTTGTTTTCATTCTTATTTGATAATGGTTAACCCAATTTTTGTTTAGTAAATGGTTTAGTAAACAGAATAGTAATAAAATATTTTCGCACTGGAGAAATGATTTTATATTCCTTTTTTAACCATTTTTTTGCCAAGGAAAGTTCTTATAAAGACATAATGACATTTTTGGTGCAGTCAGTTTGTGGAGCTAATATTTTAAAACACATTGTTTAAAACTTTGTTGATGAAAGGCGTCTCCAAAGAGTGAGGGATTTCTTCTTCCAAATAGATTATCATTCATTAAAAATTTGACATTATTTGATCCCTTTATAAGAACTTGGTTGTTTTCTGATGTCGTAAAAATGATGTAGAGTTAAAGGTGTATCATATTTTATTTTCTTGTTTGCCTCATGTTGAAAATACGTTTTGTTTAAAAATGAATGAATATATTTTTGTGTGATGTTCACTTAGTGTTGTTTTCTTTCTTGGTGGAATAGGTGGTTTTTCATCCAGTTTTCAGTGTGATGGTATCAGCTAGTGAAGATGCTTCTATAAAGATTTGGGATTTTGAGACAGGAGAGTATGAGAGAACTTTAAAAGGACATACAGACTCTGTGCAGGACATTGCATTTGATCAGAGTGGGAAGCTATTAGGTATGCAATTCACCCTCAACCAAAATAATCATTTTTGAGCTTTATTTACTATATTTATACATTTTTCTTAAGCAAATTAATGGACATTTTAGAATACTTATGGAGAAGTTAAGGTTTGATTTGCTGAAATGAATGTAGAATGGTTTGGAAAATGTTCAGTATCAAATATTAATGGAAGCTTGGTTTAATCATCAATGGTTTATGGTAGAAATTGGTAGAAATACAGTTATATACTTTTTATAAGTTTTCTCAAAGTAACGTTTTGGTCTCTGTTGCCACAGTGATGAGATTATTTTTGGTGAATGTTGACCTCTTCCTTTTATTTAAAAGGAAGTGGGATGAAGATTACTTTTTGTCGCAAAATGGTTGCATGTGCCAGGTACACCCCTTTTTTGTCTCAGGTTCACAGCACAGCTTAATAGCTTATTCTTGAATCATGAGCAACATGTTTCTTATTATCATGCAGGCAGCTAAAATCTTTTTTTGGATTAGGTTAATTTGGAATTGATTGTAATTGAAGGGATTTATTTGTTCAGTTGTATGTATTTTTGAGTAAGGAAAGAAATCTCTCTTTTCAGTTTCTTGCAGTGCTGATATGTCTATCAAGTTATGGGACTTCCAAACATACGAATGCTTAAAAACAATGCATGGTCATGATCACAATGTTTCCAGTGTAACATTTATGCCTGGAGGAGACTTTGTTCTTTCCTCATCGAGGGATAAAACCATAAAAATGTGGGAAGTGGCCACAGGGTAAGAGTGATTTTTTTCATTCTGCTTCAACAATTGTTACTTTTAACATCATATGTATGTATATTAGGGTGGTCCTTATTTTGCAAAAATTTGAATTTCATATGGGATGCCCCCTAAAATTGTTTCATTTGGTTTGAAAATAAATTGTGTAAAATATTACTAAAATTGGATAAAGGAAAGACGTGCCGCATCGCACTTGAAGTTCATAAATTTTGGCCTTTTTTCGGTCATCACTGGCAATTAGGGAGGCTTCCTATTTTTGAACTGTCTCTATTATTTTATCTGTACATTATTAGACATTAAATGTAATTTTCGTAAAATATTAATTACATCTGTGCAGTAGTTTTTGAGATCCAGCCCTATAAGTGAGCGTGCGTCGTGAAAGTGGCGCCATGCGCCCTCCGCTCGAATCTATGAAGTTCACCGCCATGTATCTTGTCTTTTATTACCCTATTTGATTAAAAATTTATAATTTATTTTGTTTTTGGGAGTACTACTGTAAATTTATCTAGATAAACATGTGTAAAACCTTCCAAATTTCAAATAGGTGAATGCTAGTTATGGGAACAGTCTAGTTTTTCGTTTAATATGTACGTTTAATGCTATGCAGACATAATATCGCTTGGATTGTCATCTTAAATGTCATTACTATCTATTTCTAAGCAATAGAAATAGAGAAATTTGGAGGAATATAGAGTTACATCTCGATAGCGTAAGCCTTCATGATCTAGTTTTTGCAAAGCAGTGGCAACAGGAAAGACTCCTCACCTCAAGGAATTCCTCAATGATTTTACAGTTTTAGTTAAGGACGAAGCTAGAATTAAACTTTTATTTAATTCTTTCATAAATATTTGTTTCTATTTTAATCAAACAGAAAATATTCATTATATACTTAATTTTCATATCATTACCAAATGAATTTGTACTAAGCGTACTGTACTCCTTACCTAAATTATGGTTGATGTGGTTTCATTGACAAGATCTGAAAGTAGTGTCAAAGAAATTTAGGAATCTACTTCGAGAGTAGAAAATTCATTCAGTGGCACTGGAAGTCCGAAAAAGATGAGAGCTCGTCGAACTATTATATCAACAAAATTTATTGCAGCCTTTGTCAAATGCAAAGCAAGTGATAGAGACGAATTCATACTTTAACAGCAGCAGTCGAAGCAAAAGCAAATGTCGATGAATCAGTTATCAATCGATCATTTATTTGTGGCTTCCATGGGAGACTGCGAGGAGAATATATGGCTGAACTCCACGTAGAATTAACATTTACAAAACTTGACAGAGTAAACAAAAACTGGGGTGGAAAATGTTTCCTTCTTTTGTGAACAAAGAGGTTGAAGATGACTGCCAGTAATCGCTATCTATGGGAGAACTGTACATATTCTTAGGGTCTAGGAGTGACAGAGATCAAGCCTCTGCTGTGCACCAGGTGCTAGAATAGTGGGACCTTACTGATAAGGTTCGAGCATTCTCTTGCCATACTACTGTAGCGAATAGAAGGAGAACGAATGGCTCCTGTCTCTTATTATAGAGCAATAAATTGAAATGGATGTCTATTTTTACGATAAAGACACAAAATATATGACATTAATTTAAGGAGTGTCTTCAATGAAAAATTTGGGAAGTCCTCAGGTCTAAATGTCCCTCTCTCCAAAAAGTTTCAGAAAGCAGTTTCCTTAAATTTACTGGTAGAACTTTAAAGCTCAAATGCAAGTCTGGCATGCTCGAAGATTGCTAAAGCACATAGCTAGAGAAGTTTTAGATTTTCAATTGCAGCAGTTAAAAGAAAATCATCCCGGAGAAGACTATCGAGGGCTCCTTGAGCTAATCGTTATTTTTATGGAATGATTTCCTCCTCGAGGTGTAATATTTCGCATTCCCAGCGACAATCATTATGCTAAATGGTTGTCAAAAAATTATATTCCCTAAAAATCTTTCTGTTTCGCAGTGTGTTTCAATTCTATACCATAGAAGATCATGTAGTACGCGATTTGCGCGTATTTGTTGTGAGGCTGTATGTATAGGGCTGGATTACCATGCCAAATGCCAGCGAGACTCCGAGAAGGGATTTGATATTCATTAAAACTTGTATGAATTCAGTCAAATAGGTAATATTGTTCATCTTATTATATCGAACAAATTCTGCAACCATTTGTAGCATCTTGCACCAAAAAACAAATGGTAATAGCCCTGAATTCGAGATTTTTTCAAAAGATTAAATATTTCTATGAAATTTCTGACCAAGTATCCACAAATGTGGAAAAGTGACCACAGTTACACACAAGGAATTGGGGTTGTGAAAGAACTGAAAGCCATCCAGAGATGGGCTGAAAGAGAATTAAAGTTGATGGAGGAATTCAACAAAAAATTAACAAAAAATAAAAACCAAAAACAATTTGTGATAAAAGGCATGTTTTAATACACACTCCATATCCCAAACTGCAAGAGAACAAAATTAACCTTGGAATTTTGAAATAACACATCAACAATAGATTTCAATGCATTTGTTATCATCAAATGTCATCAAATTATTTACCAAATCTAACAAGACTAAAAACTACCTTTCAATATTTGTCAAAGGAAAGAACAATTTTATTTCTTTTTTTGTAGTTAATTTTGAAATTTACATTTTTTTAACGCTTAATTAGGCTTGTGACCTTTGCTATCTAGAATAACAATTATAAAAATTAATTAAGAGCTATTAATATAAGACGAGATACACGGCGGTGAACTTCATAGATTCAAGCGGAGGCGGTAAGGGCAAGGCACCACTTCCACGACGCGTGCTCACTATTATTACACACATTTGTATGTGTGTGTATTGCTCAAAGGAATTCTTCAAAATCGCTGGAATGCATTCAAAACGGAAAAATTCACACCTCATCTGCAAACTTTGTGGTTTTGAATGCTCTATTGCACTGAGAAAGGCCTCAGAACAATTTTCAAATACTTGCACAAAAAACCACCTGGTGTCGAAAATACAACCAGTTCGTAAGAGACAATTGCATATAAATATTATTAATAATTAATATTAATAATATTAATGTACAATAAGTGCCATCCTGACCTGTTCCAAAGGTTCAATCCAATATATTAATTGTGAGAAATTTATATACCCGGTTTGCCGTATTTCTAATGATCCTTGGTTTGATGCAAGAGCATCATTTATATTCTACCATTCATTTCAAATGGGGATATCGGAATCTTATTTTAAGACCTTCCCAATAAGGTACTGCATTCAAACTTTGGAACAGGTCAGAATGACACTTATCTAACATGCATATGCCATTGTCTCTCATAAATGGGTTCTGTGTTCAACACTAGGCTGTCTTCTGCAGGAATATTTGAAAAATTTTTGAGCCACTTTTCTGTAAGATTTAGGATTCAAAATCACAGAATTTGCAGCTGCTGTGGTCTTCTGTAGTACCAGTGCAAGTATCTCACCTAGCGCATGTGCGATGTCTGGTAAGTGTGAATTCCTTCTCTTTAAAATGCATTGCAGTGATATTTAAGATTTTATTTTTAATACTTCCCTATTACTTGGAAACATAAAATCCCGAATGTGGATGGTGGGTATAATTAGCTTTCATATCTGCAGTTTACCATTTCCCCTATGTGCCTTGGTTCAACACCAGGGTGTCATTTTTATTCAACCATACATTGCAAATGGGGAAATCTGAAATTTCAGTTGAGGAACTTCCCGATATGATATGGACGTGAAACTTGAGAAATGGTTGGTGTTGCCACTACCTAGCAGTTATATGAAATCTTATTTTAAGAGAAGGTCCTGCAATATAAGTTAAAATGCAAATGGTCTATTTGCATTGAACCAAGAATCATCAGGGAAATGGTTAACTGTGTGTGTAAAACATATTCATTATTTCTGTTCACATTGCTGGTTATGGATTTCTATCTTCTCATGATATGCCAAAGAAAATATATTTGAATTTCCACAATATATTTCTGTATCTGTAATCATACAAAGGTCCTCAAACACAAATCCTTATTCCCCAATCAATTATGTGATAGAATAAAAATTATGCAATAGTGTTGAACTAAGGACTGTTTAGGAAACAATGTGCTGTGTTTTGCAAATCATATTCCTGGCTGCTGGTCCATGCCAAAGTATAGATTTCTAGCTTCTCGGAAAATGTTTCATGAAGAAATTTGAAATCTCCACAACACATTTCTTAAGAGAGGATTAAGACTGCCTGGAGTTGAACTGAGAACTGTTTCATAAGATACCATTGGTTGATTCCATTGTAGCTTTTTTCGGGACTCCACCGCGATGGACGTAGCAGCAGCGACGACGTTTCGCCTATGTTGCAATAGGCTTCTTCAGGTCGAAGAGTAAATTCTGTCTCCTTTGGTCCTCCTTATATAGCGCTCTTCCCCTCCCCTCCGTCCTTCCGTGATTGGTCTCTCCATTACCGTCTGTGATTGGTCCTTACGTCTTTCCGAAAGAACACCTTTCCAGGAGTTAGGAAGAAAATATCCGTCCTCTCTGTTAATGTTTTCAGGTGTTTTGTAGATCTCAATTGCCTCCCTGATCACTCGTGGATAATATCTATATGGCTTCGCTACGTTGATGACACATTCGTCATCTGGCCGCACGGCACTCTTGAATTGGACCGTTTTCTCCATCATCTGAATTCGCAACATCCCTCCATCCAATTTACGATGGAAATTGAAAGAGATAACAAACTACCTTTTTTGGACGTCTTAGTGGAAAAGAAGGATGGGAGATTCGGCCACTCGGTATTCAGGAAGAAAACCCACACAGATCGCTATCTGAACGCCACATCGCATCATCACCCGATGCAGAAGAATGGACTAATAAAGACTCTAGTACATCGGGCCTATAACATTTCTGATGCCGATTCCATTGAAGCAGAGACAAGGCACCTCATGGAAGCCCTAAGAGACAATGGATATAATAATAACGCCATCCGAAAAGAGATTATGAAGGAGAGAAGACGGCGACATGACATGGCCCAAAAAAGGGCCGAAAATGGAGACAACCAAGAAAGAACCGAGGAGGAGAAAAGACCAAAAGGACACGCCACCATTCCTTTCGTAGCCGGAACCACGGAAAGGATAGCCAAGATCCTGAAAAAACACGAGATTGTCACCCGATTCGGATGCATGTCGAAAATGAGTGAGATACTTCCAAAACCCAAAGATAGGCTCCAACCAGACACACAGGAAGGGATATACTGTGTTCCTTGCTCCTGTGGGAAGTCCTACATTGGGGAGACTTGCAGACCCTTAAAAACCCGCTTAAAAGAACATAAAAGAGCAACGGAAAACAAGCAGTTTAACCTTTCTGCCATCGCGGAACACACATGGAGCGAACCTGGACACCAAATAAAATTTGACGAGGCCAGGATAATATCAAAAGAGAAAAGATATTATCCACGAGTGATCAGGGAGGCAATTGAGATCTACAAAACACCTGAAAACATTAACAGAGAGGACGGATATTTTCTTCCTAACTCCTGGAAAGGTGTTCTTTCGGAAAGACGTAAGGACCAATCACAGACGGTAATGGAGAGACCAATCACGGAAGGACGGAGGGGAGGGGAAGAGCGCTATATAAGGAGGACCAAAGGAGACAGAATTTACTCTTCGACCTGAAGAAGCCTATTGCAACATAGGCGAAACGTCGTCGCTGCTGCTACGTCCATCGCGGTGGAGTCCCGAAAAAAGCTACAATGGAATCAACCAATCGCCGCGGAAACCTTCGACCTTACATACCATTGGTTGTACAAATTTCTAAGTTCATCTTACACTGTAGCCTATGTTTCAAGTCAATATCATGTTGGGTAGATCCTCAAACGAAATTCCATATCTCCTATTTAAATGTATGGCAACATGCAAATGGTCAGATTTAGCATATTTGGAAATATATATAATAAATAATATTATATAATAAAAATATATTATGATTATATATGTGATGTTCTGTAAAGAATGAGATGAATAATTTTAAATAATGCTGTAATTGTCATAATTTTAATTATACCATAAAAATATTGTGTATGAATCGAATCCAAAGGTGAAAGGTTTTTTGTGGTCTTAATGTGCATTATTGGTTTATGTGGGTGAAAGTTTTCCTTTGCATTTGAGTATTAATTCATACGTGACTTTCAAGGTTTTCTCTGTAGTCTATCTATAATATATATGATAATATTAGTAAATAATGATGATTAACATTTATTTAAAATGTGCTCAGTCAGAATCTTGTTTATGAGATACAGAAATGTACTGGAATTTTTGGGCATTGTTTGCTTCCTTTTTAACATTATGTTCTGATGTATATTTTAGTTACTGTACGAAGACATTCACAGGACACAGGGAATGGGTGCGAATGGTTAGAGTGAATATGGATGGATCTTTGATTGCCTCATGTTCTAATGATCAAACTATAAGAATCTGGATCACATCATCCAAGGAATGCAAGGTTAGTGTTATTCACTGGAATTTCTTTATTTTAGTCGCTATTCTACTGGCATACAGGATAAACAGGTGCTTTACAGGGAACAACTGCATTATATATGGAATAGTATTTGTCAAATTCTGTCACTCTGTCTTGTTAGTTCTGCAATTTCTAGTAAGAGTTTACATGTAAAAATGGTCATGTGTGTCTCATATAATAATAGAGTCAAACAGAATATTCTTATGATTATTGGAGCTCTCAAATTCTTTGTTAATGAGAAATCAGTTAGGATGATAGACAATTTCTTATTTTGAGGCTTGAGTCTTTCTTCTTATTTGAATTCGAACACTAGTTAATTATGAATAAAGTTAGGAAGATAAGACTTATGCCCGGTCTTATTCTTATCTTTACTGAATGATGCCAACTGATGAGCCAGAAAATACTTTAAATTTAAAAACCATTGGCAATTTAGAATCTAATATGAAAAAATAAAAAGTGGTTTGTCTATTTCAGGCTGAATTACGGGACCATGATCATGTGGTAGAGTGTGTGGCATGGGCACCAGACAGTGCTAATGGTGCCATCAATGAGGCAGCTGGAGCTGATAATAAGAAAGGGGCTCACTCAGGACCATTCCTTGCTTCGGGATCCAGAGATAAAACCATCAAGGTTTGCCTTTTATATTTCTATGTTTTTCTCATCTAAAGGTATCACATCAATTAATGATTTTAAACACAATGTTGCATACTTCTCTGTTGAAACTAACTTAATATTCATATGCCTTGTAATTTGTTCTGAATTGTTTAGTTCTGGGATGTGGCCACTGGATTGTGTTTATTTACATTACTGGGCCATGACAATTGGGTGCGCGGCGTTGCATTCCATCCTGGTGGAAAGTACCTTGTCAGTGGCAGTGATGATAAAACTTTGCGGGTGTGGGATCTTCGTAACAAGCGTTGCATGAAAACCCTTGAGGCACATCAGCATTTTTGCACTTCAGTTGGTAAGTATCATTTTGCTAATGAGAATGAAGGTAATTAAAAAAGGAGTTTGATGATTTGTATCTATAAAGCGATAACTTTTTATTCTTAAGAATTCATAGTGATGGACAGCTGCCATGCACTTTGTATTGGTTTCTTCTTTGCTAGACGGTTGGTAACATGATTCATAGTTGAAAGTAACTTTTCTAATGTTGACAAAATTTGCCGTTCCATTAATGAAAAGATGACTAGGGATGCTGATTCACATAAATACTGTGTTGAAATAATTAGGTTTGGCATTCCTTGTCTTTGTGTCAAGTAAAAATATTAGAGGAGTGAATGTGTGATTCCCCAAAACTTGGGCAGTTTGAAATGTTATTCCTATCTTCATAAGTGATCTGAAGGAAGATTCATTGATCTTCAGGCCTCCTTTAATAGGAGACAAAATAATCTAGTACAAATATTATTTTTAGTTCCTTTTATTAAATGCATTAGAAAAAGTTATTTAATTAATTGCATGGGGTCAATATGACCCCAAATTTCTTTGAATATTTACCAGATCTAAAATATTGATAGAATTTAGTTAAGTTTCAGCATGATTGCCATGCCACCTTACAGAATACAAAGAAAACTACTATTCTAGGAAATTACCTCAAAAATGCGGGTGGAAATATTTTTTTTTTTTTTAATTTTGTCTTGAAAGTTATCACTCAGCATGTTTGGTCATGCCTAATCAATTTATTATTATTAAAAATTTGTGAAACCACTCATAAGCAGGCTTACCAACCGTTGATTGTGATTTTTTTTAAATCCCTTAATTATTTTCTTAGAAAAATCTACAAATTTGGAATTGGTCATCCTTCATGAAAAATTCTAAATCAAGGTTACCGTAATTTAAATAAATAGTTGCCAACCTTCAGAGTGGATAACTGAAATAGTTATAATTTTGTTCCTGTATTAATAAATAAAGAGATTTCCTGAGCTCATTAATATTTGCTGAATACAAATTTTCAAAGCTTTTTGGTATCTCAGATTACAGTAGAAGTCCATCATAATGAGTATGGCACATATTGATAGTTGCGTTATAGGGATTGATTTTTTAGCCGTTGTTTGTCTCACAGCAAAAAGGATAGGGAGTCCATTATAACGAGTGGTTACTTCTGAAATATTGATATAACGAGTACCTCGTTTCTATATTTATCTTTCAGGAGGCATATCTCGGAATCATCAACTGACATGAGAGGCAAAGTTCGATAAGAAAACTGTAATCTAAGAAGCGTTATCTTTTCAAAGAGCATGCCTTCTCATGAGTTTTACTTGTCCCTCCATACATACACACATTGGTTATGGTTTCTGAATCAATCAAATAACATTTTTGAGGGGAATGTTCTTTTTATACATTCTGAAGCATTTGCGTAAGAATTTTAAAGTCCTAGAGATCCATTCTGCCACCCTTGTCGCCCTTCAAGAGGACAGATATTTAGTATTCAGCTTTAACGAGTATGCTTTATAATGAGTTCTTTTCCATTTTTTGTCAATACAGACCCAATGTATGTTTACAAGGGTTGCTTACTTCTCCAGCTGTTTATGTGGTAATAAGATATTCATGACAAATCAGGTAATTGATTCTAAATGTTGTAAGGAATGGCTCTTAATTGTCATCTTCAATGATAGCTCAGTACTATCAATTTGAAAAAGGGTACTACCAACTGTTGCCAGTCTTCATGAAATCATGGATCATGATATGACATCAATTTAATGAATTAAATAATTTTCAGATGAAGGTATATTTACTTGGAATTATAGTCAATGAAAATGCATAAAATTTAAGATTTTAAAAGACATTAATGATTTAAAATTTTTTGCTTCTAGGTTAGCAATATTTAGACTATTTTATTCACTTAGGGGATCTATAGTAATAGAATATTCATTTACTATCTTTAATCCAAAATATTCTTGATTAGAAATTTCTACCAATTTTATTTCCTTTACTAAAAAAATACCATGCTATGGTAAATACCACGCTCCACAACTAATCTAGAAAATGCCTAATTTTTATTCACTGTGTGCAGAGGCTTTCTAAATAATGTTGGCATTGATGCAGTACTCATTCCACAAATTAAAGAAGAATTTCTTGCCAATGTCAGCTCCCGCTAAAACCCAAGTGAATGTACTGCTATAGAGTAGAAAATATCACTATAAAATAATAATACTGAAGAGTAAAAATCAAATTTCGAAGAGCTTATGCCAAAGAGTGGAAATATAGGGGTAAATATTTGAATTTATGAGATTAAGGAAACAAAGACAACAAACTTCGCAGATATGATTGTATGGCTGGAGGTTAAGAGAAGTAGAATTCTTTTCAATAGGAACTGCAATGAGATAAATTTCCATTAGAAATTTCACTCAAAGGAATATTATTAATACCTTATACAAAAATTTTGATGTTTTTCTTTGCAAACTTACTGTATTTGAAAGTAATAAGGGGTTATGGAAAATTTTCTTTGACAGCGTTAAACAGGAAGGATCAAATAGTTGCAAATATGTTTACTAATATAAAATATCTCGGAAACATTTGAAGAATCATTTAATTATATCTCTCAGCATAGATTTTAGTGTAAATGATATTATAAATATTGACTTAATTTCTTGCTAATCAAATTTACATTTTTGTAAATGTGGCATCCCTGGTTGAAGTATTGCAAAGTTTCAATCAACCAAAATTTGAAAATTTAATTAGAACTGTGTTTTTAAATTCGTTAAAATTTTCTCTGAAAAATTTTGATAAGCCATGCAAAATTTGTTATGAAAATTTAATTTTTTATGTTGGTATCCTTCTTATGATGTTCATTGTTTATCTGTTTATTGTGTTCTAAGAGTAATTTTATAGAATAACGCCCAAGAATTTGAAGAAAGGTAAGTTTGTAAATATTTACATTCAGTTGTAACTGAATGAAAATCATTACACATCTCTCTTAAAAACTCAGAGATAGCACATTCTAAGAAGATAGTAGGAGTTGGATCTTTCTTGTCGAGCCATCTCAAATATTAATATCGTGAGCCACAGAAACCAGTTTCTCCTCTTGAGAAGTTGGCTGAATGAAATTTACTTTGACTGGGAGCTTAATTCCCATCTTTATTTCTATGATTGCTATTATAGAGGTGGTGAGAAACAACTTTGGGCTCACTTTTACTCAGTTTATCTTAGGATAAATTAAATTTTGCTTTGATGAGCTGTCTTTGTTTTGCAGATTTCCATAAGACCCATCCGTTTGTCATCACTGGCTCAGTGGATCAAACAGTCAAAGTATGGGAATGTCGTTAAGTGCTGTTCTTGCCGATGATTGGTCTGGCTGGTGCCCTCCAGTGTTAGCAACCTTAAAGGGAGGAAGAGGACAAACGCTTCTTTGTTTTCAATTAACAGTGGTTCAGTTTAAACTTTAATGCTCCCACTGTTACCAGTGACTTTCCCTCCTGCATCTGCCCTCTTGCACAGATGAAAACACCTCCTAACCAAGGAAAGAAGAAAATTGCTTATGGTTACATTTTTTGTTTTTAATTTGAAAGGGTGGTGCAGGAGAAAGGGCTCAAATCATAAGGTGCTGGTTTTATATGGTGCACCTCGAGTCGATAAAGTATTTATTCTATTGGAAAGGAGAAAGTGAGCCATCAGTGGTTAATTGGTAGCCCTTCTTATAACTTTGGTAAATCTTTAGTTTTTCGTCATTTGTGAGTTAAAATACTTTGCAGGTTGAACACACAGAGTAATGGTGAAGAGCTATATTTTATGTGTAATGATTTTCATTAAATAGCCTTGCTACAATTGTTCATTTAGGAATTGAGAAATATATGCTCATCAAATGAAAGTTTACGAAGTTGTGTAGGCAATACACTTAGCTCACCTTTGCCTTTTTTATATTTCATCTCCAATTATTTTAAATCACTTTATTTGGTTATATTTTTTTAAGACAGCTACTTCTCATCTGTACTATAAAATTTGCTTAACAATTTTGTGTTTTATGTTACTAGTCCTGAAAATTTTTGTGTGATCATGGAGTCCTTTCTTCACTCCCTTTATCATTGTTTCTTTGTGATATTACAAAATAGATAAATTATACTTGGATATGTTGAAAAATACAGAGTTTTTCAACAAGAAATCTATTTATTATTTGGTTTTTGTTCTGCTGAAATTATCTCTGAAACAACCTGCACCATTTAGCCTGCAAACCATTTCTCTATCCTCAATCTTGATGATCATATGTTTCATACTTTGTGTTGTGATTAATTTATTGTTTTATGTGTAGATATTCTGGAATAGAAAACAAATGGAGAGTGAAATAGTCTGTGCTTCCCTTTGTATTGATGAAATTTGTTGCAAATTAACAAATTTAGTAGTATAATTTCCTTGAAATTCATTATCACATTCTGTTACTATGAAACTAATTGTTACCACAGTCATGTATTTATACTAAAGTTAATCTCCTAAATCCACACTATTGCATTAATAGCACCGACATTTTAATGGAGAGGTATTACAAGTAATTTCTTTGCCTTTTGTGCAGTAAATGTTATTTAAAAGTAACGAGGATATGAGTAACATACAACTCAAAAAATGTTGCTATGCCTATTGCTTCTGTAATAAAACATTGTTGCATGCTATGACTTGATATTTTAACAAAAATATTACCGTAAAATTTGATTGTAATTGAAGAATACATATTCATAGAGGAGAGTTCACCTCTCGAAAATTAGATTATATCGCTCAATTGGTTTATTTTTTGTATTTTTTGCAATATTACAATTTTAGCCAAAGTTCAAATAATGCCATAAATGCACATTGTGAAGTAATAAAAATATCATAAAAATGTATTTTGCTGCTTTCCATTTGTATTTGCTAACATTTCATGTCAGAGGCTTTGTCAACCCAATGTCTTAAACCCACTAACTATCCTGCTGTATCAATATAATCTCACCATTAACTATTATTCTAATTTTCTGTGCTTTGGAACTTAATACATAAAATATATGTTCTGCATTGTATAACAGATGAGAATTTCATAATACTCTCAATTTGGGGGAAAATATTTGAGAGGTTTGGTTAAGTATGGAATATTGAGGTTGAGGCTATGGAACTTGATCTTTTTCTGTAAGATTTTGCCACAACTTTCTAGAAATGGCAGACTTTGAATGAATGACTCTCTTGTAGTTGTACTGATTTAAGATGAGAGGGTTTGGCATGATTAAAATCCTTACCTCTATGCTGTTAGAGGGCAATGAGATTTGTTTGTGTTTGCATGTTTAATGGTGTGATGCACTCTTGGATAAGAGTTGTGTTCACTTTCACCATTGTTAAAGGAACTGTTTTTGAAAAATCTTCGGTGAAGCTTGAGAAGCTTTGGTGCCACTGTAAGGTTTTAATTATCATTTGGCTTTCATCTCACACATGCGTTTCAGAGTAGTTGAGAATAATTTTGACTTAGTTCCAATATTTACCTGCAATATCCTTTTTATTTTTGACCTTGATATGTGTATCCATTGAACTCATACATAGTCAAGGTGTGAAAGCATGAAGTGATGTGATTGTATTCAAGTTTGTGGTTTAAGAGGTTATACATTCATTTAAATAGCTGGGTCGGGTACCCCCAAAGAATTGATTCGTGTTATGAAATTTGTTGTGTAATGAATTTATTATACTGACAAAATATCCTTTTGCTTCCCTTAATAACCAAATTACCATTCCAGAGTTATAACTTTAAGCATGTAAGTTAAAGGTGTGAGCCAATGAGCATAAGTTAGGATTTATACTCAGTACTTTGTAGTGATTTAAACGTGCTGTTGTAGATGTAGAAGACATCCTGTAGCTCTTAAATTTCACTGTTTGCATTGTGAAGGCTAGAATTTCCAATAAAATGATTATTTAAGAGAAGTTACAGTACTGTGATTTCAATACTAGAGTGAAATTTGTTGTTGTTTGATAAATCTACGACAAAGCAGTCTATAGCATAACCCTCTTTTTTATCAAATCGTGGGAAGTGTGTATGATTGTTTTAAAATTGGATTATATTTTATCTGCCAATCAAATTTATCTGCTTTAGCTGTATCCATCTTTTGCTTTGATCGAGTTTGCAGTTTTAAGAGACATAATGTGGAGTTTAGAGACAGAACTATGCCTTCAGTATTCACTTATTAAAGATCATTCTTTCTGAAATCATTTGCTGGCGATCATTGTCCATTAGTTCTCAATTCGATATGATGGACAGAATCCAGTCTCTATTAATCAGCTTAAAGATTTTGTAAAGAGGCACAGTAAGTGACACAAAAATTGTACAATGTGCGGGTTTGCATAAGATTAAGGATAGCCAAAGATAAGGTTTGCCTACATGTGAGGCAACCTTTTATGTCTTCCTTTCCACCTCGGCCCTTCTCCTTTTAGCACTCTCACCTTTTTCTTTCTTGCCATTCATCCCATCAATGAAGGGAAGTGTATAGTATATTGAAGAGAAAAGAAAATAGTCACATTCTCGAATTTTAGTTCCTGCTTTCCTCAAAAATCTCCTTCATTTTTGCGCAGCATGCCAAAGGATAAGGCTCTGGCAAAAAACTTTTGTAAAAAGTTTGGTGGAATTGTTGGACGAAATAATCTAATACATATACAGTTGTATCCCAAAGTTACGCAATAGGTTGAACCAACAAAAATCAGGATGTCGAATTTGTATCGGTTGGGGTGTCATTTGCATATAAATACAGTAAATTTTGTGCAATTGGAATCAAGGACTAACGCAAACACCAGTTTAAAAGAAAATATTTTTTAAATGTAGTTCTTTAAACATATTAATATAAAATATTTAACAAAACGAATAAATGATGTAAAAGTAATTATGTAAAATCATTTTCTTGTTGGTGACTTCATAAAATCCAGCATACTCCTCTAATGACAAATTGGCTTCCTTTTATATGCATAATTTCTTCTTAGCAAGCCGATAATTTTATTATTCCTTGCTTTGTAATGATAATGCTTTCTTCGTTTTTGTCTATCATATATATTCAATTGCATTTATTTAAATTAAATTACTTAATCAGTTGAACAGAGAACTTCTGTAAACATCACAATTTTCATGCACTTAACTAGTTGAGTCTGATTCTTATTAATGTCTGTTTCTTCAGTAATATTTTGCTTCTTCATCTTCAATCAATCATTATGAGCTTATGGATTGTCAGCTAAGCATGTGAATCCAAAAGCTCTTTGCCATCAATCTCTTGCATTATGTTTCCTTTTAGAGAAGGACAAATTCTTTTTTGGGAGAGTAAAATCAGGAACCACGTTGCTCAGAGTTTGCAAAGCTATAGGTGTAATGTTTACTCATAATTAGGGACCTATTATTTTTGGTGATTTCAAATTCCCAAATTAAATCCTTATTTTTTGGGAATTTCAGGATTTTCAAACCCAAATTTTGATGTTTTCATTTAAAGCTATACACAGCATAATTTGCGAGTAAACAGTAAATTCAAGTTGTGATACATTATTTATTAATGTAATTATTATAATATACTTTAATTCCTGATAAATAAATTGAATAACCTATGAAATACATCATTGCCAACCATGGTCATTCCTTGAACACATAAGCAAACAATTTTTTCATGTGCGACCGCTTAGGGTTCAATGTATGTACCAGCTGAAATTGCTTTGACTACTTCATTAATTAAACAATCTTCTGAGGATTAAGAAAACAAAGGTAATGAGACATTCTGGTTAGTCAGGCTGTCATAAGAAGTGGAGACAAATTGGAGCAAATGGGAGCGATTTAATCACTTGGGTAGTACTTTGAAGAAAATGGGCATAGTAGCAAAGACATTCAGAAGGTAAATAGCACTAGCAAAAGAATCATTTGTCTACATGAGGAAACAGATGTTGGGAGCTTGTGTAAGGATGTAAAGAAAAGGCTGGTGAAGAGTTAAATATGGAGTGTGGCATTGTGTGGTGCAAGAAACAGGGACTCGGGGAGGAAGGACGATGAGAATAGATTGCATTCATTTGTGCTGTGTGTGTAGGTGGAGAATGTGCGATAGGGAAAGTAAGACAAATAAGGAAGTAATTCGTATGATGAGTGAGGAAACTCCTGAATGAGATTAGCAAGAGGCAGAGTATGGGGTAGTGAGAGGCAAAGAGATGCTGAAGCCTATAATAGTGAGAAGGATAGGAGGAACTAAAACAAAACAGCACCAGACATTAGAGTTAGGTAGAATGAAAATAATATTACAATGAAGTATTGACTACGTATTTTTATCAAGTGCAATGCAACTACATGATATCTTTATAATCTTACTTATATACTTACAATATTTCACCAGCTGTGTAATTTACTTTTGCTTTAGCAATATTAATTAAATGATAGGACTATTACATAAAATTACTACACACATTACATGTTACATGTTTCAAAATAAATACTGGCCAGATATAATAGATTGTTCTGGCTAAGATTAAGATGCCTGTCAACATAATTAAACTTAGATAAAAATCTCTTAAGGCGTGTTTACACAGTAAATTAACTGGTAACAAATTAATGTATGAACGCGTGAACCATTTCATGCATGAAATCACGTACATTTGCGTGAACGGAATCTAAGAATGAGCGTTTACGTGGTGCGTTGCTTTCGTACAAGTTTTTACACATTTTTCATGAAGCATCATGAGACTTCATCAAATCCGCCCAATTGACGTAATAGGAGG
Source organism: Pachydiplax longipennis (assembly GCA_036926295.1). Lineage (NCBI taxonomy): Eukaryota > Metazoa > Arthropoda > Insecta > Odonata > Libellulidae > Pachydiplax > Pachydiplax longipennis. The sequence continues at coordinate 7,416,004 of JAVFKF010000004.1, forward strand.
ATGAACATTCGTAGGCTCCTCGTAGTACTTGTACGTCGTTCTCAGACGGCGCTGCGTGTACTTTTTGGACGAAAGAGTGTCCATCCTTGTCAGTAGATGACGTTAGTGTCGCCATCGGCCAAAACGGCGCATGGTTCAAACCCCCTTTTTTATTCTCATTTTTGTAGCTTCTAGTCGCAATATTTTGTTAGCATTTATCTCATGCTTGGTTGGATATCAATTGAAGATACATTAGGAACTTATTTGCAGCTTGGAGTCTCCCTTACGTAGTAGTGAATGTTTTCAAGAATGCAAACCCAGTCTGCATTCTTGAAGACACTCACTGCTACGTAAGGGAGACTACAAGCCGCAAATAAGTTCATAATGTATCTTCACTTGGTAGCCATCACAGCATTACATGAAACCTGCAAAAGTATTAAGTAATTCTTTATTTCTCTGTAGATGGAGAAGAAATGGCTGGATGAGGTTAAAATTGCAAAGAAAAAATTACAAGTCTAATTTATCAATTTATTTAAGATGAATTCCATACATAGGGTGAAATGCAGTGGTAAAGATCAATGTCTTGTATATGTTACCTTACAATGCCACAAAATATCAGGATCACAATAAAAAATGTCAGTCAGTCATAGCATTTTCTAGAACTCTTGGATGCATGGTATTCAAGTGCAGTACCTGTAACAAATAGGAAGATATCATGGATTCATAACAATTAAGAATATAATTTTCATAATTCTTCAAATAGCTGATTATTCCACTACCACCCAGGAGGTTATCAGCATAGTAGCATTTCTCTTTTTCAATAGGTTAGATATACCCATGTGGTAAAGAGATCCCCATTAGGCATATGAGAAACCACAAATTAACTACCAATCTGTAATTGATAAAATACACATAGTCAAGCAATTGAGAAAGAAAATTTAAAAAAAATATCAAATAGTTCTAAATAAATTTGTATTGCCTTAAAATTTAATTTTCCATAGATTAACTCAAATTTTATAAAACATTCCATAAACAACCTTAAGTTAACCAAATTTACCTTTATAATTTCCTTGGAGACCCCAAGAGTGGCAGAAAAATGTTCAAATGATTTTACCACAGTCATCAGTGAAACAAACTAAACAAAAATGTAAGAAAAATTAACTGAAATATCCATATAAATAAGTACACTGTAAAACTCAGGCAATATTTACCAACTTATCATGAAATAAAAAAGCTTAACATGGATTAAGGAAATGAGAAACTGATAAGTACAGGCAGAAAAAGTCAGAATTAAACAACACGAAATGAATATGGAATATGAATATGGTTTTTGTTTTCTCTCAAAAAGAGCATCATTTAAATGTTTCAATTATATCAACAATTTTGTAATAGGTAATTAAGAAAGTATTCCATTAATTTTTTTCTGTATATTAGCTCTCCTTGTGTATATCTGGCGGTGGATAGCGTAAATGTTGCTTTTAGCAAGGTGATATATCGTGTTTAGGTCTGAGTTGTTCCTTATATCTTGAACTCTGCTTTCATATTTTGATCATTTCTACTTCTTTCTCCCATTTTTGGCCTTCAAAACTCTTTAGACGTTTCCTCCTTTTTTTTCGATCCCGCCATATTTTGCACTACGGTCCAAGGAATTGCACATATGAGTTGATCAGGCGTTGATTTTATTAGTGCATTTAATCTCAACTTCCTGATATGAATCTTCTCATAAGGCAAGATAGTCTTAGATATACATGCTGCTGTAGCCTTTACATCTTAACTTAAAAGGCTTAAATTTTACATAAAGAGTAGTCCTTAACGTTCCAGGGTTGAAAACAGTGGAGAGAGGTTGCAAATATTGCCAAAGTCAATAAAGAGGGGAAAGAGACTCAAAGAAGTGAAATAGTCTAAACAGGAAAGGATATTTCAAATGTAGTTCAGATTAAAATGTATTTATAAACACCAAGTCTCAAGTAAACATAACGAAGAAGCTAGCTGGAAGTAGCATTCCTGCGATCTACTGCTAGGAGGCTCTGAGACATCAAATGTAGAAATGCATGAACTGAAATAAAACATGTTCTATTTTTCGATCATGGGTTTATGAATTCGTACAAGTTGGTGTGTTTATGCAATACATTTTAGACAGTTCACTTATCAACCTGTATAAGTTAATGCACTGCGTAAACAGGCCTTCACAATCAACATTGGGGCATGGCATCCACAAAGCCTGCAAAGTATACTGGCTAAATATTTTATGGCCACTTATAAGACTCATATTTTAGAATATACGCATGCACTTTTTCATTAAGGCAACTTTTGATTCCCTTGTATCCTTTAATAATTATATTGTTGTCTACACTTTTGAAAAATGGAGTTTTTTCAGCTGAAAACAAATCTCAGGGGAGGCATTACATGCAGCCTTGGATGGACTTTATATATCCATCACTTTGAAGTAATTTTTTACTGGATCCATCTCTTTGAGAGATGCCAGTTTCAGTAATGAATGGGTGGCTGCTTGAACAAGTGTATTAATGATCTTTGACTTCACAAGACAATTCTGTATATTATTTAAGGCTTCCACTGCTCCAGAAAGTAACTCAGACTTTTCATCCATCTTAAGGGCACTTTCTACCTTCCCCAGATTAAGGTACAGATGATGTGAAAGTGGATGTCTAAAACCCTCCAACTCCTTCATGTAATAAACCATCTCCTCACCTACCTCTTTGGAAAAAGCAGCCTGTTTACTAGTATGTCCTCCTCAAATAAAGTTATTAAGTAATTCACACCATTATTATAAATTCCAGCAATTTAATCTGTTTTCATAAAACCAATAATTTCATCAAGATAATCACTTATATATCATGCAGATTTAAATCACAATGACCATCTTGTCTGAACTGGCAGAGGAAACTGATTTTTCTCTTCATTGTGATAATAAAAGCAGAATCTTTTACACTGCATTGTTAAGATCTTTCAAATTCTTACATCACAAGATTTAGCTTGCGGGAGCAGCACTCCACTATCAACACTGCATCCCCAAAAATTGTCTTAAGTGACTGAAAGTATTTCCTCAATCATGGAATCGGAAGGGGTTTGCACTACATAAACAAAGAAAATTACAGTTACTATTAATAAAAAAAACTCAAGAGAAACGAAGGACTAACCCGCTCCATTACATTAAAGACAATCTAAAAAAAAATTATTAATAAAATTATTTTTAGTATGTAATTAGCAGCCTGCGACAGTGACATCATAGCTTACTACAGCTCTTGGGTTAGCTGAATTTTATGATTTGACATGAAAAGTTCAAAAATATTTTAGCTAATACATTATGATGCTCTTCATGATATTTCTTTTTTGGAAAGAATTTCTATCGATGTATATCAAATAAAGAGCTGGTGACAAATCGAGAACACCAATTTTCTTTCTTCTGCATTTCACGGATCATTTGCTTATAGTCGAGCTCTGTAAAAGTTAAAAAGTTGGGCGCCAGGTGTCGCTAACCAAGCCGGTATCGGCCGTTCGACTGTGACATATGTTTCTGAAGGAGCCATGGGGAAAACATCGCGTTTTTATAGGAATATTGCAAAAGCCGTGCATTTTCAACAATACTATGAGCGGAAACTTAGTTCCGTACAGAAGAAGTGGCTAATCTTGAATCGCAGATTGTAGTTGTCGCGTTAGGATCAGCGGAGGATCCGGCACAAGAGCGAAAGAAAAGAGAGTGAGAACAGAGAAAAGAAAGGAATAATTAGTTCCATCTGAATGTTCGGCTGGTCGTGCTGCCCGACGGCTACCAGAGTTTTGAGATTTCTTATCCGTTAGGCTGAAAAGCGCAAAATACTTGTACGATAACAGTAAATATCGACTGCAAAACTGACGATTTCTTCATTGCTGATTGGCGGACACTCTCTAATGGAAACAAACTTGCGTCCGTAGGAGAGAATTGGCTGGATCGAATGTTGAGAATACAAGATTTGCCAAAGAAGAGTACTTAAAGTAGACTCTAAGGGGAACAGCAGCAACATTCACGCACTGCTGCGATGTATTCGAATAGTGTGATCAGTCGAATTCGTCAAAAGTTCCCGGACGAAAAAAGTTGTGACGACTCGATTACTTGAACTTCCTAAGCATTGCCGTACCCTATTCGTAACACAGGCTACTTGTGCCTTACAGTGAGTTGTTAATAAAGACTGGACAGGTAGGAGGTGACGTGCCGTTTACCTTTACAGGCGCATATTGTGCTGTTCCGCTGAAGAAAACGTAAGTAGTGTATCATTAATGGTGATGAAGTCGCTTCTGTTAAAAGTAAACTTCCATTTCAGTGAGTTGTAAGGGTAAGTAGGAATTGCAGTGTGGGCTTTGTCTCTTTGGTTGCCTGGAACTTATGCATATATGAGCACTTTACTGAAACCGTCACTTTTTAATTTTAGTGTGCTGAAATCCCCAATTCTATACTTCTCGAAGGATTGCCCCAGAAATTGCACGAGAAATTGCTTAGTGTAAAACGGCCTTTAACTTGCAAATTCTCTTTACACGATGCAAGCGTTCGTGTAATTTTCAGTGCACATAACGTCGTTATTTTGTTTTTCGATGTAAAGCTGTGTATGACCATATAAAATTTGCACGAACAATTGTACTGAATTAGAACATCCTCTAATTTCTTGCACGTCGATCGCTATTGCACGCAATTTTCTGTGCATTTGTGATTGCACCGTTTCTATCGCCGGAAATTGCACGAGGAATTGCATCATGCAAAGGGGTCTTGCGAAGTGAACTTCTCCTAACGCCATTTCTGGATCTGATACTGGATCAAACATTCTAAATAATATGGTGAATATACAATGACCCTTCCGGTCGGTCGTCTCATTACAAAGAATTGCCGACAAGCTTGCTTTTTATATTTAGTTCCCATCCTCCGCCAACATTAGGACGTACTTCTCCCCTTGTATTCCTCAAATTGGGCTGGTCTCCACCACCTGCAAAAAAGGAAGAATAAGAATAATGTGATTATAGCTCAATTTTGGCCTATGAGAAGCAATGGGAATTTTAAATACACCTTCAATGGAGTTGTTGAAGAAATTCCTGATTTCTGGCCCACCCAACTCATGGTCATATCTAGGCCATTACTATACATTCATTAAACAAGCTTTAAGTAAATTTTTAGTACAGCTAGTTCCAAAGAAAACTTACCACCTAAGCCGCAACCAGCATAACAGACGTGAACCTCGATGAGAGCGAGTCTAGAGTTTTCCACGCATTCTATTGGCTCTTGGAAGGAGGAGCATTCTGACGGCGCCTTTTTAAACCGTTGTGAAACGCGTTGAAAGTATTTGTACCATCTTTATTAGCACGACATCTAGTTTAAATTTAGTGTTACTTTTTACTATGCCAGCAGCATAGTATTAAAAAATGAATGAAAATCGGATTTCCTTATTTCGGCCTGAGATTTCTGCGTAATTCACCTTTTTCTGGAGGCATCGGGTAAACTTACTTTAGCTGCTTCAATTATCTAATAAAAAAATATGTCATTGCAAGATTAAAAAGGGATTATAATATTACGTTTTTTATGCTCTTGACGCGTACAGGACGAACTTTTAAATTTATTTAGAGGAAATTCACGACTATGACTCAAATAGAAATATGAACGAAAACTCTGTAAGGAGATAAAGAATAATTATGAATAAGAACACAATCAACTGTATTTCAACTAATTTATGTTGTAGAAAAATGCTATCGAGAAGGGTAGCATGAAAAAACTGCGAAACCTACTAAGGAAAGCAAAGATGAAAAGAAACTTTACCTGGGCAAATACACTGAGAAAGAATCATTTTAAGTCAACCTGGTAAAGAGCTCTAAAAATTAGACCCAAAACTTATTACAATAAAGTAAACCAAGTAAATGACAATCAACTACATCAGATAATTACATAAAATATTATAAAAATTTTAAATACCACCAAATCAATTGATAGAAAGTAAAATATTAATTGGTGTGCTATCATCATTTTCTAAGGCAATTGTTTAAAATATAACTTGCTAATTTAGTATTTTAGAAGATAACATAGATATTAGAATAGTAGCACTCTTAATTTAGATACTGAAGACTACAAAATTTTTTCACGTATCGAATAAAAAATTAGTTTACGACGCAATTAACGCCAGCATCTCGTAACACTTTTCCGATGGGTGAAGGTGAATTCCACTCTGAGAAGAAAAACCCCCTTTTCGGCATATTGTGGATTGTCGTATGTATCCGGGGTAGCGAATTTGAAAGCGCTAATGAGGATTCCTGACCGCACCCCTGCTGAGCAGATACCTAAGGTTAGGGTATGGTGGCGGCGACCGATCACAAGTAAGGTGGGAAATGGTAGATCCGCGATTTGTAATCTTCGCCGCGGGTATTCCCTTAGGGAATGAAGATATTGAACTTTATTTTTGAGGTAGACGACCTTTCAGGACTTCTTGCAAGGAATACAGTTTAAGATGGTTAAGAAACCACAGTTAGTATGGAAAATCAGAACCTTAAGACTGATTTGCATATTGCATATAAATTCCAGATTTTCTATACTTGCATATTGCAGGTTTACAAGTTAACACCTGGTTTATTTACATTAATACCCCGCGAGCCGCCGTATGACGTATGTCAGGGGGTGTGAAAACACCTACAACACGATTTACATTGTTATACTGAAATGATTTTCAGAACTATGCGCTAGGTGAAAGTGAGATTAATGATTAATGATCGCTGCTTCGGTTTCTGAATGCCTCAAGTAAACTATATAACCCGAATTGTTTGAATGGTACATAATATGTATAATGATTAAAAGAAAATTCACCGTCAATAATTATGAATGATGGGTAATATGAGTCATGGAAGAATACGTTAAAAATAGAAACCAACGGATGGTAAACAGACTTACATGAGAATATTCCTCTAATTCTCATGGTTCATACCTCAGCTGTTAAAATATTCTTGGTTCTATATGTAATCCATTATTCCAACATTCACTCCAAGGACCTTCGTAAAATCCTTCATCCTAGGCACATCATAATTATCTACTAACTTTGCGAAGATATTTCGAATTTTTAAAAATAGTAATGCAAGGAAGATCATTCCAGTTGAAATAGGACCGGAAAATCTGAATGATAACATAAAGTTAACAATGTTTGGGTGTATCATATCAGTATTATAGTATCTCTATATTCTGCTTTTAAAGTGAATGGCATAAACTGTATTAGCTTATACTAAATAACTAATTCAACAACAAAAATGAAAAAATAAGTAATGCTGCCTATCGTCAATTTATATGAATCAAGCTCCTCGTCAATGATTGTTTATTTCTAAATATTTTTTATGGTTTATTTTGTCTCTATATTGAGCTCAAAATTTCGTAGTTTGAAATAACTTGAGAAATGAACAATGAAGTAGAGAAATGCCATTTAATATTTATTCCTTATGCTTACGAGAACCAAATCGTTTAACTTCTCTTACAACATCTATGATACAAAGTAGATAGAGCGTTGAAGATGATCTTACTAGATTGACTAAAGTTTCTACTATAACGTCACTAAAATATGAATTGAAACGTAAATACGGAAATTTAGACACTCCGCATATTCAATGTAACTTGAAGTTTATACGCCGATTACCGATAAATTATATCTCTAAAGTTATTTAGAATAAACCATTGGCTTGCATAGATAATAATACTAATGTTAGCAATTTCTATCGGTTTGAAAAGACCTCGGAATCTCTTTCCAAAATAAATTGCTGATAAGAAGATTATTTAGGTACTGGCTTAGTGAACCACTCGAACTTTCTTATAGAATTAAAAGAAGGTTGCTATAAAACATTGAACATCGCTATTGTATACAATTTCAGAGATCCTGGGGATAAACTGATGCATCAGAAGGAAATTTCTGAAAGTATGATAAGCCATCGACGTTATATCCTATATATTTGAATGTTAACGATGTTTGACTAAGATATTACTCAAATTGGATAAATGAGTAGTTTCTCTGGGGGCTGTCATAAGCGGAAAAAATATGTTGGATGAGAAAATTGAGAAGGTGAGTGAGTGGGTTATACTTTTTGAAGAGGTCGTTGCTCCTCAAAGTAACCAATTGGTCAACGAGGAACGCAAGAAATGCCATTACCTATTGTGATTTATCCAAAAATCTGGAATTAACATACCTCTTACACTTTCGGTTGTTAAATTCATGCGAGTGTATGCATTACTGTAGCCGTCGCTTCTCACTTCCCTATCTCTATCAACACAGTCCCCCTCTTGAAGTCCTGGTGAATTCATTGCTTTATTCACTTCTTCCAATCACTCCTGTATCTTGCTTTCCAAATTTGTCATGGAATGTGGAGAGATGAAAAGTTTCTCATAGCCAATACATTTTAAATACGAAGGAATATTTTCAATATCACCAAGCGATAAATATGTAGATAGACTAGCCATACCAAACCACCACCTCAAACCATCATCTCAATCATTAAAATTCTGTCGAAAAATATGAGAGTTTCGCAGAGCCAGCCATCAACCGAGGGGAGCAAAATTTCTACATGAGCCTCATATGTGCTTCCCCGTGTGATATTACAGGTAAAAAGGCCCTGGGAAAAACTATTTCACCAAGTCCCTATTATTTTGCGTATTTTTAATGTTTTCTGCATTATAATAATTGTAAACGTTATAATAAACAATTGAAACATAAATAATGTAGGTAGTTTTGTATACATTCAAAATTAATTGAAAATTTTACATTCTTAGCTAACAGTAGCATTCAATGAGCATTATGACCATACCTCATTCGCCCTATCTTTTTGTGTATTTTCAATTTTAAATCAAATCTTTCTTTTTCGTTTTTTTTCTTTCTCTTTTTTATTCTCTTAGTATTATTTTACATCTTTATAACCATGTATCTTCATACGAGGTTTGGTGGAAGAGAGGCCCACTCGGGCCTAACCTCGCCTAATAAAGGGTCTAATAAATAAATAAATAAATATTTTAGACCTTTTAAAGGTGATAGTTATAGCGAGAAGAAGGTTTAAGAACGTAATGGTTTGTGACTGCAACCATTTTAAGAGGAATACACAGAAGAAATCACGTTCATTCGATTCACATTTCAAAGACACCGAAAAAAATTGATTTTGGATTTAAAGTTAACGCGAAAGATGGTTGTTTCGTAATCGTCATCTTTATTCATTCAGGAAAATCGATCCTAGCACGAAATCTCAATTGATTTGGACGGTATAGTGAAAATTCCAACTGCATACATGATGAAATTTTCCGATTTTTTTACCGATTAATTTCGATGTTACCGATTAATTTCGAATTTACCGTTTTAATTTCGATGCTTATCAAATGAAACAAAATGTATCTAAAATACATAGAGAATGCCTCGAGACTTCATACTACATATTTACTTATAGTTTTTTGATGTATGTAAAATAATAGCCTAGATATGGCCATGAGTTTACCTTACTTTACTTGTATAGATTGCATTCACACAGGCTGTGATAAAACAGGTGATCGATATGGACTCCTTAAGTATATAATTTTAAAGGCTAATAACTGCTCTCTTGAACGATGTATAATATTACCTATTATGATATTATATGATATAACCCATTATATCCGCAGAGTTTTGCAAGCGAAGGCGTCAAATTCGAGGTCTATATATTTTTGGTCCGACACTGATTCAAACTGCGCGGAAATTTTCTTTCTCCCATCTCAGTCCTAAACATAAGCTCAGAGCGGCTCAGAGACAGAGTTTGCGAAAATTTCCTTCTTCCTGCTCTAGCCTTTCGTCTCAGACTCGAATTTTATGACAGGAAGGGAAGGGAAGGGGGTTCGCCTCGGTATCCTCGGAATAACGGGACCTCGTGTGCGACGTTTCCCTCTGTGCAAGAAGCAAAGCTAGAATATATACTGATTTTTAATAACCATTTTATAATAACTGAATTCTTGAGGCATTCATTTTATAATAACTGAATTCTCACTTCTTAAGGCTCGCTTGCAGGAAACTCACTGCCTGTTATGCGGGTTGCGGCTTAGGTGGGAAGTTTTCTTTGGAACTAGCAGTACAGTGTCCTGTGGCATTTTCTGCGTTTTCGAGATAAATTATGATTGATTTATTAAGCACCCAAATTAAAACTTGATTGGTAAATTTTATCATCCCTGCAGTTGGAATTTTTACTATTATATACCGTCAAAAGCAATTGATAGAAAATGTGCTAGGATCGATTCTTCTGCATGCATAAGGCTACGATATACGAGACAACGCCCTTTCACCTAAATTTTCAATTTAAAATTAATTTCTTTTTTGTGTCATTGAAGTGCAAATGGATTACATGTGATTTTTTCTGAGAATTCCCTTGAGATGGTTGCATATACTCGTACAAACTATTGCGGATTTTTAAAAGTTCTTCTCTCAAATTTATCACTTTTAAAAGTTTATATTTCAATTATAAACATAGAAAATATTAAAAATACGCGACATAATACGGGTATAGTTAAATTATTTTTCAAGGGCCTCTTTACCAGTTGCCAACCTTGAATGTATCACACGGGGATAAGAAACGCTTCAGTTGAAATTTTGCTCCCCTCGGTGGATGTCCAGCCATGCGTACCTTTCAAATTTTCCGACAGAATTTTAAGGATTGAAAGGCGGTTTGATATGAATAGCCTATCTATATATTTATTGCTCGGTAATGTTGAAAAGAACTTTCTTCGTATTTAAAATGTATTGGTTATGAGCTACTCTTCATCTCTCCACATTCCCTATGATCATACAGTATGTAGTTGTTCATTCACATCAACTATGAAAAATTTGAAAAGCAAGATACGGATGTAAGGATATAACTTATTAGTCAACGATGCATAAACTTCAAGTTTCTGTGACATTGAATCATTGGAATGTTAAAAATTCTATGATTACGTTTAAAATTCACATTTCAGTGTCATTATAACAGAAGCTTTAGTCAATCTAATAATATCATCTTCAACGCTAAATAAATTTTTTTTTGTAGAGTTTGTAAGAGGAGTTGAACAATTTGGTTCTCGTAAGCGAGGATATTTTGAAAATTATTTTTAATTTAGTTTATTTTATTCAAAAGATGCATATTTCGCGTTTATCGTCATTATTTATTATCGCGAATAGATCAAGCATTCCACAGTTAGTTGACAGTTAGTTGTCCTTACGGCGAACGCTATTGCCAAATTTACTTTAAGTCTAATCGCCTCGCGATTTCCGCGCCAAATTTGAATTGGCTACCGGATGTGTTAAGAGAAAGAACATTAAAAATTTTCTAAAGTAATGATTAAGATAAAGACGGTATTTACTCGCAATATATTCGGATTGCAAAAGATCAAAGTTTTAAATACCATGTGAATTTCTCGAACCAAGGTATTTCATAGAATAATAATGGATTACTGGCAGGCGCTTGGCAGTTTACTATATCTTAAGATCAGTTTCGAAAAGGAAAATGAAAATAAAATGATGGGAATATTAGCAGGTAAAAGTTGGCAAATCATTAATTATCGGAATTGCGAACTGCTTTACAGAAAGTATGAGACATCTTGAATGTTCTCATTTGCAACGGCGACAAGAACAATTCCCTTACAACGCAACCATACTGATCATATTTACACAAAGTTATGAATTTTTGGCTGGAAATAAATATCTCAATAAACTTAAACTCCTGTTTTGCAGGGAAAAAAGCCAAGCTCATCACAAGTAAATCAAGTATATCGCATAATTATATAGTTGTGTAACCTTTTTAGTTTCTGATCAAGCGATTTACGCGCCTCAGTATGCTTCTTTCCTTCTCCAGCAATTTTTTGGCTTCCTTTTGCAGCCTTTTTGCAGAATTCGATAGCACCGAGAGACTTGTTGAAATAGGTAAAAACTGTTTGCTTCACAGCTTTCCTCTTTTAGCCTTCTTTTCTTCTCGGACACGATGATCGCACAAAGTTAAAAATGAACCACTTGGGAAAAATCTCCACAATACCGTTGGATAAGTTACAACGCCACTCCACTTCTATTCTCCGTTTCAAATTTCCAGTCAGTATGGAGGGCTTACGGGGGAAAAACTCAATGTAATTTGCCGTAAGCTAAGAAGTTAGCCTCGCGCCGGGTCGCCTTTACGCGGAGCTGCGGATTCGGACGGGTATAATTAAGATTCGTAGTTTACATTGACCGATTCAAACTTAAGTTCTGATGAAATTTGAATGAAAATAACTCTATCAACACAATAGTGAAAATCTTATGCATTTAGAGCAGAAACAACAAAGTTAAAAGCAAAAATTGTATGAATTGCCGAGTTTTCACCCGTGAACATTTTTGAAACTGCCATTACTCTCTTACAATCAAACATAAAATGCTGATTCTTTCTTCCATTGCTCATTGTATCATCTGAATGCATTAATGTTACATGAGATTAATTTTAGAGCAACCAAATCTTAGTAAAAAATTATTTAGTTGGAACGTAACTCAAGAAAAAATTCGTCGTGCAGTCCAATTTAAGGCCTGAACCCATCGGTGCGGCGACGCAGCCGCATGCGTTTTTATGATGGTACCTGGTCTTCCTCTGCGTTCGTTACGTACTCAAATGCAATGGTTTCATATGTGGCCGACCCAAGCAACGCGGAAAGTGCCGTCCGGCAGATTAGTTCAAGGCATTAGTGCAGCGTCTTCGCTGCGGCAAATATGCCGCACGGCTACGAACTGCGCATGCACACATTTTTCGTTTTGCCGCAGCCTGTTTGCAATCAAATATTGTAGTTATTTTGATAAATTTTCCTAAAATAATGCTTGTACATGATACCTTAACAATATCTGTACACCGTGCAAAGTTTTCAGAACAATCAAAGGGATAGTAAGTAGTAGTAGTAGAAAGATAACTCCGGAGAATCCCGTCCCCGTAAAGTACTGCAAAAATGATACGTACGAAGTGTTTTCGGCATACAAGTAACTGTTTTTAGCCAAGAGTTCTATAGTTTTGATAGGTCTTGTCGGAAGACGTTCAAAATTATCAATAAAAATTCATGAGACAGAATGTTTAATTTATTTATGTCAAGCATATTTACTTTACTTAATTGTACGTTTCCTCAATCTAATATATACGGCAATTAAAGTAAAGTAACAGGTGTGTGTTATATACACTCCCTGCGCAGATAATAGGCTACTTTTTATTTACCTAAAGTTCCCCAGTTCGAACCCAGACAATAAAAACCGTTCTCGTAATAAATGCACGCAAACATCACTTTTATCGGTTGCAGATTACATTTCCTTTGCAAAATTAAATTAGAAATAATAGTCGTTCGAAATCGAAACTAGCTCGAAAAGAAATAAAATATGTTAATAGGATTCATTAATAATCTGAAATTTTAACATTTGCAGTTACGAACAATTTGCAGGATCGGTTTACAGTTGATTGCAGGGAACGACCATTTATTAGTTTTTGAATCAGCTCGACTATGTGTACGCTATTTAGATATAATTTTTTCATTTGTAATATTGGTCCCCGTTTCGATCCCAGGCGGGCCAAAGAGTAATCTAACGTAATAAAAGCAAATGGAGTACATTCTAATAGTTTTCAGGCTATATTTCTATAGAAAATTATTATTTAAAAGAATCATCGTACAAGTTTGTTAAAAGTTTATTAAAAAGTATATTTAATCAAGACTAATCGTTATTGTCGGTTTCATAATTATCTCGGTTGAGAGTTAAGGGGCACTTCAATTAGAAATGTTTCAAATATTAATCTTTCTACTCTAATGTTTAAAATATTAATCCTGCGACTAATTTTTCAGTCAAATATTGCATTAACATTGAGTTATAAAACATATTTGTAAAATTTAATGATACATTTGGAGTAACTTGAAGATACTTTTAGCGAAAATTAATTGAGTTTAGATGGTTATAAATTGCATTCTTGTGAAGATGTTTCAAAATTATTTTCAGAAAGCTATGCATTAGTTTATGAAATTCATAAAATAACAAATATAAGACGTTTCTGTTTCTAACTCCACTTAAAAAATATCAAATTGAAGCCCAGAGTAACGATTAAAAACTTTACCTCCTACATCATAGACCAAATAAATATAGATGAAATGAGATTAAATATTCAAGGGACGAAATTAGCTATTTCACATAGAGGAATTCATCGAGAGAGTATATTAATCTTCAAAATTTAAATGTGAGTCATAGAGACAGCCTACACCCTAGACACAATCAATATGGAATTTATTGGTAAATGAAATTGTTAAGTTAAATTCATTGAGTACTTGAGTTTTCGTTTCGGTAATTATTTAAATTATCTCTTATTCCTATGACATTGGTATTGGAAAGAAAATTTTAAGAAATGTCATCTTACGGCTATCGGTTTCTTTCAGCGCCTGCTGCTAACGCGTGCGAAATGTCGATCCTAAACAGACGAGCTCCTAAATAGTGAGTGCGTCATTTTTGCCGGTGCCGTGCCGGTGGGGACTACCATGCGGTGCGTTTCTACGTCACATAACAGACCTCTGGCTAACCTTCCAAGTGTCATAAAAACGCATGCGGCAGCGTTGCCGCACCGGTGGGTTCAGGCCTTTATACGTCGCCTAAAACATTTTAGTTTCTCTCGTGAGGAAGAACTTGTCTCAAGAGAAATCGAGATAAATGTTGTAATTTTCATTTGCAGTTTGTTTCGAGGCGATCTCTTGAATAGAACTTGAGTTTTTGACTTTTATATCAAAGAGCGTAATCCACTTCGCGCTTCGAATCGCCGACGCTTCGAAACCTCACTGCTTTACAGAAATTACAACGGCACCTCACGAAAAGTAAAAATCACTAATCACAAAAACGAGCGCGAGGCTTTGCCTTTCTCCCATAAGACAGTACTGACTGGAAGCTTGAAACGGAGAATCCGAAAACAAATTATTTCTTGCCAGGGCCTTGATTTTATAACTTTCGCGCAGCGCGAGGAAACGCGTTCCCTGAATTGCGATGAAGATGCTTCGGAGCGAACGAAATAACCATTCCGTTGGAAGTGGGATTTTATAACTCGTATCGCCAGCAATAGCTGCGCGAGAGCTTCGTGGAAACGGTGTTGCATGATTTACTACTCTAAATTACTTGCTAGATTACATTCTCATAATTGCGCTTGCACATTGAAGACAATATGTAGTCTGCAAGGCGTATGATTCGAGGCTATTACAAATAAATGTTTGAGGAGAAACAGATAGAGTAGCGAATAACTTTAGGTGACTACGTAAATATTCACGGAGATTGTATTTGAAAGAACGAGTGATACTATCATATACAGCGAAAGATTCAATATCCGTTAACTAAAGCAACCGTCTAGTCCTTGAATTGAAATTGTATAAGTGAATATATTAAAGATATCGTCCGGAAAGAAAGTTTTCGTCCGGAAAAAATGACACTTAAAGAAGACACGAAATTCGCTTTTTTCCCATTTTCGAAAGTTCACGTAGTTATCATTTCAGGGGCTGTAAAACACAAACTAAATAACATAACAATCTATAACTTTGCCATTTACCCATTAAAAGATAGTGATTGATTAGAGTACGATTAATTTTCAGGTTAATAGTCGGGAAGTTCGGGCTTATTGACCCACCCTCGTTTATTTAATAGAAATGTGATTATTGTTCAAGAGCAGAATGGCAGCAATATGGAACATTTCAGTGTTTATTTTTGCTCAATCATGAAGTAGTTCCATATTGCCTCACTGCAACCCTTGCAATGAAAAAACACTTATTTATTTAAAAACATATTCCTACCACCGTGCTTTCGTAACAATCAACGCGGTAAAAAAATATTGTAGGCTTTTTTTTAGGTCTATAAAAAAATAAAATACGCCGAGTTTTGAGACCTACACCTTGGGGCCGCCAATGCCAACTGTGGCCGAATGAGCTCCATTCCATTATAACAATTCAAAAATGCCGCTTTACTCTTATATTTTTATATATACTTATTACATTTGGCAACCTTGATTCATCTTCACTTTGGTAGATATTGGCAGCAATGTTCAGAACAAATGATGACAGGCGGCATCTGCGATGGGACTTTGTCGTAGAAGTTAGGAGATAACCACCAAATATTCGCTTATGTGTTCTGATTTTCGTGACTTTGGATTAATGTTGTTATTTCTACGAATGGTTGTTATATCTTCAAGTTCATATCCTATGTCTCCTGTCTAGTTGCTCCCATGGTACGAAACATTCCTCACAGTTCTGATTTTTTCAACCGAAATAAGGATTCTGTGAAATGGCAATTAGTTAATAGGCCGCTTTGAAGAATCGAGAATAAACAAAATACCTGAAAAATAGTTTCCCTAATTGAACTTTTAACTGGGTAAATGTCTTTTTCTCCGTCTTTGTTTGCCAATAAGAAGGGATTTTTAGCTTTTCTCGTGAACTTATTCAATTTAAAGTAGTAAGAGTAGACTTTTAATATCTTTAAGGTAGCACCTAGGCCTAGTTTTGGTGACTATTTGCTAGATTGGAGCAGTTATACTATTAATCTCGTTGGCTCATACATCATAGACATGTGACATGTCAGATTTAAATTTACACATTACTTACAGCTTTAAGTGAAGACGGTGGGTGCAAAGCCTTGTGAAATGAAGAGGATTGTGTACCCGATACAACTATGGCTATAAAGCTCAAGAATTGGTTATACACTTTGCATAGAATTTTAAGAGAGCTCGATAGCTCCAATACAGTTATTAAGATTAACTTGGCGAAGAAGACTATATCTAACATTTTGTGCATTTTGTGTCCTTTGTGCATTGCATTTTTATGCACAAGGCTGATACCAAAAATCATTGGGAAGCAGTGCTAATGTCAGCTTTAGGCATGCTAGTGTTAGGCCTACAGAGGACGTGACAAAAACCCAGAACATACTGGATGTAATAACAAGGTGGATTGTAATCCCTAACAGTCCCTTAGAAAGGAAACAATACATTGAAAAGTACGCCTTTTCCATGCTATAGGCAATTCATTTATTTTCATCCCCTTGGGTCATTAGAATATAAATATTCATTCTCTATATAACAAATTTATTCAAAGGAAAGTAAATGATTATCACTGGCAGCACAGTCCTCAGCATTAAAATAAAGAAAATTGTATCATATGACAGTAAAAAACACTAATATGAAGAAAAACAAAATAGTACCTGCTATAAAATAAAAATAAATAACCTGTTACATAAAGTGATAAATGAAATAGATAAAAGTAATGGAAATGGGCCCTGTATAGTTATGATAAAAAAATATCTCAACTTTATGACAAAATAGAGACTGCTTCAAAATAAAAATTAAGAAATGGCTTCTGCTTTATAGTAATAAATAATTTTATATAAAAAACCTGCTTCTTTAAAGATAATAACAATAAAAAAAATCAATCATAGAATATTCAAATAAAAGATACATATGTAAACTTATTTCCTTAGGTTCCTTAATCTGAAAAGATCATACAAAATAGTACAAAATATTGTACCTTATGTCCAATGTATGGTACGACAACTAAGATCATGAATTTAAAGCTAACGTATGTAAGGGGTATGCAGAGGAATAGTATGTTTGTATGTATACAATTTTTATTGTAAGAATGCGTGTATTTTATATCCATGTATTATTTTGTATGTATGACCTTCCAGAGTATACGTCTGTCCCAGTACATGTTAAGTTAATGCCTATAGTGGTAAATAAAAACAGAATGGAATTGAACAATGTTATTTATAAATTTCCTTTCCTTCTCAGCCTTAGATTATGTTCTACTATCCTTAGATATTATCATATCATTGCAAACAAAGTACACTTCCAATTTATTTTCTCCAACATGTAAGTTAACATGAAGGTTCATCTCCAAACTTCATATAGTAAAATTTATAAAACCTTATCAAAACTCATCTTAAAAGGAATTGCTGCCTTCGAGTCAGCTGAAGTAATAAAGCATAGAATGAAATTCCATTTTAGTGCAGCAATTAACCTTTTTGTGTAGACCTTTTACGAGGTGGCGGAGTAGCATCCTGCATCACACAAAGTGCTGCACTCTCACAAGAACTGGACACAATATGAGATGTAGAAGCAATCACTTCTCTTTGCTGGCCAGGTACTCTCGTGCTAAGGGCTTTTAAATGCAATATTACAAGTTATTAATAATGTCCAAATGTCCTTGGAATGTTTTGATCAAGCCATTGATAAATACCTCAACAATTTAGTGATAATTTTCAATGATACAATATGATTTAAAATGAGTATATAGGTTGGGATTCTTCAAAGTATAAACGAACAAAACCGTGTAAATATTATCACATTTCTGTCTCAAATGCTCAAAACTGCAGGAGAGTACTTCACAAAAATTACTGTTTACTGGAAAGCTGTTTTTCTCTGCTCACTCGTCTCTTAGGAACATGTGATTGCTTATGATGTTTCTTCATTTCTCGAATGGGATGAGGAGTGACTTCATACCCAAGACGGCCTTCTTGACTTGACTATGAAATCTATAACCCACACTCACTGGATCCCTGTGGATATTTATAGGCAATTACATTTCCCTGTTCCGCATACCTTAGTCTGAAATAAAGAATGTAGGAAAATTCAGCATCTCTTATAAAATTTTAGGCAGTATAACTGCTTAACTGAAAAGTTTCAAAGAAAAGTTTTAGGTGGCTATTTTGGGGAAACCCAAATGATTCCACTTGGAGGGAATATGAAATTGATACAATCATTATTTCCAAGATCTTCATCCAATAATCCTTATAATTTTCAACGTAATGTAGAAAGATTGTTAAAATTTTAACTCGCCAATCCTTATTGATAATACATTGAGAAGAGTAAATTCGTCAAAATTCATTCATTAGCGGCCTACTCAAACACACTGTAGTTGTAGTAAATTAGTAATTGTGGAAAATGCTTCGACAGCTGAGGTCACGTGAGATCCCACCGGGAATCGAACCCGGACCGCTTTCATTGAAGTCGAACTCGCTGCCCACACAGCTATCCGGGAGTCCCATAAACACTCTGTAAATTCATTGATTGAAGAATCGGAGAAGTTAAGATAATGAACATTACTTATATATCGCATGAAAAATTCTTTTATGAAAACACAATAAACAATATGCATTCAAATAATTAAACCGTATCCTTACACTCCCAGATATATTTGTTCACGCTTCTCCATGATTGAACAAGAGAAATCATATACCGCCCTTCTCCAGTATGAATTCGTAGCGATGGTATGAGTGTTCAGGAAGTCAATTTTGGCGGAATCGGTGCGGTCACTTTTGTGCAGTTGACTCATAAAAGTCGGAGCATTTGAACGGAGCGAACCTGTCTGTGCTGGAGTGTCTCGACGTTGGACTCCTTGGCAATGTAAGAACTTTTGAGAAGTCTATACATCTAGTTTTTCAATATTTATCGGTGTTATATCTTACGGATGACTCTTCGCGATTGCAACGAACTTCCGATTCGATGATTTTATATTACTCCTAGGCCTTATTCCCATTCTAGTGTCCTGATAACTTCGTCTCTGAGCGGCAGTTTGCACTGTGCTATTCGCCCGCGCTAAATAATAATTCTTCACTATGTTGCAAGCAAAGTCGCCGGACGTTGAGGTTTTAGGAGGCTGTCAGCGCTCTCCTTCTCGGAAGATGGGTACGTACTTTACAGTTTGCCTCTTGTAGTGTAAGAATATCCTAAACGTTATAATATCTTCTCGATGAAATCATGGTATTGAAATCTCGTTGGAGAGACTGCCGTCTAAATATGTGTAAGAGAAACTGAAGTTCCTACTCCAGAGTAGTTGATTCTCCCGGGGGCAAAAGATGTAGGTAGTTAGTTATAAAAATAATTTAAAGAAGTACATGAAGCATCTCTCACGTTCCCTTAATTCTATGAGAGAAATTATCAGACCGTGAGGAATTTCCATCTGATTCGAACTTGGCTCAAGGTATTCTGGTTAATGTTTTCCTTTCAATTTTCCGACAGAATAATTCTTTCAAAGAGTTTAAATGAACTTAATATGCATATTTTCGGCACTCTTTGCCTCATCTGCGGTCGGTTCTTAGATTAAATATATGCATTATGGAAAGCGAGACGTTGAATTTCAATAAAGTGCAAGAACTTATATTAATCCTTCTCTTTTTACCCTACAATCAAAGCTGCTTTACATCAATGAATAATTGATAAAATCCATTAATGTGGAAATATATGAATTTCTTTTTCTTTTAAATTAGCATGTCGTTCCACAAAAGCATTAAAATTATATGATTGAGGCCTTTTAGAAACTTCATGAGCGGCTTTTGATTAACTTAGAAAATGGAAATGATTATGCTTGTGCATATCTCGTAATACATTTTCATTGCATAAAAACCTCCTCTCGTTATTGCTGAGTATAGTTTGATTTTAATTTTCCATATGCAGAGTTCATAATGTAAATAACCCCAGGATATAAAGCCTTTCTCACCCAATTAATTTCTTTTTGTTACATCATTTGACAATGTTCGATGGCGTGGTAAATTTTAAATGAGTGCCATAGAGAAATTTTGAGTGTTGAGACTGACTTCTTAAATACACATTCAAGGAAATCACGTTGTTTTGAGCTCTTTTCGTAAGATCTTACATAGCAAGATAATTTCAATGCATTCCTTTCTCAATTTATCTCGGAGGCCTACGAGTTTCACAAAGACATCAACCTTGGCGTCTTCGACCGCTGGGATGGGATTCCACAGCTGAAGGAAGGATTGCAGGAATTGGCCTCGGGATTCATGGTTATAATTTGACCAGAGGTCCTGCAGCGGTGAGATCCTCTCCAGGGCGAGAAGAACGACCCGGCACAATTCGGCCTGCTTCCCTTCAGGTGACCACGAAGAGATAGGGGAGTGATATTTGTGTGTAGTGAGTGCTCTGCGAGTGGAAAAGTTAGTGAATCGTGATTTGAAATGTGTGCAGTTTTCAGTGGTCAGTGTGTGTAGTATTCGGTGTTATACGCGAACTCATGCAATGATTATTGGAAGGTAAGTTAATATTATACTTTACATCCTCATATTATTAGGTGATAGGCATCAGAGGTCATTCCAGAAGCAGTGGTAGGTTCTAAGACGTCCCTGGAATATTTGACTATGGTATCCCATACACCTGTTTATGCACCAACCGTTATAAATACTCAAATACCTGCCCCGCGGTCTTGAGCTCAACTAATTTTTCTTTTCCTTGTTTAACAGCCGGTGCAAGGGTTGGATTTGAAATTTTAAAGGGGGAAGGGGCCTATTCCTCATCATGCTACATTTTTCCTGTGAAACAACACGATTGGAGCGAATAGTGTTTTTATGATCACCCTAAGAAAGCTAAAGGCATTCCATTTAGCTGATGATTATTTCCGATTACCTTACCGAAACTAGATTTGCTTCGCCGATAAAAAATCACGGAGGATTCACATAATTTACATGTCCTACTCTTAATACTCTTAAGTTTGCTATACGAAAAACTGTGACTTAGCCAGTGCGTGGAAGGTGATACAGAAATATTAGATTACCCAAATTGAAATTAGCAAGAACTACTCCACTGTTGCCAAATTCTTGATCTCCATGGAAATTTTATAGATAGTTCAATAAGTCTCAATATAAATCCGTGGCGAGCGTAAGCCTAATAAATAGATCAACCCGTAAAAAAGATTGTTAATTTCTCATCACAACGAGTATCGAGGGGCATTCCAGCTTGGCTGCCATAAACTACCGAATTAAAATCTATTTCTCGATTTCTTTATTCATAAACAGCAACATAACGAATACATAAGTTCCCATTGTAACTTTTCTGTTGGATGTATTGCGAATAGCTTACAGAAGATCCTTGTCTCGGTCCGTGGCCGGAAGTCAAATCAATACTTGTTATATTTTATAATATTTGGGAATAGCCAATGGACTGTATCAGTGATCTTATTTTAATGTAACTCGATTTTACAACGCAATACTTTTGATCGTAACACTTGATTAAAAAGTTATGAAAATAGATTTCCGCCAAACTTTGACTCTAGTAGTACTATGCAGTCAAAACAAAAACTATTTTCATTAAATTTTTAATGACTTCTGTTGGAATAATTAACTATTTCAAAAATCATATTTTGAATTATGTCGCAGTATAAATACAATGCTTTCGTTGAAATAATTAGCATTCAATATTATGAATGTCATACTATAGACGTCAATGCTGTGCTCCCGTTATCGCTGCTCCAATGTTTGAATACAAATAATTACATGATAAAATACGAATAAGAAGGATGTGTGTGAATTAGTGCATGATCGTTTTTATTCTAGTTCCAATATATGCTCGACTTTCATACTTTCGATGACTTAGAATCAATTAATTAGTACTCGAAGCGCAGATAGTAGTTTACTATACGCTCAGTCATCAACAGTTGTAGTGTTAATAATTGTCTTTTAATTGTAATTGAAAATACATTGTGTAATTTTAAATTTATAAAATCACTTGTAAAAAAACATTTAAAATGATACAAGTAAATAAAAAATATTTGCTCAAAATTTTGTGTATTCAATTCTTTCCTGAAAAAGGAGTAGCTTCTGACATTATTATTATCACCAGGGATTTGAACTTTGTAGTCTAAATTAGACGTAGAATATTTTACATTGCTCTCAAGTTTGACTTGGAGAAATATTTCAAAATATTGTAATAGAAGTTTCAGCTTTGCATTTGAATCTGAAATAAATTATGTTAAATTTTTTATTTGCATAAATTGCTTAATAAATACTTTATTAAGATAATTAATTCGCATGAATTCAATTGCATTCGGGAAAAAACTATTAAACTTAATTATTGCTTAATCCTAGCTGAATTAAAAAAAATAAGCTTCATCTCAATTAAACACAAAGAGATCATAAATTTATTGGCATTTGCCTGACATTGATTCAGCATGTAGCGATGTGAATTCTACCGTTTCAAATAAGAAAAAAGGAAGTAAATACTCGTGTGTATTCTATTGAGATTCATACGGTATCACTGTACACTGCGCAATCAGAACGCTAACAGTGCAATGTTCAATGATTGTAGAAAATTAACTTTCGTGTTTACCGGTAAGAAACACACTTATCGCTACTCTACTGTCTCTGTACACTGAGAATTTCACGGCGCGTTTTATGTCAGAATCGCATGTCTGTTGCTCGACTTCGGTATACTCCTCTTTACAATGGAAATATTTCTTCTTCGAAGAATGATTTTTTATTTACATCAGAATCAAACGTCCTACCAATTCTAAGAAATGATATCGAGGAGTAACATCAAAAATTAAGGGAAACGTTTCATTATAGAGATAAATTTCCTACGCCTTTTTAATATCTTGCCACTTGTTCGATATGTTTATGCCCATTTGGGCCAACAGAATAAATGCAATTCCGCTGTTTAACGTTACAAATGATCTTTTTAACGCAATCTTTCAAATTGTTGAAGGCTGTCTATCGCTTTCGAATGTTTTGAAATGCTAGATGTGTTCTGTCAAACGAGAAAGCGATTATGTATAAACTTTGAAACTTTTGATTTCGTAGAGAAAACTTCCGATAGATTTTTACAAGTGGATTTAATCTTTAAGCGGTTGTTTACTCCAGTAAATTTATTCTGGTTTTCAAATCGGCGTGATAGATGTGATTGACCTAGTTTTTTCACTCGATCAAATCCTGTCAATCAATGTATAGTAAACTATAGTTTGGATTTATTTTATAAAAAGTAATTTATACTTAAATACTCGTTATTAAAGTGAAAGTAAATGATATTTTTGCAGGGTATCTATGTGGAAAGGTAGCTGTTATTTATGCCACTGGTGGTTGATTCTTCGCCGAACTTGATGTTTTCTTCTTTGTCAAACCTTTCCCTTCGTGTCATCGTTAGTAATTTGGGGTTCAACATTAAGTTGTACTAGAGGATGAAATCTCATGAGTCGTGAGAGCATCATGCTAATGAAAACTTGCATCTGCAAGTAGGAGAACATAGTGATGTGGCGAATGAGTGGTGTGATATGCATGCAGTGTTGTTATATCATCTGGAGGACTTTTTGCAGTATGCTAAGAGGTGTTCAGTTCCTCACTGCTTTTGAGTAAACAATGATTGAAGTATGTTGTAACTTTCTTTCTTCATTTCATATTCTTGTCATGAAGCCAGGCTCTAAATTCTTCTGAAATGTATAATGCTAGTTGCAGTTAGGTTCTCCCTTCTTGTGTTTTGATTTATAGCTTATCTTCCCTTGGTTTCTCAAAGGCATCATTTCTTTACAAAAGGCTAGTGCAGTCTTTGGATAGGTTTTGCATGTTGCAAATAATTATATATGTTGCAATTAATCGTGTATTCATTGTTATTCAGAAATTGTTGTGGTTATCTGTTGTTTATTCTTTCATTTAAGAAGTGTTTGCAAATATCCATAGCCATAATCTCTTACATTTCAACTTCTTCAAGTAAGACATTCCAATCTGCTGATCCAGTATATTGGATAGGGTATTGGCCTAGATTTTAAATTTTCTTTGTCAGATTGATTCTTATAGTTCATTCAGAAGTTGGCAGTTAGTTCTCTTGTTAATGGATTGCTTGAGTTTCTGATTCAAGACTAGCGTCGACTTATTCTTTCATCCTCTAATGACAATTATTTCATAATTTCATGCATTTAAACTTTTTTACATTGTGAATATTCCTAACAAGGTTCATTAATTACCAGTGAGTTGTATTTCCAAATATTTTGACTTTGGATAGATATCTGAATATGTTGTCATAGTCTTTATTTTATTGATTCAGTTTCCATTATGTCAAGTTAAATCATACTTGTCTTCAACATACTCCTTTCCATATTGATTTATCAATCATATTTTCAACATTTGCAGTAAAATTTCTAGGATAAAAGCCATTATCATCCAGAAGAATATAGTCGATTCCTATTATTTTTCTTCATTTCAATAAGCCTTTGTTCTTCATAAAGACTCTTTTAGTTATAATATATCATTTTGTTATTGTAAGGAAACTTCTTGAAAAGTGACTAGAAATATTCTCAGTTGAAATTGAGATTCGCAAAGAAAAGATTGATTTTATTGAGAAATCTCATTTGCTTTAAGTTAAGCTGTTTAGGTAAATTTATTTTTAAGGACCAGCATTTTAAAATGTGCTTGCTTGCTTGTTTTGCTATTAGGTATTCACACATGCTAAATTCATTCTTTTTTCTTTCTTTAGATAGATTTTTCAAAGAAATCTTTCCATTTGATAAAACTGCTGTTTCATTTTCATGAAGTTTGGCAAACAATTTCTAGCATATGGTATAGCATTACAAATGACAGGATAAATAATTTTTCATATTTCTATGATGAGTCTAAGATCCTTTTATTTCCAGTGAATTTGATCAAAATATCAAAATCAAAAAAATATCTTTACTCAGTTGATAAATACTTTAACTGATGAAAATTATAAAAAGGATAACGTCGTTGGATTACCGCGGGGCAAAATTTCTCTTGATGTACATTTATTGACAAACGATGGAAATGTAATTTTTACTTTGCACATTAAGTTGTGCGACTAACCCAATGTAAACGAGAGCTTATATGGGCAAGGTAGTGGTGCTCCACATTAGTGGCACCAACCACCTACATTTATTGATATAATTTGTAAGAGATGAGAATTTAGTGGTATTATTATTTAAAAATATGGAAAATAGGATGAAGGTAAATGAGTACTTATAGCGCGTAACAATTTGGGTGCGTACGCAAGGATTAAAATATGCTCGTATGGGAATTCCTATGTTGCACTTGGGTATTGTTCGGGCTTGTTTTCCTTATGAAGGCAAGTGAATCTCGTCCTCCTTGTCTTTCCCATTTGTCATTCTATAGCCCAGAAGGAAGAGCGATTATCTTACTTACAATGACTACCCCACCTCCACCCCTCCTTCCCAATCCACCTATTTGAGGGGAAAACTCTCCCTCCGGACGGTGGAGGTTTTGCGAACTATTTTGGCCGGCCGTTAATTTAAATCCCGTCTCGAGGTATCGATCCCCCTTAAGTATAAGTTACGTTTTAATTCTCCATAAGCAAAATACATTGCAAGGATTCGTCCAAAAATAAATTCATACATATATAGATATATGCATATATAAGGTTAAATGATCTCCTTAAATATCATGTATTCAAAGCTTTTATGTTATGGTTAACATTAAATACTGCATAATGTTAGAATTTGCTACATAATAATACATCAGTACATACAATAGTATTTTTGCATGAAATAAAGATATTTTGTGATACAAAGCGTTGCACATTTTGAAAATATTCAAAGCATACATATTTTAATACTCATAAATTTGTACTTTTAAGTTTTAGTTTACTTGTTCTGACGATGTGTCCATGTAGTCCATGGAAAATTTGTGTTTATAACTATCATATTATACATAAATACAGTGATGAACATTAGCTTTCTCGGGCAATGAATATTTATTGTTGATGAGGGAAGCAAATTGCATGGTTTCATTCTTGTCCTATAAATGGCCCTCTTGATTTTATTTCTTCTTCTTTGTACTGTAATATAATATCCCCCTCCTTCTTCCATGATAGTATTAGAAAAATTACTTTTCTAGTGTGAAAATGCAAAGTGACTGACAGAATTTAATTTGACATATCACTGTTTTGATTTTCCTCTGCATTCCTAACACTAATGTTATGAGTGAATGAAATACACCACTTTTCAAATTTATTTTATACCTTAACAAAGTACTATGGAAAAGTAAGTAAGTATTAGTACTACAGAAAGAAGTAAAAATTTTATGTAGTATTCTAAGGTAATTCTGAATAAAATAACTACTAGTTTCTTTTTGAAAAAGTGGTGTATCTCATTCACTCATTTCATTTTGGAATACTACAGAGTGAATCTCGGTTCCATCATGTTTAGCTAACGTTAAATAACTGCTATAACAAATAATGTCAGCTAAGGATGTAAGTTTCACAAAATTCTGCCTGACTTCTTTCTTTTCAAAACAAAATATGATACATTTCAAGGAAATAAAGTAGCTTAAAAAAATAAAATAAATAATGTAGTTGGAATTTCAGCAAAACCATGAGAATTAGCTAAGGCTTTTCATGCAGATGATTCATATTCCATGGATTCTTCTTTACTCATAATCTTTGATTGCAGTATTGCTTAAAATCAGGTAAATTTTCTATTAATACCTTGCTTTGGTATTGATTTTTTATTTTGGTCCCATCTTTTCATGAGCCAACCTGCTCTGAGATCTTTTCATGCCCTATTCTTTAAATATTTTCATATAGAAGTTCATGTATAGTTTTCCATAAAACTAGGTCTGAATTCAATGTTTATCATTTAGTTGCAAAAGCAGCTCAAAAAGCATTTTTTATGAAATTAAAATTTTAAATACAATATTTCATTGAAAATATTCATATCTAGAAGATATTCATGTATTCTTAACTGAAATATTATGGAAGCAAATGACCATAAGGCCTAGAGAAAATTTGACTTGTAGATCTTGTGTATGTTCCATTAATTCTTTATCATGTATTTTATGTTGCTTGCTATCTTTCTTTGTTTTCTGTAATTTGTTCAATAGATTCCTTTCTCTTAATTTGCTCAACTTTTGTTTGAATGTTCTTGAGATATGTGGCAAATTCTCAAACTCCTTCTGTTGAGACTGCAGGAACCTGGTTAATCACTTCCACCACACGCCAATAATCACCATCACTATCGCCCTCAACATCACTCTCTGGAATATTAAACAGCAATACATTGTACAACCTCATCTGCCTGTCATGAACTTTGCCAATAAGTGACTCAAACACCTCATCGGAAGTTACGACAGTTACTCAAGTCAGCAAGAGAGGTTTTGATTTCCGTTAGCTCAGTCTTGAACAACCCCAAGATTGATTTAAGCTCTTGTAGACCAGTCAAGTTGTAGCCAGGTATAGAGTCCATTTTCGTGCAACTAACACAAAAATACTTAAGTTGGGACTTGCTGGAGAGGGATTGAATAACAGACCGCGACAGTCCAGAGCATGCCAAAGTATTGTGTACACAAAGTACACAGCGACAGCAATTGATAATGTCTCCATCAGTTAAATCAGCACCACAAGTAATGCAAACCTCAACACTTATTACTGACATCGTGGAGGATAATTGTATTACGTACCACAAGTTATTAGTATGATACAATTAGTAAATAATTCAATAATATATAGGAACTCAAGTAAGACATGACTGCACCATAGGCAAATGACTCACAAAATCCAAAAGTAAGTATTGTATAAAAAAAGTAGGTAATAGTAAATAATATATATATATATATATATATATATATATATATATATATATATATATATATATATATATATATATTGTATTGGAATAATTTAATTATGATGGAAGATTAATCATTTCTGTCTTCGAAATAAAATAATTAATGATGAATGAAATAATTATTGTAACCATATAGATATAATACGATATAGATACATTACAATAGATATTACCAAATTTATATGGTATTAATAACTGGAATAATTCCTTTGGGCCTTTGTCCTTTGTGCATTGCATTTTTATGCACAAGG
This sequence comes from Pachydiplax longipennis, assembly GCA_036926295.1. Taxonomy (NCBI): domain Eukaryota; kingdom Metazoa; phylum Arthropoda; class Insecta; order Odonata; family Libellulidae; genus Pachydiplax; species Pachydiplax longipennis. The sequence continues at coordinate 7,444,579 of JAVFKF010000004.1, forward strand.
CTGATACCAAAAATCATTGGGAAGCAGTGCTAATGTCAGCCATAGGCATGCTAGTGTTAGGCCTACAGAGGACGTGACAAAAACCCAGAACATACTGGATGTAAGAACAAGGTGCATTGTAATCCCTAACAGTCCCTTAGAAAGGAAACAATACATTGAAAAGTACGCCTTTTCCATGCTATAGGCAATTCATTTATTTTCATCCCCTTGGGTCATTAGAATATAAATATTCATTCTCTATATAACAAATTTATTCAAAGGAAAGTAAATGATTATCACTGGCAGCACAGTCCTCAGCATTAAAATAAAGAAAATTGTATCATATGACAGTAAAAAACACTAATATGAAGAAAAACAAAATAGTACCTGCTATAAAATAAAAATAAATAACCTGTTACATAAAGTGATAAATGAAATAGATAAAAGTAATGGAAATGGGCCCTGTATAGTTATGATAAAAAAATATCTCAACTTTATGACAAAATAGAGACTGCTTCAAAATAAAAATTAAGAAATGGCTTCTGCTTTATAGTAATAAATAATTTTATATAAAAAACCTGCTTCTTTAAAGATAATAACAATAAAAAAAATCAATCATAGAATATTCAAATAAAAGATACATATGTAAACTTATTTCCTTAGGTTCCTTAATCTGAAAAGATCATACAAAATAGTACAAAATATTGTACCTTATGTCCAATGTATGGTACGACAACTAAGATCATGAATTTAAAGCTAACGTATGTAAGGGGTATGCAGAGGAATAGTATGTTTGTATGTATACAATTTTTATTGTAAGAATGCGTGTATTTTATATCCATGTATTATTTTGTATGTATGACCTTCCAGAGTATACGTCTGTCCCAGTACATGTTAAGTTAATGCCTATAGTGGTAAATAAAAACAGAATGGAATTGAACAATGTTATTTATAAATTTCCTTTCCTTCTCAGCCTTAGATTATGTTCTACTATCCTTAGATATTATCATATCATTGCAAACAAAGTACACTTCCAATTTATTTTCTCCAACACGTAAGTTAACATGAAGGTTCATCTCCAAACTTCATATAGTAAAATTTATAAAACCTTATCAAAACTCATCTTAAAAGGAATTGCTGCCTTCGAGTCAGCTGAAGTAATAAAGCATAGAATGAAATTCCATTTTAGTGCAGCAATTAACCTTTTTGTGTAGACCTTTTACGAGGTGGCGGAGTAGCATCCTGCATCACACAAAGTGCTGCACTCTCACAAGAACTGGACACAATATGAGATGTAGAAGCAATCACTTCTCTTTGCTGGCCAGGTACTCTCGTGCTAAGGGCTTTTAAATGCAATATTACAAGTTATTAATAATGTCCAAATGTCCTTGGAATGTTTTGATCAAGCCATTGATAAATACCTCAACAATTTAGTGATAATTTTCAATGATACAATATGATTTAAAATGAGTATATAGGTTGGGATTCTTCAAAGTATAAACGAACAAAACCGTGTAAATATTATCACATTTCTGTCTCAAATGCTCAAAACTGCAGGAGAGTACTTCACAAAAATTACTGTTTACTGGAAAGCTGTTTTTCTCTGCTCACTCGTCTCTTAGGAACATGTGATTGCTTATGATGTTTCTTCATTTCTCGAATGGGATGAGGAGTGACTTCATACCCAAGACGGCCTTCTTGACTTGACTATGAAATCTATAACCCACACTCACTGGATCCCTGTGGATATTTATAGGCAATTACATTTCCCTGTTCCGCATACCTTAGTCTGAAATAAAGAATGTAGGAAAATTCAGCATCTCTTATAAAATTTTAGGCAGTATAACTGCTTAACTGAAAAGTTTCAAAGAAAAGTTTTAGGTGGCTATTTTGGGGAAACCCAAATGATTCCACTTGGAGGGAATATGAAATTGATACAATCATTATTTCCAAGATCTTCATCCAATAATCCTTATAATTTTCAACGTAATGTAGAAAGATTGTTAAAATTTTAACTCGCCAATCCTTATTGATAATACATTGAGAAGAGTAAATTCGTCAAAATTCATTCATTAGCGGCCTACTCAAACACACTGTAGTTGTAGTAAATTAGTAATTGTGGAAAATGCTTCGACAGCTGAGGTCACGTGAGATCCCACCGGGAATCGAACCCGGACCGCTTTCATTGAAGTCGAACTCGCTGCCCACACAGCTATCCGGGAGTCCCATAAACACTCTGTAAATTCATTGATTGAAGAATCGGAGAAGTTAAGATAATGAACATTACTTATATATCGCATGAAAAATTCTTTTATGAAAACACAATAAACAATATGCATTCAAATAATTAAACCGTATCCTTACACTCCCAGATATATTTGTTCACGCTTCTCCATGATTGAACAAGAGAAATCATATACCGCCCTTCTCCAGTATGAATTCGTAGCGATGGTATGAGTGTTCAGGAAGTCAATTTTGGCGGAATCGGTGCGGTCACTTTTGTGCAGTTGACTCATAAAAGTCGGAGCATTTGAACGGAGCGAACCTGTCTGTGCTGGAGTGTCTCGACGTTGGACTCCTTGGCAATGTAAGAACTTTTGAGAAGTCTATACATCTAGTTTTTCAATATTTATCGGTGTTATATCTTACGGATGACTCTTCGCGATTGCAACGAACTTCCGATTCGATGATTTTATATTACTCCTAGGCCTTATTCCCATTCTAGTGTCCTGATAACTTCGTCTCTGAGCGGCAGTTTGCACTGTGCTATTCGCCCGCGCTAAATAATAATTCTTCACTATGTTGCAAGCAAAGTCGCCGGACGTTGAGGTTTTAGGAGGCTGTCAGCGCTCTCCTTCTCGGAAGATGGGTACGTACTTTACAGTTTGCCTCTTGTAGTGTAAGAATATCCTAAACGTTATAATATCTTCTCGATGAAATCATGGTATTGAAATCTCGTTGGAGAGACTGCCGTCTAAATATGTGTAAGAGAAACTGAAGTTCCTACTCCAGAGTAGTTGATTCTCCCGGGGGCAAAAGATGTAGGTAGTTAGTTATAAAAATAATTTAAAGAAGTACATGAAGCATCTCTCACGTTCCCTTAATTCTATGAGAGAAATTATCAGACCGTGAGGAATTTCCATCTGATTCGAACTTGGCTCAAGGTATTCTGGTTAATGTTTTCCTTTCAATTTTCCGACAGAATAATTCTTTCAAAGAGTTTAAATGAACTTAATATGCATATTTTCGGCACTCTTTGCCTCATCTGCGGTCGGTTCTTAGATTAAATATATGCATTATGGAAAGCGAGACGTTGAATTTCAATAAAGTGCAAGAACTTATATTAATCCTTCTCTTTTTACCCTACAATCAAAGCTGCTTTACATCAATGAATAATTGATAAAATCCATTAATGTGGAAATATATGAATTTCTTTTTCTTTTAAATTAGCATGTCGTTCCACAAAAGCATTAAAATTATATGATTGAGGCCTTTTAGAAACTTCATGAGCGGCTTTTGATTAACTTAGAAAATGGAAATGATTATGCTTGTGCATATCTCGTAATACATTTTCATTGCATAAAAACCTCCTCTCGTTATTGCTGAGTATAGTTTGATTTTAATTTTCCATATGCAGAGTTCATAATGTAAATAACCCCAGGATATAAAGCCTTTCTCACCCAATTAATTTCTTTTTGTTACATCATTTGACAATGTTCGATGGCGTGGTAAATTTTAAATGAGTGCCATAGAGAAATTTTGAGTGTTGAGACTGACTTCTTAAATACACATTCAAGGAAATCACGTTGTTTTGAGCTCTTTTCGTAAGATCTTACATAGCAAGATAATTTCAATGCATTCCTTTCTCAATTTATCTCGGAGGCCTACGAGTTTCACAAAGACATCAACCTTGGCGTCTTCGACCGCTGGGATGGGATTCCACAGCTGAAGGAAGGATTGCAGGAATTGGCCTCGGGATTCATGGTTATAATTTGACCAGAGGTCCTGCAGCGGTGAGATCCTCTCCAGGGCGAGAAGAACGACCCGGCACAATTCGGCCTGCTTCCCTTCAGGTGACCACGAAGAGATAGGGGAGTGATATTAGTGAATCGTGATTTGAAATGTGTGCAGTTTTCAGTGGTCAGTGTGTGTAGTATTCGGTGTTATACGCGAACTCATGCAATGATTATTGGAAGGTAAGTTAATATTCTTACTTTACATCCTCATATTATTAGGTGATAGGCATCAGAGGTCATTCCAGAAGCAGTGGTAGGTTCTAAGACGTCCCTGCAATGTTTGACTATGGTATCCCATACACCTGTTTATGCACCAACCGTTATAAATACTCAAATACCTGCCCCGCGGTCTTGAGCTCAACTAATTTTTCTTTTCCTTGTTTAACAGCCGGTGCAAGGGTTGGATTTGAAATTTTAAAGGGGGAAGGGGCCTATTCCTCATCATGCTACATTTTTCCTGTGAAACAACACGATTGGAGCGAATATTGTTTTTATGATCACCCTAAGAAAGCTAAAGGCATTCCATTTAGCTGATGATTATTTCCGATTACCTTACCGAAACTAGATTTGCTTCGCCGATAAAAAATCACGGAGGATTCACATAATTTACATGTCCTACTCTTAATACTCTTAAGTTTGCTATACGAAAAACTGTGACTTAGCCAGTGCGTGGAAGGTGATACAGAAATATTAGATTACCCAAATTGAAATTAGCAAGAACTACTCCACTGTTGCCAAATTCTTGATCTCCATGGAAATTTTATAGATAGTTCAATAAGTCTCAATATAAATCCGTGGCGAGCGTAAGCCTAATAAATAGATCAACCCGTAAAAAAGATTGTTAATTTCTCATCACAACGAGTATCGAGGGGCATTCCAGCTTGGCTGCCATAAACTACCGAATTAAAATCTATTTCTCGATTTCTTTATTCATAAACAGCAACATAACGAATACATAAGGTCCCATTGTAACTTTTCTGTTGGATGTATTGCGAATAGCTTACAGAAGATCCTTGTCTCGGTCCGTGGCCGGAAGTCAAATCCATACTTGTTATATTTTATAATATTTGGGAATAGCCAATGGACTGTATCAGTGATCTTATTTTAATGTAACTCGATTTTACAACGCAATACTTTTGATCGTAACACTTGATTAAAAAGTTATGAAAATAGATTTCCGCCAAACTTTGACTCTAGTAGTACTATGCAGTCAAAACAAAAACTATTTTCACTAAATTTTTAATGACTTCTGTTGGAATAATTAACTATTTCAAAAATCATATTTTGAATTATGTCGCAGTATAAATACAATGCTTTCGTTGAAATAATTAGCATTCAATATTATGAATGTCATACTATAGACGTCAATGCTGTGCTCCCGTTATCGCTGCTCCAATGTTTGAATACAAATAATTACATGATAAAATACGAATAAGAAGGATGTGTGTGAATTAGTGCATGATCGTTTTTATTCTAGTTCCAATATATGCTCGACTTTCATACTTTCGATGACTTAGAATCAATTAATTAGTACTCGAAGCGCAGATAGTAGTTTACTATACGCTCAGTCATCAACAGTTGTAGTGTTAATAATTGTCTTTTAATTGTAATTGAAAATACATTGTGTAATTTTAAATTTATAAAATCACTTGTAAAAAAACATTTAAAATGATACAAGTAAATAAAAAATATTTGCTCAAAATTTTGTGTATTCAATTCTTTCCTGAAAAAGGAGTAGCTTCTGACATTATTATTATCACCAGGGATTTGAACTTTGTAGTCTAAATTAGACGTAGAATATTTTACATTGCTCTCAAGTTTGACTTGGAGAAATATTTCAAAATATTGTAATAGAAGTTTCAGCTTTGCATTTGAATCTGAAATAAATTATGTTAAATTTTTTATTTGCATAAATTGCTTAATAAATACTTTATTAAGATAATTAATTCGCATGAATTCAATTGCATTCGGGAAAAAACTATTAAACTTAATTATTGCTTAATCCTAGCTGAATTAAAAAAAATAAGCTTCATCTCAATTAAACACAAAGAGATCATAAATTTATTGGCATTTGCCTGACATTGATTCAGCATGTAGCGATGTGAATTCTACCGTTTCAAATAAGAAAAAAGGAAGTAAATACTCGTGTGTATTCTATTGAGATTCATACGGTATCACTGTACACTGCGCAATCAGAACGCTAACAGTGCAATGTTCAATGATTGTAGAAAATTAACTTTCGTGTTTACCGGTAAGAAACACACTTATCGCTACTCTACTGTCTCTGTACACTGAGAATTTCACGGCGCGTTTTATGTCAGAATCGCATGTCTGTTGCTCGACTTCGGTATACTCCTCTTTACAATGGAAATATTTCTTCTTCGAAGAATGATTTTTTATTTACATCAGAATCAAACGTCCTACCAATTCTAAGAAATGATATCGAGGAGTAACATCAAAAATTAAGGGAAACGTTTCATTATAGAGATAAATTTCCTACGCCTTTTTAATATCTTGCCACTTGTTCGATATGTTTATGCCCATTTGGGCCAACAGAATAAATGCAATTCCGCTGTTTAACGTTACAAATGATCTTTTTAACGCAATCTTTCAAATTGTTGAAGGCTGTCTATCGCTTTCGAATGTTTTGAAATGCTAGATGTGTTCTGTCAAACGAGAAAGCGATTATGTATAAACTTTGAAACTTTTGATTTCGTAGAGAAAACTTCCGATAGATTTTTACAAGTGGATTTAATCTTTAAGCGGTTGTTTACTCCAGTAAATTTATTCTGGTTTTCAAATCGGCGTGATAGATGTGATTGACCTAGTTTTTTCACTCGATCAAATCCTGTCAATCAATGTATAGTAAACTATAGTTTGGATTTATTTTATAAAAAGTAATTTATACTTAAATACTCGTTATTAAAGTGAAAGTAAATGATATTTTTGCAGGGTATCTATGTGGAAAGGTAGCTGTTATTTATGCCACTGGTGGTTGATTCTTCGCCGAACTTGATGTTTTCTTCTTTGTCAAACCTTTCCCTTCGTGTCATCGTTAGTAATTTGGGGTTCAACATTAAGTTGTACTAGAGGATGAAATCTCATGAGTCGTGAGAGCATCATGCTAATGAAAACTTGCATCTGCAAGTAGGAGAACATAGTGATGTGGCGAATGAGTGGTGTGATATGCAAGCAGTGTTGTTATATCATCTGGAGGACTTTTTGCAGTATGCTAAGAGGTGTTCAGTTCCTCACTGCTTTTGAGTAAACAATGATTGAAGTATGTTGTAACTTTCTTTCTTCATTTCATATTCTTGTCATGAAGCCAGGCTCTAAATTCTTCTGAAATGTATAATGCTAGTTGCAGTTAGGTTCTCCCTTCTTGTGTTTTGATTTATAGCTTATCTTCCCTTGGTTTCTCAAAGGCATCATTTCTTTACAAAAGGCTAGTGCAGTCTTTGGATAGGTTTTGCATGTTGCAAATAATTATATATGTTGCAATTAATCGTGTATTCATTGTTATTCAGAAATTGTTGTGGTTATCTGTTGTTTATTCTTTCATTTAAGAAGTGTTTGCAAATATCCATAGCCATAATCTCTTACATTTCAACTTCTTCAAGTAAGACATTCCAATCTGCTGATCCAGTATATTGGATAGGGTATTGGCCTAGATTTTAAATTTTCTTTGTCAGATTGATTCTTATAGTTCATTCAGAAGTTGGCAGTTAGTTCTCTTGTTAATGGATTGCTTGAGTTTCTGATTCAAGACTAGCGTCGACTTATTCTTTCATCCTCTAATGACAATTATTTCATAATTTCATGCATTTAAACTTTTTTACATTGTGAATATTCCTAACAAGGTTCATTAATTACCAGTGAGTTGTATTTCCAAATATTTTGACTTTGGATAGATATCTGAATATGTTGTCATAGTCTTTATTTTATTGATTCAGTTTCCATTATGTCAAGTTAAATCATACTTGTCTTCAACATACTCCTTTCCATATTGATTTATCAATCATATTTTCAACATTTGCAGTAAAATTTCTAGGATAAAAGCCATTATCATCCAGAAGAATATAGTCGATTCCTATTATTTTTCTTCATTTCAATAAGCCTTTGTTCTTCATAAAGACTCTTTTAGTTATAATATATCATTTTGTTATTGTAAGGAAACTTCTTGAAAAGTGACTAGAAATATTCTCAGTTGAAATTGAGATTCGCAAAGAAAAGATTGATTTTATTGAGAAATCTCATTTGCTTTAAGTTAAGCTGTTTAGGTAAATTTATTTTTAAGGACCAGCATTTTAAAATGTGCTTGCTTGCTTGTTTTGCTATTAGGTATTCACACATGCTAAATTCATTCTTTTTTCTTTCTTTAGATAGATTTTTCAAAGAAATCTTTCCATTTGATAAAACTGCTGTTTCATTTTCATGAAGTTTGGCAAACAATTTCTAGCATATGGTATAGCATTACAAATGACAGGATAAATAATTTTTCATATTTCTATGATGAGTCTAAGATCCTTTTATTTCCAGTGAATTTGATCAAAATATCAAAATCAAAAAAATATCTTTACTCAGTTGATAAATACTTTAACTGATGAAAATTATAAAAAGGATAACGTCGTTGGATTACCGCGGGGCAAAATTTCTCTTGATGTACATTTATTGACAAACGATGGAAATGTAATTTTTACTTTGCACATTAAGTTGTGCGACTAACCCAATGTAAACGAGAGCTTATATGGGCAAGGTAGTGGTGCTCCACATTAGTGGCACCAACCACCTACATTTATTGATATAATTTGTAAGAGATGAGAATTTAGTGGTATTATTATTTAAAAATATGGAAAATAGGATGAAGGTAAATGAGTACTTATAGCGCGTAACAATTTGGGTGCGTACGCAAGGATTAAAATATGCTCGTATGGGAATTCCTATGTTGCACTTGGGTATTGTTCGGGCTTGTTTTCCTTATGAAGGCAAGTGAATCTCGTCCTCCTTGTCTTTCCCATTTGTCATTCTATAGCCCAGAAGGAAGAGCGATTATCTTACTTACAATGACTACCCCACCTCCACCCCTCCTTCCCAATCCACCTATTTGAGGGGAAAACTCTCCCTCCGGACGGTGGAGGTTTTGCGAACTATTTTGGCCGGCCGTTAATTTAAATCCCGTCTCGAGGTATCGATCCCCCTTAAGTATAAGTTACGTTTTAATTCTCCATAAGCAAAATACATTGCAAGGATTCGTCCAAAAATAAATTCATACATATATAGATATATGCATATATAAGGTTAAATGATCTCCTTAAATATCATGTATTCAAAGCTTTTATGTTATGGTTAACATTAAATACTGCATAATGTTAGAATTTGCTACATAATAATACATCAGTACATACAATAGTATTTTTGCATGAAATAAAGATATTTTGTGATACAAAGCGTTGCACATTTTGAAAATATTCAAAGCATACATATTTTAATACTCATAAATTTGTACTTTTAAGTTTTAGTTTACTTGTTCTGACGATGTGTCCATGTAGTCCATGGAAAATTTGTGTTTATAACTATCATATTATACATAAATACAGTGATGAACATTAGCTTTCTCGGGCAATGAATATTTATTGTTGATGAGGGAAGCAAATTGCATGGTTTCATTCTTGTCCTATAAATGGCCCTCTTGATTTTATTTCTTCTTCTTTGTACTGTAATATAATATCCCCCTCCTTCTTCCATGATAGTATTAGAAAAATTACTTTTCTAGTGTGAAAATGCAAAGTGACTGACAGAATTTAATTTGACATATCACTGTTTTGATTTTCCTCTGCATTCCTAACACTAATGTTATGAGTGAATGAAATACACCACTTTTCAAATTTATTTTATACCTTAACAAAGTACTATGGAAAAGTAAGTAAGTATTAGTACTACAGAAAGAAGTAAAAATTTTATGTAGTATTCTAAGGTAATTCTGAATAAAATAACTACTAGTTTCTTTTTGAAAAAGTGGTGTATCTCATTCACTCATTTCATTTTGGAATACTACAGAGTGAATCTCGGTTCCATCATGTTTAGCTAACGTTAAATAACTGCTATAACAAATAATGTCAGCTAAGGATGTAAGTTTCACAAAATTCTGCCTGACTTCTTTCTTTTCAAAACAAAATATGATACATTTCAAGGAAATAAAGTAGCTTAAAAAAATAAAATAAATAATGTAGTTGGAATTTCAGCAAAACCATGAGAATTAGCTAAGGCTTTTCATGCAGATGATTCATATTCCATGGATTCTTCTTTACTCATAATCTTTGATTGCAGTATTGCTTAAAATCAGGTAAATTTTCTATTAATACCTTGCTTTGGTATTGATTTTTTATTTTGGTCCCATCTTTTCATGAGCCAACCTGCTCTGAGATCTTTTCATGCCCTATTCTTTAAATATTTTCATATAGAAGTTCATGTATAGTTTTCCATAAAACTAGGTCTGAATTCAATGTTTATCATTTAGTTGCAAAAGCAGCTCAAAAAGCATTTTTTATGAAATTAAAATTTTAAATACAATATTTCATTGAAAATATTCATATCTAGAAGATATTCATGTATTCTTAACTGAAATATTATGGAAGCAAATGACCATAAGGCCTAGAGAAAATTTGACTTGTAGATCTTGTGTATGTTCCATTAATTCTTTATCATGTATTTTATGTTGCTTGCTATCTTTCTTTGTTTTCTGTAATTTGTTCAATAGATTCCTTTCTCTTAATTTGCTCAACTTTTGTTTGAATGTTCTTGAGATATGTGGCAAATTCTCAAACTCCTTCTGTTGAGACTGCAGGAACCTGGTTAATCACTTCCACCACACGCCAATAATCACCATCACTATCGCCCTCAACATCACTCTCTGGAATATTAAACAGCAATACATTGTACAACCTCATCTGCCTGTCATGAACTTTGCCAATAAGTGACTCAAACACCTCATCGGAAGTTACGACAGTTACTCAAGTCAGCAAGAGAGGTTTTGATTTCCGTTAGCTCAGTCTTGAACAACCCCAAGATTGATTTAAGCTCTTGTAGACCAGTCAAGTTGTAGCCAGGTATAGAGTCCATTTTCGTGCAACTAACACAAAAATACTTAAGTTGGGACTTGCTGGAGAGGGATTGAATAACAGACCGCGACAGTCCAGAGCATGCCAAAGTATTGTGTACACAAAGTACACAGCGACAGCAATTGATAATGTCTCCATCAGTTAAATCAGCACCACAAGTAATGCAAACCTCAACACTTATTACTGACATCGTGGAGGATAATTGTATTACGTACCACAAGTTATTAGTATGATACAATTAGTAAATAATTCAATAATATATAGGAACTCAAGTAAGACATGACTGCACCATAGGCAAATGACTCACAAAATCCAAAAGTAAGTATTGTATAAAAAAAGTAGGTAATAGTAAATAATATATATATATATATATATATATATATATATATATATATATATATATATATTGTATTGGAATAATTTAATTATGATGGAAGATTAATCATTTCTGTCTTCGAAATAAAATAATTAATGATGAATGAAATAATTATTGTAACCATATAGATATAATACGATATAGATACATTACAATAGATATTACCAAATTTATATGGTATTAATAACTGGAATAATTCCTTTGGGCCTTTGTCCTTTGTGCATTGCATTTTTATGCACAAGGCTGATACCAAAAATCATTGGGAAGCAGTGCTAATGTCAGCCATAGGCATGCTAGTGTTAGGCCTACAGAGGACGTGACAAAAACCCAGAACATACTGGATGTAAGAACAAGGTGCATTGTAATCCCTAACAGTCCCTTAGAAAGGAAACAATACATTGAAAAGTACGCCTTTTCCATGCTATAGGCAATTCATTTATTTTCATCCCCTTGGGTCATTAGAATATAAATATTCATTCTCTATATAACAAATTTATTCAAAGGAAAGTAAATGATTATCACTGGCAGCACAGTCCTCAGCATTAAAATAAAGAAAATTGTATCATATGACAGTAAAAAACACTAATATGAAGAAAAACAAAATAGTACCTGCTATAAAATAAAAATAAATAACCTGTTACATAAAGTGATAAATGAAATAGATAAAAGTAATGGAAATGGGCCCTGTATAGTTATGATAAAAAAATATCTCAACTTTATGACAAAATAGAGACTGCTTCAAAATAAAAATTAAGAAATGGCTTCTGCTTTATAGTAATAAATAATTTTATATAAAAAACCTGCTTCTTTAAAGATAATAACAATAAAAAAAATCAATCATAGAATATTCAAATAAAAGATACATATGTAAACTTATTTCCTTAGGTTCCTTAATCTGAAAAGATCATACAAAATAGTACAAAATATTGTACCTTATGTCCAATGTATGGTACGACAACTAAGATCATGAATTTAAAGCTAACGTATGTAAGGGGTATGCAGAGGAATAGTATGTTTGTATGTATACAATTTTTATTGTAAGAATGCGTGTATTTTATATCCATGTATTATTTTGTATGTATGACCTTCCAGAGTATACGTCTGTCCCAGTACATGTTAAGTTAATGCCTATAGTGGTAAATAAAAACAGAATGGAATTGAACAATGTTATTTATAAATTTCCTTTCCTTCTCAGCCTTAGATTATGTTCTACTATCCTTAGATATTATCATATCATTGCAAACAAAGTACACTTCCAATTTATTTTCTCCAACACGTAAGTTAACATGAAGGTTCATCTCCAAACTTCATATAGTAAAATTTATAAAACCTTATCAAAACTCATCTTAAAAGGAATTGCTGCCTTCGAGTCAGCTGAAGTAATAAAGCATAGAATGAAATTCCATTTTAGTGCAGCAATTAACCTTTTTGTGTAGACCTTTTACGAGGTGGCGGAGTAGCATCCTGCATCACACAAAGTGCTGCACTCTCACAAGAACTGGACACAATATGAGATGTAGAAGCAATCACTTCTCTTTGCTGGCCAGGTACTCTCGTGCTAAGGGCTTTTAAATGCAATATTACAAGTTATTAATAATGTCCAAATGTCCTTGAAATGTTTTGATCAAGCCATTGATAAATACCTCAACAATTTAGTGATAATTTTCAATGATACAATATGATTTAAAATGAGTATATAGGTTGGGATTCTTCAAAGTATAAACGAACAAAACCGTGTAAATATTATCACATTTCTGTCTCAAATGCTCAAAACTGCAGGAGAGTACTTCACAAAAATTACTGTTTACTGGAAAGCTGTTTTTCTCTGCTCACTCGTCTCTTAGGAACATGTGATTGCTTATGATGTTTCTTCATTTCTCGAATGGGATGAGGAGTGACTTCATACCCAAGACGGCCTTCTTGACTTGACTATGAAATCTATAACCCACACTCACTGGATCCCTGTGGATATTTATAGGCAATTACATTTCCCTGTTCCGCATACCTTAGTCTGAAATAAAGAATGTAGGAAAATTCAGCATCTCTTATAAAATTTTAGGCAGTATAACTGCTTAACTGAAAAGTTTCAAAGAAAAGTTTTAGGTGGCTATTTTGGGGAAACCCAAATGATTCCACTTGGAGGGAATATGAAATTGATACAATCATTATTTCCAAGATCTTCATCCAATAATCCTTATAATTTTCAACGTAATGTAGAAAGATTGTTAAAATTTTAACTCGCCAATCCTTATTGATAATACATTGAGAAGAGTAAATTCGTCAAAATTCATTCATTAGCGGCCTACTCAAACACACTGTAGTTGTAGTAAATTAGTAATTGTGGAAAATGCTTCGACAGCTGAGGTCACGTGAGATCCCACCGGGAATCGAACCCGGACCGCTTTCATTGAAGTCGAACTCGCTGCCCACACAGCTATCCGGGAGTCCCATAAACACTCTGTAAATTCATTGATTGAAGAATCGGAGAAGTTAAGATAATGAACATTACTTATATATCGCATGAAAAATTCTTTTATGAAAACACAATAAACAATATGCATTCAAATAATTAAACCGTATCCTTACACTCCCAGATATATTTGTTCACGCTTCTCCATGATTGAACAAGAGAAATCATATACCGCCCTTCTCCAGTATGAATTCGTAGCGATGGTATGAGTGTTCAGGAAGTCAATTTTGGCGGAATCGGTGCGGTCACTTTTGTGCAGTTGACTCATAAAAGTCGGAGCATTTGAACGGAGCGAACCTGTCTGTGCTGGAGTGTCTCGACGTTGGACTCCTTGGCAATGTAAGAACTTTTGAGAAGTCTATACATCTAGTTTTTCAATATTTATCGGTGTTATATCTTACGGATGACTCTTCGCGATTGCAACGAACTTCCGATTCGATGATTTTATATTACTCCTAGGCCTTATTCCCATTCTAGTGTCCTGATAACTTCGTCTCTGAGCGGCAGTTTGCACTGTGCTATTCGCCCGCGCTAAATAATAATTCTTCACTATGTTGCAAGCAAAGTCGCCGGACGTTGAGGTTTTAGGAGGCTGTCAGCGCTCTCCTTCTCGGAAGATGGGTACGTACTTTACAGTTTGCCTCTTGTAGTGTAAGAATATCCTAAACGTTATAATATCTTCTCGATGAAATCATGGTATTGAAATCTCGTTGGAGAGACTGCCGTCTAAATATGTGTAAGAGAAACTGAAGTTCCTACTCCAGAGTAGTTGATTCTCCCGGGGGCAAAAGATGTAGGTAGTTAGTTATAAAAATAATTTAAAGAAGTACATGAAGCATCTCTCACGTTCCCTTAATTCTATGAGAGAAATTATCAGACCGTGAGGAATTTCCATCTGATTCGAACTTGGCTCAAGGTATTCTGGTTAATGTTTTCCTTTCAATTTTCCGACAGAATAATTCTTTCAAAGAGTTTAAATGAACTTAATATGCATATTTTCGGCACTCTTTGCCTCATCTGCGGTCGGTTCTTAGATTAAATATATGCATTATGGAAAGCGAGACGTTGAATTTCAATAAAGTGCAAGAACTTATATTAATCCTTCTCTTTTTACCCTACAATCAAAGCTGCTTTACATCAATGAATAATTGATAAAATCCATTAATGTGGAAATATATGAATTTCTTTTTCTTTTAAATTAGCATGTCGTTCCACAAAAGCATTAAAATTATATGATTGAGGCCTTTTAGAAACTTCATGAGCGGCTTTTGATTAACTTAGAAAATGGAAATGATTATGCTTGTGCATATCTCGTAATACATTTTCATTGCATAAAAACCTCCTCTCGTTATTGCTGAGTATAGTTTGATTTTAATTTTCCATATGCAGAGTTCATAATGTAAATAACCCCAGGATATAAAGCCTTTCTCACCCAATTAATTTCTTTTTGTTACATCATTTGACAATGTTCGATGGCGTGGTAAATTTTAAATGAGTGCCATAGAGAAATTTTGAGTGTTGAGACTGACTTCTTAAATACACATTCAAGGAAATCACGTTGTTTTGAGCTCTTTTCGTAAGATCTTACATAGCAAGATAATTTCAATGCATTCCTTTCTCAATTTATCTCGGAGGCCTACGAGTTTCACAAAGACATCAACCTTGGCGTCTTCGACCGCTGGGATGGGATTCCACAGCTGAAGGAAGGATTGCAGGAATTGGCCTCGGGATTCATGGTTATAATTTGACCAGAGGTCCTGCAGCGGTGAGATCCTCTCCAGGGCGAGAAGAACGACCCGGCACAATTCGGCCTGCTTCCCTTCAGGTGACCACGAAGAGATAGGGGAGTGATATTAGTGAATCGTGATTTGAAATGTGTGCAGTTTTCAGTGGTCAGTGTGTGTAGTATTCGGTGTTATACGCGAACTCATGCAATGATTATTGGAAGGTAAGTTAATATTCTTACTTTACATCCTCATATTATTAGGTGATAGGCATCAGAGGTCATTCCAGAAGCAGTGGTAGGTTCTAAGACGTCCCTGCAATGTTTGACTATGGTATCCCATACACCTGTTTATGCACCAACCGTTATAAATACTCAAATACCTGCCCCGCGGTCTTGAGCTCAACTAATTTTTCTTTTCCTTGTTTAACAGCCGGTGCAAGGGTTGGATTTGAAATTTTAAAGGGGGAAGGGGCCTATTCCTCATCATGCTACATTTTTCCTGTGAAACAACACGATTGGAGCGAATAGTGTTTTTATGATCACCCTAAGAAAGCTAAAGGCATTCCATTTAGCTGATGATTATTTCCGATTACCTTACCGAAACTAGATTTGCTTCGCCGATAAAAAATCACGGAGGATTCACATAATTTACATGTCCTACTCTTAATACTCTTAAGTTTGCTATACGAAAAACTGTGACTTAGCCAGTGCGTGGAAGGTGATACAGAAATATTAGATTACCCAAATTGAAATTAGCAAGAACTACTCCACTGTTGCCAAATTCTTGATCTCCATGGAAATTTTATAGATAGTTCAATAAGTCTCAATATAAATCCGTGGCGAGCGTAAGCCTAATAAATAGATCAACCCGTAAAAAAGATTGTTAATTTCTCATCACAACGAGTATCGAGGGGCATTCCAGCTTGGCTGCCATAAACTACCGAATTAAAATCTATTTCTCGATTTCTTTATTCATAAACAGCAACATAACGAATACATAAGGTCCCATTGTAACTTTTCTGTTGGATGTATTGCGAATAGCTTACAGAAGATCCTTGTCTCGGTCCGTGGCCGGAAGTCAAATCCATACTTGTTATATTTTATAATATTTGGGAATAGCCAATGGACTGTATCAGTGATCTTATTTTAATGTAACTCGATTTTACAACGCAATACTTTTGATCGTAACACTTGATTAAAAAGTTATGAAAATAGATTTCCGCCAAACTTTGACTCTAGTAGTACTATGCAGTCAAAACAAAAACTATTTTCATTAAATTTTTAATGACTTCTGTTGGAATAATTAACTATTTCAAAAATCATATTTTGAATTATGTCGCAGTATAAATACAATGCTTTCGTTGAAATAATTAGCATTCAATATTATGAATGTCATACTATAGACGTCAATGCTGTGCTCCCGTTATCGCTGCTCCAATGTTTGAATACAAATAATTACATGATAAAATACGAATAAGAAGGATGTGTGTGAATTAGTGCATGATCGTTTTTATTCTAGTTCCAATATATGCTCGACTTTCATACTTTCGATGACTTAGAATCAATTAATTAGTACTCGAAGCGCAGATAGTAGTTTACTATACGCTCAGTCATCAACAGTTGTAGTGTTAATAATTGTCTTTTAATTGTAATTGAAAATACATTGTGTAATTTTAAATTTATAAAATCACTTGTAAAAAAACATTTAAAATGATACAAGTAAATAAAAAATATTTGCTCAAAATTTTGTGTATTCAATTCTTTCCTGAAAAAGGAGTAGCTTCTGACATTATTATTATCACCAGGGATTTGAACTTTGTAGTCTAAATTAGACGTAGAATATTTTACATTGCTCTCAAGTTTGACTTGGAGAAATATTTCAAAATATTGTAATAGAAGTTTCAGCTTTGCATTTGAATCTGAAATAAATTATGTTAAATTTTTTATTTGCATAAATTGCTTAATAAATACTTTATTAAGATAATTAATTCGCATGAATTCAATTGCATTCGGGAAAAAACTATTAAACTTAATTATTGCTTAATCCTAGCTGAATTAAAAAAAATAAGCTTCATCTCAATTAAACACAAAGAGATCATAAATTTATTGGCATTTGCCTGACATTGATTCAGCATGTAGCGATGTGAATTCTACCGTTTCAAATAAGAAAAAAGGAAGTAAATACTCGTGTGTATTCTATTGAGATTCATACGGTATCACTGTACACTGCGCAATCAGAACGCTAACAGTGCAATGTTCAATGATTGTAGAAAATTAACTTTCGTGTTTACCGGTAAGAAACACACTTATCGCTACTCTACTGTCTCTGTACACTGAGAATTTCACGGCGCGTTTTATGTCAGAATCGCATGTCTGTTGCTCGACTTCGGTATACTCCTCTTTACAATGGAAATATTTCTTCTTCGAAGAATGATTTTTTATTTACATCAGAATCAAACGTCCTACCAATTCTAAGAAATGATATCGAGGAGTAACATCAAAAATTAAGGGAAACGTTTCATTATAGAGATAAATTTCCTACGCCTTTTTAATATCTTGCCACTTGTTCGATATGTTTATGCCCATTTGGGCCAACAGAATAAATGCAATTCCGCTGTTTAACGTTACAAATGATCTTTTTAACGCAATCTTTCAAATTGTTGAAGGCTGTCTATCG
Source organism: Pachydiplax longipennis (assembly GCA_036926295.1). Classification (NCBI taxonomy): domain Eukaryota; kingdom Metazoa; phylum Arthropoda; class Insecta; order Odonata; family Libellulidae; genus Pachydiplax; species Pachydiplax longipennis. Next base: position 7,462,941 of record JAVFKF010000004.1, read on the forward strand.
CTTTCGAATGTTTTGAAATGCTAGATGTGTTCTGTCAAACGAGAAAGCGATTATGTATAAACTTTGAAACTTTTGATTTCGTAGAGAAAACTTCCGATAGATTTTTACAAGTGGATTTAATCTTTAAGCGGTTGTTTACTCCAGTAAATTTATTCTGGTTTTCAAATCGGCGTGATAGATGTGATTGACCTAGTTTTTTCACTCGATCAAATCCTGTCAATCAATGTATAGTAAACTATAGTTTGGATTTATTTTATAAAAAGTAATTTATACTTAAATACTCGTTATTAAAGTGAAAGTAAATGATATTTTTGCAGGGTATCTATGTGGAAAGGTAGCTGTTATTTATGCCACTGGTGGTTGATTCTTCGCCGAACTTGATGTTTTCTTCTTTGTCAAACCTTTCCCTTCGTGTCATCGTTAGTAATTTGGGGTTCAACATTAAGTTGTACTAGAGGATGAAATCTCATGAGTCGTGAGAGCATCATGCTAATGAAAACTTGCATCTGCAAGTAGGAGAACATAGTGATGTGGCGAATGAGTGGTGTGATATGCAAGCAGTGTTGTTATATCATCTGGAGGACTTTTTGCAGTATGCTAAGAGGTGTTCAGTTCCTCACTGCTTTTGAGTAAACAATGATTGAAGTATGTTGTAACTTTCTTTCTTCATTTCATATTCTTGTCATGAAGCCAGGCTCTAAATTCTTCTGAAATGTATAATGCTAGTTGCAGTTAGGTTCTCCCTTCTTGTGTTTTGATTTATAGCTTATCTTCCCTTGGTTTCTCAAAGGCATCATTTCTTTACAAAAGGCTAGTGCAGTCTTTGGATAGGTTTTGCATGTTGCAAATAATTATATATGTTGCAATTAATCGTGTATTCATTGTTATTCAGAAATTGTTGTGGTTATCTGTTGTTTATTCTTTCATTTAAGAAGTGTTTGCAAATATCCATAGCCATAATCTCTTACATTTCAACTTCTTCAAGTAAGACATTCCAATCTGCTGATCCAGTATATTGGATAGGGTATTGGCCTAGATTTTAAATTTTCTTTGTCAGATTGATTCTTATAGTTCATTCAGAAGTTGGCAGTTAGTTCTCTTGTTAATGGATTGCTTGAGTTTCTGATTCAAGACTAGCGTCGACTTATTCTTTCATCCTCTAATGACAATTATTTCATAATTTCATGCATTTAAACTTTTTTACATTGTGAATATTCCTAACAAGGTTCATTAATTACCAGTGAGTTGTATTTCCAAATATTTTGACTTTGGATAGATATCTGAATATGTTGTCATAGTCTTTATTTTATTGATTCAGTTTCCATTATGTCAAGTTAAATCATACTTGTCTTCAACATACTCCTTTCCATATTGATTTATCAATCATATTTTCAACATTTGCAGTAAAATTTCTAGGATAAAAGCCATTATCATCCAGAAGAATATAGTCGATTCCTATTATTTTTCTTCATTTCAATAAGCCTTTGTTCTTCATAAAGACTCTTTTAGTTATAATATATCATTTTGTTATTGTAAGGAAACTTCTTGAAAAGTGACTAGAAATATTCTCAGTTGAAATTGAGATTCGCAAAGAAAAGATTGATTTTATTGAGAAATCTCATTTGCTTTAAGTTAAGCTGTTTAGGTAAATTTATTTTTAAGGACCAGCATTTTAAAATGTGCTTGCTTGCTTGTTTTGCTATTAGGTATTCACACATGCTAAATTCATTCTTTTTTCTTTCTTTAGATAGATTTTTCAAAGAAATCTTTCCATTTGATAAAACTGCTGTTTCATTTTCATGAAGTTTGGCAAACAATTTCTAGCATATGGTATAGCATTACAAATGACAGGATAAATAATTTTTCATATTTCTATGATGAGTCTAAGATCCTTTTATTTCCAGTGAATTTGATCAAAATATCAAAATCAAAAAAATATCTTTACTCAGTTGATAAATACTTTAACTGATGAAAATTATAAAAAGGATAACGTCGTTGGATTACCGCGGGGCAAAATTTCTCTTGATGTACATTTATTGACAAACGATGGAAATGTAATTTTTACTTTGCACATTAAGTTGTGCGACTAACCCAATGTAAACGAGAGCTTATATGGGCAAGGTAGTGGTGCTCCACATTAGTGGCACCAACCACCTACATTTATTGATATAATTTGTAAGAGATGAGAATTTAGTGGTATTATTATTTAAAAATATGGAAAATAGGATGAAGGTAAATGAGTACTTATAGCGCGTAACAATTTGGGTGCGTACGCAAGGATTAAAATATGCTCGTATGGGAATTCCTATGTTGCACTTGGGTATTGTTCGGGCTTGTTTTCCTTATGAAGGCAAGTGAATCTCGTCCTCCTTGTCTTTCCCATTTGTCATTCTATAGCCCAGAAGGAAGAGCGATTATCTTACTTACAATGACTACCCCACCTCCACCCCTCCTTCCCAATCCACCTATTTGAGGGGAAAACTCTCCCTCCGGACGGTGGAGGTTTTGCGAACTATTTTGGCCGGCCGTTAATTTAAATCCCGTCTCGAGGTATCGATCCCCCTTAAGTATAAGTTACGTTTTAATTCTCCATAAGCAAAATACATTGCAAGGATTCGTCCAAAAATAAATTCATACATATATAGATATATGCATATATAAGGTTAAATGATCTCCTTAAATATCATGTATTCAAAGCTTTTATGTTATGGTTAACATTAAATACTGCATAATGTTAGAATTTGCTACATAATAATACATCAGTACATACAATAGTATTTTAGCATGAAATAAAGATATTTTGTGATACAAAGCGTTGCACATTTTGAAAATATTCAAAGCATACATATTTTAATACTCATAAATTTGTACTTTTAAGTTTTAGTTTACTTGTTCTGACGATGTGTCCATGTAGTCCATGGAAAATTTGTGTTTATAACTATCATATTATACATAAATACAGTGATGAACATTAGCTTTCTCGGGCAATGAATATTTATTGTTGATGAGGGAAGCAAATTGCATGGTTTCATTCTTGTCCTATAAATGGCCCTCTTGATTTTATTTCTTCTTCTTTGTACTGTAATATAATATCCCCCTCCTTCTTCCATGATAGTATTAGAAAAATTACTTTTCTAGTGTGAAAATGCAAAGTGACTGACAGAATTTAATTTGACATATCACTGTTTTGATTTTCCTCTGCATTCCTAACACTAATGTTATGAGTGAATGAAATACACCACTTTTCAAATTTATTTTATACCTTAACAAAGTACTATGGAAAAGTAAGTAAGTATTAGTACTACAGAAAGAAGTAAAAATTTTATGTAGTATTCTAAGGTAATTCTGAATAAAATAACTACTAGTTTCTTTTTGAAAAAGTGGTGTATCTCATTCACTCATTTCATTTTGGAATACTACAGAGTGAATCTCGGTTCCATCATGTTTAGCTAACGTTAAATAACTGCTATAACAAATAATGTCAGCTAAGGATGTAAGTTTCACAAAATTCTGCCTGACTTCTTTCTTTTCAAAACAAAATATGATACATTTCAAGGAAATAAAGTAGCTTAAAAAAATAAAATAAATAATGTAGTTGGAATTTCAGCAAAACCATGAGAATTAGCTAAGGCTTTTCATGCAGATGATTCATATTCCATGGATTCTTCTTTACTCATAATCTTTGATTGCAGTATTGCTTAAAATCAGGTAAATTTTCTATTAATACCTTGCTTTGGTATTGATTTTTTATTTTGGTCCCATCTTTTCATGAGCCAACCTGCTCTGAGATCTTTTCATGCCCTATTCTTTAAATATTTTCATATAGAAGTTCATGTATAGTTTTCCATAAAACTAGGTCTGAATTCAATGTTTATCATTTAGTTGCAAAAGCAGCTCAAAAAGCATTTTTTATGAAATTAAAATTTTAAATACAATATTTCATTGAAAATATTCATATCTAGAAGATATTCATGTATTCTTAACTGAAATATTATGGAAGCAAATGACCATAAGGCCTAGAGAAAATTTGACTTGTAGATCTTGTGTATGTTCCATTAATTCTTTATCATGTATTTTATGTTGCTTGCTATCTTTCTTTGTTTTCTGTAATTTGTTCAATAGATTCCTTTCTCTTAATTTGCTCAACTTTTGTTTGAATGTTCTTGAGATATGTGGCAAATTCTCAAACTCCTTCTGTTGAGACTGCAGGAACCTGGTTAATCACTTCCACCACACGCCAATAATCACCATCACTATCGCCCTCAACATCACTCTCTGGAATATTAAACAGCAATACATTGTACAACCTCATCTGCCTGTCATGAACTTTGCCAATAAGTGACTCAAACACCTCATCGGAAGTTACGACAGTTACTCAAGTCAGCAAGAGAGGTTTTGATTTCCGTTAGCTCAGTCTTGAACAACCCCAAGATTGATTTAAGCTCTTGTAGACCAGTCAAGTTGTAGCCAGGTATAGAGTCCATTTTCGTGCAACTAACACAAAAATACTTAAGTTGGGACTTGCTGGAGAGGGATTGAATAACAGACCGCGACAGTCCAGAGCATGCCAAAGTATTGTGTACACAAAGTACACAGCGACAGCAATTGATAATGTCTCCATCAGTTAAATCAGCACCACAAGTAATGCAAACCTCAACACTTATTACTGACATCGTGGAGGATAATTGTATTACGTACCACAAGTTATTAGTATGATACAATTAGTAAATAATTCAATAATATATAGGAACTCAAGTAAGACATGACTGCACCATAGGCAAATGACTCACAAAATCCAAAAGTAAGTATTGTATAAAAAAAGTAGGTAATAGTAAATAATATATATATATATATATATATATATATATATATATATATATATATATATATATATATATTGTATTGGAATAATTTAATTATGATGGAAGATTAATCATTTCTGTCTTCGAAATAAAATAATTAATGATGAATGAAATAATTATTGTAACCATATAGATATAATACGATATAGATACATTACAATAGATATTACCAAATTTATATGGTATTAATAACTGGAATAATTCCTTTGGGCCTTTGTCCTTTGTGCATTGCATTTTTATGCACAAGGCTGATACCAAAAATCATTGGGAAGCAGTGCTAATGTCAGCCATAGGCATGCTAGTGTTAGGCCTACAGAGGACGTGACAAAAACCCAGAACATACTGGATGTAAGAACAAGGTGCATTGTAATCCCTAACAGTCCCTTAGAAAGGAAACAATACATTGAAAAGTACGCCTTTTCCATGCTATAGGCAATTCATTTATTTTCATCCCCTTGGGTCATTAGAATATAAATATTCATTCTCTATATAACAAATTTATTCAAAGGAAAGTAAATGATTATCACTGGCAGCACAGTCCTCAGCATTAAAATAAAGAAAATTGTATCATATGACAGTAAAAAACACTAATATGAAGAAAAACAAAATAGTACCTGCTATAAAATAAAAATAAATAACCTGTTACATAAAGTGATAAATGAAATAGATAAAAGTAATGGAAATGGGCCCTGTATAGTTATGATAAAAAAATATCTCAACTTTATGACAAAATAGAGACTGCTTCAAAATAAAAATTAAGAAATGGCTTCTGCTTTATAGTAATAAATAATTTTATATAAAAAACCTGCTTCTTTAAAGATAATAACAATAAAAAAAATCAATCATAGAATATTCAAATAAAAGATACATATGTAAACTTATTTCCTTAGGTTCCTTAATCTGAAAAGATCATACAAAATAGTACAAAATATTGTACCTTATGTCCAATGTATGGTACGACAACTAAGATCATGAATTTAAAGCTAACGTATGTAAGGGGTATGCAGAGGAATAGTATGTTTGTATGTATACAATTTTTATTGTAAGAATGCGTGTATTTTATATCCATGTATTATTTTGTATGTATGACCTTCCAGAGTATACGTCTGTCCCAGTACATGTTAAGTTAATGCCTATAGTGGTAAATAAAAACAGAATGGAATTGAACAATGTTATTTATAAATTTCCTTTCCTTCTCAGCCTTAGATTATGTTCTACTATCCTTAGATATTATCATATCATTGCAAACAAAGTACACTTCCAATTTATTTTCTCCAACACGTAAGTTAACATGAAGGTTCATCTCCAAACTTCATATAGTAAAATTTATAAAACCTTATCAAAACTCATCTTAAAAGGAATTGCTGCCTTCGAGTCAGCTGAAGTAATAAAGCATAGAATGAAATTCCATTTTAGTGCAGCAATTAACCTTTTTGTGTAGACCTTTTACGAGGTGGCGGAGTAGCATCCTGCATCACACAAAGTGCTGCACTCTCACAAGAACTGGACACAATATGAGATGTAGAAGCAATCACTTCTCTTTGCTGGCCAGGTACTCTCGTGCTAAGGGCTTTTAAATGCAATATTACAAGTTATTAATAATGTCCAAATGTCCTTGAAATGTTTTGATCAAGCCATTGATAAATACCTCAACAATTTAGTGATAATTTTCAATGATACAATATGATTTAAAATGAGTATATAGGTTGGGATTCTTCAAAGTATAAACGAACAAAACCGTGTAAATATTATCACATTTCTGTCTCAAATGCTCAAAACTGCAGGAGAGTACTTCACAAAAATTACTGTTTACTGGAAAGCTGTTTTTCTCTGCTCACTCGTCTCTTAGGAACATGTGATTGCTTATGATGTTTCTTCATTTCTCGAATGGGATGAGGAGTGACTTCATACCCAAGACGGCCTTCTTGACTTGACTATGAAATCTATAACCCACACTCACTGGATCCCTGTGGATATTTATAGGCAATTACATTTCCCTGTTCCGCATACCTTAGTCTGAAATAAAGAATGTAGGAAAATTCAGCATCTCTTATAAAATTTTAGGCAGTATAACTGCTTAACTGAAAAGTTTCAAAGAAAAGTTTTAGGTGGCTATTTTGGGGAAACCCAAATGATTCCACTTGGAGGGAATATGAAATTGATACAATCATTATTTCCAAGATCTTCATCCAATAATCCTTATAATTTTCAACGTAATGTAGAAAGATTGTTAAAATTTTAACTCGCCAATCCTTATTGATAATACATTGAGAAGAGTAAATTCGTCAAAATTCATTCATTAGCGGCCTACTCAAACACACTGTAGTTGTAGTAAATTAGTAATTGTGGAAAATGCTTCGACAGCTGAGGTCACGTGAGATCCCACCGGGAATCGAACCCGGACCGCTTTCATTGAAGTCGAACTCGCTGCCCACACAGCTATCCGGGAGTCCCATAAACACTCTGTAAATTCATTGATTGAAGAATCGGAGAAGTTAAGATAATGAACATTACTTATATATCGCATGAAAAATTCTTTTATGAAAACACAATAAACAATATGCATTCAAATAATTAAACCGTATCCTTACACTCCCAGATATATTTGTTCACGCTTCTCCATGATTGAACAAGAGAAATCATATACCGCCCTTCTCCAGTATGAATTCGTAGCGATGGTATGAGTGTTCAGGAAGTCAATTTTGGCGGAATCGGTGCGGTCACTTTTGTGCAGTTGACTCATAAAAGTCGGAGCATTTGAACGGAGCGAACCTGTCTGTGCTGGAGTGTCTCGACGTTGGACTCCTTGGCAATGTAAGAACTTTTGAGAAGTCTATACATCTAGTTTTTCAATATTTATCGGTGTTATATCTTACGGATGACTCTTCGCGATTGCAACGAACTTCCGATTCGATGATTTTATATTACTCCTAGGCCTTATTCCCATTCTAGTGTCCTGATAACTTCGTCTCTGAGCGGCAGTTTGCACTGTGCTATTCGCCCGCGCTAAATAATAATTCTTCACTATGTTGCAAGCAAAGTCGCCGGACGTTGAGGTTTTAGGAGGCTGTCAGCGCTCTCCTTCTCGGAAGATGGGTACGTACTTTACAGTTTGCCTCTTGTAGTGTAAGAATATCCTAAACGTTATAATATCTTCTCGATGAAATCATGGTATTGAAATCTCGTTGGAGAGACTGCCGTCTAAATATGTGTAAGAGAAACTGAAGTTCCTACTCCAGAGTAGTTGATTCTCCCGGGGGCAAAAGATGTAGGTAGTTAGTTATAAAAATAATTTAAAGAAGTACATGAAGCATCTCTCACGTTCCCTTAATTCTATGAGAGAAATTATCAGACCGTGAGGAATTTCCATCTGATTCGAACTTGGCTCAAGGTATTCTGGTTAATGTTTTCCTTTCAATTTTCCGACAGAATAATTCTTTCAAAGAGTTTAAATGAACTTAATATGCATATTTTCGGCACTCTTTGCCTCATCTGCGGTCGGTTCTTAGATTAAATATATGCATTATGGAAAGCGAGACGTTGAATTTCAATAAAGTGCAAGAACTTATATTAATCCTTCTCTTTTTACCCTACAATCAAAGCTGCTTTACATCAATGAATAATTGATAAAATCCATTAATGTGGAAATATATGAATTTCTTTTTCTTTTAAATTAGCATGTCGTTCCACAAAAGCATTAAAATTATATGATTGAGGCCTTTTAGAAACTTCATGAGCGGCTTTTGATTAACTTAGAAAATGGAAATGATTATGCTTGTGCATATCTCGTAATACATTTTCATTGCATAAAAACCTCCTCTCGTTATTGCTGAGTATAGTTTGATTTTAATTTTCCATATGCAGAGTTCATAATGTAAATAACCCCAGGATATAAAGCCTTTCTCACCCAATTAATTTCTTTTTGTTACATCATTTGACAATGTTCGATGGCGTGGTAAATTTTAAATGAGTGCCATAGAGAAATTTTGAGTGTTGAGACTGACTTCTTAAATACACATTCAAGGAAATCACGTTGTTTTGAGCTCTTTTCGTAAGATCTTACATAGCAAGATAATTTCAATGCATTCCTTTCTCAATTTATCTCGGAGGCCTACGAGTTTCACAAAGACATCAACCTTGGCGTCTTCGACCGCTGGGATGGGATTCCACAGCTGAAGGAAGGATTGCAGGAATTGGCCTCGGGATTCATGGTTATAATTTGACCAGAGGTCCTGCAGCGGTGAGATCCTCTCCAGGGCGAGAAGAACGACCCGGCACAATTCGGCCTGCTTCCCTTCAGGTGACCACGAAGAGATAGGGGAGTGATATTAGTGAATCGTGATTTGAAATGTGTGCAGTTTTCAGTGGTCAGTGTGTGTAGTATTCGGTGTTATACGCGAACTCATGCAATGATTATTGGAAGGTAAGTTAATATTCTTACTTTACATCCTCATATTATTAGGTGATAGGCATCAGAGGTCATTCCAGAAGCAGTGGTAGGTTCTAAGACGTCCCTGCAATGTTTGACTATGGTATCCCATACACCTGTTTATGCACCAACCGTTATAAATACTCAAATACCTGCCCCGCGGTCTTGAGCTCAACTAATTTTTCTTTTCCTTGTTTAACAGCCGGTGCAAGGGTTGGATTTGAAATTTTAAAGGGGGAAGGGGCCTATTCCTCATCATGCTACATTTTTCCTGTGAAACAACACGATTGGAGCGAATATTGTTTTTATGATCACCCTAAGAAAGCTAAAGGCATTCCATTTAGCTGATGATTATTTCCGATTACCTTACCGAAACTAGATTTGCTTCGCCGATAAAAAATCACGGAGGATTCACATAATTTACATGTCCTACTCTTAATACTCTTAAGTTTGCTATACGAAAAACTGTGACTTAGCCAGTGCGTGGAAGGTGATACAGAAATATTAGATTACCCAAATTGAAATTAGCAAGAACTACTCCACTGTTGCCAAATTCTTGATCTCCATGGAAATTTTATAGATAGTTCAATAAGTCTCAATATAAATCCGTGGCGAGCGTAAGCCTAATAAATAGATCAACCCGTAAAAAAGATTGTTAATTTCTCATCACAACGAGTATCGAGGGGCATTCCAGCTTGGCTGCCATAAACTACCGAATTAAAATCTATTTCTCGATTTCTTTATTCATAAACAGCAACATAACGAATACATAAGGTCCCATTGTAACTTTTCTGTTGGATGTATTGCGAATAGCTTACAGAAGATCCTTGTCTCGGTCCGTGGCCGGAAGTCAAATCCATACTTGTTATATTTTATAATATTTGGGAATAGCCAATGGACTGTATCAGTGATCTTATTTTAATGTAACTCGATTTTACAACGCAATACTTTTGATCGTAACACTTGATTAAAAAGTTATGAAAATAGATTTCCGCCAAACTTTGACTCTAGTAGTACTATGCAGTCAAAACAAAAACTATTTTCATTAAATTTTTAATGACTTCTGTTGGAATAATTAACTATTTCAAAAATCATATTTTGAATTATGTCGCAGTATAAATACAATGCTTTCGTTGAAATAATTAGCATTCAATATTATGAATGTCATACTATAGACGTCAATGCTGTGCTCCCGTTATCGCTGCTCCAATGTTTGAATACAAATAATTACATGATAAAATACGAATAAGAAGGATGTGTGTGAATTAGTGCATGATCGTTTTTATTCTAGTTCCAATATATGCTCGACTTTCATACTTTCGATGACTTAGAATCAATTAATTAGTACTCGAAGCGCAGATAGTAGTTTACTATACGCTCAGTCATCAACAGTTGTAGTGTTAATAATTGTCTTTTAATTGTAATTGAAAATACATTGTGTAATTTTAAATTTATAAAATCACTTGTAAAAAAACATTTAAAATGATACAAGTAAATAAAAAATATTTGCTCAAAATTTTGTGTATTCAATTCTTTCCTGAAAAAGGAGTAGCTTCTGACATTATTATTATCACCAGGGATTTGAACTTTGTAGTCTAAATTAGACGTAGAATATTTTACATTGCTCTCAAGTTTGACTTGGAGAAATATTTCAAAATATTGTAATAGAAGTTTCAGCTTTGCATTTGAATCTGAAATAAATTATGTTAAATTTTTTATTTGCATAAATTGCTTAATAAATACTTTATTAAGATAATTAATTCGCATGAATTCAATTGCATTCGGGAAAAAACTATTAAACTTAATTATTGCTTAATCCTAGCTGAATTAAAAAAAATAAGCTTCATCTCAATTAAACACAAAGAGATCATAAATTTATTGGCATTTGCCTGACATTGATTCAGCATGTAGCGATGTGAATTCTACCGTTTCAAATAAGAAAAAAGGAAGTAAATACTCGTGTGTATTCTATTGAGATTCATACGGTATCACTGTACACTGCGCAATCAGAACGCTAACAGTGCAATGTTCAATGATTGTAGAAAATTAACTTTCGTGTTTACCGGTAAGAAACACACTTATCGCTACTCTACTGTCTCTGTACACTGAGAATTTCACGGCGCGTTTTATGTCAGAATCGCATGTCTGTTGCTCGACTTCGGTATACTCCTCTTTACAATGGAAATATTTCTTCTTCGAAGAATGATTTTTTATTTACATCAGAATCAAACGTCCTACCAATTCTAAGAAATGATATCGAGGAGTAACATCAAAAATTAAGGGAAACGTTTCATTATAGAGATAAATTTCCTACGCCTTTTTAATATCTTGCCACTTGTTCGATATGTTTATGCCCATTTGGGCCAACAGAATAAATGCAATTCCGCTGTTTAACGTTACAAATGATCTTTTTAACGCAATCTTTCAAATTGTTGAAGGCTGTCTATCGCTTTCGAATGTTTTGAAATGCTAGATGTGTTCTGTCAAACGAGAAAGCGATTATGTATAAACTTTGAAACTTTTGATTTCGTAGAGAAAACTTCCGATAGATTTTTACAAGTGGATTTAATCTTTAAGCGGTTGTTTACTCCAGTAAATTTATTCTGGTTTTCAAATCGGCGTGATAGATGTGATTGACCTAGTTTTTTCACTCGATCAAATCCTGTCAATCAATGTATAGTAAACTATAGTTTGGATTTATTTTATAAAAAGTAATTTATACTTAAATACTCGTTATTAAAGTGAAAGTAAATGATATTTTTGCAGGGTATCTATGTGGAAAGGTAGCTGTTATTTATGCCACTGGTGGTTGATTCTTCGCCGAACTTGATGTTTTCTTCTTTGTCAAACCTTTCCCTTCGTGTCATCGTTAGTAATTTGGGGTTCAACATTAAGTTGTACTAGAGGATGAAATCTCATGAGTCGTGAGAGCATCATGCTAATGAAAACTTGCATCTGCAAGTAGGAGAACATAGTGATGTGGCGAATGAGTGGTGTGATATGCAAGCAGTGTTGTTATATCATCTGGAGGACTTTTTGCAGTATGCTAAGAGGTGTTCAGTTCCTCACTGCTTTTGAGTAAACAATGATTGAAGTATGTTGTAACTTTCTTTCTTCATTTCATATTCTTGTCATGAAGCCAGGCTCTAAATTCTTCTGAAATGTATAATGCTAGTTGCAGTTAGGTTCTCCCTTCTTGTGTTTTGATTTATAGCTTATCTTCCCTTGGTTTCTCAAAGGCATCATTTCTTTACAAAAGGCTAGTGCAGTCTTTGGATAGGTTTTGCATGTTGCAAATAATTATATATGTTGCAATTAATCGTGTATTCATTGTTATTCAGAAATTGTTGTGGTTATCTGTTGTTTATTCTTTCATTTAAGAAGTGTTTGCAAATATCCATAGCCATAATCTCTTACATTTCAACTTCTTCAAGTAAGACATTCCAATCTGCTGATCCAGTATATTGGATAGGGTATTGGCCTAGATTTTAAATTTTCTTTGTCAGATTGATTCTTATAGTTCATTCAGAAGTTGGCAGTTAGTTCTCTTGTTAATGGATTGCTTGAGTTTCTGATTCAAGACTAGCGTCGACTTATTCTTTCATCCTCTAATGACAATTATTTCATAATTTCATGCATTTAAACTTTTTTACATTGTGAATATTCCTAACAAGGTTCATTAATTACCAGTGAGTTGTATTTCCAAATATTTTGACTTTGGATAGATATCTGAATATGTTGTCATAGTCTTTATTTTATTGATTCAGTTTCCATTATGTCAAGTTAAATCATACTTGTCTTCAACATACTCCTTTCCATATTGATTTATCAATCATATTTTCAACATTTGCAGTAAAATTTCTAGGATAAAAGCCATTATCATCCAGAAGAATATAGTCGATTCCTATTATTTTTCTTCATTTCAATAAGCCTTTGTTCTTCATAAAGACTCTTTTAGTTATAATATATCATTTTGTTATTGTAAGGAAACTTCTTGAAAAGTGACTAGAAATATTCTCAGTTGAAATTGAGATTCGCAAAGAAAAGATTGATTTTATTGAGAAATCTCATTTGCTTTAAGTTAAGCTGTTTAGGTAAATTTATTTTTAAGGACCAGCATTTTAAAATGTGCTTGCTTGCTTGTTTTGCTATTAGGTATTCACACATGCTAAATTCATTCTTTTTTCTTTCTTTAGATAGATTTTTCAAAGAAATCTTTCCATTTGATAAAACTGCTGTTTCATTTTCATGAAGTTTGGCAAACAATTTCTAGCATATGGTATAGCATTACAAATGACAGGATAAATAATTTTTCATATTTCTATGATGAGTCTAAGATCCTTTTATTTCCAGTGAATTTGATCAAAATATCAAAATCAAAAAAATATCTTTACTCAGTTGATAAATACTTTAACTGATGAAAATTATAAAAAGGATAACGTCGTTGGATTACCGCGGGGCAAAATTTCTCTTGATGTACATTTATTGACAAACGATGGAAATGTAATTTTTACTTTGCACATTAAGTTGTGCGACTAACCCAATGTAAACGAGAGCTTATATGGGCAAGGTAGTGGTGCTCCACATTAGTGGCACCAACCACCTACATTTATTGATATAATTTGTAAGAGATGAGAATTTAGTGGTATTATTATTTAAAAATATGGAAAATAGGATGAAGGTAAATGAGTACTTATAGCGCGTAACAATTTGGGTGCGTACGCAAGGATTAAAATATGCTCGTATGGGAATTCCTATGTTGCACTTGGGTATTGTTCGGGCTTGTTTTCCTTATGAAGGCAAGTGAATCTCGTCCTCCTTGTCTTTCCCATTTGTCATTCTATAGCCCAGAAGGAAGAGCGATTATCTTACTTACAATGACTACCCCACCTCCACCCCTCCTTCCCAATCCACCTATTTGAGGGGAAAACTCTCCCTCCGGACGGTGGAGGTTTTGCGAACTATTTTGGCCGGCCGTTAATTTAAATCCCGTCTCGAGGTATCGATCCCCCTTAAGTATAAGTTACGTTTTAATTCTCCATAAGCAAAATACATTGCATGGATTCGTCCAAAAATAAATTCATACATATATAGATATATGCATATATAAGGTTAAATGATCTCCTTAAATATCATGTATTCAAAGCTTTTATGTTATGGTTAACATTAAATACTGCATAATGTTAGAATTTGCTACATAATAATACATCAGTACATACAATAGTATTTTTGCATGAAATAAAGATATTTTGTGATACAAAGCGTTGCACATTTTGAAAATATTCAAAGCATACATATTTTAATACTCATAAATTTGTACTTTTAAGTTTTAGTTTACTTGTTCTGACGATGTGTCCATGTAGTCCATGGAAAATTTGTGTTTATAACTATCATATTATACATAAATACAGTGATGAACATTAGCTTTCTCGGGCAATGAATATTTATTGTTGATGAGGGAAGCAAATTGCATGGTTTCATTCTTGTCCTATAAATGGCCCTCTTGATTTTATTTCTTCTTCTTTGTACTGTAATATAATATCCCCCTCCTTCTTCCATGATAGTATTAGAAAAATTACTTTTCTAGTGTGAAAATGCAAAGTGACTGACAGAATTTAATTTGACATATCACTGTTTTGATTTTCCTCTGCATTCCTAACACTAATGTTATGAGTGAATGAAATACACCACTTTTCAAATTTATTTTATACCTTAACAAAGTACTATGGAAAAGTAAGTAAGTATTAGTACTACAGAAAGAAGTAAAAATTTTATGTAGTATTCTAAGGTAATTCTGAATAAAATAACTACTAGTTTCTTTTTGAAAAAGTGGTGTATCTCATTCACTCATTTCATTTTGGAATACTACAGAGTGAATCTCGGTTCCATCATGTTTAGCTAACGTTAAATAACTGCTATAACAAATAATGTCAGCTAAGGATGTATGTTTCACAAAATTCTGCCTGACTTCTTTCTTTTCAAAACAAAATATGATACATTTCAAGGAAATAAAGTAGCTTAAAAAAATAAAATAAATAATGTAGTTGGAATTTCAGCAAAACCATGAGAATTAGCTAAGGCTTTTCATGCAGATGATTCATATTCCATGGATTCTTCTTTACTCATAATCTTTGATTGCAGTATTGCTTAAAATCAGGTAAATTTTCTATTAATACCTTGCTTTGGTATTGATTTTTTATTTTGGTCCCATCTTTTCATGAGCCAACCTGCTCTGAGATCTTTTCATGCCCTATTCTTTAAATATTTTCATATAGAAGTTCATGTATAGTTTTCCATAAAACTAGGTCTGAATTCAATGTTTATCATTTAGTTGCAAAAGCAGCTCAAAAAGCATTTTTTATGAAATTAAAATTTTAAATACAATATTTCATTGAAAATATTCATATCTAGAAGATATTCATGTATTCTTAACTGAAATATTATGGAAGCAAATGACCATAAGGCCTAGAGAAAATTTGACTTGTAGATCTTGTGTATGTTCCATTAATTCTTTATCATGTATTTTATGTTGCTTGCTATCTTTCTTTGTTTTCTGTAATTTGTTCAATAGATTCCTTTCTCTTAATTTGCTCAACTTTTGTTTGAATGTTCTTGAGATATGTGGCAAATTCTCAAACTCCTTCTGTTGAGACTGCAGGAACCTGGTTAATCACTTCCACCACACGCCAATAATCACCATCACTATCGCCCTCAACATCACTCTCTGGAATATTAAACAGCAATACATTGTACAACCTCATCTGCCTGTCATGAACTTTGCCAATAAGTGACTCAAACACCTCATCGGAAGTTACGACAGTTACTCAAGTCAGCAAGAGAGGTTTTGATTTCCGTTAGCTCAGTCTTGAACAACCCCAAGATTGATTTAAGCTCTTGTAGACCAGTCAAGTTGTAGCCAGGTATAGAGTCCATTTTCGTGCAACTAACACAAAAATACTTAAGTTGGGACTTGCTGGAGAGGGATTGAATAACAGACCGCGACAGGCCAGAGCATGCCAAAGTATTGTGTACACAAAGTACACAGCGACAGCAATTGATAATGTCTCCATCAGTTAAATCAGCACCACAAGTAATGCAAACCTCAACACTTATTACTGACATCGTGGAGGATAATTGTATTACGTACCACAAGTTATTAGTATGATACAATTAGTAAATAATTCAATAATATATAGGAACTCAAGTAAGACATGACTGCACCATAGGCAAATGACTCACAAAATCCAAAAGTAAGTATTGTATAAAAAAAGTAGGTAATAGTAAATAATATATATATATATATATATATATATATATATATATATATATATATATATATATATATATTTATTGTATTGGAATAATTTAATTATGATGGAAGATTAATCATTTCTGTCTTCGAAATAAAATAATTAATGATGAATGAAATAATTATTGTAACCATATAGATATAATACGATATAGATACATTACAATAGATATTACCAAATTTATATGGTATTAATAACTGGAATAATTCCTTTGGGCCTTTGTCCTTTGTGCATTGCATTTTTATGCACAAGGCTGATACCAAAAATCATTGGGAAGCAGTGCTAATGTCAGCCATAGGCATGCTAGTGTTAGGCCTACAGAGGACGTGACAAAAACCCAGAACATACTGGATGTAAGAACAAGGTGCATTGTAATCCCTAACAGTCCCTTAGAAAGGAAACAATACATTGAAAAGTACGCCTTTTCCATGCTATAGGCAATTCATTTATTTTCATCCCCTTGGGTCATTAGAATATAAATATTCATTCTCTATATAACAAATTTATTCAAAGGAAAGTAAATGATTATCACTGGCAGCACAGTCCTCAGCATTAAAATAAAGAAAATTGTATCATATGACAGTAAAAAACACTAATATGAAGAAAAACAAAATAGTACCTGCTATAAAATAAAAATAAATAACCTGTTACATAAAGTGATAAATGAAATAGATAAAAGTAATGGAAATGGGCCCAGTATAGTTATGATAAAAAAATATCTCAACTTTGTGACAAAATAGAGACTGCTTCAAAATAAAAATTAAGAAATGGCTTCTGCTTTATAGTAATAAATAATTTTATATAAAAAACCTGCTTCTTTAAAGATAATAACAATAAAAAAAATCAATCATAGAATATCCAAATAAAAGATACATATGTAAACTTATTTCCTTAGGTTCCTTAATCTGAAAAGATCATACAAAATAGTACAAAATATTGTACCTTATGTCCAATGTATGGTACGACAACTAAGATCATGAATTTAAAGCTAACGTATGTAAGGGGTATGCAGAGGAATAGTATGTTTGTATGTATACAATTTTTATTGTAAGAATGCGTGTATTTTATATCCATGTATTATTTTGTATGTATGACCTTCCAGAGTATACGTCTGTCCCAGTACATGTTAAGTTAATGCCTATAGTGGTAAATAAAAACAGAATGGAATTGAACAATGTTATTTATAAATTTCCTTTCCTTCTCAGCCTTAGATTATGTTCTACTATCCTTAGATATTATCATATCATTGGAAACAAAGTACACTTCCAATTTATTTTCTCCAACACGTAAGTTAACATGAAGGTTCATCTCCAAACTTCATATAGTAAAATTTATAAAACCTTATCAAAACTCATCTTAAAAGGAATTGCTGCCTTCGAGTCAGCTGAAGTAATAAAGCATAGAATGAAATTCCATTTTAGTGCAGCAATTAACCTTTTTGTGTAGACCTTTTACGAGGTGGCGGAGTAGCATCCTGCATCACACAAAGTGCTGCACTCTCACAAGAACTGGACACAATATGAGATGTAGAAGCAATCACTTCTCTTTGCTGGCCAGGTACTCTTGTGCTAAGGGCTTTTAAATGCAATATTACAAGTTATTAATAATGTCCAAATGTCCTTGAAATGTTTTGATCAAGCCATTGATAAATACCTCAACAATTTAGTGATAATTTTCAATGATACAATATGATTTAAAATGAGTATATAGGTTGGGATTCTTCAAAGTATAAACGAACAAAACCGTGTAAATATTATCACATTTCTGTCTCAAATGCTCAAAACTGCAGGAGAGTACTTCACAAAAATTACTGTTTACTGGAAAGCTGTTTTTCTCTGCTCACTCGTCTCTTAGGAACATGTGATTGCTTATGATGTTTCTTCATTTCTCGAATGGGATGAGGAGTGACTTCATACCCAAGATGGCCTTCTTGACTTGACTATGAAATCTATAACCCACACTCACTGGATCCCTGTGGATATTTATAGGCAATTACATTTCCCTGTTCCGCATACCTTAGTCTGAAATAAAGAATGTAGGAAAATTCAGCATCTCTTATAAAATTTTAGGCAGTATAACTGCTTAACTGAAAAGTTTTAAAGAAAAGTTTTAGGTGGCTATTTTGGGGAAACCCAAATGATTCCACTTGGAGGGAATATGAAATTGATACAATCATTATTTCCAAGATCTTCATCCAATAATCCTTATAATTTTCAACGTAATGTAGAAAGATTGTTAAAATTTTAACTCGCCAATCCTTATTGATAATACATTGAGAAGAGTAAATTCGTCAAAATTCATTCATTAGCGGCCTACTCAAACACGCTGTAGTTGTAGTAAATTAGTAATTGTGGAAAATGCTTCGACAGCTGAGGTCACGTGAGATCCCACCGGGAATCGAACCCGGACCGCTTTCATTGAAGTCGAACTCGCTGCCCACACAGCTATCCGGGAGTCCCATAAACACTCTGTAAATTCATTGATTGAAGAATCGGAGAAGTTAAGATAATGAACATTACTTATATATCGCATGAAAAATTCTTTTATGAAAACACAATAAACAATATGCATTCAAATAATTAAACCGTATCCTTACACTCCCAGATATATTTGTTCACGCTTCTCCATGATTGAACAAGAGAAATCATATACCGCCCTTCTCCAGTATGAATTCGTAGCGATGGTATGAGTGTTCAGGAAGTCAATTTTGGCGGAATCGGTGCGGTCACTTTTGTGCAGTTGACTCATAAAAGTCGGAGCATTTGAACGGAGCGAACCTGTCTGTGCTGGAGTGTCTCGACGTTGGACTCCTTGGCAATGTAAGAACTTTTGAGAAGTCTATACATCTAGTTTTTCAATATTTATCGGTGTTATATCTTACGGATGACTCTTCGCGATTGCAACGAACTTCCGATTCGATGATTTTATATTACTCCTAGGCCTTATTCCCATTCTAGTGTCCTGATAACTTCGTCTCTGAGCGGCAGTTTGCACTGTGCTATTCGCCCGCGCTAAATAATAATTCTTCACTATGTTGCAAGCAAAGTCGCCGGACGTTGAGGTTTTAGGAGGCTGTCAGCGCTCTCCTTCTCGGAAGATGGGTACGTACTTTACAGTTTGCCTCTTGTAGTGTAAGAATATCCTAAACGTTATAATATCTTCTCGATGAAATCATGGTATTGAAATCTCGTTGGAGAGACTGCCGTCTAAATATGTGTAAGAGAAACTGAAGTTCCTACTCCAGAGTAGTTGATTCTCCCGGGGGCAAAAGATGTAGGTAGTTAGTTATAAAAATAATTTAAAGAAGTACATGAAGCATCTCTCACGTTCCCTTAATTCTATGAGAGAAATTATCAGACCGTGAGGAATTTCCCTCTGATTCGAACTTGGCTCAAGGTATTCTGGTTAATGTTTTCCTTTCAATTTTCCGACAGAATAATTCTTTCAAAGAGTTTAAATGAACTTAATATGCATATTTTCGGCACTCTTTGCCTCATCTGCGGTCGGTTCTTAGATTAAATATATGCATTATGGAAAGCGAGACGTTGAATTTCAATAAAGTGCAAGAACTTATATTAATCCTTCTCTTTTTACCCTACAATCAAAGCTGCTTTACATCAATGAATAATTGATAAAATCCATTAATGTGGAAATATATGAATTTCTTTTTCTTTTAAATTAGCATGTCGTTCCACAAAAGCATTAAAATTATATGATTGAGGCCTTTTAGAAACTTCATGAGCGGCTTTTGATTAACTTAGAAAATGGAAATGATTATGCTTGTGCATATCTCGTAATACATTTTCATTGCATAAAAACCTCCTCTCGTTATTGCTGAGTATAGTTTGATTTTAATTTTCCATATGCAGAGTTCATAATGTAAATAACCCCAGGATATAAAGCCTTTCTCACCCAATTAATTTCTTTTTGTTACATCATTTGACAATGTTCGATGGCGTGGTAAATTTTAAATGAGTGCCATAGAGAAATTTTGAGTGTTGAGACTGACTTCTTAAATACACATTCAAGGAAATCACGTTGTTTTGAGCTCTTTTCGTAAGATCTTACATAGCAAGATAATTTCAATGCATTCCTTTCTCAATTTATCTCGGAGGCCTACGAGTTTCACAAAGACATCAACCTTGGCGTCTTCGACCGCTGGGATGGGATTCCACAGCTGAAGGAAGGATTGCAGGAATTGGCCTCGGGATTCATGGTTATAATTTGACCAGAGGTCCTGCAGCGGTGAGATCCTCTCCAGGGCGAGAAGAACGACCCGGCACAATTCGGCCTGCTTCCCTTCAGGTGACCACGAAGAGATAGGGGAGTGATATTAGTGAATCGTGATTTGAAATGTGTGCAGTTTTCAGTGGTCAGTGTGTGTAGTATTCGGTGTTATACGCGAACTCATGCAATGATTATTGGAAGGTAAGTTAATATTCTTACTTTACATCCTCATATTATTAGGTGATAGGCATCAGAGGTCATTCCAGAAGCAGTGGTAGGTTCTAAGACGTCCCTGCAATGTTTGACTATGGTATCCCATACACCTGTTTATGCACCAACCGTTATAAATACTCAAATACCTGCCCCGCGGTCTTGAGCTCAACTAATTTTTCTTTTCCTTGTTTAACAGCCGGTGCAAGGGTTGGATTTGAAATTTTAAAGGGGGAAGGGGCCTATTCCTCATCATGCTACATTTTTCCTGTGAAACAACACGATTGGAGCGAATAGTGTTTTTATGATCACCCTAAGAAAGCTAAAGGCATTCCATTTAGCTGATGATTATTTCCGATTACCTTACCGAAACTAGATTTGCTTCGCCGATAAAAAATCACGGAGGATTCACATAATTTACATGTCCTACTCTTAATACTCTTAAGTTTGCTATACGAAAAACTGTGACTTAGCCAGTGCGTGGAAGGTGATACAGAAATATTAGATTACCCAAATTGAAATTAGCAAGAACTACTCCACTGTTGCCAAATTCTTGATCTCCATGGAAATTTTATAGATAGTTCAATAAGTCTCAATATAAATCCGTGGCGAGCGTAAGCCTAATAAATAGATCAACCCGTAAAAAAGATTGTTAATTTCTCATCACAACGAGTATCGAGGGGCATTCCAGCTTGGCTGCCATAAACTACCGAATTAAAATCTATTTCTCGATTTCTTTATTCATAAACAGCAACATAACGAATACATAAGGTCCCATTGTAACTTTTCTGTTGGATGTATTGCGAATAGCTTACAGAAGATCCTTGTCTCGGTCCGTGGCCGGAAGTCAAATCCATACTTGTTATATTTTATAATATTTGGGAATAGCCAATGGACTGTATCAGTGATCTTATTTTAATGTAACTCGATTTTACAACGCAATACTTTTGATCGTAACACTTGATTAAAAAGTTATGAAAATAGATTTCCGCCAAACTTTGACTCTAGTAGTACTATGCAGTCAAAACAAAAACTATTTTCATTAAATTTTTAATGACTTCTGTTGGAATAATTAACTATTTCAAAAATCATATTTTGAATTATGTCGCAGTATAAATACAATGCTTTCGTTGAAATAATTAGCATTCAATATTATGAATGTCATACTATAGACGTCAATGCTGTGCTCCCGTTATCGCTGCTCCAATGTTTGAATACAAATAATTACATGATAAAATACGAATAAGAAGGATGTGTGTGAATTAGTGCATGATCGTTTTTATTCTAGTTCCAATATATGCTCGACTTTCATACTTTCGATGACTTAGAATCAATTAATTAGTACTCGAAGCGCAGATAGTAGTTTACTATACGCTCAGTCATCAACAGTTGTAGTGTTAATAATTGTCTTTTAATTGTAATTGAAAATACATTGTGTAATTTTAAATTTATAAAATCACTTGTAAAAAAACATTTAAAATGATACAAGTAAATAAAAAATATTTGCTCAAAATTTTGTGTATTCAATTCTTTCCTGAAAAAGGAGTAGCTTCTGACATTATTATTATCACCAGGGATTTGAACTTTGTAGTCTAAATTAGACGTAGAATATTTTACATTGCTCTCAAGTTTGACTTGGAGAAATATTTCAAAATATTGTAATAGAAGTTTCAGCTTTGCATTTGAATCTGAAATAAATTATGTTAAATTTTTTATTTGCATAAATTGCTTAATAAATACTTTATTAAGATAATTAATTCGCATGAATTCAATTGCATTCGGGAAAAAACTATTAAACTTAATTATTGCTTAATCCTAGCTGAATTAAAAAAAATAAGCTTCATCTCAATTAAACACAAAGAGATCATAAATTTATTGGCATTTGCCTGACATTGATTCAGCATGTAGCGATGTGAATTCTACCGTTTCAAATAAGAAAAAAGGAAGTAAATACTCGTGTGTATTCTATTGAGATTCATACGGTATCACTGTACACTGCGCAATCAGAACGCTAACAGTGCAATGTTCAATGATTGTAGAAAATTAACTTTCGTGTTTACCGGTAAGAAACACACTTATCGCTACTCTACTGTCTCTGTACACTGAGAATTTCACGGCGCGTTTTATGTCAGAATCGCATGTCTGTTGCTCGACTTCGGTATACTCCTCTTTACAATGGAAATATTTCTTCTTCGAAGAATGATTTTTTATTTACATCAGAATCAAACGTCCTACCAATTCTAAGAAATGATATCGAGGAGTAACATCAAAAATTAAGGGAAACGTTTCATTATAGAGATAAATTTCCTACGCCTTTTTAATATCTTGCCACTTGTTCGATATGTTTATGCCCATTTGGGCCAACAGAATAAATGCAATTCCGCTGTTTAACGTTACAAATGATCTTTTTAACGCAATCTTTCAAATTGTTGAAGGCTGTCTATCGCTTTCGAATGTTTTGAAATGCTAGATGTGTTCTGTCAAACGAGAAAGCGATTATGTATAAACTTTGAAACTTTTGATTTCGTAGAGAAAACTTCCGATAGATTTTTACAAGTGGATTTAATCTTTAAGCGGTTGTTTACTCCAGTAAATTTATTCTGGTTTTCAAATCGGCGTGATAGATGTGATTGACCTAGTTTTTTCACTCGATCAAATCCTGTCAATCAATGTATAGTAAACTATAGTTTGGATTTATTTTATAAAAAGTAATTTATACTTAAATACTCGTTATTAAAGTGAAAGTAAATGATATTTTTGCAGGGTATCTATGTGGAAAGGTAGCTGTTATTTATGCCACTGGTGGTTGATTCTTCGCCGAACTTGATGTTTTCTTCTTTGTCAAACCTTTCCCTTCGTGTCATCGTTAGTAATTTGGGGTTCAACATTAAGTTGTACTAGAGGATGAAATCTCATGAGTCGTGAGAGCATCATGCTAATGAAAACTTGCATCTGCAAGTAGGAGAACATAGTGATGTGGCGAATGAGTGGTGTGATATGCAAGCAGTGTTGTTATATCATCTGGAGGACTTTTTGCAGTATGCTAAGAGGTGTTCAGTTCCTCACTGCTTTTGAGTAAACAATGATTGAAGTATGTTGTAACTTTCTTTCTTCATTTCATATTCTTGTCATGAAGCCAGGCTCTAAATTCTTCTGAAATGTATAATGCTAGTTGCAGTTAGGTTCTCCCTTCTTGTGTTTTGATTTATAGCTTATCTTCCCTTGGTTTCTCAAAGGCATCATTTCTTTACAAAAGGCTAGTGCAGTCTTTGGATAGGTTTTGCATGTTGCAAATAATTATATATGTTGCAATTAATCGTGTATTCATTGTTATTCAGAAATTGTTGTGGTTATCTGTTGTTTATTCTTTCATTTAAGAAGTGTTTGCAAATATCCATAGCCATAATCTCTTACATTTCAACTTCTTCAAGTAAGACATTCCAATCTGCTGATCCAGTATATTGGATAGGGTATTGGCCTAGATTTTAAATTTTCTTTGTCAGATTGATTCTTATAGTTCATTCAGAAGTTGGCAGTTAGTTCTCTTGTTAATGGATTGCTTGAGTTTCTGATTCAAGACTAGCGTCGACTTATTCTTTCATCCTCTAATGACAATTATTTCATAATTTCATGCATTTAAACTTTTTTACATTGTGAATATTCCTAACAAGGTTCATTAATTACCAGTGAGTTGTATTTCCAAATATTTTGACTTTGGATAGATATCTGAATATGTTGTCATAGTCTTTATTTTATTGATTCAGTTTCCATTATGTCAAGTTAAATCATACTTGTCTTCAACATACTCCTTTCCATATTGATTTATCAATCATATTTTCAACATTTGCAGTAAAATTTCTAGGATAAAAGCCATTATCATCCAGAAGAATATAGTCGATTCCTATTATTTTTCTTCATTTCAATAAGCCTTTGTTCTTCATAAAGACTCTTTTAGTTATAATATATCATTTTGTTATTGTAAGGAAACTTCTTGAAAAGTGACTAGAAATATTCTCAGTTGAAATTGAGATTCGCAAAGAAAAGATTGATTTTATTGAGAAATCTCATTTGCTTTAAGTTAAGCTGTTTAGGTAAATTTATTTTTAAGGACCAGCATTTTAAAATGTGCTTGCTTGCTTGTTTTGCTATTAGGTATTCACACATGCTAAATTCATTCTTTTTTCTTTCTTTAGATAGATTTTTCAAAGAAATCTTTCCATTTGATAAAACTGCTGTTTCATTTTCATGAAGTTTGGCAAACAATTTCTAGCATATGGTATAGCATTACAAATGACAGGATAAATAATTTTTCATATTTCTATGATGAGTCTAAGATCCTTTTATTTCCAGTGAATTTGATCAAAATATCAAAATCAAAAAAATATCTTTACTCAGTTGATAAATACTTTAACTGATGAAAATTATAAAAAGGATAACGTCGTTGGATTACCGCGGGGCAAAATTTCTCTTGATGTACATTTATTGACAAACGATGGAAATGTAATTTTTACTTTGCACATTAAGTTGTGCGACTAACCCAATGTAAACGAGAGCTTATATGGGCAAGGTAGTGGTGCTCCACATTAGTGGCACCAACCACCTACATTTATTGATATAATTTGTAAGAGATGAGAATTTAGTGGTATTATTATTTAAAAATATGGAAAATAGGATGAAGGTAAATGAGTACTTATAGCGCGTAACAATTTGGGTGCGTACGCAAGGATTAAAATATGCTCGTATGGGAATTCCTATGTTGCACTTGGGTATTGTTCGGGCTTGTTTTCCTTATGAAGGCAAGTGAATCTCGTCCTCCTTGTCTTTCCCATTTGTCATTCTATAGCCCAGAAGGAAGAGCGATTATCTTACTTACAATGACTACCCCACCTCCACCCCTCCTTCCCAATCCACCTATTTGAGGGGAAAACTCTCCCTCCGGACGGTGGAGGTTTTGCGAACTATTTTGGCCGGCCGTTAATTTAAATCCCGTCTCGAGGTATCGATCCCCCTTAAGTATAAGTTACGTTTTAATTCTCCATAAGCAAAATACATTGCAAGGATTCGTCCAAAAATAAATTCATACATATATAGATATATGCATATATAAGGTTAAATGATCTCCTTAAATATCATGTATTCAAAGCTTTTATGTTATGGTTAACATTAAATACTGCATAATGTTAGAATTTGCTACATAATAATACATCAGTACATACAATAGTATTTTTGCATGAAATAAAGATATTTTGTGATACAAAGCGTTGCACATTTTGAAAATATTCAAAGCATACATATTTTAATACTCATAAATTTGTACTTTTAAGTTTTAGTTTACTTGTTCTGACGATGTGTCCATGTAGTCCATGGAAAATTTGTGTTTATAACTATCATATTATACATAAATACAGTGATGAACATTAGCTTTCTCGGGCAATGAATATTTATTGTTGATGAGGGAAGCAAATTGCATGGTTTCATTCTTGTCCTATAAATGGCCCTCTTGATTTTATTTCTTCTTCTTTGTACTGTAATATAATATCCCCCTCCTTCTTCCATGATAGTATTAGAAAAATTACTTTTCTAGTGTGAAAATGCAAAGTGACTGACAGAATTTAATTTGACATATCACTGTTTTGATTTTCCTCTGCATTCCTAACACTAATGTTATGAGTGAATGAAATACACCACTTTTCAAATTTATTTTATACCTTAACAAAGTACTATGGAAAAGTAAGTAAGTATTAGTACTACAGAAAGAAGTAAAAATTTTATGTAGTATTCTAAGGTAATTCTGAATAAAATAACTACTAGTTTCTTTTTGAAAAAGTGGTGTATCTCATTCACTCATTTCATTTTGGAATACTACAGAGTGAATCTCGGTTCCATCATGTTTAGCTAACGTTAAATAACTGCTATAACAAATAATGTCAGCTAAGGATGTAAGTTTCACAAAATTCTGCCTGACTTCTTTCTTTTCAAAACAAAATATGATACATTTCAAGGAAATAAAGTAGCTTAAAAAAATAAAATAAATAATGTAGTTGGAATTTCAGCAAAACCATGAGAATTAGCTAAGGCTTTTCATGCAGATGATTCATATTCCATGGATTCTTCTTTACTCATAATCTTTGATTGCAGTATTGCTTAAAATCAGGTAAATTTTCTATTAATACCTTGCTTTGGTATTGATTTTTTATTTTGGTCCCATCTTTTCATGAGCCAACCTGCTCTGAGATCTTTTCATGCCCTATTCTTTAAATATTTTCATATAGAAGTTCATGTATAGTTTTCCATAAAACTAGGTCTGAATTCAATGTTTATCATTTAGTTGCAAAAGCAGCTCAAAAAGCATTTTTTATGAAATTAAAATTTTAAATACAATATTTCATTGAAAATATTCATATCTAGAAGATATTCATGTATTCTTAACTGAAATATTATGGAAGCAAATGACCATAAGGCCTAGAGAAAATTTGACTTGTAGATCTTGTGTATGTTCCATTAATTCTTTATCATGTATTTTATGTTGCTTGCTATCTT
This sequence comes from Pachydiplax longipennis, assembly GCA_036926295.1. Taxonomy (NCBI): domain Eukaryota; kingdom Metazoa; phylum Arthropoda; class Insecta; order Odonata; family Libellulidae; genus Pachydiplax; species Pachydiplax longipennis. The sequence continues at coordinate 7,490,519 of JAVFKF010000004.1, forward strand.
TCTTTGTTTTCTGTAATTTGTTCAATAGATTCCTTTCTCTTAATTTGCTCAACTTTTGTTTGAATGTTCTTGAGATATGTGGCAAATTCTCAAACTCCTTCTGTTGAGACTGCAGGAACCTGGTTAATCACTTCCACCACACGCCAATAATCACCATCACTATCGCCCTCAACATCACTCTCTGGAATATTAAACAGCAATACATTGTACAACCTCATCTGCCTGTCATGAACTTTGCCAATAAGTGACTCAAACACCTCATCGGAAGTTACGACAGTTACTCAAGTCAGCAAGAGAGGTTTTGATTTCCGTTAGCTCAGTCTTGAACAACCCCAAGATTGATTTAAGCTCTTGTAGACCAGTCAAGTTGTAGCCAGGTATAGAGTCCATTTTCGTGCAACTAACACAAAAATACTTAAGTTGGGACTTGCTGGAGAGGGATTGAATAACAGACCGCGACAGTCCAGAGCATGCCAAAGTATTGTGTACACAAAGTACACAGCGACAGCAATTGATAATGTCTCCATCAGTTAAATCAGCACCACAAGTAATGCAAACCTCAACACTTATTACTGACATCGTGGAGGATAATTGTATTACGTACCACAAGTTATTAGTATGATACAATTAGTAAATAATTCAATAATATATAGGAACTCAAGTAAGACATGACTGCACCATAGGCAAATGACTCACAAAATCCAAAAGTAAGTATTGTATAAAAAAAGTAGGTAATAGTAAATAATATATATATATATATATATATATATATATATATATATATATATATATATATATATATATTGTATTGGAATAATTTAATTATGATGGAAGATTAATCATTTCTGTCTTCGAAATAAAATAATTAATGATGAATGAAATAATTATTGTAACCATATAGATATAATACGATATAGATACATTACAATAGATATTACCAAATTTATATGGTATTAATAACTGGAATAATTCCTTTGGGCCTTTGTCCTTTGTGCATTGCATTTTTATGCACAAGGCTGATACCAAAAATCATTGGGAAGCAGTGCTAATGTCAGCCATAGGCATGCTAGTGTTAGGCCTACAGAGGACGTGACAAAAACCCAGAACATACTGGATGTAAGAACAAGGTGCATTGTAATCCCTAACAGTCCCTTAGAAAGGAAACAATACATTGAAAAGTACGCCTTTTCCATGCTATAGGCAATTCATTTATTTTCATCCCCTTGGGTCATTAGAATATAAATATTCATTCTCTATATAACAAATTTATTCAAAGGAAAGTAAATGATTATCACTGGCAGCACAGTCCTCAGCATTAAAATAAAGAAAATTGTATCATATGACAGTAAAAAACACTAATATGAAGAAAAACAAAATAGTACCTGCTATAAAATAAAAATAAATAACCTGTTACATAAAGTGATAAATGAAATAGATAAAAGTAATGGAAATGGGCCCTGTATAGTTATGATAAAAAAATATCTCAACTTTATGACAAAATAGAGACTGCTTCAAAATAAAAATTAAGAAATGGCTTCTGCTTTATAGTAATAAATAATTTTATATAAAAAACCTGCTTCTTTAAAGATAATAACAATAAAAAAAATCAATCATAGAATATTCAAATAAAAGATACATATGTAAACTTATTTCCTTAGGTTCCTTAATCTGAAAAGATCATACAAAATAGTACAAAATATTGTACCTTATGTCCAATGTATGGTACGACAACTAAGATCATGAATTTAAAGCTAACGTATGTAAGGGGTATGCAGAGGAATAGTATGTTTGTATGTATACAATTTTTATTGTAAGAATGCGTGTATTTTATATCCATGTATTATTTTGTATGTATGACCTTCCAGAGTATACGTCTGTCCCAGTACATGTTAAGTTAATGCCTATAGTGGTAAATAAAAACAGAATGGAATTGAACAATGTTATTTATAAATTTCCTTTCCTTCTCAGCCTTAGATTATGTTCTACTATCCTTAGATATTATCATATCATTGCAAACAAAGTACACTTCCAATTTATTTTCTCCAACACGTAAGTTAACATGAAGGTTCATCTCCAAACTTCATATAGTAAAATTTATAAAACCTTATCAAAACTCATCTTAAAAGGAATTGCTGCCTTCGAGTCAGCTGAAGTAATAAAGCATAGAATGAAATTCCATTTTAGTGCAGCAATTAACCTTTTTGTGTAGACCTTTTACGAGGTGGCGGAGTAGCATCCTGCATCACACAAAGTGCTGCACTCTCACAAGAACTGGACACAATATGAGATGTAGAAGCAATCACTTCTCTTTGCTGGCCAGGTACTCTCGTGCTAAGGGCTTTTAAATGCAATATTACAAGTTATTAATAATGTCCAAATGTCCTTGAAATGTTTTGATCAAGCCATTGATAAATACCTCAACAATTTAGTGATAATTTTCAATGATACAATATGATTTAAAATGAGTATATAGGTTGGGATTCTTCAAAGTATAAACGAACAAAACCGTGTAAATATTATCACATTTCTGTCTCAAATGCTCAAAACTGCAGGAGAGTACTTCACAAAAATTACTGTTTACTGGAAAGCTGTTTTTCTCTGCTCACTCGTCTCTTAGGAACATGTGATTGCTTATGATGTTTCTTCATTTCTCGAATGGGATGAGGAGTGACTTCATACCCAAGACGGCCTTCTTGACTTGACTATGAAATCTATAACCCACACTCACTGGATCCCTGTGGATATTTATAGGCAATTACATTTCCCTGTTCCGCATACCTTAGTCTGAAATAAAGAATGTAGGAAAATTCAGCATCTCTTATAAAATTTTAGGCAGTATAACTGCTTAACTGAAAAGTTTCAAAGAAAAGTTTTAGGTGGCTATTTTGGGGAAACCCAAATGATTCCACTTGGAGGGAATATGAAATTGATACAATCATTATTTCCAAGATCTTCATCCAATAATCCTTATAATTTTCAACGTAATGTAGAAAGATTGTTAAAATTTTAACTCGCCAATCCTTATTGATAATACATTGAGAAGAGTAAATTCGTCAAAATTCATTCATTAGCGGCCTACTCAAACACACTGTAGTTGTAGTAAATTAGTAATTGTGGAAAATGCTTCGACAGCTGAGGTCACGTGAGATCCCACCGGGAATCGAACCCGGACCGCTTTCATTGAAGTCGAACTCGCTGCCCACACAGCTATCCGGGAGTCCCATAAACACTCTGTAAATTCATTGATTGAAGAATCGGAGAAGTTAAGATAATGAACATTACTTATATATCGCATGAAAAATTCTTTTATGAAAACACAATAAACAATATGCATTCAAATAATTAAACCGTATCCTTACACTCCCAGATATATTTGTTCACGCTTCTCCATGATTGAACAAGAGAAATCATATACCGCCCTTCTCCAGTATGAATTCGTAGCGATGGTATGAGTGTTCAGGAAGTCAATTTTGGCGGAATCGGTGCGGTCACTTTTGTGCAGTTGACTCATAAAAGTCGGAGCATTTGAACGGAGCGAACCTGTCTGTGCTGGAGTGTCTCGACGTTGGACTCCTTGGCAATGTAAGAACTTTTGAGAAGTCTATACATCTAGTTTTTCAATATTTATCGGTGTTATATCTTACGGATGACTCTTCGCGATTGCAACGAACTTCCGATTCGATGATTTTATATTACTCCTAGGCCTTATTCCCATTCTAGTGTCCTGATAACTTCGTCTCTGAGCGGCAGTTTGCACTGTGCTATTCGCCCGCGCTAAATAATAATTCTTCACTATGTTGCAAGCAAAGTCGCCGGACGTTGAGGTTTTAGGAGGCTGTCAGCGCTCTCCTTCTCGGAAGATGGGTACGTACTTTACAGTTTGCCTCTTGTAGTGTAAGAATATCCTAAACGTTATAATATCTTCTCGATGAAATCATGGTATTGAAATCTCGTTGGAGAGACTGCCGTCTAAATATGTGTAAGAGAAACTGAAGTTCCTACTCCAGAGTAGTTGATTCTCCCGGGGGCAAAAGATGTAGGTAGTTAGTTATAAAAATAATTTAAAGAAGTACATGAAGCATCTCTCACGTTCCCTTAATTCTATGAGAGAAATTATCAGACCGTGAGGAATTTCCATCTGATTCGAACTTGGCTCAAGGTATTCTGGTTAATGTTTTCCTTTCAATTTTCCGACAGAATAATTCTTTCAAAGAGTTTAAATGAACTTAATATGCATATTTTCGGCACTCTTTGCCTCATCTGCGGTCGGTTCTTAGATTAAATATATGCATTATGGAAAGCGAGACGTTGAATTTCAATAAAGTGCAAGAACTTATATTAATCCTTCTCTTTTTACCCTACAATCAAAGCTGCTTTACATCAATGAATAATTGATAAAATCCATTAATGTGGAAATATATGAATTTCTTTTTCTTTTAAATTAGCATGTCGTTCCACAAAAGCATTAAAATTATATGATTGAGGCCTTTTAGAAACTTCATGAGCGGCTTTTGATTAACTTAGAAAATGGAAATGATTATGCTTGTGCATATCTCGTAATACATTTTCATTGCATAAAAACCTCCTCTCGTTATTGCTGAGTATAGTTTGATTTTAATTTTCCATATGCAGAGTTCATAATGTAAATAACCCCAGGATATAAAGCCTTTCTCACCCAATTAATTTCTTTTTGTTACATCATTTGACAATGTTCGATGGCGTGGTAAATTTTAAATGAGTGCCATAGAGAAATTTTGAGTGTTGAGACTGACTTCTTAAATACACATTCAAGGAAATCACGTTGTTTTGAGCTCTTTTCGTAAGATCTTACATAGCAAGATAATTTCAATGCATTCCTTTCTCAATTTATCTCGGAGGCCTACGAGTTTCACAAAGACATCAACCTTGGCGTCTTCGACCGCTGGGATGGGATTCCACAGCTGAAGGAAGGATTGCAGGAATTGGCCTCGGGATTCATGGTTATAATTTGACCAGAGGTCCTGCAGCGGTGAGATCCTCTCCAGGGCGAGAAGAACGACCCGGCACAATTCGGCCTGCTTCCCTTCAGGTGACCACGAAGAGATAGGGGAGTGATATTAGTGAATCGTGATTTGAAATGTGTGCAGTTTTCAGTGGTCAGTGTGTGTAGTATTCGGTGTTATACGCGAACTCATGCAATGATTATTGGAAGGTAAGTTAATATTCTTACTTTACATCCTCATATTATTAGGTGATAGGCATCAGAGGTCATTCCAGAAGCAGTGGTAGGTTCTAAGACGTCCCTGCAATGTTTGACTATGGTATCCCATACACCTGTTTATGCACCAACCGTTATAAATACTCAAATACCTGCCCCGCGGTCTTGAGCTCAACTAATTTTTCTTTTCCTTGTTTAACAGCCGGTGCAAGGGTTGGATTTGAAATTTTAAAGGGGGAAGGGGCCTATTCCTCATCATGCTACATTTTTCCTGTGAAACAACACGATTGGAGCGAATAGTGTTTTTATGATCACCCTAAGAAAGCTAAAGGCATTCCATTTAGCTGATGATTATTTCCGATTACCTTACCGAAACTAGATTTGCTTCGCCGATAAAAAATCACGGAGGATTCACATAATTTACATGTCCTACTCTTAATACTCTTAAGTTTGCTATACGAAAAACTGTGACTTAGCCAGTGCGTGGAAGGTGATACAGAAATATTAGATTACCCAAATTGAAATTAGCAAGAACTACTCCACTGTTGCCAAATTCTTGATCTCCATGGAAATTTTATAGATAGTTCAATAAGTCTCAATATAAATCCGTGGCGAGCGTAAGCCTAATAAATAGATCAACCCGTAAAAAAGATTGTTAATTTCTCATCACAACGAGTATCGAGGGGCATTCCAGCTTGGCTGCCATAAACTACCGAATTAAAATCTATTTCTCGATTTCTTTATTCATAAACAGCAACATAACGAATACATAAGGTCCCATTGTAACTTTTCTGTTGGATGTATTGCGAATAGCTTACAGAAGATCCTTGTCTCGGTCCGTGGCCGGAAGTCAAATCAATACTTGTTATATTTTATAATATTTGGGAATAGCCAATGGACTGTATCAGTGATCTTATTTTAATGTAACTCGATTTTACAACGCAATACTTTTGATCGTAACACTTGATTAAAAAGTTATGAAAATAGATTTCCGCCAAACTTTGACTCTAGTAGTACTATGCAGTCAAAACAAAAACTATTTTCATTAAATTTTAATGACTTCTGTTGGAATAATTAACTATTTCAAAAATCATATTTTGAATTATGTCGCAGTATAAATACAATGCTTTCGTTGAAATAATTAGCATTCAATATTATGAATGTCATACTATAGACGTCAATGCTGTGCTCCCGTTATCGCTGCTCCAATGTTTGAATACAAATAATTACATGATAAAATACGAATAAGAAGGATGTGTGTGAATTAGTGCATGATCGTTTTTATTCTAGTTCCAATATATGCTCGACTTTCATACTTTCGATGACTTAGAATCAATTAATTAGTACTCGAAGCGCAGATAGTAGTTTACTATACGCTCAGTCATCAACAGTTGTAGTGTTAATAATTGTCTTTTAATTGTAATTGAAAATACATTGTGTAATTTTAAATTTATAAAATCACTTGTAAAAAAACATTTAAAATGATACAAGTAAATAAAAAATATTTGCTCAAAATTTTGTGTATTCAATTCTTTCCTGAAAAAGGAGTAGCTTCTGACATTATTATTATCACCAGGGATTTGAACTTTGTAGTCTAAATTAGACGTAGAATATTTTACATTGCTCTCAAGTTTGACTTGGAGAAATATTTCAAAATATTGTAATAGAAGTTTCAGCTTTGCATTTGAATCTGAAATAAATTATGTTAAATTTTTTATTTGCATAAATTGCTTAATAAATACTTTATTAAGATAATTAATTCGCATGAATTCAATTGCATTCGGGAAAAAACTATTAAACTTAATTATTGCTTAATCCTAGCTGAATTAAAAAAAATAAGCTTCATCTCAATTAAACACAAAGAGATCATAAATTTATTGGCATTTGCCTGACATTGATTCAGCATGTAGCGATGTGAATTCTACCGTTTCAAATAAGAAAAAAGGAAGTAAATACTCGTGTGTATTCTATTGAGATTCATACGGTATCACTGTACACTGCGCAATCAGAACGCTAACAGTGCAATGTTCAATGATTGTAGAAAATTAACTTTCGTGTTTACCGGTAAGAAACACACTTATCGCTACTCTACTGTCTCTGTACACTGAGAATTTCACGGCGCGTTTTATGTCAGAATCGCATGTCTGTTGCTCGACTTCGGTATACTCCTCTTTACAATGGAAATATTTCTTCTTCGAAGAATGATTTTTTATTTACATCAGAATCAAACGTCCTACCAATTCTAAGAAATGATATCGAGGAGTAACATCAAAAATTAAGGGAAACGTTTCATTATAGAGATAAATTTCCTACGCCTTTTTAATATCTTGCCACTTGTTCGATATGTTTATGCCCATTTGGGCCAACAGAATAAATGCAATTCCGCTGTTTAACGTTACAAATGATCTTTTTAACGCAATCTTTCAAATTGTTGAAGGCTGTCTATCGCTTTCGAATGTTTTGAAATGCTAGATGTGTTCTGTCAAACGAGAAAGCGATTATGTATAAACTTTGAAACTTTTGATTTCGTAGAGAAAACTTCCGATAGATTTTTACAAGTGGATTTAATCTTTAAGCGGTTGTTTACTCCAGTAAATTTATTCTGGTTTTCAAATCGGCGTGATAGATGTGATTGACCTAGTTTTTTCACTCGATCAAATCCTGTCAATCAATGTATAGTAAACTATAGTTTGGATTTATTTTATAAAAAGTAATTTATACTTAAATACTCGTTATTAAAGTGAAAGTAAATGATATTTTTGCAGGGTATCTATGTGGAAAGGTAGCTGTTATTTATGCCACTGGTGGTTGATTCTTCGCCGAACTTGATGTTTTCTTCTTTGTCAAACCTTTCCCTTCGTGTCATCGTTAGTAATTTGGGGTTCAACATTAAGTTGTACTAGAGGATGAAATCTCATGAGTCGTGAGAGCATCATGCTAATGAAAACTTGCATCTGCAAGTAGGAGAACATAGTGATGTGGCGAATGAGTGGTGTGATATGCAAGCAGTGTTGTTATATCATCTGGAGGACTTTTTGCAGTATGCTAAGAGGTGTTCAGTTCCTCACTGCTTTTGAGTAAACAATGATTGAAGTATGTTGTAACTTTCTTTCTTCATTTCATATTCTTGTCATGAAGCCAGGCTCTAAATTCTTCTGAAATGTATAATGCTAGTTGCAGTTAGGTTCTCCCTTCTTGTGTTTTGATTTATAGCTTATCTTCCCTTGGTTTCTCAAAGGCATCATTTCTTTACAAAAGGCTAGTGCAGTCTTTGGATAGGTTTTGCATGTTGCAAATAATTATATATGTTGCAATTAATCGTGTATTCATTGTTATTCAGAAATTGTTGTGGTTATCTGTTGTTTATTCTTTCATTTAAGAAGTGTTTGCAAATATCCATAGCCATAATCTCTTACATTTCAACTTCTTCAAGTAAGACATTCCAATCTGCTGATCCAGTATATTGGATAGGGTATTGGCCTAGATTTTAAATTTTCTTTGTCAGATTGATTCTTATAGTTCATTCAGAAGTTGGCAGTTAGTTCTCTTGTTAATGGATTGCTTGAGTTTCTGATTCAAGACTAGCGTCGACTTATTCTTTCATCCTCTAATGACAATTATTTCATAATTTCATGCATTTAAACTTTTTTACATTGTGAATATTCCTAACAAGGTTCATTAATTACCAGTGAGTTGTATTTCCAAATATTTTGACTTTGGATAGATATCTGAATATGTTGTCATAGTCTTTATTTTATTGATTCAGTTTCCATTATGTCAAGTTAAATCATACTTGTCTTCAACATACTCCTTTCCATATTGATTTATCAATCATATTTTCAACATTTGCAGTAAAATTTCTAGGATAAAAGCCATTATCATCCAGAAGAATATAGTCGATTCCTATTATTTTTCTTCATTTCAATAAGCCTTTGTTCTTCATAAAGACTCTTTTAGTTATAATATATCATTTTGTTATTGTAAGGAAACTTCTTGAAAAGTGACTAGAAATATTCTCAGTTGAAATTGAGATTCGCAAAGAAAAGATTGATTTTATTGAGAAATCTCATTTGCTTTAAGTTAAGCTGTTTAGGTAAATTTATTTTTAAGGACCAGCATTTTAAAATGTGCTTGCTTGCTTGTTTTGCTATTAGGTATTCACACATGCTAAATTCATTCTTTTTTCTTTCTTTAGATAGATTTTTCAAAGAAATCTTTCCATTTGATAAAACTGCTGTTTCATTTTCATGAAGTTTGGCAAACAATTTCTAGCATATGGTATAGCATTACAAATGACAGGATAAATAATTTTTCATATTTCTATGATGAGTCTAAGATCCTTTTATTTCCAGTGAATTTGATCAAAATATCAAAATCAAAAAAATATCTTTACTCAGTTGATAAATACTTTAACTGATGAAAATTATAAAAAGGATAACGTCGTTGGATTACCGCGGGGCAAAATTTCTCTTGATGTACATTTATTGACAAACGATGGAAATGTAATTTTTACTTTGCACATTAAGTTGTGCGACTAACCCAATGTAAACGAGAGCTTATATGGGCAAGGTAGTGGTGCTCCACATTAGTGGCACCAACCACCTACATTTATTGATATAATTTGTAAGAGATGAGAATTTAGTGGTATTATTATTTAAAAATATGGAAAATAGGATGAAGGTAAATGAGTACTTATAGCGCGTAACAATTTGGGTGCGTACGCAAGGATTAAAATATGCTCGTATGGGAATTCCTATGTTGCACTTGGGTATTGTTCGGGCTTGTTTTCCTTATGAAGGCAAGTGAATCTCGTCCTCCTTGTCTTTCCCATTTGTCATTCTATAGCCCAGAAGGAAGAGCGATTATCTTACTTACAATGACTACCCCACCTCCACCCCTCCTTCCCAATCCACCTATTTGAGGGGAAAACTCTCCCTCCGGACGGTGGAGGTTTTGCGAACTATTTTGGCCGGCCGTTAATTTAAATCCCGTCTCGAGGTATCGATCCCCCTTAAGTATAAGTTACGTTTTAATTCTCCATAAGCAAAATACATTGCAAGGATTCGTCCAAAAATAAATTCATACATATATAGATATATGCATATATAAGGTTAAATGATCTCCTTAAATATCATGTATTCAAAGCTTTTATGTTATGGTTAACATTAAATACTGCATAATGTTAGAATTTGCTACATAATAATACATCAGTACATACAATAGTATTTTAGCATGAAATAAAGATATTTTGTGATACAAAGCGTTGCACATTTTGAAAATATTCAAAGCATACATATTTTAATACTCATAAATTTGTACTTTTAAGTTTTAGTTTACTTGTTCTGACGATGTGTCCATGTAGTCCATGGAAAATTTGTGTTTATAACTATCATATTATACATAAATACAGTGATGAACATTAGCTTTCTCGGGCAATGAATATTTATTGTTGATGAGGGAAGCAAATTGCATGGTTTCATTCTTGTCCTATAAATGGCCCTCTTGATTTTATTTCTTCTTCTTTGTACTGTAATATAATATCCCCCTCCTTCTTCCATGATAGTATTAGAAAAATTACTTTTCTAGTGTGAAAATGCAAAGTGACTGACAGAATTTAATTTGACATATCACTGTTTTGATTTTCCTCTGCATTCCTAACACTAATGTTATGAGTGAATGAAATACACCACTTTTCAAATTTATTTTATACCTTAACAAAGTACTATGGAAAAGTAAGTAAGTATTAGTACTACAGAAAGAAGTAAAAATTTTATGTAGTATTCTAAGGTAATTCTGAATAAAATAACTACTAGTTTCTTTTTGAAAAAGTGGTGTATCTCATTCACTCATTTCATTTTGGAATACTACAGAGTGAATCTCGGTTCCATCATGTTTAGCTAACGTTAAATAACTGCTATAACAAATAATGTCAGCTAAGGATGTAAGTTTCACAAAATTCTGCCTGACTTCTTTCTTTTCAAAACAAAATATGATACATTTCAAGGAAATAAAGTAGCTTAAAAAAATAAAATAAATAATGTAGTTGGAATTTCAGCAAAACCATGAGAATTAGCTAAGGCTTTTCATGCAGATGATTCATATTCCATGGATTCTTCTTTACTCATAATCTTTGATTGCAGTATTGCTTAAAATCAGGTAAATTTTCTATTAATACCTTGCTTTGGTATTGATTTTTTATTTTGGTCCCATCTTTTCATGAGCCAACCTGCTCTGAGATCTTTTCATGCCCTATTCTTTAAATATTTTCATATAGAAGTTCATGTATAGTTTTCCATAAAACTAGGTCTGAATTCAATGTTTATCATTTAGTTGCAAAAGCAGCTCAAAAAGCATTTTTTATGAAATTAAAATTTTAAATACAATATTTCATTGAAAATATTCATATCTAGAAGATATTCATGTATTCTTAACTGAAATATTATGGAAGCAAATGACCATAAGGCCTAGAGAAAATTTGACTTGTAGATCTTGTGTATGTTCCATTAATTCTTTATCATGTATTTTATGTTGCTTGCTATCTTTGTTTGTTTTCTGTAATTTGTTCAATAGATTCCTTTCTCTTAATTTGCTCAACTTTTGTTTGAATGTTCTTGAGATATGTGGCAAATTCTCAAACTCCTTCTGTTGAGACTGCAGGAACCTGGTTAATCACTTCCACCACACGCCAATAATCACCATCACTATCGCCCTCAACATCACTCTCTGGAATATTAAACAGCAATACATTGTACAACCTCATCTGCCTGTCATGAACTTTGCCAATAAGTGACTCAAACACCTCATCGGAAGTTACGACAGTTACTCAAGTCAGCAAGAGAGGTTTTGATTTCCGTTAGCTCAGTCTTGAACAACCCCAAGATTGATTTAAGCTCTTGTAGACCAGTCAAGTTGTAGCCAGGTATAGAGTCCATTTTCGTGCAACTAACACAAAAATACTTAAGTTGGGACTTGCTGGAGAGGGATTGAATAACAGACCGCGACAGGCCAGAGCATGCCAAAGTATTGTGTACACAAAGTACACAGCGACAGCAATTGATAATGTCTCCATCAGTTAAATCAGCACCACAAGTAATGCAAACCTCAACACTTATTACTGACATCGTGGAGGATAATTGTATTACGTACCACAAGTTATTAGTATGATACAATTAGTAAATAATTCAATAATATATAGGAACTCAAGTAAGACATGACTGCACCATAGGCAAATGACTCACAAAATCCAAAAGTAAGTATTGTATAAAAAAAGTAGGTAATAGTAAATAATATATATATATATATATATATATATATATATATATATATATATATATATATATATATATATATATATATATATATTGTATTGGAATAATTTAATTATGATGGAAGATTAATCATTTCTGTCTTCGAAATAAAATAATTAATGATGAATGAAATAATTATTGTAACCATATAGATATAATACGATATAGATACATTACAATAGATATTACCAAATTTATATGGTATTAATAACTGGAATAATTCCTTTGGGCCTTTGTCCTTTGTGCATTGCATTTTTATGCACAAGGCTGATACCAAAAATCATTGGGAAGCAGTGCTAATGTCAGCCATAGGCATGCTAGTGTTAGGCCTACAGAGGACGTGACAAAAACCCAGAACATACTGGATGTAAGAACAAGGTGCATTGTAATCGCTAACAGTCCCTTAGAAAGGAAACAATACATTGAAAAGTACGCCTTTTCCATGCTATAGGCAATTCATTTATTTTCATCCCCTTGGGTCATTAGAATATAAATATTCATTCTCTATATAACAAATTTATTCAAAGGAAAGTAAATGATTATCACTGGCAGCACAGTCCTCAGCATTAAAATAAAGAAAATTGTATCATATGACAGTAAAAAACACTAATATGAAGAAAAACAAAATAGTACCTGCTATAAAATAAAAATAAATAACCTGTTACATAAAGTGATAAATGAAATAGATAAAAGTAATGGAAATGGGCCCTGTATAGTTATGATAAAAAAATATCTCAACTTTATGACAAAATAGAGACTGCTTCAAAATAAAAATTAAGAAATGGCTTCTGCTTTATAGTAATAAATAATTTTATATAAAAAACCTGCTTCTTTAAAGATAATAACAATAAAAAAAATCAATCATAGAATATTCAAATAAAAGATACATATGTAAACTTATTTCCTTAGGTTCCTTAATCTGAAAAGATCATACAAAATAGTACAAAATATTGTACCTTATGTCCAATGTATGGTACGACAACTAAGATCATGAATTTAAAGCTAACGTATGTAAGGGGTATGCAGAGGAATAGTATGTTTGTATGTATACAATTTTTATTGTAAGAATGCGTGTATTTTATATCCATGTATTATTTTGTATGTATGACCTTCCAGAGTATACGTCTGTCCCAGTACATGTTAAGTTAATGCCTATAGTGGTAAATAAAAACAGAATGGAATTGAACAATGTTATTTATAAATTTCCTTTCCTTCTCAGCCTTAGATTATGTTCTACTATCCTTAGATATTATCATATCATTGCAAACAAAGTACACTTCCAATTTATTTTCTCCAACACGTAAGTTAACATGAAGGTTCATCTCCAAACTTCATATAGTAAAATTTATAAAACCTTATCAAAACTCATCTTAAAAGGAATTGCTGCCTTCGAGTCAGCTGAAGTAATAAAGCATAGAATGAAATTCCATTTTAGTGCAGCAATTAACCTTTTTGTGTAGACCTTTTACGAGGTGGCGGAGTAGCATCCTGCATCACACAAAGTGCTGCACTCTCACAAGAACTGGACACAATATGAGATGTAGAAGCAATCACTTCTCTTTGCTGGCCAGGTACTCTCGTGCTAAGGGCTTTTAAATGCAATATTACAAGTTATTAATAATGTCCAAATGTCCTTGAAATGTTTTGATCAAGCCATTGATAAATACCTCAACAATTTAGTGATAATTTTCAATGATACAATATGATTTAAAATGAGTATATAGGTTGGGATTCTTCAAAGTATAAACGAACAAAACCGTGTAAATATTATCACATTTCTGTCTCAAATGCTCAAAACTGCAGGAGAGTACTTCACAAAAATTACTGTTTACTGGAAAGCTGTTTTTCTCTGCTCACTCGTCTCTTAGGAACATGTGATTGCTTATGATGTTTCTTCATTTCTCGAATGGGATGAGGAGTGACTTCATACCCAAGACGGCCTTCTTGACTTGACTATGAAATCTATAACCCACACTCACTGGATCCCTGTGGATATTTATAGGCAATTACATTTCCCTGTTCCGCATACCTTAGTCTGAAATAAAGAATGTAGGAAAATTCAGCATCTCTTATAAAATTTTAGGCAGTATAACTGCTTAACTGAAAAGTTTCAAAGAAAAGTTTTAGGTGGCTATTTTGGGGAAACCCAAATGATTCCACTTGGAGGGAATATGAAATTGATACAATCATTATTTCCAAGATCTTCATCCAATAATCCTTATAATTTTCAACGTAATGTAGAAAGATTGTTAAAATTTTAACTCGCCAATCCTTATTGATAATACATTGAGAAGAGTAAATTCGTCAAAATTCATTCATTAGCGGCCTACTCAAACACACTGTAGTTGTAGTAAATTAGTAATTGTGGAAAATGCTTCGACAGCTGAGGTCACGTGAGATCCCACCGGGAATCGAACCCGGACCGCTTTCATTGAAGTCGAACTCGCTGCCCACACAGCTATCCGGGAGTCCCATAAACACTCTGTAAATTCATTGATTGAAGAATCGGAGAAGTTAAGATAATGAACATTACTTATATATCGCATGAAAAATTCTTTTATGAAAACACAATAAACAATATGCATTCAAATAATTAAACCGTATCCTTACACTCCCAGATATATTTGTTCACGCTTCTCCATGATTGAACAAGAGAAATCATATACCGCCCTTCTCCAGTATGAATTCGTAGCGATGGTATGAGTGTTCAGGAAGTCAATTTTGGCGGAATCGGTGCGGTCACTTTTGTGCAGTTGACTCATAAAAGTCGGAGCATTTGAACGGAGCGAACCTGTCTGTGCTGGAGTGTCTCGACGTTGGACTCCTTGGCAATGTAAGAACTTTTGAGAAGTCTATACATCTAGTTTTTCAATATTTATCGGTGTTATATCTTACGGATGACTCTTCGCGATTGCAACGAACTTCCGATTCGATGATTTTATATTACTCCTAGGCCTTATTCCCATTCTAGTGTCCTGATAACTTCGTCTCTGAGCGGCAGTTTGCACTGTGCTATTCGCCCGCGCTAAATAATAATTCTTCACTATGTTGCAAGCAAAGTCGCCGGACGTTGAGGTTTTAGGAGGCTGTCAGCGCTCTCCTTCTCGGAAGATGGGTACGTACTTTACAGTTTGCCTCTTGTAGTGTAAGAATATCCTAAACGTTATAATATCTTCTCGATGAAATCATGGTATTGAAATCTCGTTGGAGAGACTGCCGTCTAAATATGTGTAAGAGAAACTGAAGTTCCTACTCCAGAGTAGTTGATTCTCCCGGGGGCAAAAGATGTAGGTAGTTAGTTATAAAAATAATTTAAAGAAGTACATGAAGCATCTCTCACGTTCCCTTAATTCTATGAGAGAAATTATCAGACCGTGAGGAATTTCCATCTGATTCGAACTTGGCTCAAGGTATTCTGGTTAATGTTTTCCTTTCAATTTTCCGACAGAATAATTCTTTCAAAGAGTTTAAATGAACTTAATATGCATATTTTCGGCACTCTTTGCCTCATCTGCGGTCGGTTCCTAGATTAAATATATGCATTATGGAAAGCGAGACGTTGAATTTCAATAAAGTGCAAGAACTTATATTAATCCTTCTCTTTTTACCCTACAATCAAAGCTGCTTTACATCAATGAATAATTGATAAAATCCATTAATGTGGAAATATATGAATTTCTTTTTCTTTTAAATTAGCATGTCGTTCCACAAAAGCATTAAAATTATATGATTGAGGCCTTTTAGAAACTTCATGAGCGGCTTTTGATTAACTTAGAAAATGGAAATGATTATGCTTGTGCATATCTCGTAATACATTTTCATTGCATAAAAACCTCCTCTCGTTATTGCTGAGTATAGTTTGATTTTAATTTTCCATATGCAGAGTTCATAATGTAAATAACCCCAGGATATAAAGCCTTTCTCACCCAATTAATTTCTTTTTGTTACATCATTTGACAATGTTCGATGGCGTGGTAAATTTTAAATGAGTGCCATAGAGAAATTTTGAGTGTTGAGACTGACTTCTTAAATACACATTCAAGGAAATCACGTTGTTTTGAGCTCTTTTCGTAAGATCTTACATAGCAAGATAATTTCAATGCATTCCTTTCTCAATTTATCTCGGAGGCCTACGAGTTTCACAAAGACATCAACCTTGGCGTCTTCGACCGCTGGGATGGGATTCCACAGCTGAAGGAAGGATTGCAGGAATTGGCCTCGGGATTCATGGTTATAATTTGACCAGAGGTCCTGCAGCGGTGAGATCCTCTCCAGGGCGAGAAGAACGACCCGGCACAATTCGGCCTGCTTCCCTTCAGGTGACCACGAAGAGATAGGGGAGTGATATTAGTGAATCGTGATTTGAAATGTGTGCAGTTTTCAGTGGTCAGTGTGTGTAGTATTCGGTGTTATACGCGAACTCATGCAATGATTATTGGAAGGTAAGTTAATATTCTTACTTTACATCCTCATATTATTAGGTGATAGGCATCAGAGGTCATTCCAGAAGCAGTGGTAGGTTCTAAGACGTCCCTGCAATGTTTGACTATGGTATCCCATACACCTGTTTATGCACCAACCGTTATAAATACTCAAATACCTGCCCCGCGGTCTTGAGCTCAACTAATTTTTCTTTTCCTTGTTTAACAGCCGGTGCAAGGGTTGGATTTGAAATTTTAAAGGGGGAAGGGGCCTATTCCTCATCATGCTACATTTTTCCTGTGAAACAACACGATTGGAGCGAATAGTGTTTTTATGATCACCCTAAGAAAGCTAAAGGCATTCCATTTAGCTGATGATTATTTCCGATTACCTTACCGAAACTAGATTTGCTTCGCCGATAAAAAATCACGGAGGATTCACATAATTTACATGTCCTACTCTTAATACTCTTAAGTTTGCTATACGAAAAACTGTGACTTAGCCAGTGCGTGGAAGGTGATACAGAAATATTAGATTACCCAAATTGAAATTAGCAAGAACTACTCCACTGTTGCCAAATTCTTGATCTCCATGGAAATTTTATAGATAGTTCAATAAGTCTCAATATAAATCCGTGGCGAGCGTAAGCCTAATAAATAGATCAACCCGTAAAAAAGATTGTTAATTTCTCATCACAACGAGTATCGAGGGGCATTCCAGCTTGGCTGCCATAAACTACCGAATTAAAATCTATTTCTCGATTTCTTTATTCATAAACAGCAACATAACGAATACATAAGGTCCCATTGTAACTTTTCTGTTGGATGTATTGCGAATAGCTTACAGAAGATCCTTGTCTCGGTCCGTGGCCGGAAGTCAAATCAATACTTGTTATATTTTATAATATTTGGGAATAGCCAATGGACTGTATCAGTGATCTTATTTTAATGTAACTCGATTTTACAACGCAATACTTTTGATCGTAACACTTGATTAAAAAGTTATGAAAATAGATTTCCGCCAAACTTTGACTCTAGTAGTACTATGCAGTCAAAACAAAAACTATTTTCATTAAATTTTTAATGACTTCTGTTGGAATAATTAACTATTTCAAAAATCATATTTTGAATTATGTCGCAGTATAAATACAATGCTTTCGTTGAAATAATTAGCATTCAATATTATGAATGTCATACTATAGACGTCAATGCTGTGCTACCGTTATCGCTGCTCCAATGTTTGAATACAAATAATTACATGATAAAATACGAATAAGAAGGATGTGTGTGAATTAGTGCATGATCGTTTTTATTCTAGTTCCAATATATGCTCGACTTTCATACTTTCGATGACTTAGAATCAATTAATTAGTACTCGAAGCGCAGATAGTAGTTTACTATACGCTCAGTCATCAACAGTTGTAGTGTTAATAATTGTCTTTTAATTGTAATTGAAAATACATTGTGTAATTTTAAATTTATAAAATCACTTGTAAAAAAACATTTAAAATGATACAAGTAAATAAAAAATATTTGCTCAAAATTTTGTGTATTCAATTCTTTCCTGAAAAAGGAGTAGCTTCTGACATTATTATTATCACCAGGGATTTGAACTTTGTAGTCTAAATTAGACGTAGAATATTTTACATTGCTCTCAAGTTTGACTTGGAGAAATATTTCAAAATATTGTAATAGAAGTTTCAGCTTTGCATTTGAATCTGAAATAAATTATGTTAAATTTTTTATTTGCATAAATTGCTTAATAAATACTTTATTAAGATAATTAATTCGCATGAATTCAATTGCATTCGGGAAAAAACTATTAAACTTAATTATTGCTTAATCCTAGCTGAATTAAAAAAAATAAGCTTCATCTCAATTAAACACAAAGAGATCATAAATTTATTGGCATTTGCCTGACATTGATTCAGCATGTAGCGATGTGAATTCTACCGTTTCAAATAAGAAAAAAGGAAGTAAATACTCGTGTGTATTCTATTGAGATTCATACGGTATCACTGTACACTGCGCAATCAGAACGCTAACAGTGCAATGTTCAATGATTGTAGAAAATTAACTTTCGTGTTTACCGGTAAGAAACACACTTATCGCTACTCTACTGTCTCTGTACACTGAGAATTTCACGGCGCGTTTTATGTCAGAATCGCATGTCTGTTGCTCGACTTCGGTATACTCCTCTTTACAATGGAAATATTTCTTCTTCGAAGAATGATTTTTTATTTACATCAGAATCAAACGTCCTACCAATTCTAAGAAATGATATCGAGGAGTAACATCAAAAATTAAGGGAAACGTTTCATTATAGAGATAAATTTCCTACGCCTTTTTAATATCTTGCCACTTGTTCGATATGTTTATGCCCATTTGGGCCAACAGAATAAATGCAATTCCGCTGTTTAACGTTACAAATGATCTTTTTAACGCAATCTTTCAAATTGTTGAAGGCTGTCTATCGCTTTCGAATGTTTTGAAATGCTAGATGTGTTCTGTCAAACGAGAAAGCGATTATGTATAAACTTTGAAACTTTTGATTTCGTAGAGAAAACTTCCGATAGATTTTTACAAGTGGATTTAATCTTTAAGCGGTTGTTTACTCCAGTAAATTTATTCTGGTTTTCAAATCGGCGTGATAGATGTGATTGACCTAGTTTTTTCACTCGATCAAATCCTGTCAATCAATGTATAGTAAACTATAGTTTGGATTTATTTTATAAAAAGTAATTTATACTTAAATACTCGTTATTAAAGTGAAAGTAAATGATATTTTTGCAGGGTATCTATGTGGAAAGGTAGCTGTTATTTATGCCACTGGTGGTTGATTCTTCGCCGAACTTGATGTTTTCTTCTTTGTCAAACCTTTCCCTTCGTGTCATCGTTAGTAATTTGGGGTTCAACATTAAGTTGTACTAGAGGATGAAATCTCATGAGTCGTGAGAGCATCATGCTAATGAAAACTTGCATCTGCAAGTAGGAGAACATAGTGATGTGGCGAATGAGTGGTGTGATATGCAAGCAGTGTTGTTATATCATCTGGAGGACTTTTTGCAGTATGCTAAGAGGTGTTCAGTTCCTCACTGCTTTTGAGTAAACAATGATTGAAGTATGTTGTAACTTTCTTTCTTCATTTCATATTCTTGTCATGAAGCCAGGCTCTAAATTCTTCTGAAATGTATAATGCTAGTTGCAGTTAGGTTCTCCCTTCTTGTGTTTTGATTTATAGCTTATCTTCCCTTGGTTTCTCAAAGGCATCATTTCTTTACAAAAGGCTAGTGCAGTCTTTGGATAGGTTTTGCATGTTGCAAATAATTATATATGTTGCAATTAATCGTGTATTCATTGTTATTCAGAAATTGTTGTGGTTATCTGTTGTTTATTCTTTCATTTAAGAAGTGTTTGCAAATATCCATAGCCATAATCTCTTACATTTCAACTTCTTCAAGTAAGACATTCCAATCTGCTGATCCAGTATATTGGATAGGGTATTGGCCTAGATTTTAAATTTTCTTTGTCAGATTGATTCTTATAGTTCATTCAGAAGTTGGCAGTTAGTTCTCTTGTTAATGGATTGCTTGAGTTTCTGATTCAAGACTAGCGTCGACTTATTCTTTCATCCTCTAATGACAATTATTTCATAATTTCATGCATTTAAACTTTTTTACATTGTGAATATTCCTAACAAGGTTCATTAATTACCAGTGAGTTGTATTTCCAAATATTTTGACTTTGGATAGATATCTGAATATGTTGTCATAGTCTTTATTTTATTGATTCAGTTTCCATTATGTCAAGTTAAATCATACTTGTCTTCAACATACTCCTTTCCATATTGATTTATCAATCATATTTTCAACATTTGCAGTAAAATTTCTAGGATAAAAGCCATTATCATCCAGAAGAATATAGTCGATTCCTATTATTTTTCTTCATTTCAATAAGCCTTTGTTCTTCATAAAGACTCTTTTAGTTATAATATATCATTTTGTTATTGTAAGGAAACTTCTTGAAAAGTGACTAGAAATATTCTCAGTTGAAATTGAGATTCGCAAAGAAAAGATTGATTTTATTGAGAAATCTCATTTGCTTTAAGTTAAGCTGTTTAGGTAAATTTATTTTTAAGGACCAGCATTTTAAAATGTGCTTGCTTGCTTGTTTTGCTATTAGGTATTCACACATGCTAAATTCATTCTTTTTTCTTTCTTTAGATAGATTTTTCAAAGAAATCTTTCCATTTGATAAAACTGCTGTTTCATTTTCATGAAGTTTGGCAAACAATTTCTAGCATATGGTATAGCATTACAAATGACAGGATAAATAATTTTTCATATTTCTATGATGAGTCTAAGATCCTTTTATTTCCAGTGAATTTGATCAAAATATCAAAATCAAAAAAATATCTTTACTCAGTTGATAAATACTTTAACTGATGAAAATTATAAAAAGGATAACGTCGTTGGATTACCGCGGGGCAAAATTTCTCTTGATGTACATTTATTGACAAACGATGGAAATGTAATTTTTACTTTGCACATTAAGTTGTGCGACTAACCCAATGTAAACGAGAGCTTATATGGGCAAGGTAGTGGTGCTCCACATTAGTGGCACCAACCACCTACATTTATTGATATAATTTGTAAGAGATGAGAATTTAGTGGTATTATTATTTAAAAATATGGAAAATAGGATGAAGGTAAATGAGTACTTATAGCGCGTAACAATTTGGGTGCGTACGCAAGGATTAAAATATGCTCGTATGGGAATTCCTATGTAGCACTTGGGTATTGTTCGGGCTTGTTTTCCTTATGAAGGCAAGTGAATCTCGTCCTCCTTGTCTTTCCCATTTGTCATTCTATAGCCCAGAAGGAAGAGCGATTATCTTACTTACAATGACTACCCCACCTCCACCCCTCCTTCCCAATCCACCTATTTGAGGGGAAAACTCTCCCTCCGGACGGTGGAGGTTTTGCGAACTATTTTGGCCGGCCGTTAATTTAAATCCCGTCTCGAGGTATCGATCCCCCTTAAGTATAAGTTACGTTTTAATTCTCCATAAGCAAAATACATTGCAAGGATTCGTCCAAAAATAAATTCATACATATATAGATATATGCATATATAAGGTTAAATGATCTCCTTAAATATCATGTATTCAAAGCTTTTATGTTATGGTTAACATTAAATACTGCATAATGTTAGAATTTGCTACATAATAATACATCAGTACATACAATAGTATTTTTGCATGAAATAAAGATATTTTGTGATACAAAGCGTTGCACATTTTGAAAATATTCAAAGCATACATATTTTAATACTCATAAATTTGTACTTTTAAGTTTTAGTTTACTTGTTCTGACGATGTGTCCATGTAGTCCATGGAAAATTTGTGTTTATAACTATCATATTATACATAAATACAGTGATGAACATTAGCTTTCTCGGGCAATGAATATTTATTGTTGATGAGGGAAGCAAATTGCATGGTTTCATTCTTGTCCTATAAATGGCCCTCTTGATTTTATTTCTTCTTCTTTGTACTGTAATATAATATCCCCCTCCTTCTTCCATGATAGTATTAGAAAAATTACTTTTCTAGTGTGAAAATGCAAAGTGACTGACAGAATTTAATTTGACATATCACTGTTTTGATTTTCCTCTGCATTCCTAACACTAATGTTATGAGTGAATGAAATACACCACTTTTCAAATTTATTTTATACCTTAACAAAGTACTATGGAAAAGTAAGTAAGTATTAGTACTACAGAAAGAAGTAAAAATTTTATGTAGTATTCTAAGGTAATTCTGAATAAAATAACTACTAGTTTCTTTTTGAAAAAGTGGTGTATCTCATTCACTCATTTCATTTTGGAATACTACAGAGTGAATCTCGGTTCCATCATGTTTAGCTAACGTTAAATAACTGCTATAACAAATAATGTCAGCTAAGGATGTAAGTTTCACAAAATTCTGCCTGACTTCTTTCTTTTCAAAACAAAATATGATACATTTCAAGGAAATAAAGTAGCTTAAAAAAATAAAATAAATAATGTAGTTGGAATTTCAGCAAAACCATGAGAATTAGCTAAGGCTTTTCATGCAGATGATTCATATTCCATGGATTCTTCTTTACTCATAATCTTTGATTGCAGTATTGCTTAAAATCAGGTAAATTTTCTATTAATACCTTGCTTTGGTATTGATTTTTTATTTTGGTCCCATCTTTTCATGAGCCAACCTGCTCTGAGATCTTTTCATGCCCTATTCTTTAAATATTTTCATATAGAAGTTCATGTATAGTTTTCCATAAAACTAGGTCTGAATTCAATGTTTATCATTTAGTTGCAAAAGCAGCTCAAAAAGCATTTTTTATGAAATTAAAATTTTAAATACAATATTTCATTGAAAATATTCATATCTAGAAGATATTCATGTATTCTTAACTGAAATATTATGGAAGCAAATGACCATAAGGCCTAGAGAAAATTTGACTTGTAGATCTTGTGTATGTTCCATTAATTCTTTATCATGTATTTTATGTTGCTTGCTATCTTTCTTTGTTTTCTGTAATTTGTTCAATAGATTCCTTTCTCTTAATTTGCTCAACTTTTGTTTGAATGTTCTTGAGATATGTGGCAAATTCTCAAACTCCTTCTGTTGAGACTGCAGGAACCTGGTTAATCACTTCCACCACACGCCAATAATCACCATCACTATCGCCCTCAACATCACTCTCTGGAATATTAAACAGCAATACATTGTACAACCTCATCTGCCTGTCATGAACTTTGCCAATAAGTGACTCAAACACCTCATCGGAAGTTACGACAGTTACTCAAGTCAGCAAGAGAGGTTTTGATTTCCGTTAGCTCAGTCTTGAACAACCCCAAGATTGATTTAAGCTCTTGTAGACCAGTCAAGTTGTAGCCAGGTATAGAGTCCATTTTCGTGCAACTAACACAAAAATACTTAAGTTGGGACTTGCTGGAGAGGGATTGAATAACAGACCGCGACAGTCCAGAGCATGCCAAAGTATTGTGTACACAAAGTACACAGCGACAGCAATTGATAATGTCTCCATCAGTTAAATCAGCACCACAAGTAATGCAAACCTCAACACTTATTACTGACATCGTGGAGGATAATTGTATTACGTACCACAAGTTATTAGTATGATACAATTAGTAAATAATTCAATAATATATAGGAACTCAAGTAAGACATGACTGCACCATAGGCAAATGACTCACAAAATCCAAAAGTAAGTATTGTATAAAAAAAGTAGGTAATAGTAAATAATATATATATATATATATATATATATATATATATATATATATATATATATATATATATATTGTATTGGAATAATTTAATTATGATGGAAGATTAATCATTTCTGTCTTCGAAATAAAATAATTAATGATGAATGAAATAATTATTGTAACCATATAGATATAATACGATATAGATACATTACAATAGATATTACCAAATTTATATGGTATTAATAACTGGAATAATTCCTTTGGGCCTTTGTCCTTTGTGCATTGCATTTTTATGCACAAGGCTGATACCAAAAATCATTGGGAAGCAGTGCTAATGTCAGCCATAGGCATGCTAGTGTTAGGCCTACAGAGGACGTGACAAAAACCCAGAACATACTGGATGTAAGAACAAGGTGCATTGTAATCCCTAACAGTCCCTTAGAAAGGAAACAATACATTGAAAAGTACGCCTTTTCCATGCTATAGGCAATTCATTTATTTTCATCCCCTTGGGTCATTAGAATATAAATATTCATTCTCTATATAACAAATTTATTCAAAGGAAAGTAAATGATTATCACTGGCAGCACAGTCCTCAGCATTAAAATAAAGAAAATTGTATCATATGACAGTAAAAAACACTAATATGAAGAAAAACAAAATAGTACCTGCTATAAAATAAAAATAAATAACCTGTTACATAAAGTGATAAATGAAATAGATAAAAGTAATGGAAATGGGCCCTGTATAGTTATGATAAAAAAATATCTCAACTTTATGACAAAATAGAGACTGCTTCAAAATAAAAATTAAGAAATGGCTTCTGCTTTATAGTAATAAATAATTTTATATAAAAAACCTGCTTCTTTAAAGATAATAACAATAAAAAAAATCAATCATAGAATATTCAAATAAAAGATACATATGTAAACTTATTTCCTTAGGTTCCTTAATCTGAAAAGATCATACAAAATAGTACAAAATATTGTACCTTATGTCCAATGTATGGTACGACAACTAAGATCATGAATTTAAAGCTAACGTATGTAAGGGGTATGCAGAGGAATAGTATGTTTGTATGTATACAATTTTTATTGTAAGAATGCGTGTATTTTATATCCATGTATTATTTTTTTATGTATGACCTTCCAGAGTATACGTCTGTCCCAGTACATGTTAAGTTAATGCCTATAGTGGTAAATAAAAACAGAATGGAATTGAACAATGTTATTTATAAATTTCCTTTCCTTCTCAGCCTTAGATTATGTTCTACTATCCTTAGATATTATCATATCATTGCAAACAAAGTACACTTCCAATTTATTTTCTCCAACACGTAAGTTAACATGAAGGTTCATCTCCAAACTTCATATAGTAAAATTTATAAAACCTTATCAAAACTCATCTTAAAAGGAATTGCTGCCTTCGAGTCAGCTGAAGTAATAAAGCATAGAATGAAATTCCATTTTAGTGCAGCAATTAACCTTTTTGTGTAGACCTTTTACGAGGTGGCGGAGTAGCATCCTGCATCACACAAAGTGCTGCACTCTCACAAGAACTGGACACAATATGAGATGTAGAAGCAATCACTTCTCTTTGCTGGCCAGGTACTCTCGTGCTAAGGGCTTTTAAATGCAATATTACAAGTTATTAATAATGTCCAAATGTCCTTGAAATGTTTTGATCAAGCCATTGATAAATACCTCAACAATTTAGTGATAATTTTCAATGATACAATATGATTTAAAATGAGTATATAGGTTGGGATTCTTCAAAGTATAAACGAACAAAACCGTGTAAATATTATCACATTTCTGTCTCAAATGCTCAAAACTGCAGGAGAGTACTTCACAAAAATTACTGTTTACTGGAAAGCTGTTTTTCTCTGCTCACTCGTCTCTTAGGAACATGTGATTGCTTATGATGTTTCTTCATTTCTCGAATGGGATGAGGAGTGACTTCATACCCAAGACGGCCTTCTTGACTTGACTATGAAATCTATAACCCACACTCACTGGATCCCTGTGGATATTTATAGGCAATTACATTTCCCTGTTCCGCATACCTTAGTCTGAAATAAAGAATGTAGGAAAATTCAGCATCTCTTATAAAATTTTAGGCAGTATAACTGCTTAACTGAAAAGTTTCAAAGAAAAGTTTTAGGTGGCTATTTTGGGGAAACCCAAATGATTCCACTTGGAGGGAATATGAAATTGATACAATCATTATTTCCAAGATCTTCATCCAATAATCCTTATAATTTTCAACGTAATGTAGAAAGATTGTTAAAATTTTAACTCGCCAATCCTTATTGATAATACATTGAGAAGAGTAAATTCGTCAAAATTCATTCATTAGCGGCCTACTCAAACACACTGTAGTTGTAGTAAATTAGTAATTGTGGAAAATGCTTCGACAGCTGAGGTCACGTGAGATCCCACCGGGAATCGAACCCGGACCGCTTTCATTGAAGTCGAACTCGCTGCCCACACAGCTATCCGGGAGTCCCATAAACACTCTGTAAATTCATTGATTGAAGAATCGGAGAAGTTAAGATAATGAACATTACTTATATATCGCATGAAAAATTCTTTTATGAAAACACAATAAACAATATGCATTCAAATAATTAAACCGTATCCTTACACTCCCAGATATATTTGTTCACGCTTCTCCATGATTGAACAAGAGAAATCATATACCGCCCTTCTCCAGTATGAATTCGTAGCGATGGTATGAGTGTTCAGGAAGTCAATTTTGGCGGAATCGGTGCGGTCACTTTTGTGCAGTTGACTCATAAAAGTCGGAGCATTTGAACGGAGCGAACCTGTCTGTGCTGGAGTGTCTCGACGTTGGACTCCTTGGCAATGTAAGAACTTTTGAGAAGTCTATACATCTAGTTTTTCAATATTTATCGGTGTTATATCTTACGGATGACTCTTCGCGATTGCAACGAACTTCCGATTCGATGATTTTATATTACTCCTAGGCCTTATTCCCATTCTAGTGTCCTGATAACTTCGTCTCTGAGCGGCAGTTTGCACTGTGCTATTCGCCCGCGCTAAATAATAATTCTTCACTATGTTGCAAGCAAAGTCGCCGGACGTTGAGGTTTTAGGAGGCTGTCAGCGCTCTCCTTCTCGGAAGATGGGTACGTACTTTACAGTTTGCCTCTTGTAGTGTAAGAATATCCTAAACGTTATAATATCTTCTCGATGAAATCATGGTATTGAAATCTCGTTGGAGAGACTGCCGTCTAAATATGTGTAAGAGAAACTGAAGTTCCTACTCCAGAGTAGTTGATTCTCCCGGGGGCAAAAGATGTAGGTAGTTAGTTATAAAAATAATTTAAAGAAGTACATGAAGCATCTCTCACGTTCCCTTAATTCTATGAGAGAAATTATCAGACCGTGAGGAATTTCCATCTGATTCGAACTTGGCTCAAGGTATTCTGGTTAATGTTTTCCTTTCAATTTTCCGACAGAATAATTCTTTCAAAGAGTTTAAATGAACTTAATATGCATATTTTCGGCACTCTTTGCCTCATCTGCGGTCGGTTCTTAGATTAAATATATGCATTATGGAAAGCGAGACGTTGAATTTCAATAAAGTGCAAGAACTTATATTAATCCTTCTCTTTTTACCCTACAATCAAAGCTGCTTTACATCAATGAATAATTGATAAAATCCATTAATGTGGAAATATATGAATTTCTTTTTCTTTTAAATTAGCATGTCGTTCCACAAAAGCATTAAAATTATATGATTGAGGCCTTTTAGAAACTTCATGAGCGGCTTTTGATTAACTTAGAAAATGGAAATGATTATGCTTGTGCATATCTCGTAATACATTTTCATTGCATAAAAACCTCCTCTCGTTATTGCTGAGTATAGTTTGATTTTAATTTTCCATATGCAGAGTTCATAATGTAAATAACCCCAGGATATAAAGCCTTTCTCACCCAATTAATTTCTTTTTGTTACATCATTTGACAATGTTCGATGGCGTGGTAAATTTTAAATGAGTGCCATAGAGAAATTTTGAGTGTTGAGACTGACTTCTTAAATACACATTCAAGGAAATCACGTTGTTTTGAGCTCTTTTCGTAAGATCTTACATAGCAAGATAATTTCAATGCATTCCTTTCTCAATTTATCTCGGAGGCCTACGAGTTTCACAAAGACATCAACCTTGGCGTCTTCGACCGCTGGGATGGGATTCCACAGCTGAAGGAAGGATTGCAGGAATTGGCCTCGGGATTCATGGTTATAATTTGACCAGAGGTCCTGCAGCGGTGAGATCCTCTCCAGGGCGAGAAGAACGACCCGGCACAATTCGGCCTGCTTCCCTTCAGGTGACCACGAAGAGATAGGGGAGTGATATTAGTGAATCGTGATTTGAAATGTGTGCAGTTTTCAGTGGTCAGTGTGTGTAGTATTCGGTGTTATACGCGAACTCATGCAATGATTATTGGAAGGTAAGTTAATATTCTTACTTTACATCCTCATATTATTAGGTGATAGGCATCAGAGGTCATTCCAGAAGCAGTGGTAGGTTCTAAGACGTCCCTGCAATGTTTGACTATGGTATCCCATACACCTGTTTATGCACCAACCGTTATAAATACTCAAATACCTGCCCCGCGGTCTTGAGCTCAACTAATTTTTCTTTTCCTTGTTTAACAGCCGGTGCAAGGGTTGGATTTGAAATTTTAAAGGGGGAAGGGGCCTATTCCTCATCATGCTACATTTTTCCTGTGAAACAACACGATTGGAGCGAATAGTGTTTTTATGATCACCCTAAGAAAGCTAAAGGCATTCCATTTAGCTGATGATTATTTCCGATTACCTTACCGAAACTAGATTTGCTTCGCCGATAAAAAATCACGGAGGATTCACATAATTTACATGTCCTACTCTTAATACTCTTAAGTTTGCTATACGAAAAACTGTGACTTAGCCAGTGCGTGGAAGGTGATACAGAAATATTAGATTACCCAAATTGAAATTAGCAAGAACTACTCCACTGTTGCCAAATTCTTGATCTCCATGGAAATTTTATAGATAGTTCAATAAGTCTCAATATAAATCCGTGGCGAGCGTAAGCCTAATAAATAGATCAACCCGTAAAAAAGATTGTTAATTTCTCATCACAACGAGTATCGAGGGGCATTCCAGCTTGGCTGCCATAAACTACCGAATTAAAATCTATTTCTCGATTTCTTTATTCATAAACAGCAACATAACGAATACATAAGGTCCCATTGTAACTTTTCTGTTGGATGTATTGCGAATAGCTTACAGAAGATCCTTGTCTCGGTCCGTGGCCGGAAGTCAAATCAATACTTGTTATATTTTATAATATTTGGGAATAGCCAATGGACTGTATCAGTGATCTTATTTTAATGTAACTCGATTTTACAACGCAATACTTTTGATCGTAACACTTGATTAAAAAGTTATGAAAATAGATTTCCGCCAAACTTTGACTCTAGTAGTACTATGCAGTCAAAACAAAAACTATTTTCATTAAATTTTAATGACTTCTGTTGGAATAATTAACTATTTCAAAAATCATATTTTGAATTATGTCGCAGTATAAATACAATGCTTTCGTTGAAATAATTAGCATTCAATATTATGAATGTCATACTATAGACGTCAATGCTGTGCTCCCGTTATCGCTGCTCCAATGTTTGAATACAAATAATTACATGATAAAATACGAATAAGAAGGATGTGTGTGAATTAGTGCATGATCGTTTTTATTCTAGTTCCAATATATGCTCGACTTTCATACTTTCGATGACTTAGAATCAATTAATTAGTACTCGAAGCGCAGATAGTAGTTTACTATACGCTCAGTCATCAACAGTTGTAGTGTTAATAATTGTCTTTTAATTGTAATTGAAAATACATTGTGTAATTTTAAATTTATAAAATCACTTGTAAAAAAACATTTAAAATGATACAAGTAAATAAAAAATATTTGCTCAAAATTTTGTGTATTCAATTCTTTCCTGAAAAAGGAGTAGCTTCTGACATTATTATTATCACCAGGGATTTGAACTTTGTAGTCTAAATTAGACGTAGAATATTTTACATTGCTCTCAAGTTTGACTTGGAGAAATATTTCAAAATATTGTAATAGAAGTTTCAGCTTTGCATTTGAATCTGAAATAAATTATGTTAAATTTTTTATTTGCATAAATTGCTTAATAAATACTTTATTAAGATAATTAATTCGCATGAATTCAATTGCATTCGGGAAAAAACTATTAAACTTAATTATTGCTTAATCCTAGCTGAATTAAAAAAAATAAGCTTCATCTCAATTAAACACAAAGAGATCATAAATTTATTGGCATTTGCCTGACATTGATTCAGCATGTAGCGATGTGAATTCTACCGTTTCAAATAAGAAAAAAGGAAGTAAATACTCGTGTGTATTCTATTGAGATTCATACGGTATCACTGTACACTGCGCAATCAGAACGCTAACAGTGCAATGTTCAATGATTGTAGAAAATTAACTTTCGTGTTTACCGGTAAGAAACACACTTATCGCTACTCTACTGTCTCTGTACACTGAGAATTTCACGGCGCGTTTTATGTCAGAATCGCATGTCTGTTGCTCGACTTCGGTAT
Organism: Pachydiplax longipennis; assembly: GCA_036926295.1. NCBI lineage: Eukaryota > Metazoa > Arthropoda > Insecta > Odonata > Libellulidae > Pachydiplax > Pachydiplax longipennis. Next base: position 7,521,376 of record JAVFKF010000004.1, read on the forward strand.
ACTCCTCTTTACAATGGAAATATTTCTTCTTCGAAGAATGATTTTTTATTTACATCAGAATCAAACGTCCTACCAATTCTAAGAAATGATATCGAGGAGTAACATCAAAAATTAAGGGAAACGTTTCATTATAGAGATAAATTTCCTACGCCTTTTTAATATCTTGCCACTTGTTCGATATGTTTATGCCCATTTGGGCCAACAGAATAAATGCAATTCCGCTGTTTAACGTTACAAATGATCTTTTTAACGCAATCTTTCAAATTGTTGAAGGCTGTCTATCGCTTTCGAATGTTTTGAAATGCTAGATGTGTTCTGTCAAACGAGAAAGCGATTATGTATAAACTTTGAAACTTTTGATTTCGTAGAGAAAACTTCCGATAGATTTTTACAAGTGGATTTAATCTTTAAGCGGTTGTTTACTCCAGTAAATTTATTCTGGTTTTCAAATCGGCGTGATAGATGTGATTGACCTAGTTTTTTCACTCGATCAAATCCTGTCAATCAATGTATAGTAAACTATAGTTTGGATTTATTTTATAAAAAGTAATTTATACTTAAATACTCGTTATTAAAGTGAAAGTAAATGATATTTTTGCAGGGTATCTATGTGGAAAGGTAGCTGTTATTTATGCCACTGGTGGTTGATTCTTCGCCGAACTTGATGTTTTCTTCTTTGTCAAACCTTTCCCTTCGTGTCATCGTTAGTAATTTGGGGTTCAACATTAAGTTGTACTAGAGGATGAAATCTCATGAGTCGTGAGAGCATCATGCTAATGAAAACTTGCATCTGCAAGTAGGAGAACATAGTGATGTGGCGAATGAGTGGTGTGATATGCAAGCAGTGTTGTTATATCATCTGGAGGACTTTTTGCAGTATGCTAAGAGGTGTTCAGTTCCTCACTGCTTTTGAGTAAACAATGATTGAAGTATGTTGTAACTTTCTTTCTTCATTTCATATTCTTGTCATGAAGCCAGGCTCTAAATTCTTCTGAAATGTATAATGCTAGTTGCAGTTAGGTTCTCCCTTCTTGTGTTTTGATTTATAGCTTATCTTCCCTTGGTTTCTCAAAGGCATCATTTCTTTACAAAAGGCTAGTGCAGTCTTTGGATAGGTTTTGCATGTTGCAAATAATTATATATGTTGCAATTAATCGTGTATTCATTGTTATTCAGAAATTGTTGTGGTTATCTGTTGTTTATTCTTTCATTTAAGAAGTGTTTGCAAATATCCATAGCCATAATCTCTTACATTTCAACTTCTTCAAGTAAGACATTCCAATCTGCTGATCCAGTATATTGGATAGGGTATTGGCCTAGATTTTAAATTTTCTTTGTCAGATTGATTCTTATAGTTCATTCAGAAGTTGGCAGTTAGTTCTCTTGTTAATGGATTGCTTGAGTTTCTGATTCAAGACTAGCGTCGACTTATTCTTTCATCCTCTAATGACAATTATTTCATAATTTCATGCATTTAAACTTTTTTACATTGTGAATATTCCTAACAAGGTTCATTAATTACCAGTGAGTTGTATTTCCAAATATTTTGACTTTGGATAGATATCTGAATATGTTGTCATAGTCTTTATTTTATTGATTCAGTTTCCATTATGTCAAGTTAAATCATACTTGTCTTCAACATACTCCTTTCCATATTGATTTATCAATCATATTTTCAACATTTGCAGTAAAATTTCTAGGATAAAAGCCATTATCATCCAGAAGAATATAGTCGATTCCTATTATTTTTCTTCATTTCAATAAGCCTTTGTTCTTCATAAAGACTCTTTTAGTTATAATATATCATTTTGTTATTGTAAGGAAACTTCTTGAAAAGTGACTAGAAATATTCTCAGTTGAAATTGAGATTCGCAAAGAAAAGATTGATTTTATTGAGAAATCTCATTTGCTTTAAGTTAAGCTGTTTAGGTAAATTTATTTTTAAGGACCAGCATTTTAAAATGTGCTTGCTTGCTTGTTTTGCTATTAGGTATTCACACATGCTAAATTCATTCTTTTTTCTTTCTTTAGATAGATTTTTCAAAGAAATCTTTCCATTTGATAAAACTGCTGTTTCATTTTCATGAAGTTTGGCAAACAATTTCTAGCATATGGTATAGCATTACAAATGACAGGATAAATAATTTTTCATATTTCTATGATGAGTCTAAGATCCTTTTATTTCCAGTGAATTTGATCAAAATATCAAAATCAAAAAAATATCTTTACTCAGTTGATAAATACTTTAACTGATGAAAATTATAAAAAGGATAACGTCGTTGGATTACCGCGGGGCAAAATTTCTCTTGATGTACATTTATTGACAAACGATGGAAATGTAATTTTTACTTTGCACATTAAGTTGTGCGACTAACCCAATGTAAACGAGAGCTTATATGGGCAAGGTAGTGGTGCTCCACATTAGTGGCACCAACCACCTACATTTATTGATATAATTTGTAAGAGATGAGAATTTAGTGGTATTATTATTTAAAAATATGGAAAATAGGATGAAGGTAAATGAGTACTTATAGCGCGTAACAATTTGGGTGCGTACGCAAGGATTAAAATATGCTCGTATGGGAATTCCTATGTTGCACTTGGGTATTGTTCGGGCTTGTTTTCCTTATGAAGGCAAGTGAATCTCGTCCTCCTTGTCTTTCCCATTTGTCATTCTATAGCCCAGAAGGAAGAGCGATTATCTTACTTACAATGACTACCCCACCTCCACCCCTCCTTCCCAATCCACCTATTTGAGGGGAAAACTCTCCCTCCGGACGGTGGAGGTTTTGCGAACTATTTTGGCCGGCCGTTAATTTAAATCCCGTCTCGAGGTATCGATCCCCCTTAAGTATAAGTTACGTTTTAATTCTCCATAAGCAAAATACATTGCAAGGATTCGTCCAAAAATAAATTCATACATATATAGATATATGCATATATAAGGTTAAATGATCTCCTTAAATATCATGTATTCAAAGCTTTTATGTTATGGTTAACATTAAATACTGCATAATGTTAGAATTTGCTACATAATAATACATCAGTACATACAATAGTATTTTTGCATGAAATAAAGATATTTTGTGATACAAAGCGTTGCACATTTTGAAAATATTCAAAGCATACATATTTTAATACTCATAAATTTGTACTTTTAAGTTTTAGTTTACTTGTTCTGACGATGTGTCCATGTAGTCCATGGAAAATTTGTGTTTATAACTATCATATTATACATAAATACAGTGATGAACATTAGCTTTCTCGGGCAATGAATATTTATTGTTGATGAGGGAAGCAAATTGCATGGTTTCATTCTTGTCCTATAAATGGCCCTCTTGATTTTATTTCTTCTTCTTTGTACTGTAATATAATATCCCCCTCCTTCTTCCATGATAGTATTAGAAAAATTACTTTTCTAGTGTGAAAATGCAAAGTGACTGACAGAATTTAATTTGACATATCACTGTTTTGATTTTCCTCTGCATTCCTAACACTAATGTTATGAGTGAATGAAATACACCACTTTTCAAATTTATTTTATACCTTAACAAAGTACTATGGAAAAGTAAGTAAGTATTAGTACTACAGAAAGAAGTAAAAATTTTATGTAGTATTCTAAGGTAATTCTGAATAAAATAACTACTAGTTTCTTTTTGAAAAAGTGGTGTATCTCATTCACTCATTTCATTTTGGAATACTACAGAGTGAATCTCGGTTCCATCATGTTTAGCTAACGTTAAATAACTGCTATAACAAATAATGTCAGCTAAGGATGTATGTTTCACAAAATTCTGCCTGACTTCTTTCTTTTCAAAACAAAATATGATACATTTCAAGGAAATAAAGTAGCTTAAAAAAATAAAATAAATAATGTAGTTGGAATTTCAGCAAAACCATGAGAATTAGCTAAGGCTTTTCATGCAGATGATTCATATTCCATGGATTCTTCTTTACTCATAATCTTTGATTGCAGTATTGCTTAAAATCAGGTAAATTTTCTATTAATACCTTGCTTTGGTATTGATTTTTTATTTTGGTCCCATCTTTTCATGAGCCAACCTGCTCTGAGATCTTTTCATGCCCTATTCTTTAAATATTTTCATATAGAAGTTCATGTATAGTTTTCCATAAAACTAGGTCTGAATTCAATGTTTATCATTTAGTTGCAAAAGCAGCTCAAAAATCATTTTTTATGAAATTAAAATTTTAAATACAATATTTCATTGAAAATATTCATATCTAGAAGATATTCATGTATTCTTAACTGAAATATTATGGAAGCAAATGACCATAAGGCCTAGAGAAAATTTGACTTGTAGATCTTGTGTATGTTCCATTAATTCTTTATCATGTATTTTATGTTGCTTGCTATCTTTCTTTGTTTTCTGTAATTTGTTCAATAGATTCCTTTCTCTTAATTTGCTCAACTTTTGTTTGAATGTTCTTGAGATATGTGGCAAATTCTCAAACTCCTTCTGTTGAGACTGCAGGAACCTGGTTAATCACTTCCACCACACGCCAATAATCACCATCACTATCGCCCTCAACATCACTCTCTGGAATATTAAACAGCAATACATTGTACAACCTCATCTGCCTGTCATGAACTTTGCCAATAAGTGACTCAAACACCTCATCGGAAGTTACGACAGTTACTCAAGTCAGCAAGAGAGGTTTTGATTTCCGTTAGCTCAGTCTTGAACAACCCCAAGATTGATTTAAGCTCTTGTAGACCAGTCAAGTTGTAGCCAGGTATAGAGTCCATTTTCGTGCAACTAACACAAAAATACTTAAGTTGGGACTTGCTGGAGAGGGATTGAATAACAGACCGCGACAGGCCAGAGCATGCCAAAGTATTGTGTACACAAAGTACACAGCGACAGCAATTGATAATGTCTCCATCAGTTAAATCAGCACCACAAGTAATGCAAACCTCAACACTTATTACTGACATCGTGGAGGATAATTGTATTACGTACCACAAGTTATTAGTATGATACAATTAGTAAATAATTCAATAATATATAGGAACTCAAGTAAGACATGACTGCACCATAGGCAAATGACTCACAAAATCCAAAAGTAAGTATTGTATAAAAAAAGTAGGTAATAGTAAATAATATATATATATATATATATATATATATATATATATATATATATATATATATATATATATATATATATATTGTATTGGAATAATTTAATTATGATGGAAGATTAATCATTTCTGTCTTCGAAATAAAATAATTAATGATGAATGAAATAATTATTGTAACCATATAGATATAATACGATATAGATACATTACAATAGATATTACCAAATTTATATGGTATTAATAACTGGAATAATTCCTTTGGGCCTTTGTCCTTTGTGCATTGCATTTTTATGCACAAGGCTGATACCAAAAATCATTGGGAAGCAGTGCTAATGTCAGCCATAGGCATGCTAGTGTTAGGCCTACAGAGGACGTGACAAAAACCCAGAACATACTGGATGTAAGAACAAGGTGCATTGTAATCCCTAACAGTCCCTTAGAAAGGAAACAATACATTGAAAAGTACGCCTTTTCCATGCTATAGGCAATTCATTTATTTTCATCCCCTTGGGTCATTAGAATATAAATATTCATTCTCTATATAACAAATTTATTCAAAGGAAAGTAAATGATTATCACTGGCAGCACAGTCCTCAGCATTAAAATAAAGAAAATTGTATCATATGACAGTAAAAAACACTAATATGAAGAAAAACAAAATAGTACCTGCTATAAAATAAAAATAAATAACCTGTTACATAAAGTGATAAATGAAATAGATAAAAGTAATGGAAATGGGCCCAGTATAGTTATGATAAAAAAATATCTCAACTTTATGACAAAATAGAGACTGCTTCAAAATAAAAATTAAGAAATGGCTTCTGCTTTATAGTAATAAATAATTTTATATAAAAAACCTGCTTCTTTAAAGATAATAACAATAAAAAAAATCAATCATAGAATATCCAAATAAAAGATACATATGTAAACTTATTTCCTTAGGTTCCTTAATCTGAAAAGATCATACAAAATAGTACAAAATATTGTACCTTATGTCCAATGTATGGTACGACAACTAAGATCATGAATTTAAAGCTAACGTATGTAAGGGGTATGCAGAGGAATAGTATGTTTGTATGTATACAATTTTTATTGTAAGAATGCGTGTATTTTATATCCATGTATTATTTTTTTATGTATGACCTTCCAGAGTATACGTCTGTCCCAGTACATGTTAAGTTAATGCCTATAGTGGTAAATAAAAACAGAATGGAATTGAACAATGTTATTTATAAATTTCCTTTCCTTCTCAGCCTTAGATTATGTTCTACTATCCTTAGATATTATCATATCATTGCAAACAAAGTACACTTCCAATTTATTTTCTCCAACACGTAAGTTAACATGAAGGTTCATCTCCAAACTTCATATAGTAAAATTTATAAAACCTTATCAAAACTCATCTTAAAAGGAATTGCTGCCTTCGAGTCAGCTGAAGTAATAAAGCATAGAATGAAATTCCATTTTAGTGCAGCAATTAACCTTTTTGTGTAGACCTTTTACGAGGTGGCGGAGTAGCATCCTGCATCACACAAAGTGCTGCACTCTCACAAGAACTGGACACAATATGAGATGTAGAAGCAATCACTTCTCTTTGCTGGCCAGGTACTCTCGTGCTAAGGGCTTTTAAATACAATATTACAAGTTATTAATAATGTCCAAATGTCCTTGAAATGTTTTGATCAAGCCATTGATAAATACCTCAACAATTTAGTGATAATTTTCAATGATACAATATGATTTAAAATGAGTATATAGGTTGGGATTCTTCAAAGTATAAACGAACAAAACCGTGTAAATATTATCACATTTCTGTCTCAAATGCTCAAAACTGCAGGAGAGTACTTCACAAAAATTACTGTTTACTGGAAAGCTGTTTTTCTCTGCTCACTCGTCTCTTAGGAACATGTGATTGCTTATGATGTTTCTTCATTTCTCGAATGGGATGAGGAGTGACTTCATACCCAAGACGGCCTTCTTGACTTGACTATGAAATCTATAACCCACACTCACTGGATCCCTGTGGATATTTATAGGCAATTACATTTCCCTGTTCCGCATACCTTAGTCTGAAATAAAGAATGTAGGAAAATTCAGCATCTCTTATAAAATTTTAGGCAGTATAACTGCTTAACTGAAAAGTTTCAAAGAAAAGTTTTAGGTGGCTATTTTGGGGAAACCCAAATGATTCCACTTGGAGGGAATATGAAATTGATACAATCATTATTTCCAAGATCTTCATCCAATAATCCTTATAATTTTCAACGTAATGTAGAAAGATTGTTAAAATTTTAACTCGCCAATCCTTATTGATAATACATTGAGAAGAGTAAATTCGTCAAAATTCATTCATTAGCGGCCTACTCAAACACACTGTAGTTGTAGTAAATTAGTAATTGTGGAAAATGCTTCGACAGCTGAGGTCACGTGAGATCCCACCGGGAATCGAACCCGGACCGCTTTCATTGAAGTCGAACTCGCTGCCCACACAGCTATCCGGGAGTCCCATAAACACTCTGTAAATTCATTGATTGAAGAATCGGAGAAGTTAAGATAATGAACATTACTTATATATCGCATGAAAAATTCTTTTATGAAAACACAATAAACAATATGCATTCAAATAATTAAACCGTATCCTTACACTCCCAGATATATTTGTTCACGCTTCTCCATGATTGAACAAGAGAAATCATATACCGCCCTTCTCCAGTATGAATTCGTAGCGATGGTATGAGTGTTCAGGAAGTCAATTTTGGCGGAATCGGTGCGGTCACTTTTGTGCAGTTGACTCATAAAAGTCGGAGCATTTGAACGGAGCGAACCTGTCTGTGCTGGAGTGTCTCGACGTTGGACTCCTTGGCAATGTAAGAACTTTTGAGAAGTCTATACATCTAGTTTTTCAATATTTATCGGTGTTATATCTTACGGATGACTCTTCGCGATTGCAACGAACTTCCGATTCGATGATTTTATATTACTCCTAGGCCTTATTCCCATTCTAGTGTCCTGATAACTTCGTCTCTGAGCGGCAGTTTGCACTGTGCTATTCGCCCGCGCTAAATAATAATTCTTCACTATGTTGCAAGCAAAGTCGCCGGACGTTGAGGTTTTAGGAGGCTGTCAGCGCTCTCCTTCTCGGAAGATGGGTACGTACTTTACAGTTTGCCTCTTGTAGTGTAAGAATATCCTAAACGTTATAATATCTTCTCGATGAAATCATGGTATTGAAATCTCGTTGGAGAGACTGCCGTCTAAATATGTGTAAGAGAAACTGAAGTTCCTACTCCAGAGTAGTTGATTCTCCCGGGGGCAAAAGATGTAGGTAGTTAGTTATAAAAATAATTTAAAGAAGTACATGAAGCATCTCTCACGTTCCCTTAATTCTATGAGAGAAATTATCAGACCGTGAGGAATTTCCCTCTGATTCGAACTTGGCTCAAGGTATTCTGGTTAATGTTTTCCTTTCAATTTTCCGACAGAATAATTCTTTCAAAGAGTTTAAATGAACTTAATATGCATATTTTCGGCACTCTTTGCCTCATCTGCGGTCGGTTCTTAGATTAAATATATGCATTATGGAAAGCGAGACGTTGAATTTCAATAAAGTGCAAGAACTTATATTAATCCTTCTCTTTTTACCCTACAATCAAAGCTGCTTTACATCAATGAATAATTGATAAAATCCATTAATGTGGAAATATATGAATTTCTTTTTCTTTTAAATTAGCATGTCGTTCCACAAAAGCATTAAAATTATATGATTGAGGCCTTTTAGAAACTTCATGAGCGGCTTTTGATTAACTTAGAAAATGGAAATGATTATGCTTGTGCATATCTCGTAATACATTTTCATTGCATAAAAACCTCCTCTCGTTATTGCTGAGTATAGTTTGATTTTAATTTTCCATATGCAGAGTTCATAATGTAAATAACCCCAGGATATAAAGCCTTTCTCACCCAATTAATTTCTTTTTGTTACATCATTTGACAATGTTCGATGGCGTGGTAAATTTTAAATGAGTGCCATAGAGAAATTTTGAGTGTTGAGACTGACTTCTTAAATACACATTCAAGGAAATCACGTTGTTTTGAGCTCTTTTCGTAAGATCTTACATAGCAAGATAATTTCAATGCATTCCTTTCTCAATTTATCTCGGAGGCCTACGAGTTTCACAAAGACATCAACCTTGGCGTCTTCGACCGCTGGGATGGGATTCCACAGCTGAAGGAAGGATTGCAGGAATTGGCCTCGGGATTCATGGTTATAATTTGACCAGAGGTCCTGCAGCGGTGAGATCCTCTCCAGGGCGAGAAGAACGACCCGGCACAATTCGGCCTGCTTCCCTTCAGGTGACCACGAAGAGATAGGGGAGTGATATTAGTGAATCGTGATTTGAAATGTGTGCAGTTTTCAGTGGTCAGTGTGTGTAGTATTCGGTGTTATACGCGAACTCATGCAATGATTATTGGAAGGTAAGTTAATATTCTTACTTTACATCCGCATATTATTAGGTGATAGGCATCAGAGGTCATTCCAGAAGCAGTGGTAGGTTCTAAGACGTCCCTGCAATGTTTGACTATGGTATCCCATACACCTGTTTATGCACCAACCGTTATAAATACTCAAATACCTGCCCCGCGGTCTTGAGCTCAACTAATTTTTCTTTTCCTTGTTTAACAGCCGGTGCAAGGGTTGGATTTGAAATTTTAAAGGGGGAAGGGGCCTATTCCTCATCATGCTACATTTTTCCTGTGAAACAACACGATTGGAGCGAATATTGTTTTTATGATCACCCTAAGAAAGCTAAAGGCATTCCATTTAGCTGATGATTATTTCCGATTACCTTACCGAAACTAGATTTGCTTCGCCGATAAAAAATCACGGAGGATTCACATAATTTACATGTCCTACTCTTAATACTCTTAAGTTTGCTATACGAAAAACTGTGACTTAGCCAGTGCGTGGAAGGTGATACAGAAATATTAGATTACCCAAATTGAAATTAGCAAGAACTACTCCACTGTTGCCAAATTCTTGATCTCCATGGAAATTTTATAGATAGTTCAATAAGTCTCAATATAAATCCGTGGCGAGCGTAAGCCTAATAAATAGATCAACCCGTAAAAAAGATTGTTAATTTCTCATCACAACGAGTATCGAGGGGCATTCCAGCTTGGCTGCCATAAACTACCGAATTAAAATCTATTTCTCGATTTCTTTATTCATAAACAGCAACATAACGAATACATAAGGTCCCATTGTAACTTTTCTGTTGGATGTATTGCGAATAGCTTACAGAAGATCCTTGTCTCGGTCCGTGGCCGGAAGTCAAATCAATACTTGTTATATTTTATAATATTTGGGAATAGCCAATGGACTGTATCAGTGATCTTATTTTAATGTAACTCGATTTTACAACGCAATACTTTTGATCGTAACACTTGATTAAAAAGTTATGAAAATAGATTTCCGCCAAACTTTGACTCTAGTAGTACTATGCAGTCAAAACAAAAACTATTTTCATTAAATTTTTAATGACTTCTGTTGGAATAATTAACTATTTCAAAAATCATATTTTGAATTATGTCGCAGTATAAATACAATGCTTTCGTTGAAATAATTAGCATTCAATATTATGAATGTCATACTATAGACGTCAATGCTGTGCTACCGTTATCGCTGCTCCAATGTTTGAATACAAATAATTACATGATAAAATACGAATAAGAAGGATGTGTGTGAATTAGTGCATGATCGTTTTTATTCTAGTTCCAATATATGCTCGACTTTCATACTTTCGATGACTTAGAATCAATTAATTAGTACTCGAAGCGCAGATAGTAGTTTACTATACGCTCAGTCATCAACAGTTGTAGTGTTAATAATTGTCTTTTAATTGTAATTGAAAATACATTGTGTAATTTTAAATTTATAAAATCACTTGTAAAAAAACATTTAAAATGATACAAGTAAATAAAAAATATTTGCTCAAAATTTTGTGTATTCAATTCTTTCCTGAAAAAGGAGTAGCTTCTGACATTATTATTATCTCCAGGGATTTGAACTTTGTAGTCTAAATTAGACGTAGAATATTTTACATTGCTCTCAAGTTTGACTTGGAGAAATATTTCAAAATATTGTAATAGAAGTTTCAGCTTTGCATTTGAATCTGAAATAAATTATGTTAAATTTTTTATTTGCATAAATTGCTTAATAAATACTTTATTAAGATAATTAATTCGCATGAATTCAATTGCATTCGGGAAAAAACTATTAAACTTAATTATTGCTTAATCCTAGCTGAATTTAAAAAAATAAGCTTCATCTCAATTAAACACAAAGAGATCATAAATTTATTGGCATTTGCCTGACATTGATTCAGCATGTAGCGATGTGAATTCTACCGTTTCAAATAAGAAAAAAGGAAGTAAATACTCGTGTGTATTCTATTGAGATTCATACGGTATCACTGTACACTGCGCAATCAGAACGCTAACAGTGCAATGTTCAATGATTGTAGAAAATTAACTTTCGTGTTTACCGGTAAGAAACACACTTATCGCTACTCTACTGTCTCTGTACACTGAGAATTTCACGGCGCGTTTTATGTCAGAATCGCATGTCTGTTGCTCGACTTCGGTATATTCCTCTTTACAATGGAAATATTTCTTCTTCGAAGAATGATTTTTTATTTACATCAGAATCAAACGTCCTACCAATTCTAAGAAATGATATCGAGGAGTAACATCAAAAATTAAGGGAAACGTTTCATTATAGAGATAAATTTCCTACGCCTTTTTAATATCTTGCCACTTATTCGATATGTTTATGCCCATTTGGGCCAACAGAATAAATGCAATTCCGCTGTTTAACGTTACAAATGATCTTTTTAACGCAATCTTTCAAATTGTTGAAGGCTGTCTATCGCTTTCGAATGTTTTGAAATGCTAGATGTGTTCTGTCAAACGAGAAAGCGATTATGTATAAACTTTGAAACTTTTGATTTCGTAGAGAAAACTTCCGATAGATTTTACAAGTGGATTTAATCTTTAAGCGGTTGTTTACTCCAGTAAATTTATTCTGGTTTTCAAATCGGCGTGATAGATGTGATTGACCTAGTTTTTTCACTCGATCAAATCCTGTCAATCAATGTATAGTAAACTATAGTTTGGATTTATTTTATAAAAAGTAATTTATACTTAAATACTCGTTATTAAAGTGAAAGTAAATGATATTTTTGCAGGGTATCTATGTGGAAAGGTAGCTGTTATTTATGCCACTGGTGGTTGATTCTTCGCCGAACTTGATGTTTTCTTCTTTGTCAAACCTTTCCCTTCGTGTCATCGTTAGTAATTTGGGGTTCAACATTAAGTTGTACTAGAGGATGAAATCTCATGAGTCGTGAGAGCATCATGCTAATGAAAACTTGCATCTGCAAGTAGGAGAACATAGTGATGTGGCGAATGAGTGGTGTGATATGCAAGCAGTGTTGTTATATCATCTGGAGGACTTTTTGCAGTATGCTAAGAGGTGTTCAGTTCCTCACTGCTTTTGAGTAAACAATGATTGAAGTATGTTGTAACTTTCTTTCTTCATTTCATATTCTTGTCATGAAGCCAGGCTCTAAATTCTTCTGAAATGTATAATGCTAGTTGCAGTTAGGTTCTCCCTTCTTGTGTTTTGATTTATAGCTTATCTTCCCTTGGTTTCTCAAAGGCATCATTTCTTTACAAAAGGCTAGTGCAGTCTTTGGATAGGTTTTGCATGTTGCAAATAATTATATATGTTGCAATTAATCGTGTATTCATTGTTATTCAGAAATTGTTGTGGTTATCTGTTGTTTATTCTTTCATTTAAGAAGTGTTTGCAAATATCCATAGCCATAATCTCTTACATTTCAACTTCTTCAAGTAAGACATTCCAATCTGCTGATCCAGTATATTGGATAGGGTATTGGCCTAGATTTTAAATTTTCTTTGTCAGATTGATTCTTATAGTTCATTCAGAAGTTGGCAGTTAGTTCTCTTGTTAATGGATTGCTTGAGTTTCTGATTCAAGACTAGCGTCGACTTATTCTTTCATCCTCTAATGACAATTATTTCATAATTTCATGCATTTAAACTTTTTTACATTGTGAATATTCCTAACAAGGTTCATTAATTACCAGTGAGTTGTATTTCCAAATATTTTGACTTTGGATAGATATCTGAATATGTTGTCATAGTCTTTATTTTATTGATTCAGTTTCCATTATGTCAAGTTAAATCATACTTGTCTTCAACATACTCCTTTCCATATTGATTTATCAATCATATTTTCAACATTTGCAGTAAAATTTCTAGGATAAAAGCCATTATCATCCAGAAGAATATAGTCGATTCCTATTATTTTTCTTCATTTCAATAAGCCTTTGTTCTTCATAAAGACTCTTTTAGTTATAATATATCATTTTGTTATTGTAAGGAAACTTCTTGAAAAGTGACTAGAAATATTCTCAGTTGAAATTGAGATTCGCAAAGAAAAGATTGATTTTATTGAGAAATCTCATTTGCTTTAAGTTAAGCTGTTTAGGTAAATTTATTTTTAAGGACCAGCATTTTAAAATGTGCTTGCTTGCTTGTTTTGCTATTAGGTATTCACACATGCTAAATTCATTCTTTTTTCTTTCTTTAGATAGATTTTTCAAAGAAATCTTTCCATTTGATAAAACTGCTGTTTCATTTTCATGAAGTTTGGCAAACAATTTCTAGCATATGGTATAGCATTACAAATGACAGGATAAATAATTTTTCATATTTCTATGATGAGTCTAAGATCCTTTTATTTCCAGTGAATTTGATCAAAATATCAAAATCAAAAAAATATCTTTACTCAGTTGATAAATACTTTAACTGATGAAAATTATAAAAAGGATAACGTCGTTGGATTACCGCGGGGCAAAATTTCTCTTGATGTACATTTATTGACAAACGATGGAAATGTAATTTTTACTTTGCACATTAAGTTGTGCGACTAACCCAATGTAAACGAGAGCTTATATGGGCAAGGTAGTGGTGCTCCACATTAGTGGCACCAACCACCTACATTTATTGATATAATTTGTAAGAGATGAGAATTTAGTGGTATTATTATTTAAAAATATGGAAAAAAGGATGAAGGTAAATGAGTACTTATAGCGCGTAACAATTTGGGTGCGTACGCAAGGATTAAAATATGCTCGTATGGGAATTCCTATGTTGCACTTGGGTATTGTTCGGGCTTGTTTTCCTTATGAAGGCAAGTGAATCTCGTCCTCCTTGTCTTTCCCATTTGTCATTCTATAGCCCAGAAGGAAGAGCGATTATCTTACTTACAATGACTACCCCACCTCCACCCCTCCTTCCCAATCCACCTATTTGAGGGGAAAACTCTCCCTCCGGACGGTGGAGGTTTTGCGAACTATTTTGGCCGGCCGTTAATTTAAATCCCGTCTCGAGGTATCGATCCCCCTTAAGTATAAGTTACGTTTTAATTCTCCATAAGCAAAATACATTGCAAGGATTCGTCCAAAAATAAATTCATACATATATAGATATATGCATATATAAGGTTAAATGATCTCCTTAAATATCATGTATTCAAAGCTTTTATGTTATGGTTAACATTAAATACTGCATAATGTTAGAATTTGCTACATAATAATACATCAGTACATACAATAGTATTTTTGCATGAAATAAAGATATTTTGTGATACAAAGCGTTGCACATTTTGAAAATATTCAAAGCATACATATTTTAATACTCATAAATTTGTACTTTTAAGTTTTAGTTTACTTGTTCTGACGATGTGTCCATGTAGTCCATGGAAAATTTGTGTTTATAACTATCATATTATACATAAATACAGTGATGAACATTAGCTTTCTCGGGCAATGAATATTTATTGTTGATGAGGGAAGCAAATTGCATGGTTTCATTCTTGTCCTATAAATGGCCCTCTTGATTTTATTTCTTCTTCTTTGTACTGTAATATAATATCCCCCTCCTTCTTCCATGATAGTATTAGAAAAATTACTTTTCTAGTGTGAAAATGCAAAGTGACTGACAGAATTTAATTTGACATATCACTGTTTTGATTTTCCTCTGCATTCCTAACACTAATGTTATGAGTGAATGAAATACACCACTTTTCAAATTTATTTTATACCTTAACAAAGTACTATGGAAAAGTAAGTAAGTATTAGTACTACAGAAAGAAGTAAAAATTTTATGTAGTATTCTAAGGTAATTCTGAATAAAATAACTACTAGTTTCTTTTTGAAAAAGTGGTGTATCTCATTCACTCATTTCATTTTGGAATACTACAGAGTGAATCTCGGTTCCATCATGTTTAGCTAACGTTAAATAACTGCTATAACAAATAATGTCAGCTAAGGATGTATGTTTCACAAAATTCTGCCTGACTTCTTTCTTTTCAAAACAAAATATGATACATTTCAAGGAAATAAAGTAGCTTAAAAAAATAAAATAAATAATGTAGTTGGAATTTCAGCAAAACCATGAGAATTAGCTAAGGCTTTTCATGCAGATGATTCATATTCCATGGATTCTTCTTTACTCATAATCTTTGATTGCAGTATTGCTTAAAATCAGGTAAATTTTCTATTAATACCTTGCTTTGGTATTGATTTTTTATTTTGGTCCCATCTTTTCATGAGCCAACCTGCTCTGAGATCTTTTCATGCCCTATTCTTTAAATATTTTCATATAGAAGTTCATGTATAGTTTTCCATAAAACTAGGTCTGAATTCAATGTTTATCATTTAGTTGCAAAAGCAGCTCAAAAAGCATTTTTTATGAAATTAAAATTTTAAATACAATATTTCATTGAAAATATTCATATCTAGAAGATATTCATGTATTCTTAACTGAAATATTATGGAAGCAAATGACCATAAGGCCTAGAGAAAATTTGACTTGTAGATCTTGTGTATGTTCCATTAATTCTTTATCATGTATTTTATGTTGCTTGCTATCTTTCTTTGTTTTCTGTAATTTGTTCAATAGATTCCTTTCTCTTAATTTGCTCAACTTTTGTTTGAATGTTCTTGAGATATGTGGCAAATTCTCAAACTCCTTCTGTTGAGACTGCAGGAACCTGGTTAATCACTTCCACCACACGCCAATAATCACCATCACTATCGCCCTCAACATCACTCTCTGGAATATTAAACAGCAATACATTGTACAACCTCATCTGCCTGTCATGAACTTTGCCAATAAGTGACTCAAACACCTCATCGGAAGTTACGACAGTTACTCAAGTCAGCAAGAGAGGTTTTGATTTCCGTTAGCTCAGTCTTGAACAACCCCAAGATTGATTTAAGCTCTTGTAGACCAGTCAAGTTGTAGCCAGGTATAGAGTCCATTTTCGTGCAACTAACACAAAAATACTTAAGTTGGGACTTGCTGGAGAGGGATTGAATAACAGACCGCGACAGTCCAGAGCATGCCAAAGTATTGTGTACACAAAGTACACAGCGACAGCAATTGATAATGTCTCCATCAGTTAAATCAGCACCACAAGTAATGCAAACCTCAACACTTATTACTGACATCGTGGAGGATAATTGTATTACGTACCACAAGTTATTAGTATGATACAATTAGTAAATAATTCAATAATATATAGGAACTCAAGTAAGACATGACTGCACCATAGGCAAATGACTCACAAAATCCAAAAGTAAGTATTGTATAAAAAAAGTAGGTAATAGTAAATAATATATATATATATATATATATATATATATATATATATATATATATATATATATATATATATATATATATATATATATATATATATATATATATATATATATATATATATATATTGTATTGGAATAATTTAATTATGATGGAAGATTAATCATTTCTGTCTTCGAAATAAAATAATTAATGATGAATGAAATAATTATTGTAACCATATAGATATAATACGATATAGATACATTACAATAGATATTACCAAATTTATATGGTATTAATAACTGGAATAATTCCTTTGGGCCTTTGTCCTTTGTGCATTGCATTTTTATGCACAAGGCTGATACCAAAAATCATTGGGAAGCAGTGCTAATGTCAGCCATAGGCATGCTAGTGTTAGGCCTACAGAGGACGTGACAAAAACCCAGAACATACTGGATGTAAGAACAAGGTGCATTGTAATCCCTAACAGTCCCTTAGAAAGGAAACAATACATTGAAAAGTACGCCTTTTCCATGCTATAGGCAATTCATTTATTTTCATCCCCTTGGGTCATTAGAATATAAATATTCATTCTCTATATAACAAATTTATTCAAAGGAAAGTAAATGATTATCACTGGCAGCACAGTCCTCAGCATTAAAATAAAGAAAATTGTATCATATGACAGTAAAAAACACTAATATGAAGAAAAACAAAATAGTACCTGCTATAAAATAAAAATAAATAACCTGTTACATAAAGTGATAAATGAAATAGATAAAAGTAATGGAAATGGGCCCAGTATAGTTATGATAAAAAAATATCTCAACTTTATGACAAAATAGAGACTGCTTCAAAATAAAAATTAAGAAATGGCTTCTGCTTTATAGTAATAAATAATTTTATATAAAAAACCAGCTTCTTTAAAGATAATAACAATAAAAAAAATCAATCATAGAATATCCAAATAAAAGATACATATGTAAACTTATTTCCTTAGGTTCCTTAATCTGAAAAGATCATACAAAATAGTACAAAATATTGTACCTTATGTCCAATGTATGGTACGACAACTAAGATCATGAATTTAAAGCTAACGTATGTAAGGGGTATGCAGAGGAATAGTATGTTTGTATGTATACAATTTTTATTGTAAGAATGCGTGTATTTTATATCCATGTATTATTTTGTATGTATGACCTTCCAGAGTATACGTCTGTCCCAGTACATGTTAAGTTAATGCCTATAGTGGTAAATAAAAACAGAATGGAATTGAACAATGTTATTTATAAATTTCCTTTCCTTCTCAGCCTTAGATTATGTTCTACTATCCTTAGATATTATCATATCATTGCAAACAAAGTACACTTCCAATTTATTTTCTCCAACACGTAAGTTAACATGAAGGTTCATCTCCAAACTTCATATAGTAAAATTTATAAAACCTTATCAAAACTCATCTTAAAAGGAATTGCTGCCTTCGAGTCAGCTGAAGTAATAAAGCATAGAATGAAATTCCATTTTAGTGCAGCAATTAACCTTTTTGTGTAGACCTTTTACGAGGTGGCGGAGTAGCATCCTGCATCACACAAAGTGCTGCACTCTCACAAGAACTGGACACAATATGAGATGTAGAAGCAATCACTTCTCTTTGCTGGCCAGGTACTCTCGTGCTAAGGGCTTTTAAATGCAATATTACAAGTTATTAATAATGTCCAAATGTCCTTGAAATGTTTTGATCAAGCCATTGATAAATACCTCAACAATTTAGTGATAATTTTCAATGATACAATATGATTTAAAATGAGTATATAGGTTGGGATTCTTCAAAGTATAAACGAACAAAACCGTGTAAATATTATCACATTTCTGTCTCAAATGCTCAAAACTGCAGGAGAGTACTTCACAAAAATTACTGTTTACTGGAAAGCTGTTTTTCTCTGCTCACTCGTCTCTTAGGAACATGTGATTGCTTATGATGTTTCTTCATTTCTCGAATGGGATGAGGAGTGACTTCATACCCAAGACGGCCTTCTTGACTTGACTATGAAATCTATAACCCACACTCACTGGATCCCTGTGGATATTTATAGGCAATTACATTTCCCTGTTCCGCATACCTTAGTCTGAAATAAAGAATGTAGGAAAATTCAGCATCTCTTATAAAATTTTAGGCAGTATAACTGCTTAACTGAAAAGTTTCAAAGAAAAGTTTTAGGTGGCTATTTTGGGGAAACCCAAATGATTCCACTTGGAGGGAATATGAAATTGATACAATCATTATTTCCAAGATCTTCATCCAATAATCCTTATAATTTTCAACGTAATGTAGAAAGATTGTTAAAATTTTAACTCGCCAATCCTTATTGATAATACATTGAGAAGAGTAAATTCGTCAAAATTCATTCATTAGCGGCCTACTCAAACACACTGTAGTTGTAGTAAATTAGTAATTGTGGAAAATGCTTCGACATCTGAGGTCACGTGAGATCCCACCGGGAATCGAACCCGGACCGCTTTCATTGAAGTCGAACTCGCTGCCCACACAGCTATCCGGGAGTCCCATAAACACTCTGTAAATTCATTGATTGAAGAATCGGAGAAGTTAAGATAATGAACATTACTTATATATCGCATGAAAAATTCTTTTATGAAAACACAATAAACAATATGCATTCAAATAATTAAACCGTATCCTTACACTCCCAGATATATTTGTTCACGCTTCTCCATGATTGAACAAGAGAAATCATATACCGCCCTTCTCCAGTATGAATTCGTAGCGATGGTATGAGTGTTCAGGAAGTCAATTTTGGCGGAATCGGTGCGGTCACTTTTGTGCAGTTGACTCATAAAAGTCGGAGCATTTGAACGGAGCGAACCTGTCTGTGCTGGAGTGTCTCGACGTTGGACTCCTTGGCAATGTAAGAACTTTTGAGAAGTCTATACATCTAGTTTTTCAATATTTATCGGTGTTATATCTTACGGATGACTCTTCGCGATTGCAACGAACTTCCGATTCGATGATTTTATATTACTCCTAGGCCTTATTCCCATTCTAGTGTCCTGATAACTTCGTCTCTGAGCGGCAGTTTGCACTGTGCTATTCGCCCGCGCTAAATAATAATTCTTCACTATGTTGCAAGCAAAGTCGCCGGACGTTGAGGTTTTAGGAGGCTGTCAGCGCTCTCCTTCTCGGAAGATGGGTACGTACTTTACAGTTTGCCTCTTGTAGTGTAAGAATATCCTAAACGTTATAATATCTTCTCGATGAAATCATGGTATTGAAATCTCGTTGGAGAGACTGCCGTCTAAATATGTGTAAGAGAAACTGAAGTTCCTACTCCAGAGTAGTTGATTCTCCCGGGGGCAAAAGATGTAGGTAGTTAGTTATAAAAATAATTTAAAGAAGTACATGAAGCATCTCTCACGTTCCCTTAATTCTATGAGAGAAATTATCAGACCGTGAGGAATTTCCCTCTGATTCGAACTTGGCTCAAGGTATTCTGGTTAATGTTTTCCTTTCAATTTTCCGACAGAATAATTCTTTCAAAGAGTTTAAATGAACTTAATATGCATATTTTCGGCACTCTTTGCCTCATCTGCGGTCGGTTCTTAGATTAAATATATGCATTATGGAAAGCGAGACGTTGAATTTCAATAAAGTGCAAGAACTTATATTAATCCTTCTCTTTTTACCCTACAATCAAAGCTGCTTTACATCAATGAATAATTGATAAAATCCATTAATGTGGAAATATATGAATTTCTTTTTCTTTTAAATTAGCATGTCGTTCCACAAAAGCATTAAAATTATATGATTGAGGCCTTTTAGAAACTTCATGAGCGGCTTTTGATTAACTTAGAAAATGGAAATGATTATGCTTGTGCATATCTCGTAATACATTTTCATTGCATAAAAACCTCCTCTCGTTATTGCTGAGTATAGTTTGATTTTAATTTTCCATATGCAGAGTTCATAATGTAAATAACCCCAGGATATAAAGCCTTTCTCACCCAATTAATTTCTTTTTGTTACATCATTTGACAATGTTCGATGGCGTGGTAAATTTTAAATGAGTGCCATAGAGAAATTTTGAGTGTTGAGACTGACTTCTTAAATACACATTCAAGGAAATCACGTTGTTTTGAGCTCTTTTCGTAAGATCTTACATAGCAAGATAATTTCAATGCATTCCTTTCTCAATTTATCTCGGAGGCCTACGAGTTTCACAAAGACATCAACCTTGGCGTCTTCGACCGCTGGGATGGGATTCCACAGCTGAAGGAAGGATTGCAGGAATTGGCCTCGGGATTCATGGTTATAATTTGACCAGAGGTCCTGCAGCGGTGAGATCCTCTCCAGGGCGAGAAGAACGACCCGGCACAATTCGGCCTGCTTCCCTTCAGGTGACCGCGAAGAGATAGGGGAGTGATATTTGTGTGTAGTGAGTGCTCTGCGAGTGGAAAAGTTAGTGAATCGTGATTTGAAATGTGTGCAGTTTTCAGTGGTCAGTGTGTGTAGTATTCGGTGTTATACGCGAACTCATGCAATGATTATTGGAAGGTAAGTTAATATTCTTACTTTACATCCTCATATTATTAGGTGATAGGCATCAGAGGTCATTCCAGAAGCAGTGGTAGGTTCTAAGACGTCCCTGCAATGTTTGACTATGGTATCCCATACACCTGTTTATGCACCAACCGTTATAAATACTCAAATACCTGCCCCGCGGTCTTGAGCTCAACTAATTTTTCTTTTCCTTGTTTAACAGCCGGTGCAAGGGTTGGATTTGAAATTTTAAAGGGGGAAGGGGCCTATTCCTCATCATGCTACATTTTTCCTGTGAAACAACACGATTGGAGCGAATATTGTTTTTATGATCACCCTAAGAAAGCTAAAGGCATTCCATTTAGCTGATGATTATTTCCGATTACCTTACCGAAACTAGATTTGCTTCGCCGATAAAAAATCACGGAGGATTCACATAATTTACATGTCCTACTCTTAATACTCTTAAGTTTGCTATACGAAAAACTGTGACTTAGCCAGTGCGTGGAAGGTGATACAGAAATATTAGATTACCCAAATTGAAATTAGCAAGAACTACTCCACTGTTGCCAAATTCTTGATCTCCATGGAAATTTTATAGATAGTTCAATAAGTCTCAATATAAATCCGTGGCGAGCGTAAGCCTAATAAATAGATCAACCCGTAAAAAAGATTGTTAATTTCTCATCACAACGAGTATCGAGGGGCATTCCAGCTTGGCTGCCATAAACTACCGAATTAAAATCTATTTCTCGATTTCTTTATTCATAAACAGCAACATAACGAATACATAAGGTCCCATTGTAACTTTTCTGTTGGATGTATTGCGAATAGCTTACAGAAGATCCTTGTCTCGGTCCGTGGCCGGAAGTCAAATCAATACTTGTTATATTTTATAATATTTGGGAATAGCCAATGGACTGTATCAGTGATCTTATTTTAATGTAACTCGATTTTACAACGCAATACTTTTGATCGTAACACTTGATTAAAAAGTTATGAAAATAGATTTCCGCCAAACTTTGACTCTAGTAGTACTATGCAGTCAAAACAAAAACTATTTTCATTAAATTTTTAATGACTTCTGTTGGAATAATTAACTATTTCAAAAATCATATTTTGAATTATGTCGCAGTATAAATACAATGCTTTCGTTGAAATAATTAGCATTCAATATTATGAATGTCATACTATAGACGTCAATGCTGTGCTCCCGTTATCGCTGCTCCAATGTTTGAATACAAATAATTACATGATAAAATACGAATAAGAAGGATGTGTGTGAATTAGTGCATGATCGTTTTTATTCTAGTTCCAATATATGCTCGACTTTCATACTTTCGATGACTTAGAATCAATTAATTAGTACTCGAAGCGCAGATAGTAGTTTACTATACGCTCAGTCATCAACAGTTGTAGTGTTAATAATTGTCTTTTAATTGTAATTGAAAATACATTGTGTAATTTTAAATTTATAAAATCACTTGTAAAAAAACATTTAAAATGATACAAGTAAATAAAAAATATTTGCTCAAAATTTTGTGTATTCAATTCTTTCCTGAAAAAGGAGTAGCTTCTGACATTATTATTATCTCCAGGGATTTGAACTTTGTAGTCTAAATTAGACGTAGAATATTTTACATTGCTCTCAAGTTTGACTTGGAGAAATATTTCAAAATATTGTAATAGAAGTTTCAGCTTTGCATTTGAATCTGAAATAAATTATGTTAAATTTTTTATTTGCATAAATTGCTTAATAAATACTTTATTAAGATAATTAATTCGCATGAATTCAATTGCATTCGGGAAAAAACTATTAAACTTAATTATTGCTTAATCCTAGCTGAATTAAAAAAAATAAGCTTCATCTCAATTAAACACAAAGAGATCATAAATTTATTGGCATTTGCCTGACATTGATTCAGCATGTAGCGATGTGAATTCTACCGTTTCAAATAAGAAAAAAGGAAGTAAATATTCGTGTGTATTCTATTGAGATTCATACGGTATCACTGTACACTGCGCAATCAGAACGCTAACAGTGCAATGTTCAATGATTGTAGAAAATTAACTTTCGTGTTTACCGGTAAGAAACACACTTATCGCTACTCTACTGTCTCTGTACACTGAGAATTTCACGGCGCGTTTTATGTCAGAATCGCATGTCTGTTGCTCGACTTCGGTATACTCCTCTTTACAATGGAAATATTTCTTCTTCGAAGAATGATTTTTTATTTACATCAGAATCAAACGTCCTACCAATTCTAAGAAATGATATCGAGGAGTAACATCAAAAATTAAGGGAAACGTTTCATTATAGAGATAAATTTCCTACGCCTTTTTAATATCTTGCCACTTATTCGATATGTTTATGCCCATTTGGGCCAACAGAATAAATGCAATTCCGCTGTTTAACGTTACAAATGATCTTTTTAACGCAATCTTTCAAATTGTTGAAGGCTGTCTATCGCTTTCGAATGTTTTGAAATGCTAGATGTGTTCTGTCAAACGAGAAAGCGATTATGTATAAACTTTGAAACTTTTGATTTCGTGGAGAAAACTTCCGATAGATTTTACAAGTGGATTTAATCTTTAAGCGGTTGTTTACTCCAGTAAATTTATTCTGGTTTTCAAATCGGCGTGATAGATGTGATTGACCTAGTTTTTTCACTCGATCAAATCCTGTCAATCAATGTATAGTTAACTATAGTTTGGATTTATTTTATAAAAAGTAATTTATACTTAATTACTCGTTATTAAAGTGAAAGTAAATGATATTTTTGCAGGGTATCTATGTGGAAAGGTAGCTGTTATTTATGCCACTGGTGGTTGATTCTTCGCCGAACTTGATGTTTTCTTCTTTGTCAAACCTTTCCCTTCGTGTCATCGTTAGTAATTTGGGGTTCAACATTAAGTTGTACTAGAGGATGAAATCTCATGAGTCGTGAGAGCATCATGCTAATGAAAACTTGCATCTGCAAGTAGGAGAACATAGTGATGTGGCGAATGAGTGGTGTGATATGCAAGCAGTGTTGTTATATCATCTGGAGGACTTTTTGCAGTATGCTAAGAGGTGTTCAGTTCCTCACTGCTTTTGAGTAAACAATGATGGAAGTATGTTGTAACATTCTTTCTTCATTTCATATTCTTGTCATGAAGCCAGGCTCTAAATTCTTCTGAAATGTATAATGCTAGTTGCAGTTAGGTTCTCCCTTCTTGTGTTTTGATTTATAGCTTATCTTCCCTTGGTTTCTCAAAGGCATCATTTCTTTACAAAAGGCTAGTGCAGTCTTTGGATAGGTTTTGCATGTTGCAAATAATTATATATGTTGCAATTAATCGTGTATTCATTGTTATTCAGAAATTGTTGTGGTTATCTGTTGTTTATTCTTTCATTTAAGAAGTGTTTGCAAATATCCATAGCCATAATCTCTTACATTTCAACTTCTTCAAGTAAGACATTCCAAT
The DNA here is from genome assembly GCA_036926295.1 of Pachydiplax longipennis. NCBI lineage: Eukaryota > Metazoa > Arthropoda > Insecta > Odonata > Libellulidae > Pachydiplax > Pachydiplax longipennis. The sequence continues at coordinate 7,546,236 of JAVFKF010000004.1, forward strand.
CTGCTGATCCAGTATATTGGATAGGGTATTGGCCTAGATTTTAAATTTTCTTTGTCAGATTGATTCTTATAGTTCATTCAGAAGTTGGCAGTTAGTTCTCTTGTTAATGGATTGCTTGAGTTTCTGATTCAAGACTAGCGTCGACTTATTCTTTCATCCTCTAATGACAATTATTTCATAATTTCATGCATTTAAACTTTTTTACATTGTGAATATTCCTAACAAGGTTCATTAATTACCAGTGAGTTGTATTTCCAAATATTTTGACTTTGGATAGATATCTGAATATGTTGTCATAGTCTTTATTTTATTGATTCAGTTTCCATTATGTCAAGTTAAATCATACTTGTCTTCAACATACTCCTTTCCATATTGATTTATCAATCATATTTTCAACATTTGCAGTAAAATTTCTAGGATAAAAGCCATTATCATCCAGAAGAATATAGTCGATTCCTATTATTTTTCTTCATTTCAATAAGCCTTTGTTCTTCATAAAGACTCTTTTAGTTATAATATATCATTTTGTTATTGTAAGGAAACTTCTTGAAAAGTGACTAGAAATATTCTCAGTTGAAATTGAGATTCGCAAAGAAAAGATTGATTTTATTGAGAAATCTCATTTGCTTTAAGTTAAGCTGTTTAGGTAAATTTATTTTTAAGGACCAGCATTTTAAAATGTGCTTGCTTGCTTGTTTTGCTATTAGGTATTCACACATGCTAAATTCATTCTTTTTTCTTTCTTTAGATAGATTTTTCAAAGAAATCTTTCCATTTGATAAAACTGCTGTTTCATTTTCATGAAGTTTGGCAAACAATTTCTAGCATATGGTATAGCATTACAAATGACAGGATAAATAATTTTTCATATTTCTATGATGAGTCTAAGATCCTTTTATTTCCAGTGAATTTGATCAAAATATCAAAATCAAAAAAATATCTTTACTCAGTTGATAAATACTTTAACTGATGAAAATTATAAAAAGGATAACGTCGTTGGATTACCGCGGGGCAAAATTTCTCTTGATGTACATTTATTGACAAACGATGGAAATGTAATTTTTACTTTGCACATTAAGTTGTGCGACTAACCCAATGTAAACGAGAGCTTATATGGGCAAGGTAGTGGTGCTCCACATTAGTGGCACCAACCACCTACATTTATTGATATAATTTGTAAGAGATGAGAATTTAGTGGTATTATTATTTAAAAATATGGAAAAAAGGATGAAGGTAAATGAGTACTTATAGCGCGTAACAATTTGGGTGCGTACGCAAGGATTAAAATATGCTCGTATGGGAATTCCTATGTTGCACTTGGGTATTGTTCGGGCTTGTTTTCCTTATGAAGGCAAGTGAATCTCGTCCTCCTTGTCTTTCCCATTTGTCATTCTATAGCCCAGAAGGAAGAGCGATTATCTTACTTACAATGACTACCCCACCTCCACCCCTCCTTCCCAATCCACCTATTTGAGGGGAAAACTCTCCCTCCGGACGGTGGAGGTTTTGCGAACTATTTTGGCCGGCCGTTAATTTAAATCCCGTCTCGAGGTATCGATCCCCCTTAAGTATAAGTTACGTTTTAATTCTCCATAAGCAAAATACATTGCAAGGATTCGTCCAAAAATAAATTCATACATATATAGATATATGCATATATAAGGTTAAATGATCTCCTTAAATATCATGTATTCAAAGCTTTTATGTTATGGTTAACATTAAATACTGCATAATGTTAGAATTTGCTACATAATAATACATCAGTACATACAATAGTATTTTTGCATGAAATAAAGATATTTTGTGATACAAAGCGTTGCACATTTTGAAAATATTCAAAGCATACATATTTTAATACTCATAAATTTGTACTTTTAAGTTTTAGTTTACTTGTTCTGACGATGTGTCCATGTAGTCCATGGAAAATTTGTGTTTATAACTATCATATTATACATAAATACAGTGATGAACATTAGCTTTCTCGGGCAATGAATATTTATTGTTGATGAGGGAAGCAAATTGCATGGTTTCATTCTTGTCCTATAAATGGCCCTCTTGATTTTATTTCTTCTTCTTTGTACTGTAATATAATATCCCCCTCCTTCTTCCATGATAGTATTAGAAAAATTACTTTTCTAGTGTGAAAATGCAAAGTGACTGACAGAATTTAATTTGACATATCACTGTTTTGATTTTCCTCTGCATTCCTAACACTAATGTTATGAGTGAATGAAATACACCACTTTTCAAATTTATTTTATACCTTAACAAAGTACTATGGAAAAGTAAGTAAGTATTAGTACTACAGAAAGAAGTAAAAATTTTATGTAGTATTCTAAGGTAATTCTGAATAAAATAACTACTAGTTTCTTTTTGAAAAAGTGGTGTATCTCATTCACTCATTTCATTTTGGAATACTACAGAGTGAATCTCGGTTCCATCATGTTTAGCTAACGTTAAATAACTGCTATAACAAATAATGTCAGCGAAGGATGTTAAGTTTTCCTAATTTCTTTGAGTTCAACCTTATTCAACTCACTCTCTCATGTATGAATGTAGTACAATGAAATGAACTGTTACTTGAATCCTCTTGTAAGGTGTATAGGTGGTCTTCTATAGTTCCAGTTGAAGGAATGTTACCAAATGAGTGTTGGTTTGACGTTAGTTGGTGCAAAATACTCCCCTTTAATATGTAATTCGGCGATTTTTAGGAATGATTTTGAATGCTTTCACGATAACATGGGAAAATAAAATCCGGAATGTGAACTGTGGTCACAAATACGTATGGGAGAATTATCGGAATATTTGGTAAATTTTCACGGACTAGCTTGCAGTATGCAAGGAACTTTTACTTTTCTGAATATATAGGTATATCCGGAGAAGTAGCTATGAGGGTGGGTCAATAAGTCCGTGACCTTTTAAATAAAATACAGGTTTTTTAACAATATGACCTTATATTTTTCAACGTTGTCTCTCTTTAGCTCTATACATTTTGTCTAACGTTTCTCCTATTACTTTATCCCTTCCAAATAATAGGACTTGCCGAGGACCTCAAAATATGCATTATTTTAGCGATGATTTCATAATTAAAGCCAAATCTCATCCTATCGAGCCATTTCTTTATATTTGGAAATAGTAAATAGTCGCTGGAAGCTTAATCTAGAGAATATGTTGGATATAATAGAAGCTGGTGCCTCAAATCATTACATTTTTTCCCTCAGCGGCTGTGCACATGTAGACCTTTGCATAGTCCTTGTGGAAGAGCACTTTCTTTTGGTTAATGTGGTTGATTTTCATTTATAGTAATTCTGGATGGAAACAGTCCAATAAGTTTGAATAATATTCTGCATTTACTGTTCTTCCCTTTTGGAGGGAATCAATGCGCATTATACCACACGGGTTCTAGAATACTGTTGCCATGACTTTTTTGGCTGACAGTTACACCTTGGTCATCTTCGGCGCCGATTCGCCCCAAGAATCCATTGTTTCGACAGCTGCTTGGTCTCCGGTGCGTTGTCTTTGTCTCCATGTTCCTTCTCTAGGTATGAAATGGTGTAAAAAATCATCTGGATTTCTTTTGAACTACGCCAAGAACATTTTTGAAGTTGTCACACCCACCTTTCGTGGTCAACTGAGTGCAAACGCGGCAACAATCTTATGGATAGCTTTCTCATACCCAAATGATCAGTCAAAATCGAAACAACCAAGCTACATGATATGCCTATGGTCTCTACGATCTCGCGAACTTTCAATTCTCGATCGGCCAACTCAATATCATTGATTTTTTCCTTTGTTACTGTTGTGGAGACCTCAATTGCGCGTCTAGATCGACCGGCGTAACTTGTGCCTGTGCCACCACAAAGAAATTCAGTAAACCACATGTTTACCTTTTAAATCAATGGTACAGATTCCACATAGTATTTATCTAGCTTGTCTTTGATTTTAATGATGGTTTTCGTCCGGAAAAAATGACACTTAAAGAAGACACGAAATTCGCTTTTTTCCCATTTTCGAAAATTCACGTAGTTATCATTTCAGGGGCTGTAAAACACAAACTAAATAACATAACAATCTATAACTTTGCCATTTACCCATTAAAAGATAGTGATTGATTAGAGTACGATTAATTTTCAGGTTAATAGTCGGGAAGTTCGGGCTTATTGACCCACCCTCGTTTATTTAATAGAAATGTGATTATTGTTCAAGAGCAGAATGGCAGCAATATGGAACATTTCAGTGTTTATTTTTGCTCAATCATGAAGTAGTTCCTTATTGCCTCACTGCAACCCTTGCAATGAAAAAACACTTATTTATTTAAAAACATATTCCTACCACCGTGCTTTCGTAACAATCAACGCGGTAAAAAAATATTGTAGGCTTTTTTTTAGGTCTATAAAAAAATAAAATACGCCGAGTTTTGAGACCTACACCTTGGGGCCGCCAATGCCAACTGTGGCCGAATGAGCTCCATTCCATTATAACAATTCAAAAATACCGCTTTACTCTTATATTTTTATATATACTTATTACATTTGGCAACCTTGATTCATCTTCACTTTGGTAGATATTGGCAGCAATGTTCAGAACAAATGATGACAGGCGGCATCTGCGATGGGACTTTGTCGTAGAAGTTAGGAGATAACCACCAAATATTCGCTTATGTGTTCTGATTTTCGTGACTTTGGATTAATGTTGTTATTTCTACGAATGGTTGTTATATCTTCAAGTTCATATCCTATGTCTCCTGTCTAGTTGCTCCCATGGTACGAAACATTCCTCACAGTTCTGATTTTTTCAACCGAAATAAGGATTCTGTGAAATGGCAATTAGTTAATAGGCCGCTTTGAAGAATCGAGAATAAACAAAATACCTGAAAAATAGTTTCCCTAATTGAACTTTTAACTTGGTAAATGTCTTTTTCTCCGTCTTTGTTTGCCAATAAGAAGGGATTTTTAGCTTTTCTCATGAACTTATTCAATTTAAAGTAGTAAGAGTAGACTTTTAATATCTTTAAGGTAGCACCTAGACCTAGTTTCGGTGACTATTTGCTAGATTGGAGCAGTTATACTATTAATCTCGTTGGCTCATACATCATAAACATGTGACAAGTCAGATTTAAATTTACACATTACTTACAGCTTTAAGTGAAGACGGTGGGTGCAAAGCCTTGTGAAATGAAGAGGATCGTGTACCCGATACAACTATGGCTATAAAGCTCAAGAATTGGTTATACACTTTGCATAGAATTTTAAGAGAGCTCGATAGCTCCAATACGGTTATTAAGATTAACTTGGCGAAGAAGACTATATCTAACATTTTGTGTTATTTTGAGGAGGAATTTGCAGAACACGAAGCAGGTAATTATTCACTTTAGGAGTTAAAGTTTTGCTGCCAATAATTTGTAAATTTGAGAATGCATCCCCTAATACCAATTATTTGGAAATTTCAACTCGCATCATATTTTTCCCAAAGAACACCGCGAATTATCTAAGGTCTCGAGGGAAATCGAAGATTAAAACTTTCCGCTTATGTCTCTTTGTCTTCTTCTGCATTGAAGGCTCTACCCTCCATTCTTTGATGATATCTGTGAGATCATCTTCCATGTATATGGTACTTGTCCTTGGTAATCGTGATTTTCGCCGATCATAATTGGCCGTCTTAATCTTATTAGGATATTAGTTACTACATAAGTTTTATTAAAATTTTCATTTTTGTTAATATTGTATATCCGATCTTGGTATATAAGATAATGTTTAAGAATGCAAACAAGGTATTTCATCCAACTTTCAAGACTTTCCAAACTGTTCATCAAATGAAGGTTCTGTTGCCCCTTTCAATTGAATGATCGGTAACTCAGCTACAGTGGCTTAAATAAAATATTTAGGAATTTTTAATGCCTGATAATCTTTAGAAAGAGTCATCTTTGCTTCACAGAAATGAATTTTTCAGTCGAATTAAACTTCATTCAACTTCACAGGTTTAGTTTACAGTCATCTCTTTGAAGAAGAAAATGGTATCCTCTGCTTCATACAAATTGCTATTAGTCAGAAGATCTTTGCAGATCATGTGGTTATTCCTGCATTGACTCTACTAAAAGATGTAGTTGGGTCAAATAAATGCCAAATCTGGAAGTATGTGAAGAAGATACAGGTAATCATAGATAATATGTTATATTGATGTGTATATGGTGATATAAATTAAGTCCCAGGATCTGCACTGCATGATGAGAAGTAAAATCCAGTCACAAGAATGAATTGTTTATATCTCTGTAGATTTGAAATAAAAATTTCAATATATAATATGTAGCTGTTGATTTGATTCTCTCAGTTTATCAGATTTAAGAATATGCTAATCAAGTTTAGTGAACATTTTCTCTTCAGTGCTGAACATCAAAGGCATTAAGTAATCAAAAAGAAAATGTTGAATCAAAAATTATCCCTGAGAAGGGATAAACGATAATTTAATTGGCTAAAGCAACCTATGTTGTGATTCCAAAGAATACTGATATAACATGGTAGACTGAATTATTTTCTCAAGTGTGCAGAGAAGAGTTTTGCATTTGCTATCACCACATGATTTTATTTGTCTTGTGAAAGATCTAGAATCATAGTGCAATGTGTTATTAGTAATTGAATATTTGCTGCCGTTTGATTAACATCAGGTGGCAGCCTTCTACCACATTTAGTAAACTACAATCTTTTATCCTTGAGATCTCATACTTATGAACCATTTAACAACTATCTATTTTCATGCAACACTCAAAATATGCACAAAAAAGCTGCATATGTTAGTTTTAGCTCTTTTTATCGTGTATCTACTCTGTTAGATACCAACAGTGCAGATCTATGAATAAACTAAATTATTCATAGTCATTTGTTTGCATATTTTATTGCTAAGTTACTTGTCAATTTATCAAGAATGTCATCATTATATTAAAATATTTATAAATACTTAACTATTTTGCAGGAAAGACTAATCTCCTTTATGTTTGAACACTACTTAACTCCCTTCTCTTAATAAACGAACATTTTTTACTTTAGCTTTAACTTGGGCTTATTATTCCCTAATTCCTCTATTCTGCTTTATAATTCCATCTATCCTTTACCTCCATCTGTTTCTTGAAAGATGCCCCCTAGTTGATTTACCCATTTTTCTAAAGATTCTAAACAAAGAATTCATAACTTATCTGTTATGCTATATTCTTTCTTATCTCTCTGTACTACATGTATATGCTCTCTATTGCTCTTATTTGATCTTTTTATACCAATTTTATCATGCCAATCTTTACATTTGTCATAAAATATTATGGATGCATTCTTTTGGTTTTATAACCTAATTTAACTTTTCATAAGTTCTTAATGATTTTCATTCAATTATGGAGTGATAATACAACACAAGCAACGTATTGTGAGGAAAGATTAAATTCACAATAAGAAACCTTATTGCTTTTGATTGGGAGTTAAAAGAGAATCAAAATCAGATACTATGTGTGATGAAACACATGAAATTAAGTTTTAAGTTGTCTGTGGATATGTTACGAGATTTATCTGCCATGTGTTTGGCTACACTAAAATGGGCAAATCTGCTAAATTTTAAGTGAACTAGCTGTTCTCTGAATCATATAGTAACTTACGTGTTCTTTTGTCCAATATGTCTTAAATTAGTCTCTAGACAACTTATTTGGTAAATGCCAGATTGGTGTTACCTGTCATCCTTGATCTTGCCTAACAAAGTCTTGAGGTTCTATCTGCTCAAATAACACACTTTGAGGTTCTTCTGTTTAAAAATATTCTTGAGTCCTCTTATCAACGGGATAATAAAAAAGTTTGACATATTTGGGAGCTGTGGAATTAAAAGGTAATTATAAAATGGAACTTTCTTGAATCAAACATTTGAATTTGTCTTTAACTAGAGTATCAATTCTAGATGTTTTAAAACCAGGCCTATTAGCAGTATTTTTTATAAAATTTAACTTATTCAATGTAATTTAGTTTCAAACAAAACTTAAGAATCTTGAAGATCCAAGTTAGAAGTGTTATTAACAAAATCAAAACAGTTGATGACAGAATGGTGATTTTGTACACGATCAAGATCAAAAACTGTGAGCTCTCAACCAGGGGGTCTTACTCGATCAAAATCTAGCATTCACCAATTTGGTGATTTTGTAGCAGTTAATTATGATAGCTTGCAAGATGAAAAGAGATGTTGCAAAAGTTCACTCATTGATCAAATTTGTGTACGGGCAGTTCAAATTTGGAAAGGAAAGAAGGTGGGGTTTTCAGGAATGCAAATGTTTCTGTAAGAAAAATTATGGCATTGTTAGTTTTGTATAGTATGTCCATGTAAATGGTACACATAATAATTAAAATTATTTAAATGTTTTATGTTCCATTTATGTTCTCGTTGTGTGCATATCTTAGTCAATGATATGTACTCGTATGAGAAATGTCTGATACTTAATTATTCATCCTGAGATTACATATTAATGGAATCACATGATGATTTTTTTTTCAAAATAATACTGATCAAGTAACAATTTACTGGGAAGATTATTAACTTGGAAGTCTTAGTAAAGAGAGTTCCTCAAGGAAAGTAATGTCTTCTGGGCATGTTTGCCTTTTGATGTGTAATTAATGAATGATTTTCGTGTGATCTGAAGTTTACTTTGGAGTATATGGTACATTGCCATTATCGTAGTACAAGCCACATAATGACCCTTAGGGATTGCTCTTTTCTGTTATGAATATTAAAAAAACATCCTTGTCACAGGGAGTTAAAATGATTCATTGATGTTATTTGAAAAGTACCGTTTGAGTAATACTGTTCGTTGTCATGATATTTTTAATCAAGTGTTAATTATGTATCTAATTAATGTGTTAATCATGAACTTTTGAGTACTAAACTGGCAGCATATGAATTTAGTGGTGTAATGCTTGATTGGTTCTCTGGCTGCTTAACTAGCTGTAAAAAATTATCAAAATTAAGTCTAATCTTTCCTCACATAATCCAATCTAATCTTTCCTTACACAATTTGGGCATTCTTACTGTAAAATCTTTTCCTATTAGCAAAACTATGCTCCCTTTCATAATCAGGAGAGAGAATGTGTGTTCAATCCATGGCCCCTGTAACACCTGGGAATCCTGTCTTTTCCATGAAACTTAAAATGAAAATAAATTTCCTTTTAAATACCAACAGAAACCATTAGCTAACAGTCTCATTACCTTTTCTTTATCCACTGTTTCGCTAGTGCAGAGGTTGGAAATGTAATCCACCTATCTATAAGCAGTCTGTTGATAGCATCAGTAACTTAAGTTATGCTTTTGCTCACTTCTGACTGCGACAGTATGCAAATAATCTTGCCCAATTCTCCTCTAACAGCTACCTCTAGCGAAAAAGTTTATGGCAGAAAGAATCTGTGAGATAATGTGACAAACGTAGCTATTCTTGGATGAAACCATTATTAATGGAATTTGCAAGGAGATATAACTCCAACATGAATTCATGAGATAAGAAACTGCCAGTAAATATCATTAAATTGATTGGAATTCCAGTATTGCAAACTCTCAAATGAGGCGTCATGATTTTGTCAAATCTATAATCACCTCCTGTGGTAGCCTAAAAATTCCAATTTGTCTGCCAAAATGTCTTAATCATTGACAGGGAGCATATGCGGGTGATATATTCCTCCCTCTCCAAACATTCTGCAGGGAAATAGGCAGCCACTAAACACACTGCTTCTTTACTTCTGCTTCTCAACACCTTAGCCCATTCTCAGCTTGATAATGTACATCGATGCAGTTCTTGACTAGTATTGAGAAGATTCACTCTAAAATCTCGTTAGTCGATTTTGACCGAAAAATGTCCAAAGATGGCCGACTGTTGACGAGTTATAAAATCAGCCCCCTGGTTAGTAAATGACATGCTTTTGAACTAGGAATTTAACCATTTAGGTACGAAATAAGCAGGTGAGTTTATGGCTCTCCATGTTCCTAGAGTATTTCTTTATTTGGATTTTAGTGAACAAAATCATACTGCATTTTATTTAGATCTCAAATAAAGCTTTACTGAAAGAGAGTTAAGGTTTGTTGAAACACCCAGTGCCATACCTAAACACAGCTATCAAGTATTTTAAATTCATATATGTAAATTAATTATTAGAATTATCTTGTGGATTAACTCATCTGCTGCAACCAAAGCTTTCTTAGCACAAGAGAGCTCTAAAAGCTCTCAGAACACCTCTCTCAATCAGAACACCTGGCTGTCCATTTTTTCAACGATTCCCTGCATTTTTATTCTTTCCTGTACTCTATTAGTCAGAAATAAATCACATACTTATTGTATTCTTCACTTTCATCTGTATGAACACAAACCCTCTCAGCTCTACAATTTTATTTCTCTCTTCCTGCTAATATCAAATGCTCTCTATAGCAAATCATTTAAATTCCAGGTCATGGATCTGCTAATTACAATCTAGTAATTACTTATTATATAATTTCTGAATACCTGAATTATTAATTGTAATATTGAGTGTATGTATATTTTTTTATCACTATATTATTATTTTCATTTTATTTTGTATTTTTTTACAGATAACCATTTGACTGTTCCTACGCTACTCTATTGTAATCTTTAGTTTAAATTAGTTTGTTTTATAATATAGGTTATAGTTGGGTTTAAATAAATTTTAAATAAATAGCTTCTATGATGGATGAGACATTTGATTTGTTATGGTTGTATTTTCATTTCATTAGTAACTAGCGTTGTTGATTCAAACAAAATGCCTGGAAACTTACAAAGCCAAGAGTCTCAGTGCTGTTTTTCACCTGCTCTGCTTTGCTGTGCAAGCTACTTTTGAGAGAAAGGTGTAACTTACTTTTTGAATAGTGTCCATAGTTACACATTATTAATTCAAATGATGAATGGAGAATTTTGTATTGAAAATTTGTTTCTTTTGGCGAAAGAAAGTAAGAAGTTAGAGAAAAATATCTGAAGTTCATTTTTAGGTTTAAGGGTTTAGTTTTCATTATTCCTTCACAATTCTTAGTATTAATCACAACATGATTATTTTGCAATTCTCCAATAAAATAAATATTGTCTTTAGGATTTTTGTTGGAATCTCTGGAGAAATAGCAAGGATTTATCTCAACAAGCCTTGGAAATTCTGCTTTTGATCATCAGTCTATACCCAGGATATGTAGACCTTACTCTGGTAAAGAGTATATCTGTTGAAGTTCTCAATGTCATCCCAGAAATATCTGAACCTCAAGGTAAATTCTTTTCATCATCTTAGAATTTACTATTCATTACTCCCATATCTTATATGATGTTTAAAATTTTACCAAACCTAAAATTAATTGTTATTATTGCATGGTAACTTTCCTGTAGTGTTACAGCTATATATATATATATATATATATATATATATATATATATATCAGCTATGCAAAATTTATTTTCCTTTGAAAGAGAAGAAGAGAAAGAAAGAAAATCATTTTCTTTACTGTATCACTTGAGAAAATCTTAGTGATACTTAAAGCTAATGCTATTTTCATTTGCAGAATGATTTACTAAGATACAGCACCATTTCATGAGTGTGTTTCTGTATTCAGCTCCAGATTTTTCTTGCAAATAATATATAAGAGTAGAAGTCACTTGCTTTCTGCAAGCAATCTATGATATGAATGTATGATAGCTAGATCATCGACATCTGAATTTTTATGTTTTTTTCCTGATGCTTGCTATATTTTTGTGGTAGTAATTTCAAGATAAGAGCCCTTGTTGAACATGCTTAGTGTTTGTATCCTACAAGATATAAATTACATACAATTATGTAATGTGAAAAAAGCAAGAGTTTGTCACTAAAAACTAAAAAAAAAATAAAAATTAAATTAAATAACCTTCCAAATAAAATATGCAAAGATTATGCTGGTGATCCCCTATTTAAGGATGTTATGGTGAGCAATGTCTGTCACAAGATATGTATATATATATATATATATATATATATATATATATATATATATATATATATATATATATATAATGTATTGCTACTTCTCCGGGTATACTTATACATATATCTATACATATACAATTTAAAGTTGCTCGCATACTGCAAGGTAATTGGTATTTACAAAAGTACCTGATTACTCTAGAAAGTGTTTGCAAAAACATTCCCAAGTTCACTCAAGTGGATTTAAAATACACGCGATCTGGCGTCAAAACAAGGTCAGTCACCTTAAACATCACCGCTAAGTTTTGCTGAAGACCCCTCTAACCTCATGCTGAATTTCAAGTCAATGTAATATTAGGAAGGTCCTCAAACAAAATGATCCATTTCTCATTTAAATTTTTTGTAGAATACAAATGTTCCCCTTGCTTTGAAGCAAGGACCATCAAAGAATAGTAAACGCGTTTGTAAAATATATGGTATGATTTAAACTTGAAACTTTGGAAATGATTTGTCCGTTCCTAATATTAAGCAATCTGTTATGAAGGAGTTCTTGGTTTGACAACACGTGGTGTTAGTTTTCCCAATATGACATGTGAACAGCAGTCATAAATATGTTTTTCAAACGATGTTTACAGTTTCCCTGATGCCCTAGATTTGACACCAGGGCCCCATTTGCATTCTATCATACAATTAAGTGGTGAATATGGAATTACGTTTGAGGTCCTCATACACACACTAAGCTATTACAAAATATTTTTACAATAAATGTATTGAATAGATAATTGTTTGTGCTGAAAGAAACGTGATGCAAAACAAACATTTTTCCTTCCAGTTTTACAGAGCCTTTATCAAATGTTAGGTGTTTCTGCAAAGAATTGTCCTGAGGCATTGTCAAGTATTCATCACAAGATATTTGTGGCCCTGATAGATGGACTGGAAATGCAGGTACATATATGAGGATTTAATAATAAACAAACATTAAAAAAAATTGGTAAGGATTAATCTGAGGATTTATTAATATCCTCAGGCTGTAAATAATTGAGGACTTCTCAATGATACACTCATTCCTCATTCCATTATTCATTCTCAAGGATATATGTGAGATCTCAACTTGCTTTTACTCTCAATGTATTGATCATATTCATCTTCAAGAATTTCTTCATCAGATGGCTTTGACAGTCTCTCATATTCTTGGAACAATGCCTTCACCAAAAACAGATGTTCAATGACAAAATTGTGATTTTCATCTAAAGAGAATTGAAATAAAGTAAGCATATGATAATCTGTGGTAATGGATGAGTCATGGATGATCTGAATACATGAATAACCAAAAAATGTGGTAATATTATAGACTATTTCTAGAGGTTCTTATTTCATGTGCAATTGTGTTATGTTGTGAGTAGTGTGCTTTCCAACTCCCTCTACATATTTAAATGCTTTATTAGGAATGCACAATTTAATTTTTTCATTGTAAACTTAAAGAATACTAAATTGTGCAGCACATTTACCCACACTGTTTATACAACACTGAATTCATTAGTGGATTAGACTCAAGCTAGGATTTATGGACCCCCAGGAGTCTGTGAGTAGAAATATTTATCTTAATTAATGCAGTGTTCATCCTTGCTATTTTATGTAATTAGCCTGTTGATGAAATCAGATTAAAATTTTCAAAATTGAGTTCAAATGCTCCTGAAATCTAAATAAATATCAATATATATAAGAAAGAGACAAATTTTGACACCTTGATTCACAAGCTAGATTACTGTCGTTACAGCTAGGGAAAACATTTGTTGGATCATATGTTAAAATGAATTCATCAGAAAGCATTATCCAACTACAAAACAACTTTTTGGCAAAAATTCTTCCTTTAGCAGAGAATGAACTTCATGTACAAACTTACTCAAATCTAAAAGCAACGTTAACGAAAACTAAATTCGAAGTCAATGTCCTAATTTTACCTGCTTCAGAAAATACACAAGTCCAGTTTCTTACCCTCTAATTATGGTGATCCTAATTTTTGCTTATCTTAGAGAAAGTCAGTGCTAATGGATGAATGGAAAAGCCAGGAATCTTAAACTACTACTTCTTAGTGGAGTCTTCCGACAGGCTTCAACTCCATCGTAGTCAATTCTTTCATTTGCCTGTAACTCTGGCTGTTTTTTATGTCATTCAGCAATCCCATTCTTCTTCTTCCCCTTCCTTGCTTTCCTTCTATTTTCCCTTCAATTATTCATCTAATTTGGCAATTTTGGCATAGAATATATCCTAAACAAGCTGTCTTCCCCCTTTGGATTTCCCTTAGCAGTTTTCTTTCTCTTCTCTCTTTTCTTTTTCTTTCTTTTCTCTCCTATTCTTGATAGTACTTCCTCATTTCTAATTCTATCTGTCCACTTCACCTTAATCAACTTTCTCTGTAACCACTTTTCAAAACTTTCTAAGTACTTTTCATCTTTCTTTTTGACTGTCCGCTGCTGTACTTCACCACACTCCGTACAAAACATTTAGCAAATCTCTTTCTTATTTCCTGGGTGCAGCTCCCATTCTTAGTCTCTATACTTCCCAAGTACTTTCACTTGCTCAAATATTTTTCCTCTACAGATATATTAATAATTCTTTCATTCTTGCTAATTCTCATCACTTTTGTCTTTCCAGTATTTATATTCATTCTATATTTTTTCCTCACCCTGTTAAATGTTAAACTATGGATATACAAAAATATTAATATGAAAAATTAAATACTATTTGTAAATTTTAAGAAAGTACGAAATTATTTATCCCTAGTAAGTCATATTGAAAAAGTTATTGAATTAGTTGTGTGGTAGGAAAAGGTAATTGTATAAATGTTTATGTTATGTTTTACAACTTTTGTAGTACTGCCTAAGCAAATATCTCCTTTCCCAAGATTAACAGGTCCTCAAATTTGTTTCTGAGCTAATTTTAATTAAAATTAGCTCAGAAACTGTGGCATTTAAAGACTTATAAATCCTATTAAAAAACTAATTTTCAAGGAATCTATTTGTTTTAAAAATTGGAATAAAAACATTGATGAATGTGGAGTAGTATGGATAATCCATAAACTGAGTAGTTGAAATTATCAAACATTTTTGAGAGTTAACTCTAGTTCATGTGAAATTGAAATTTAACAAAAAATAAAAGAAATTAGTTGCAAATAGTATAATATGGTCATAGGTATTGTTAACTTTTATACATGCTCTATTTTGAGGCTGAGGTGAAAAATGTAAGTTTCCAAAAGTGATGCCATTTTACCTTTGAGATATCTTTATCACCTGAGCTTTGTAGTTCTATATATTTCAAGTTGAATAACATTTCCATCAACAAAATGGCTGAGAGTTCTTCAAAATAATTATTTCAGTGGAGTTATGGAAAGAGCAAAGTTTTTGTTCCATTTTATAGAATATCTGATTTCCAGAGACATGGTCAGTCTATTATATTATATTATATTATTTCAGTAAGGTCAGCCTATCCATGAGTGATGGAAACTAAATCTATAAAATCATGTTTGTATTTGTCTTACCATTGCTTTTAAAAATACGGCAAAGTAACTTTAACAAACTGTAGTAGTAAAGTAACTGTAACAAATGTTTCTTTTGGTAAAACATGATGCCAGTATGACCAGGATTTTACTTATAATAATCTTTGATACATATTTTACCTAGGATGGGAGTAGCTTTGTATTATTAGCTAGTATTCTTGCTAAAACAGACATGAATACTGTAAATGGTTTGTTTTTGAAAATACAAATTTTATTTTGATTTATAATAATGTCATTTTCATAGTCTCTGAAGCTCTTCAAGTTTATTAGAAATAATTGTATTTCCATTTTTTCAATTGTGCAACAATTTGGATGTGAATGTAGGAATTTCTAGGAAGAATTTTTTTTGGGAGACCTGTGTTCAAGTTCCAGTCAAGTCACAATTTTTCACTTTCACAAGGCAAGCCTTGTGTGATTGTAATTAAAAAAGCATGGAAATTGCAATGCTGGCTATTGGAAATTCAAAGGAGGTTAATCGTCATAACTACTTGTTTGTTTCATACACAGTTTATTATTTATATGCATTGAATTTGCTGCTAAACAAATATAGACATGAATTCCTCAAAGAATAGTTTCCGCTCAATGTAAAACAATTATTACTATCCTTCAAAATATTGCTCTCATATGTCAAGCACCAAAGTCATTCATTACAATTACTATAAATATTAATTAACTTAAGATAGAAATGACAAAAAAATCGAATTTAAAATTGTTATCCTACATACTCTTGTATAAGTTGACATTTCAGTATAAAAGTCCTTAATCAATCTATCTGAGAGAGACTTAAAAAAATACTGTCTCATTAAGTTTTGATTCATTGTACAATATATATTGGCTCAAATTCTTACCTAATTCAAATACTCCAATTTCCTCAGTTTGAAACATTAAATCATGCCCTTTCACTAGTATATGAAGCTTGCCAATTTAATCTCATGAAGTCTTGTGTCTTAATTTATGAAACATATGTATTTTTGGCTTGTAAACCTAAAAGTTTTAAATATAAATGTCTCTTTAGTACCTCTCTTAAATTATGTCTTATCTTGAAAATGGCCCACAATTTATAATTAAAAACAAACCACCAACTTAAATTTTATTCATGTAAAAATCTATTTTGTACATATTTGCCAATTTTGTAAAAATAATTTCAATTTTAAGCAAAATCTTATTATTGAACTCACTCTTTTCACTTATAAAATAAACATAGATACATAAGTTGGGAAAACTGACACTCATCAGAACAAGTCAAATATTTGAAAATTATCATAATTTCATTTATGCATTTTGCACTCAGTGACCAAAATCAAAGAAAGTGAATTTTAAATAAAATGGAAATTATGTATTTGATGAAACAATCCAATAATAAAATAGAATAAACAACTATTATTGTCTTCTGCTGAATCAAATTCCTACACTGTGTAGACCATGTGAAATTTTTGCCTCTAGTAGTATTGAAAAAATGGATAGCATTTGAATGAGTGCAAACTGACAATTATTTCTATTTGTGTTCCAAAAATAGGCCTCTCTGATGTCAAATCTTCTAGGGGTGATAATTTTCTTCCACTTTAATGGAAGTAGACTATGTTGCAAAGAATCTTCTTTTTCACTATCATAGTTCATAGAAGTGATTGAAAGAAATAAAATTTATCTGTTTCAGATGGAAAAAGAAGATGGAGTTATTGTAATAGGTGGCTGTTTGGAAGGAATATCTGATTATCTGGATTCTTTTGAGCATAGTTCTCCCAAAGAGGATGCATATCAAGGCAATCATTCACTTTATTTGAAAGATTTGGGAGAGTATGAAAGACAGTGGATGATAGTGACTCAAGTGTTGCATAAGTTCTTGATTGGTTCCAACAAGAGTCATATGAATATTCCTGAGAGCAATTTGGCCACACAAGGTTAGTGAAGTTTGTCTATGGGTTTTTATGTTTTCACAAAGAAATTCATAATTACACAAATATGTTTGCTTATTGTCATAGTGGTATTTTTAAGCAATATTATGAAGTACTGGAGCAATTTGTACCTTTCCTTGCGGAATTATGTGTAACTCATTGTTTAAGGTGGATCATGATGGCTTACTATTAAAAATTTTTATTCCTTATTAATTGTCTATCTGGCAATAACTGTAGAGAAAAAAAGGACCAAATCAAGTAGCAAACAAGCTCTTTTTTTGAAAAGCAGATCATGATTAAAAGATAAAATGAGAAGGCAACCAGTATTACACAAAAATAGCTCATGGACTCTGTAGGTACTATATCTAATGCTGTAGTTTATACAGTAAAGCAAACTATGGAAGATTCCTTTTCATTATAAAGCATAAATCAATTATTTAAGAATAAAAGAGTCAAAAAACTCCCCCCTTTTATTTTCCTACATGAAAGAAATATAATGTTATCATTACTCAACTTCTATCATGCTTAGAATGTAGTGTTCACTTGATCTTAAGCGAAAGCAGTCTTAAGCAAGAAGCATCCTTAGCTGGTTTTACCATATTTGGCCACTTTCAATGTTGTATCTTTAATCAATTGATCTGCTTCTTGACTTTCTTGATTGATTTTCTAATCTCTCTTGTTTTTCTATCCTTTCCCTATACCTTCCATTTTGGTAGTCAAGAGACCCTTCCATTTTTTCCTTTTCATTATTACAAAATTATAAACTTTGTTTTAAACAAGTTTATCTCATCAACTCTTTCTATTCTCTGTAAATATAATCAACTTTGTTTCCACCCCACAGTGATTTTTCAAGTGTATCTCCATGCAGGATGGGGATCATAAAAGGTATTCCTCATTCGAAAGTCATCAATACTACCAGTTGCCAATGAATCTAATTCAGTTGAATGCAATTAAAACTAATTGAATGTCAGAGGAGACCCTTTAGTTAAGTTAGAAGACCTTCAGAGCCTCAATCATCCTCTGTATTCCCACCTCTTCTCTACCTATTTTGCTTTACATTTGAGGAAATGTTTATACTCTGCTAGATGATTATGGCGTCAAAATTGCTGTATAGACATAGCAAAATGAAAATATATTGATCAGTCATAAGACCCATTGTGACCTACGGGTGTGAAGCATGGTCCATTACGAAGAAGCAGGAAGATATGCTCAATGTGTTTGAAAGGAAAGTGATGAGAAGAATCTATGGCCCTGTACAAAATGAAAACGGACTGTGGAGGATTCGGACAAATGAAGAAATAAATGATCTTATTAAAGGAGAGAATATTGTTCGATTCATTAAAGCCCAGAGGATCAGGTGGCTTGGTCATCTACACCGCATGGAACCCTTAAGATCCGTTAAGAAAATCGATGACTGGAGACCCACAGAGGGAAGACCAAGAGGCAGGCCTCGTAAAAGATGGAAAGATGGAGTGATAGAAGATCTGAGGAATATGGGAGTCAGGAACTGGAGGACTGTTGCTACTGATAGAAACGCCTGGAGAAGAGTCGTGAAGGAGGCCAAGGTCCACGGAGGACTGTAGCGCCAGAGGAAGAAGAAGATGATGATGATGAAAAGCATTGAAACCATTGTTGCAGATTAAAATACATATATTGTTGTACAGAAGTAAAGTTTGTGCTCTCAATCTCTACTTTAAGTAGTTAGCAGAATTTGTCATCCATTATTTCTATTTCCCAATTCCTTTGCTTTGCACAATAACTGCATTCCAATCCCCCCTTCACTGATACCTTTTACCCTCTTCTATTTCATAAACCAAGTCATCTTCAGTGTGCTCTCTTGAACCCTGTTCCCTTACTTTTACTGTTTCATCTATGCTCTTCTGCTTAGTACTTCTAACACCGAAAATAATTCACCCATAATTCCAGAAATCTCCCATTGTACTTTATGTATTCCAAGTATATTAATCTTGGAACTCTTTGTTATGTTTTTCCTTTTGTAGGCATTGCTTTAACATTCTAGGCACCTGAATCTTCCTTTTCTTTGCTTTTTCCGTAGAATGACTGCCATTTATGCCATTATCTTTATTCTCATGAATATGCCTTCCTACCACAATGTACATACTTCCAGCTATCTGCCTCTGTTAAGAGACAAGTCATGCTACTATATTTTTGTATTCTTTTCATTTTTTATTCTTTTCTATATCATTAAATATTATTAATTTTGCCCATTGATGGTTAGAGGACTTTGCTATCACTGTACCATTTATCATTTTCAGCTGGACTGAAATTTCTGATCAAACGTGGCTCCTATGTTTCAAAATATTTGATAGCCCACTACAAGAGCTGGAATGAAGCATTGGTCAAGTGGAGTAGCAAAACAATCTTTTCGGAATACAAATTAGCTGAAGCAGCTTCAGAATCATTCTACCATGAAATTTCCATGTTCCTATTAACAGAGCCTGGAATGAGCATCAAAAATGCTCTTGCTCAGGTATGTTTTGAAAATTTTAGAGAATTAGTCAATGTAAGGGTTATCAATATACATGGTTCGTTCAGTGGGAAAGGTGGCTGATTTTATTATTATATTACTGCCAGTGTAGTTTCTTGTTTAATCACCCAACAGTCGGCAGTACCTTCTAAACATCGGTTGGAAAAGGAATTATGTAGCAATGTACTGATATTAAATTTTGTTTAAGATTGGGTAAAAGTATCACAAAAACTTTAAATGACTGTTCTAGAAAGAATTTATACCAAAAGAGCAAACTGTGAATGGTGAGTACTTCGAGTGCGTTTTAAATTTTTTATGGACCAGAATTGTTTGCATTCAACCCAAATATTGGGAAAAGAAGAATATGGTAGTTGTTGCAGTATAATGCATCAACCATTGCAACAAATACAAGAGTGTGAGAGTGCAAGTTATTGACCAAAAGAAGGATTGCGTTACTTTATTGCCGTACCTCCGTGTCAATTTCCCAAATTGGATCAAAGCATAAATATTCCTCCTAATCAGTTCTATTTTTCTGTGGTGCACTATTGATATAATAGAATAAAGATTATCAAAGAATTAGTATCTGTTATAAAATTTAAAAAATGATGCATTTAAGTTTTATTGAGATCTCTGTTATAGTTAACCCTCTAAGGGCATTATTTTTCCTCCAAGACTTCTTTAAAAGAATATTTATTTAAGTAGTTGATTGACTTTTTTAGTTTTATTTACCTAAGCTCAAATGAGTGTGTAAATTGTTGTTTCAGGATTTGGACTTAAATAAGAGAAAGCACATGAATGGACGTATGATGTATGATGAGCTGAGAGCAACAGTCAAAAGTCTAGCTTATTTCTCAACTTTGCTCAAAGTTATGAATAACCAAAAAGAAATTGAAAAACTTTTCACTTTTTTATGTAGATATAGTGAGAGAACGTCTTTCTGGTAAGCATATTTTGTACTTGAAAATTTCACTGGAGTTTGATAAATACTAAAAAAAGGTTTTGTTTGATAATTTCTAATTAAGATATCATAGAATATCTAAATGACATTTAATTGTGGGAAATAATGGAATGGATTTAATTTGTTTTTGTGATGATTCAATGGTAATTTATTGACTTTTAATTGAAAAGAGAAGTTTTAAGAGGAACATAGAAAAAAAATGAAAAAACAATTATATTAGGTATCTTTTGCATTGTTTTTTGAGTGATAATTTTTGTTTCATTTCATACTTGTCATTCTAGTAAAGTTATTTTTATATAGAATATTTTAACAGATTGTTTTATATTTTTAACTCTAGCCATGCTGAAGAATTTCCTACTTCAATTCTTATGTTGCCTGTGTATGTGGAGGCTATCAGTCGAGTTTTTGGAAACCTGGAAGAGATAAATATTGACCATGTGGTTATTTTAAACAAATTGTCTATTAACTTGTTCAAAAAGATACCTGAATTTCATTTAAAATGGAATTTGAATTGCATGAAATCTGTGATTATGATATCATATTCACTAAGCAAGAAGCCAATATTACAGGAAATCTACCTTGACAATTTATGTAAGTATTCTTTAGATAAGTAATTAATTTGTGTTCCTGATTAATTCACCCTTTAGGTGATTTTTTTCTGGAATATCTTATTCACTGACTGATGATTAAATGTCTCTCTTTGAATGAATTAACAGAATTATAATGTCTTAGACAAAACCAAATTATAATTTTCTAACCTATTAAGTGATCTTTCAGAAGAATTGCTTAACATATTTGATGGAGGATGATGTGATTGGAGAATCAGATGGACCATGTTTTTCATTCATGTTACTTTTAATCATTTCCACTCATCAGAGAAATGAAGGAGAAAAAGTCCATTGTAGCTGGGAGTCAAACCCAGATCTCCCACTTTTTGGGAGGTTGCTTTATCCAATTAAGCTACCACATTCCCTCATTCAATTCCTATAGCTATGATAGGACACAATGTGATATGAAATCTGAAACCATCCAAGAAATGAATGGAGGTCATAATGTGCCAAGTCCATAGTATAGGTGGGTATGGACCTTGTGGGGACAATCGTTGTTAAGGAGAAGGAATACACCCTTGCTCTACATTCCTCTTTTCTGGTTCTGAATCACCCAACTGAGTTTTTAAAGTGTCTCAGTATCTGTCGGCATTTATTGTGGTCTCATGAAATCAAACGAGAGTACCCAGTTTTTGATCCTTAAACTCAGTTGCCATGAATATCTATTTTTTCTTGACTTTTACATTCAGTAACTGAATAGATGGGCAAACTTTGAACCTGGCGGTAGTGGCAACTGGGAGCTCCATTAGAAATGGTTGCCAAGCCAAAACACAAAAATAAGCCATACTAAACTATAGTTTGTTTGATAGTGGAAGCAGCAACAATCACTGCAGTGTGGCCAACAGCTATGTGAAAAGCTTTCCAGCAGCTCCAGCTCTTTGGAGAACTTATTTTTGAGATTACCCTCATATTTTATCAACTTTTGGTCTTTCTTTTTCCCTCTATTTTGTCACTTTAGCTTAAAAATAAGGTTCTTTCTCATCTGTATCACATCTGATCATTCCTTTTCTGCCCTCACAAATCGCTCTCTCCCATCATGCTATTTTACTAGAAATACTTAAATGAT
The DNA here is from genome assembly GCA_036926295.1 of Pachydiplax longipennis. Taxonomy (NCBI): domain Eukaryota; kingdom Metazoa; phylum Arthropoda; class Insecta; order Odonata; family Libellulidae; genus Pachydiplax; species Pachydiplax longipennis. Next base: position 7,568,758 of record JAVFKF010000004.1, read on the forward strand.
TATGAGACATGTTGGTGGAAAAATAAATGTATTAATAAATAAGGTATGTTAAATGTCATAAAAATGTTAATGTAAATTAGTTTTTTCAATCTATCATAGATTGACCTAATTTTTTATGTATGTGTGATTGGTTGAATTTGAAAATAATCTCATATGATTGTAATCTAATCTTTCAAATTCAGATGACTTTTATAAATGCAATGGTCTGTATCCAAATGTTTTGCTTCAATTCAGTTTATAAGTTAATAGTTAAGATTATCTTATTCCAGTGCCACAAGCATTGATAATTTCCTGCTCTCCACTGGCCAACAGCTCCACTGACGAGCCACTCAAGTTGACAACTATCTGCAAAAACTACTTGTACTTCTGGAGGGAGTTATTTAAAAATCCTAATTCTTCAGTATTTATAGGTAATGTAAATATATTTTAGCTTATTTAAATATATAGATGCTCTTTGGACATCTATTATAGAAGAGTAAAAGTTGCTTGCACACTGATAGCTAATATGTGATAAATTCACTTAAATACTCAAATAAGTATAATTTATTTTGGAAGTGTTTCCTAAAAGATTCTCAAGAACACCTTAGTGTACATCTTAATGGAAAAATTTAAGCAGCCTGGTATTGAACCTAATGTCCTTTTCAAGCTTCCAGTCAGTTTTGTCTTATGGGAGAAAGGCAAAAAGCCTCGCGCACCGGGTCGCCTTTATGCGGAGCTACAGATTCGGACGGGTATAATTAAGATTCATAGTTTACATTGACCGATTCAAACTTAATTTCTGATGAAATTCGACTGAAAATAACTTTATCAACACAATAGTGAAATCTTTACGCTCTTATAGCAAGAACAACAAAGTTAAAAGCGAAAATTGAGTGAATTGCCGAGTTTTCACCCGTGAACACTTTTGAAACTGCCATTTTTCTTTTACAATCCAACTTAAAATGCTGATTTTTTCTTCCATCGCTAATTGTATCATCTGAATGCATAAAAGTTAATTTTAGAGCAACCAAATCTCAGTAAAAAATTATTTAGTCGGAACGTAACTCAAGAAAAAATTGGTAGTGCAGTCCAATTTATACGTCGCCTAAAACTTTTTGGTTTCTCACGTGAGGAAGAACTTGTCTCGAGAGAAATCGAGATAAATATTGTATTTTTCATTTGCAGTTTGTTTCGATGCGATATCTTGAATAGAACTTGAGTTTTTGACTTTTATATCTAAGAGCGTAATTCGCTTCGCGCTTCGAATCGCCGACTCTTCGAAACCTCACAGCTTTACTGCGAACCGAAATCGAAGAAAACCGGCCGCAGTTGATAATAATTTAGTATTCATTATTTCATTTTTAAGTAAAATAAATTTTTAGTAAATTATTCAATAATTTATTTTTAAGTGAATATATTTTGACTTTAGACTGGATAAGTAATTTCAGTAACGTCAGTATCCCTGTCAGTATTTGTCGATTCTTCTCTAATTTAAAGGAGGTTTGGTCTATAGATACTGAAGTTAAAGTGAAATAGAAAGTGTATGGGCCCTACAGATATGCAATATTTTCATTTAGGCAAAGTAAAGATATTGGGCCTAAGGTGGCTAAATGTACCTATTGGCACAGCATGTATGTTACCAATCCCAAGAGAACTCTGTATGACAACGGGCTATAAGCTTTCAATTTCACTATATTTTTCTCGTATTCATTGTAAAAGAGGTGTAATTATTCCTATTAATTTTCCTTTATTATCATTGTAGTAAAACTGAAACACTTTGAATACTTATTTCCTATGTGTCAATGCTTGCTGCTTCTTGTATAGATATGATGATCTTTGATCTAGAACTCGTCATTTGAAATTGGTTGCATCTATTCAGATTCTGAAGAAAATTTACTTGATCATGTCTGGTTCATTCTATATCAGGTAGTCATTTCTAAACCACCAAATCTTTTTGACTGCTTCATATAAAGAAATATAAGGCTTAAATAATACCCCCCCCCCCAAGTTAAAAAAAATAAGAGATATTTGTGTTTAAAGGGTGAGAAAAGAGTTTGTTGATGTGCTTTTGCCTTCAGAAGCATCTTGCAGGATGGATTTCGATTTAAAGTATAAGGAAATTATTGTGACAGGTTCAATAGAATTAAGGAAGAAGGTATGAAAATATGGTCATAAATAACTCTTAGTCTGTTTAAATCTCTTATTTTGTTGACCAAAGTTAAATACCACAAAAGATAAGTGGGCCTCCCCTGATATATATTTGTGCAGTATTTAGTTGTATTGCTTTGTTATACTCTTCAGGAATGTCGGATGCAGATTATGCTAACACTGTCAAACACATTTGTGCCAAATTATTTAAAGCAGCTTTGAAAGTTATGGGAAAGTTGGATTTGAGTTTCATCTCAGTTGTTAATAATAAACCAGTAAGTGATTTTTCTCTCTCTCATCACTTTTACATTTATTTTCTTTGCATGATTTACTGTATTTTAATTTCTTTGTGAATTCTTTTAAACTACAGGTTGAAGATCCTTTTGGAAGTGGTTACGAACAATATGACACTGTCAATATTGAAATGGCAAACCTCAAAGACTTTCACATTATTTCTAACCTTGTTCATCTTTTATGTGAAATAATATCAGAGTCAGATCTCAACATGGATACCAGAAGTTTGACCTGGTTTATGAGAAAACTCATCTATTATTCTGAGAAAAATCCTCTTATTTCTGCGTTTTACAAACTTTTATCTTCATGCCTTTCCTACTGTGATTCAGTAAACTATTTTAAGGTAATATATCCTAATATAATTTATAAATTTTTCTATTTGTTTGAAAGAAAAAGGTAATTCATAATAACATGGTAAATTTTCTCTTAAAGGTCTCTAAATCTACTTCATCTGTTGATCAGTATGATCTTTTGAACAGAATGGTGTGGTATTTGAAGAACATATTGCCTCGAGTCAACAGATTTGATTATGGTCTTTTGCTTCAAGTTTCTCAATTGGAAGTTTTCTTGTGTACTCCTACAGCAGTAATTAAACATCTCTTAAAATCTATTTTGTTTCCTATGCAGGTAATTTTCCTGAAATTTTTAATTAAAAATCTTATAAAATCTATTTTGTTTCCTATTCAGGTAATTTTCTTGAATTTGTTCTGCATTAAGTACATGATTATTTGAAATAGGTGATAAATTTAATTTTTTGTATTATTTAAACAATTTTACCCGTTCTCCTTCCTTTTTGTAGACTGTTTTCAGGTTTGGTTTGAAATATCCCAACTTAGTGTTGAAGGGAATTGAAACATTAGAAAGGTGGACTTTGGAGTTAAACTGGAATGAGTGGCATCCGATTTTAAATTTGATATTGCCTTCCCTCAATCATCATCTTATTAGATCAGGTAAATTTATTAAAGTGATGGCTGAATTAACTGATGTATGTAATTGATAATGAATCCTTTATTTCTAGCACATTAGAAAACTAACTTGGGATCCTTCTTGAAACTGTATTTTTGAAGCATTGTAAATTTGTTATAATTTAATATCATTAATTCTAATATATGTCCAATATCTGAGAAGAGAATAACTAACCGTCTTAAGAATTAAATCCTTGTAATCAAAATATATCTATAGATTCATCAAATACAAGATTGTTTTTCTATTATGGCAGGTTGCAGGAACGTAAATTTTGGAGGTAAATTTTCCAGAAATGCTGAAGATTGTTGCAGTAGTCCTGAAAACAATACGGAAGCTCTTATCTGTCTAATTCAGAAGAAAATACTTTTATTTCTTGCAAAACTGCCACCATCTTCTGTTTACAGAATTGTCTGTGATGAAAAGATGGATTTATCTCCAGTGTGGAGTGTGAGATTGAAGATTTATTTTAGTAACATGAAGACTTCCATTGCTTTAGGTATGTTTGAAGAATCCCAGTGCTTAAATTTACAATCTCGAGAAAAATCTCTCAGAATAATCTGATAGATTAATAGATAATAGCCCATCTAATTTGATACTGAAGAAAAAGAGAAAGAACAGAAATGGAAAATGTCTTACAATAGTAATCAGTTATTATTTTCCAGATTGTTTGATTTTATCAAATTGAGAACGAATGAACTGTGTCCAACAGACACTTTTCCTTTTTTCTGCTCTTTTAGATTTTTTGATGCTACAAATAACATGTTTTAGACAAAGTATTAATTTTAAATAAATTGAATGAAAAACTTTAGAATAATTTTGGAAGAGTTTTTGTGTGTTTTTCATCAATATTGATTTTACTTGTAATTAATTTAAAAGTATGATTAATGAGTTAAAGATATGACTTGATTGGATTTTGCTGGTTATATTGACTAAGCCGTTCATTATAAAAATTCCTAATTATATACAGTATTTACTCGAAAATAACACACCCTTTTTAGTCCTTTTTGGCTCAAAAATTGGGTTATGCGTTAGATTCGATGGCACAATAGATCTACTTGTGCACCTGTCTTCTAGCATGGACACAGGAAATATTTCTCTAATGCCTCTTTTGTTGCCCTATTACTCCCTAATCTCCAATTAAGTCAAGTACCACACAATACTTAATTGCATTGGTAATTATATGATTTGTGGTGATCCTGAAATGTTTTTTTTTCCCAAAGATAAGGTTCTGCCTCATGTTGTAGAACTGTCTTTAAATTCAAGTGATGGAAAAGTGAGGAGCACAGCCTGTGAACTGCTGTACTCTATCTTGTTGCTTCATTTTGAAGGTAAGGAAAAATATATTCTTTTAGTATGTAACAATATGAAAATTAATTTTTTAAACTCTCAAGAATCAGGGTTAAAGACAAAATCTTAATCGCAACTGCCCGATGATGCATGGCAGTCACAATATTCAACCTATTTTTGTAATTATTACCATTTAGTATTTAAAAGAGACTTGTGTGCATATATTATTCTAAACCTCGAGGATTAATATTTGTATGACTTAAAGGTCATTAAATAGGTGGATATAACAAGTGAATTCAAATAATTTGTTTTTTGTTACTCAAAAATATATATTCTAGTGACCAGGTTTCAAGTAAGTATGCACAGTCATGGTCAGGCCACAAATGCGAAGAGAAGAAAGGAGGACTGGGAAAAGAAGTGTAGAGGTTCATTAAGAGAGAAAATACTTGGGTGTATGATGTGTTCAAAAATGTTGGTGGCCTTTTTAGCTGAGCGGATGGTCAAGGAGTTTTGAAAAGTGTAATGTCAGAAATGCTTCACCTGGTCTGAATTTTTAATTACTCGTACATATAGTATTAATGATACTTTATATTAGGATTTTCAATATTCATTTAATGTGAATTTTTTATGAATACATCTTTTGTGTTAATTTAGGATAATATTTTTAGCAAATTGATAGTAAAATAATTTGTTATTGGCCACTAGTAGAAGTGAACTTCATTGGGTTTTGCTTTACCTTCCTTAATTAGTGTCTTGGTGGTAAAAAATTGAATTGCGAAACATAAGATGGTTGGTAGTTCTGGTTCAGTCTAATACTAAAGAAATCTCAGACGGATTGTCCTACGTCTTATATCTACAGTTTGAATCATTCTCATTGACCTTCTCTCCATTTTTAACTCATGATAATTTCAACAGAATATGTAATTGCCAGTGATATTACATAAAAAATGTGTGTCTTATTGTAGGAGTACAAGGAGAAAACTACAAAGCTGAAAGCATTTCAGAGTTTGGTACATGGCTGATGCCCATCTTACTGCAGCTAGCTTCAGAATCAGCATTGTGTCAACGTCTCCCTCACTTCTTTTCATCAGGACACCATTTTAAAGCCAAAGCCTACATTTTATGGATTGATAGTTTAATGGTAATAGATTTCCTAATTTTCTAGTTTTAAAACTTCTGATTTAATTTATTTATTTATTACAATTTACAGGCAGACAAACCCATTAAATACAATATGCAGTAATAACGCATAACACGTACATAAAGACAAAAGTAAAATGAAAGGAAATCACAATCAAACTGTAGGGATATAATATTATACACAAAGAGAAAAGGAAAACATAGGCAAATTAAAATGGTACTAATTTAATAAGTAATTAATAATAATGGATAGCCCCTTCTACGGACTACACCTTGACGTGGTGAAGGGGCTTGCATCTTCCTATGACCTAGAGAGCTATACTGGCTGGAACTTTGTTCCTGGTAGGGTCACTCATGCCAGAAAGGTCAATAGGTAGGGGCCAGACGAAAGGTAGTCCACGCAGCGTCTGTACCTCAATGAGGCGGCTGCAAAGGCGTCTGTACCCCAGTGGGGCGGCCTGTATGAGTGATGGTGTCACATTAAAAACACTATTGAGGAAGGCAAGGGGAGACCACCTTGACTATCTATCCCATGATCATGATGTGCCACAATAATTATATTATCCCTGGCAAAAACGTGACTCAGGCTTTTAAGGGAGAGTGTCACGCCCGGCAGGTATGGTGGTAAAGGTATCCCGGTCGTCATTCCACGAAATCCTTACCCAACAACTCAAGAAAAGAAGAAGATGACCAAGGAAACCAGGGTAGGGACCTGGAACGTGAGAATGATGCTCAGGAAAGGGAAGTTAGAAAACGTTAAGTTAGAAATGAAGAGGTCTAACATTAACATTCTGGGGCTGTGCGAAGGAAGGTGGAAGGATGGAGGAGATTTCTGGAGCAATGATGTGAGAGTCATATTCAGTGGAGGGAATAATAGTCAGAGAGGGGTTGCTATAGTGTTGGACAAGGAAGCAGGAAATGCCGTGATAGCCACCAAACTAATAAGTGACCGAGTAATGTCTGTAGAAATTAAGGCTGAACCAGTAAACACTGTGATAGTGCAAGTGTACCTCCCTACTAGCTATTACAATGAGGATGAAATCAATTTAGTTTATGAACAAATAGAAGAGGTTACTGGAAGGATGAAAGGCAATAAAAACCTTATTGTTATGGGGGACTGGAATGCTGTGGTTGGGCAGGGCAAAGATGGGGACGAAGTGTGAGAGTTCGGACTAGGAAATAGAAATGACAGAGCACAAAAACTGGTAGATTTTTGCATAAGGAACAACCTCTGTATCACCAACACCTTTCAACACCATAACAGACGGAGGTACACACGGAAAAAGCCGGGGGGACATGGATAGTACCAAATCGACTATATATTCGTAAGGAAGAGGTTTAGAAATAGTGTTAAAAACTCGTGAAGTTATCCTGGTGCTGATGTAGACTTGGATCATAATTTAGTAATGATGAAAACCGAGCTTAGATTTAAAAAGATTTATAGGGCAAAAACTGCACCCTAATGGAACGTAAAGCCCTCAGGGGTAGGAAAGCTAGAGAGTTTCAAGAGTCAGTCAACAGGGCTCTAGATAGTAAAGAATGGGAACTTGCCTTAAATGAGGGATGGGAAAAGATCAAAACCTGCATCAAGGATAGTGCCCAAAGTACCATTGGGAGGGTCAACCGAAAGAAAATTAGGAAACCGTGAGTGACGCTAGAAATGATAAAGAAATGGAGGAAAGAAGGAAATGGAAAAGTGTTAACGCAGAACACGGGCATAGAATGTACAGGGCCATAAACAACGAACTGAGGAGGGAAACAAATAGAGCAAGAGAATCGTGGTGACAGGGTCAGTGTAACGAAATAGAGAAGATGGCTGAAAGTGGGAGGGTCGACCTATTATATAGAAAAATTAAACAATTAACGGGGAATAAAATTAGTAATAAAAATGGCCACTAGTAGGGATAACAAGGGAAACTTCTTAAGGGAGCCAGCAAACATAGTGGGACGATGGAAAGAGTATGTCGAAGAATTGTATTCTAAAGACATGAAGCCTACCCACACAAAGATAGAAAGTATACAAGAAGTAGAAGAAGACAATGTTGAATATACTGGATAGTGAACTTGATAGAGCACTGTGGGACATGAAGGTGAAGAAAGCAACAGGTGTGGACAAGATTCCAGTAGAATTTCGTAAGAATCTGGGGGGAAAGGGTAAAAAGCAATTCTATGATGATCTTTATGTAGGAAGATTTACGACGAAGGAAAGTGGCCAGAGGATTTTACCAAGTCTATCCTGATTCTGTTAAGTGTGAATAAGCAATAAAAATAAACTAAATTGCACAGTCCACTGGATGTGTTGTAAAGTGATGATATTAACACCATAGATTGCTTGTTGGAATTTGAGTTAAAAATATCATTTTATTGGAATATATTTGTAAAACATTTTATTTTTTGATAAGTAAACAAAAAAAATTAAAATATGCCCTTGTAAAATTTATCTTTGATATATTCAGTCATGGGAATTTTCATTTATGGGAAATTGGGTATGATGTTTCACACTTTGTGTATCTCTTGAATAGCCCATCCATGCATTTGCCAATAATTTTATCCCATTATATACAATAATAAATATTTCAGCTTGTGCCACCATAAAAATTTCCTTGCAGCTAATTTGTCACATATTTGTCTCTCAATAATGCTGCAATGTGAACATGTTTTAACATCTAGATTCAGTAATTTATCTTGAAACGAGTCTGTAATTTTTGTGTTTCTTTCATGTCTTAGGATGGAATCTCTCATCCTCACAATGAAAATACCAGGAGAACATGTGGAGTTTGTCTAAGGACATTGATGACTGCCTCTTTAAAGGAGTCGAAAGAAGCACACACTGAGGTTGTGAATACAGTTATAGAGAAAATCTGCACCTTCAGCCAACATTCAAGTCTTAGTAAAAGAGTTGGTCTGTATATCTATCATATTATCTCCC